>JBANSL010000003.1:1286375-1928313 GCA_037127255.1 Persicaria tinctoria
AAATTATGTTATATTCTTGATCAAAAAAAAATTATGTTATATTAATTTTTAATATAAATATTTAACATCATTTCAAAACCTATCATCAATAGAATCTTTTACCTTGAGTTATTTTACACAATTTTTTTATACTTCATATCTAACTTAAGAATCTTACCATAATGTAGATAATATGATTTATATGTATATATTACTTATTATAATATTATAAATAAATGATAATTTGAATAAATTTATAAAAATATATATGAAAATCATAAATAAATAAATTTTAGAAAAATAATTCAAATCAAAGGATTCAAGTTAAAATATACCCTAGATTTTAAGTCAAAAATATTTCAAAATTTTATAATTTTTTAAAAATAAATGAATTTTAATTTTCATTTATAAAATAATATTTTTGTAAACAATAAATATATTTTTAAAATAAATATATCACAAGGTTATATTCGAATGATCTAATACTCCCTCCTTTAATAAAAAAACCTCATATTGGTTTTAACACGTTTTTAAAAAAGCTAAAAATTGTATAATATATTAGTTTTTAAATACTTTCATACTTATCAATAATAAGTGTGTGTGTGTAAAATACTAAAGTAGAGGCCTGAAATGGCCTATGATGCGATTTCACATCCATGGAATTTTTTGGATTAAAATGGGATTATTTTTTCATGTGTCAAATTCTAGATTAAAATGGTATTACCTTTTTTAGCCACATCATTTAATAAGTGTATATATATATAGTTAGGTAAAACACTTATCTTTTTAGATCAAATAATCTATCAATTATAACCTTATATTTAGATTATATATAGTAGAGTCTTATTTTAAAATAAGACTTTGTTTACTTTCGCAATTTAATAATAAAAAAATAAACATGGATAATTAATATAATAAAATATAATTTATTGAACAACTTACTACGTATTTTGGAACTTATTAGGAGTTAATATGGGTACATACTACATAATTTATCATTGTATTAAACTATATATTAATATTTGTAAACAAGACCGTAGTTAGGCAATTGCAAGAATAAAGCATATATTCAAGACACCTTAGATAGTTTATCTATCATTAAAAAAAATTATATCTTTTTTAATTTAAAGAAAATAAATTGATCAATCACATTATGAAGAAATATGTGGTAGCAGGTTCAAATAACACATATAACTATTAGAGGAAATTGTAGCAACTAGCCCTTGATTCGAAAATCTTTGCTGAAATAGCAGTTTTTAATCAATATATATATGCTATAAAATTCACGGTAAAAAATTAGACTGCAAAATTTTTCACTTCAGAAAATATCACTTAAACTCATAACTCATATTAGAATGATTTTATTTTTATGAATTATAAATTAAGCCTTATTAGTTAATTAATAAATTAATCATATATGATCAATCACCAATCTAATTTCTGATAAAAATATATATTATCCATTGAAAACAATAAGATTAAATTTGAATAATATTTTATCCAATTTTATGTTAACTTTTATAGTAACAATCTAAATTTAATATTAATATCGTTTAAAAAGAATAGTAAAAAAAATAACATACGAGAATATAACAGTAAAAAAAATTAACATGCCGTGCAAGAGCACGGGTAACCTATACTAGTAATATACTAAAACAGAGACCGCTGAAGCGACCTCGCTGCCGCGTAATTTTCTGGATTAAACGGGATTTTTTTTTTGGCCACATCAATTAATAAGTCAATATAGTTAGGTAAAAACTTATCTTTTTAGGTCAAATAATCTATCAAATATATCCTTATATCTTAATTAGTTTTTTCACTAAATATGTATTCAATTAAAAAAATCTTATCCGAACTATGTATACACCGGTAGGATTAGAAGAAGCATTGTTATTAGACATTATAAAATTCATTTTCCGTTTTGAAATTCTAAGACTAAATTTTATAATACGTGAATACGAAGTTAGTAAAATATGTAAATATTTCAATTACTTGGAGTCTATAGAAGTGATTATTTGTTTTCAAAATTTCACAACTTTTGAAAATGATCAAATAATGATAAAATTTGATAAAAGAAATCTATCTCATAATAAGTTGATTAAGAAATTAATACTTCTGATTCTGTCAATGGCGCCAGATCAAAACAAAGATTGACACAGACGAAGATTTCATATAGGAATACTTGGCTCACAAATTAAAAGCTAATCAGAAAGTTAGGATTATATAAATCCTCGGACTTTTCATTGTCCTAAATATGATTTCCATATTACATGTATATTTCATATTTGTATTTTAAAGCATGGATTGATTCACATATTCAAGCCAATTAGCTACTCCGTAATATTTTAGAAATACAAAGACAATGTTGGATTTGTAAGTACTTTGAACTGTGTGCGCTTAAATTAAAGATAAAGGTAATTATATTCTAGAAGTGTGAGTTCAAAACATAATTCTTTTTTAGTTTAAGAATCAAGAGATGCTTGTATCAATTATATTTAAAAAAAATTATATTAATTTATTAAAAAAATACAAAATAACCGATTAAGATTTAGATAAAAAAAATAGAATTTTCGTTATATTAATTTATTATATGTAATTATAAGATTTTATAATTAAACAATCTATATCTATCTATATAAATAAATCTATATAGTCTTATTTTAAAATAAGTGATATAATAAAATATAATTTATCAAACAACTTACTATGTATTTTGGAACTTACGCGTCCACGGAATTTTCTGAATTAAAACGGGATTATTTTTGCTTACGTGTCATATTCTGGATTAAAATGGTATTATATTTTTGGGTCGTCACATCAATTAATAAACTAACTATTAGGTAAAAATCTTATCTTTTTAGACCAATATATTAAGTGGCTATAAAGCTAAAAAAAGTTAGTTAACATAATCCTCATCTTTTAGGTACGTCAAGCTAATTTAATTAAATAGTAAATTCAAGTTATTTTAAAAAAAAATTAATATGTGATCTTTATTATCAGATTGAATTGAACCATATCATTAAATATCGATTAAATACTTATATATATGTGTAACTTACGAACGGATAGAGAATACAAATTAATATGATTAAAGTTAGTAAAACAACGTTTAAAAGGGGAGAACAAAATCATTCTTCAATCACATATATTTTAGCCACCTCATACAATTATGGATCCACACTTTCATAAATAATCACGATTAATTCAAATAATAAAATGTTATATATCTTTATTAGTGACTTTTTATCTATATCTATATCTATATCTATATTTAAATTTAAAATACTAAAGCAAGTATCTGAAATGGGCTTGGATGCGATTTGGTATCCATAAAATTTTATGGATTAAAACGGGATTATTTTTTCATATGTGTCATATTCTGAATTAAAATAATATTATCCTTTTGGGACATATCAATTAATAAGCCAATATAGTTAGGTAAAAAATTATCCTTTTAGATCAAATAATCTATCCAATATAACCTTATATCCTAATAAAAAAAAGTCCATGTCGTCAAATATGATGAAATATTTTACAAAGGTCCATCAAATTTAATGAAATTTTTTTATAAAAGAAATAATATTTTGATTTTTAAAAATTGGTTGGAATATGACCAATTTTATACGTATATTATTTATATGCAAGTAGTTTAGGAGAACATGATTTAGGTGCAATAATTTTTTATTTTATATTTATATCTTTTTTTATTTTGCATTGAAGATCATAAATATTGACATTGGATCAACTTTTTAGTCAATTAGTTTTGGACTTTATGTCCGATTTGTAATGTTAAATAAATTAACCATTGAAAGTGTTCAACAAAACCCCCAAAATAATAATAAACAATTATTAAAAAATAAACCCATATCAATATAGTATATAATAATACGTATTTTATAATTTATATCATTGGGGCATATGTTATTATAATTTAACATGGGTACATACTCCATAATTTATCATAGTATTAAACTATATATTAATATTTGAAAATAAGACGGCAGTTAGGTAATTGCAAGATTAAAGTATATATTCAAGATACCGTAGATAGGTTTTCTTTTTCTATCATTAAAATAAACAAAATTTAATTTTTTTTTATTTAACGAAAATAAATTGATCATTCACATTATGAAGAAATATGTGGCAACCAGTTGAAATACACATATAACTATTAGATGAAATTGTAGCAACTAGCCCTTGATCCGAAAATCTTTGCTTAAATACCAATTCTTAATCAATATATATGCTATAAAATTCACGTTAAAAAATGAGGCTATAAAATTTTCACATCATAAAATATCACATGAACTCATCACTCATATTATAATGATTTTATTTTTATAAAATATAAAGTAAGCATTATTAGTTAATTAATTAATCATATATGATCAATTACCAATCTAATTTCCGATAAAAAGATATATCATCCAATGAAAACAATAAGATTAAATTTGAATAATATTTTATCCAATTTTATGTTAACTTTTATAGTAACAATCTAAATTTAGTATTAATATCATTTAAAACAACTGTCAAAATTATCAATAGTTTTTGTTTTAAAAAATAACAAACGAGAATATAATAGTACAAAAATGAACATGCTGTGCAAGAGCACGGGTAACATATACTAGTTTATTAGAAATTGTATTTTGATGTAATGGTTCAATTCAATTTGAGGATATAGATCGGACCGTGAATAAGTTCTGGTGCGATTCGCTTACGTGTCATTCTCTGGTGCAATTTGGGCTGGATTTTGTGTCACGTCAATTAATGATGATCCAATAAATTTAAGCCACGTTAGACGATAACCCCATCTATTTATACACGTGTCATCCTATGTGTCCATTTTAATTAATGATTAAATTATTTTTTAGTATAAATATTCAACCTCATATCTGAAGTAGTTACAAATCTTATCATATTACCTTAAGTTATTTTATAAATATTTTATCTAGAAAAAAAATATAGATTAGATTAATTTATATGAAAAAAATGTTAGATTAGTTTTATCACTTACAAAAATTGATTAAATTATATAGAGAAAATCAGTTTTTAAAAGCCAAAATATGCTCGGAATATAAGGTATATTATATTATAATCATTACATATGATTTGTTTTCCAGCAAATAATATATCCAAATGTAAAGCAATGATTTATGGATTGTATTTATAATATTTTAATATAATGTTCCGTTAATACTCGTAATATTTATCAAAATTAGGGATGGTTTTTTATGCCAGAAATATTTCATAATAATAAAAAAATATAGTTATCCATATCTTGATTAATATTTACTTAAAAGATTTATATCACATCTTTTAACATATAATGTTATTAATATACTATCATTTAGTTAGACTGCTTTTATACTTTCAAATAGCACTAATCTTTTTCTTTTTTTTTGATGAATAGCCCTTATATTATGTAATCAAAAGATCATCCAGTACAATATCAATCAAAGCTTTCGAGAGTTCATCTTCATTGCAATAAGAAATAATAGCATCCGGTCTAGATTGTGCTATATAATGAGCAGCTTGGTTGCCCTGCCTCCTCACATGACGCCACAAGCAGCAGTAGAAGTCCCTCGCTCGACGAAGCGCCGTCCATAAAAGAATCCCGGCTACCCCTTTCATCGAAACTCCCCTGCTTAGCTGCTGAACAACTTGGAGGCAATCAGTTTCTATCACCACGTACCTCATGCCGTCGTCTTTTGCAGCTTGAAGAGCCCAGTTCACCGCCTCGGCCTCGACAACAAGAGGATTCGTTCCTTGCTGAATTCGTTTAGCGTTCGCCCACCTCATCGCACCGAAATCATCCCTCGCAACGATCCCTACTCCGCATCCATTCGTAGAGGAGACAGCAGCATCATAGTTAATCTTAACGAAGCCGTCTTCGGGGAGCGACCATCGAACAGACCCCCGTTGTGATTCTGCTGTAGCCTCCGACAGGTGAATACCCCCCTGCTCTTTTCCTTAACCCGACAGTGTTCCCAAGCCTCCTCAAACACCCTGCGAGGCTCGATATGGGATCCTTCGAACAGACGCCTGTTCCTCGCGTGCCACACTCCTGCCACCATATACGCCCACAGCTCCTTCAACCCCTCATCTTTCAGTCCAAGTGCTCTTTCAATCCATTGTTGGCAGTCCCTCATACCCTTTCCCAGCTTCTTCAGCTCCGGGCTCAGTCCCCACGTTTCTCTTGCCCATCGACAATCAACCAACGCGTGCAACGCGGTCTCATCCTTCCCGCAGACTTCACACTTTTTGTCCTGTGTGATTTTTTTATCCCATAGGGCCTTCTTGCAAGGTATAATCCCCCGGTATGCTCGCCATACAAAATTCTTAACCCGAGGGACAGCTTGCAGCTTCCAAATTTGCTTCCACACACACGTCTGGCCCCTCACATTAGAACAACCCTCTCCTCCCCCATCCTGGAAATGTTTGTCCATGATCGAGTGATAGGCAAATTTGACGGTGAAGTTCCCATCTTTTGTGTGAAACCAAGCAAGCGAGTCGGGTATGTCATGACTTATCAAATGGATTTTCAAAATTTCCTCAGCATCGCAAGGGATGAAAGCCGCCCGAACCGCAACCTCATCCCAACAGCCCCTACTCCAATCAATGAAATCAATAACTTGCGTGGAAGCAGCCCGACAGAGTGGATTAGCGATTACCTTAAAGGAACTTGGCCTTGGGATCCAGCGGTCTTGCCATGCCTCCAACGCAGCACCATTCCCCACCACCCAGTAAGATACTCCTTCAATCACCTCCCTAGCTCGAATTATACTCCTCCAGGCGTAACTAGGATTGCCCCCTAATGTCGCTTCAAGGAATGAACACCTTGGGAAGTATCGAGCTTTGAGTAGCCGAACAAGCAATGACTCCGGTTCATGCATAATCCTCCAGCCGAGCTTGGCTAGAAGAGCTAGATTAAATGCCTCCATATCTCTAAAACCCATACCCCCTCGCTCCTTTGATAAGCACAATCTCTTCCACGGCAACCAGTGGATTTTCCGCTTGTCATGGCTGTCCCCCCACCAGAAATTGCACATGAGTTGTTCTAATTCCTTACAAAGATAGCCGGGCAGCAAAAAACAGGACATCATGTACATCGGAATCGCCTGCGCAACCGATTTAAGAAGAACCTCCTTGCCTGCTTGAGAGAGAGTCTTCTCCTTCCATCCCTTCAACTTTTTCCAAACCTTCTCGCGAACACTAGCAAAGATGACTTTCTTAGATCTCCCAATCATAGTCGGTAAGCCCAGATACTTCTCATGCTTCTCGACCTCCACCACCCCTAGTGAGCCCTGAATCTCTTCCCGAAGATCCTCTCCCACATTCCGACTAAAAGACACCTCTGACTTCGCAAAGTTAATCTGTTGGCCTGACGCTTCTCCATAGACGCGGAGGATTTTGACAATTTCTGAGCTCTGTTGACAGTTAGCCCTTGCGAATAGAATGTTATCATCGGCAAAAAAGAGATGGGAAACTATAGGTGCTGAAGGTGCGATCTTGACCCCATGCCAACGACCCTCCCTTTCACTTTGTCTAATCAGCCCAGAGAATGCCTCAGCACACATCAGGAAGAGATAAGGAGACAGTGGATCCCCCTGTCGCAACCCACGATCCGGCACAAACATCCTTGACGGAGAACCCCTCATAAGCACAGAGAAAGACACCGATCTGACACACCTCATTACCAGCTTTGTCCAGTCCTCGTGGAATCCGAGCCCTCGCATAGAATGCTCCAAGAAATCCCAGCTTACCCGATCGTAAGCTTTTGCCATATCCAGCTTGACCGCCATGTACCCCTTCTTTCCTCTCACCCTCTTCTTCATATAATGGAAGATCTCAAATGCAGACAGCACATTATCCGTAATCAGTCTTCCCGGCACGAACGCACTCTGGTTAGGAGAGATGACCTTACTGAGACAGGCTTTCAAACGATTAGTCAAGACTTTTGAGATAACCTTATACAACACATTACACAAGCTAATCGGCCTCAGGTCCTTCATCCTGAACGGATTCTGAACCTTTGGGATTAGGGCAATGTGAGTGTAATTAAGGTCATCAGGGAAAGGAGCACCGTTAATTATATCCAAGACAAACTGAGTAACGTCGGGCCCCACAATATGCCAGTACCGTTAGTAGAACAGTGCTGACATACCGTCGGGACCCGGAGCTTTTGTGGGATGCATAGAAAACAGGGCAGATTTTACCTCATCGCCAGAAAACAGACGCAGGAGCTCCTGGTTATCCTCTTCCGACAGAATGGGGGAGAGACCCAAGTCCTCTGCATCGGGGATCGGATTCAGGTTTGCCTTAAACAAATCCTCAAAATAACTCACAGCAACCTCAGTCATACCCTCCCTGCTTCTCCATTCCATCCCACTTTCATCCACCAGACGTTTGACCTCATTGCGCTTCCTTCTACCGTTAGCCTTCTCATGAAAGAACCTAGAATTTCTATCGCCCCATCTGAACTTGTTTGCTTTTGCCCTTTGGTACCGCAATATCTCCTCCTCCTCCATTAACTTCTCCTCCTCCTTTTCCAGCATCCTTCTTCGGTCCACTAGGTCCCCCGACATACCATTCTTCTGCAGATCCCTCAACTGCCCTCTAACTCTCTCCAATTTCCTAAGAATATTGCCAAAAGTGACACGATTCCACTCCTTCAGCCCGTCCATGCACCTGGCGACCTTCTCCATCACCCCTTCACCCCTCGCCGCTCCACCTTGTCCTCCCCAGCCATTTCGCACCACCTCTACACTTCCCTCATGTTCAGCCCATAAAGCTTCAAATCTGGTCGGCCTGGCCTGTAAAGGCTCGGATTTTCAAATCCTAATTTTTCGGAAAAAAAGAGAACTAAAAATGAAATTTAATCAGTTTGAAAAACTCGTAGAGTGGATTCCGACCTGAATTTAAAATTTTGACGATCGATTTCATCCTTTTACCTCGAAAATTCAAAATAATTATCGGATGACAATATCTTTGTCGATTTTAAAATCTAATTGACCGAGAGAGCGAGAGTCGGGGAAATTAACACTTGAGAAATAATTACGAGATTCGAAATTCGCGTATTCGGGATTTGTTTTCGGGTATTAATTATCCAATTCAACACTCATCCTCACCTACTCCCTCACCTCACCATACCCTTTCAAATCTACCCCCTCTCCCCGTCATTGTTCATTCACATCACCCTTATTACCATCACTTTCATCTACTCCCTCTCCCTCCATTCTCTGGCTGATCATCACCACCACTGTCACATTCACCATCACCTAAAACCTCCACCGTCACCTCCATTGTCGCCTCCAGCCCACCTCTTTCTCCTTCGTTCTCCTTCCACCCAAGGACCATCGGCAGCCCTCGACACCTTCTCGGAGTCACCAGCAACATCCGGAGCCACCCAACGCCAACCAGGAGCCGCCCAAGAGCCACCAGCGGCGCCGACAAGCCACCGAGGCACCATGTCCCCCGTTTGATCGCGAACCAATCTTCCGGTAAGCCGTTCTCACTCGTTTTCGATCGGAATCATCCTCGAGCTTCACCATCACCCTCATCCATGTCCGATGCAGGTCCGATAAGCCATCGCGAGCCACCGACGACGCCCAGACCTCCGATCGAGATCTCCGAAGTCGCGAAATCACCTCGGTGAGCGTTCGAACATCCTTCCTTTTCCTTGGTTCGTCTCAATTCATTTCCGTGTCGTTGGGTGGTCGGAGAGTGCGTGAGATCTGAGTGCGGGAAGCTTGGGCGAACTCGAGAGCTCTGGCGAGCTCGAGAGCGGGCGGGCGTGAGTGAGCGAGCATCGAGCAGCGGGCGCGAGTCGAGGCTGAGTGAGGATGAGAGCGCGAGCGTCGAGCAGTGAGCGAGGAGCGAGGAGCGAGCGCAAGAGGACGGAGACGTCGGAGGCCGGGAGGAGGAGCTGGTTCGCCGGCGGGGATGGAGTCTCGAGCAGGACAAAAAGGGCGGGGCAAGATTTTGAAATTGAGAGGAAGAGGAAGACTCGCGTGGCCCACCTCCTTGGTTGTTTTAATTTATTTGTTTGCCCGGTTTAGGATTAATAATTTTGGGTTCGGTTCGGTTGGATTTAAATGGGTTTGGTTTGGTTCGGTTCGGTTCGGGTTATCCGTTTATTTATTTAACTAATTAACGGAATTAAAAGTATTATATATATACAATATTATTTGAGGTTTTAAAAGGTAAAATATTGTTTTGGGAGAATTATAAGGTTGGTTTATTAAATAAAAATGGTTTGAACTTTAGAGAATTTGGAAAAGAATTTCAAGGTCGGAAGATGATTTAATAAATAATTGAAAAAGGGAATTTAGAGAGTATTTTCAAGGGGTCAGAACCTTTAACTGGTTAATTCGGATTTGAAGCTAACTTGGGAATAAGACGATGATTAATAGCGGGATATTGTGGTGAATTTCATAAGAAATTAAATGGTTGATATTTATGATGATGATATAATATGCAAATTTGGCTAAGTATGATATATATATATATATAGGGAGTATATTTTTTTTAAAAACTGATGAGTTGACAAGTTATGATGAATAGTATGAGATAAGAGATGGTTGATCGGGATAGATTGAAAGTATGATTGATTCAAGCTTACTTATCTATCTGCTAATTTGAGCGAGTAATATATGTGTTTAGAAAGGCTATAGAAGTATACTTAGTATATTCTCGTTATGTGATTAGGTGATATTCTGTGATCGTGACTACTGTGTGCTGGATTCTTCTTTTGGTGATCTTCTAGCCAGGTAAGTACCTCCGGGGCTTACTCAGTAACCAGTACCTCCTGCCTGATGTGTCATATAGTATGTAGGTGTTGCATATGCATAAGAGCATGTCATATAGTATCATGCTTAGGAATTGCATTTACGAATGAGCATCCTTATTCTGTATGCGTTTGAATACAGAACGGCCGTTATCTCTGAGTCCTTGCTAGGGTCATAGGGCCGCCCAGCTTCATCGGGTATTGTCCTCCTCGAGTCATTTATATATATCACGAGATACGAGATGGGCATGAGATATGATATGATGATGAGATTTGATATGATTATAGCATCGAACTGGCCAGTCTCCACCTTGTCTGGAAGAGGGGTGGTGGTAAAAGAGGGATATACCGCTTGGTATTCTTTGTTAAGGCCTTCCTCAATATCCTGCACATATGAATTAGGAGCACGATAGTGTGGTTTTATTTCAGTACTGCATGAAGGCATCCTTTATTCTAGGTATAGGCGTATTATATGTCCTCAGCGCGGTCAGAGGACCCGCAGGCGGACTCTTGGCCTGACTTGGTGGTATAGTTTCAGGTACCCGATCTACTACTTGATTTTGTGCTGATATGACGGGGTCCATTCGTATGGCGGAGAGTGAGTGTATGAACCCAGACTTCACCAAACTCATGCCTTTTGGATTTCTTCCTATTATACTCCGTTTTGACCCGGCTCTGCCGTGGCACTGGCTGTATCGTTTTCAGAACTTCCGCCCTTTGCATGATAAAGGTTTTCGCGCGTTGTAGACTTAGGACAGGTACAGGGGTTTACCCCGGGGTCTCCAACGGACCTTCCGGGGTTGGGTGCGAAATCCCACTTTAAACTGCGCATCTTCGATTTCAAACCTTCCACCTGTACTCGGGGCGCAAGATCCCAACGAGGGGTTTCATCCCTCGAAACGTAACTCGGGAATCATAATCCTGGGCCGTTACATGGCCCCCCTCATTTCCTCTCCCACCTCTCTCTCAACACGAAGAGAGTACACCATGATCGGAATATGATCCGATCCTTGCCTCGTAAGATGAACCGCACTCGTACTAGGGAAGATCCGGCATCTCCTCGTTACAGACAACATAGTCCAGGCGCTCTTGGATAAATCCTTCACCCTTCCTACCATTATCCCACGTATACCTAGGCCCCGTGAATGGAGTAACGCTAAGCCCACAATCCTCCAATGCTGACCTGAAAGCTTCCATCTCTTCGATCCTCGGTACAAGCCCACCCTCTTTATCTCTGACACTGAGCACTTGATTAAAGTCTCCCATGCCTAACCACGCTTCGTGCTTCTCCACTGCCAAATGCCGAAGGAGCTCCCACGTGAACTTCTTTTCCTCCCGTTTAGGCCAGCCATACACACACGTTAACCTCCACTCACCCACCTCGGCATCAACCACTCTTGCATCAATGTGATGTGCCGTGTATGACACCACTTTCAAGCTCACCTCGTCATCCCATAATAAGCCAAGTCCCCCTGACTTGCCCATACAATCCACCACAAAGCAATTTTGAAATCCCAACTTTTGTCGAACCTCCTCCATCCTTTTCTTTTCGCATCTCGTTTCCATAAGGAAAACGATTCTGGGGCCTTCCCTTCTCACCAGATTGGTGAGTCGGACAACTGCATGGGCCTTCCCCAATCCCCGTCAGTTGTAACTTAAGTAACTCATTGGTCCCGGCAAGGGAGACTAACTGTCTCCCCCGCCGCTACAAATGGCACAATGCTGTTGTCTGCCTTTCTCCTCTTCTCATCACCCTCACTCTCATCAATTATCATAACATACTCATTACTACTCATCTCCTTTCTCTTCTCCCCACTCCTCCCAGTAGTCTCGCCCTCTCCCTTACCCATTCTAGCTAATCTTTTCCACCCCTTCTTTCCTCCACCCACTCCCATTTTGTTCCCAGCCTCCTCTATGATCTCCTTCCCCTCCCTTTTGTTTTCTTTCTCCCTCATTCCAGCATCATCACTCTCCTTGTTCCCCTCCTTTTGTATATTTTCTCTCCCATGCAGTGATGTAATCTCCCCACTCGCCCTTTCATCAACCGACTTGCTCCCCAACGTCATTTGTTCCATCCCACCCACTTCCATTTGAACGATCACGTCCTTGTTACCCCCATTATCCTTCTCGTTTTCCCCTCCCTCATCGTCTCCCCCGCCCTCAAGGAGTCGAGCTAGAGACTTCCGTCCACCTATCGCCTTGCCCTCTCCCTCTTTCTCACCACCCTCCCCCAATTCCCCTCCCTGTTATCTTCCCTCTGTATATGCTCTCCTCCCACCCTCTCTCTCAGCCACCCGCCTTATCGGAGATGCCCGTAACCACTCGCCGTATTCGTGTTGTTCTACGCCGGCACCCTCACAATCCGATTCCACATGATCAAGGCCTCCGCACCCATAACAGAAATTGGACAGCCTTTCGTATTTTATATCCACCCAAATTCTTTTATCATCAACCCTCATCAGCACTCCTCGTCGTAAGGGCTTTCCGAGTTCAACCTGCACCCTAATCCTCAGAAATCTAGCCCCAACCTTTAGTTCCTCCTTATCAATCTCCATTATTCCTCCAAACACACTCCCAATTGCCCTAGCAGTCCCTTCCGTCATCATGTTTAGAGGAAGATCATACACCCTTATCCAGAACGGAATCCGATCAAATACGATCTTCGACGGTTGCTCACCCCCTGGTTCTTTCAAAGCTAGTAAGGATTTGTCGAAGGACCACGGCCCTCCCCGCATAACTTTCTCCTTATCCCCTTCGTTTGCAAACTGAAACACAAATAAATTAGCACTAATCTTAGGATTGAGGGTGGGGGTTCATTAATTGACGTGTCAGATAAAGAGAGTCAGAATTCACCAGAAAAAGACACGTACGCGAATCGCACCAGAACCCGCCACATAGGATTTCCACGCCTCTGTTTTAGTATTATATATTGATTGATTGATTTGATTGGTTAAAATGTGTAGTGTGTGTTAAAAAATAATAAAATTTATGAAAAAGTTAGTGCAATGATGATGCTTTTTTAAAAGTAAGGTGTTTTATTAAAACTTGTGCAAAATGTTAAAAGGCAATGTATTTTTGGACGGAGGGAGTATTATTATATATAATAAATAAATATACTATTATTAATGTATAAATAAATAAATATATAATAGGTTTAGATACGGTTGAGCTTGAAATACATCTCAATTCTCAATTTAGATAATTTTTTTAGGGTGATTTAGGTAAGTAGGCTATTTAGAAAGTTCAATTAGCTAATTAGATAAAAAACTTATAAAATTAGATTAGGTAGTCCATTCCCCAAATGGGGTATTAAATGGTCAATGGTCAACTGTTTGACCATTGACCGGTCAACGTTAACCAACTCATGTGGATTTTTTTTTAATGACATTTTTGTGATGCCATTTTTTATGACATTTTATTTTCACTTTGATGCTACTTTTCTAATGAAATGGTTTGATGACACTTTTTGAATGCCACTTTTTTTAAACCTTGATGACATTTTTTTTTACTATGATGCCAGGTTGACCATTGATGCCATTTTGTTTTACCGTTGACTACTGATGACACTTTTTATGTTAATTTTTTGATGATTTTTTTCCCGTGATGCCATATCTTTTCAAAGTAGTGTTTGATGTTATTTTTCTAATGTAATTATTTGATGTCATTTTTTTAGTCAAATCGTTTGATGCCATTTTTTTTAATTTAATCAATTGTATATCGATATCTTTTCATCGATTCTACTTTTATTCACTGATAACACGTTTGTGATTACATTTCATTGATACAATCACTTGTGGTGACATGAAATTTGTGATGCAACTTTTGTGATGACATTGTTTGTTGATGACATTTTTTTAAATTGATATAAGCATGAAATTTGATTACACTTCATTGGTGACACATTTGTGATGACATTTAAGAACCTAATAACATGAAATACCACACAACATATCTCCCTTTTTTTTCGGACTTGGGAACAATTGTGTACCAAAATACAAGCGGATTTAAAAACATGTTATCACTTACCTAACCAGCAATAAACAAAGAGCAATGCACCATTTGTTATTAATGAAAATAGAAATTACATATCCAATGCACAAAGGGAGAACAACAACTACAAATGTCAGAATAACACTAGTAAGTCATAAAAATGAGAGTTTTTTTTTTGTCAAAAATGACAGACAGAACCAACACAAATCAAAACATAACCACCTTTACTGGAACATAGATAGGCTTTTTCTTAATGTCACTCAAAGACAAACTTGGAAGCAGGAGTTTCTTGCTTCAACCATAACTCTTGTGTAGCTCGTGCTAACTCAACCAAGTCTTCTTGGGTCATGCTATCTTTAAGTTTCTCTAAAATCTGTTTTTCTTCTGCCTACTAAACAAAACATGGAATCAAGAGTGTCTTGCTTCAGCCATAACTCTTGTGTAGCTAGTGCTAACTCAACCCAAGTCTTCTTGGGTCATGCTAGCTTTCACTTTCTCTAAAATATGTTTTTCTTCTGCCTCCTACAATAGCTTCCCCTAACCCACTTTCCAATAATATTTTTCGTAAAGGAGAGGCGGGGGTTTCCAACAGAAGATGATCCAGAAAACCAAGCATAAGGTCAGTCTCCGGATCCAACGGCTTGTCAGAGAGTAACCAATTCAGATAGGCCATGTGTTTCTTTTTTAAATCTCCACCATCTCCAGCAGGGTACTTTTCCACAACCCTCGGAGGCTCTGAGAATAGTTTTTGTGGCAAAACCTTAGACTCATATGGAGAAGAGATGGCATCAAACGTATCAAGATATTCTGCAAATTGGAAAGACACATAAATATAGACAGTATAACTAGAATGCAATAAAAATCCAGAATCAAAACCTTTGACATGTCAAGAACCAGCAAAAGAAAGACACATAATTTACACCCAATGAACAACAAACAACTTCCTTGCTAGAAAGAGAACACAAAAGAACATTACAACCGTACTAATTTTATGAAAAACTAGAACACCATTCTGTCCATTACAAACAACACCCACAACTATTTAACCAAAAAAAATCACTACTTCAGGGTGAATATCCAATAAGGGCTTTAGAAGAAGTAAAAGGGGGGAAATGCATATTCTTTTATGCAAAAAAGTACAAAAGAATACAGAGTATATTTTTAATATTGAAAATCACATAGAGATTCTGTTAAAAATTAAGCAGGCATAAACATTTGTACTAACGAGCAATGGCACAGAATCCATCTTAACACTACAAACAGTAATATGGCCTCTAAAGGGACTTTTACTCTAAACCCCAAAGGAACCTAAAGAACAATAGTGCAAGGAAAGGATACATATTCCATTAATTCTATGCTAATGCAGATACACTTGACCCATCAAATCACTAAATTTAGCATCTAAGATGCTCTTTTCCCAACGTCCAAAGGAACCTTGAGAATAAGAGATACAGATAATCACAAAGACATTGATGGAATAAATGTTTTAGGATCCTAACAAGCTGCACCACCACCACCACAAAGAAAACGAAATTCCGATTTACCATTTCAAAGACTTCAAAATATGTAGAAATAGTGGAATCAGAATCTGTGTGATATTCATAGCAGCAAAGTAACCAGTGACAAACAGAAAGTCGTGTACACACCAATTCATTTTGCCTAAGATAATCAAAGTATCACAATACCAAATTAAGGAAATGGGGGCTGCATTATGAACAAAGATTTCAGAAATCTACACACAAATATGAAAGAGCCATGGGTCGGACCTCACCGACAAAGATGGGGTTAAATCAGCAATCGGGAAGAGGAGAATAGGAGGAAGCTACTCCAAACGGATCAAAATTGACTAGATCATATAACCATAGATGCTATCTATATATCAGTTTTAGATTCTAAATGTGAAATTTGATCAAATTCGATGACAGGACCACCAACGACAATTTAAAAGTCCAATTCGTGCAATCGCTTAGAGTTCCATTGATCAATCTACGAAATCTGACTGGAAATGCAGATAGAGCACATGAATGCACCCAAAAAGAAGAGCAAAAATAAATGAGAGATGAAGGACATCAGTACCAATTCGACGAGAGCTTCTCGTATGCATCTTTCACTTCCTCGATGGGGCAACCTCTGCTGATGCCGAGAACTATAAATATTGAGAAACAAAATACAAAATTAAGGATATCATTTGAAAACCAAAACATACATTACACAAAGCTATACTTAACTTCAGTCAACTGTATAGCATTGAAAGAGTTCATGTAGATGTGGCCACTGCTCCAAATTTTCATCAAGCTGAAAAAACACAAATATATATATGCTTGTAAGGCTGTCAGACTTGAAGCTATACTTAAATCATCAATTTCCAATCACTTCGATATTTTTTACATTATTTATGAAGGTGGAATATGCCACACTCACTAGTCACTAGCACTATCGTTCCAATCCATGCTTTCATCACAATGTGCTCTCTCTATCTAGATTACCATAAAACTCCATAATCAATTTTGACATTTTCTCCCAAAATCAAAACCCTAAATCTATCAAATTGGCAGATTCTAATCCAAAATTAAAAAATTAGGCACAATAAGATGCAAATTAATCGAAGACACCGTAATATAGGGGAAAAATTGAATTGAAGGGTTGAAAAATTAACTGCAGGAAGCAAACAAACTAGTTGCACACAGATAATCGAACAAAGGTGAACTACTCGCCTCCGAAGCAACAACGAAACACAAGGAGAGAGAAACGAGATGAAAAGAGCGAGCAAGTGAGAGGGAGAGATGGAATCGCTGAGTCAGAGAGGATGAAGGAACGACGCTGCAGGCCGGAGAACGACGAAGAATGAAGAAGAGCGAACGTCGCAGATCAGGAGAACGAGAAGAGAGCAATGAGAAATAGGTCTAATGTGGTTAATTTTTTTAAAAAAAAAGTCTAGCACGCCTAATAAAATAAGAAAAGTGGTTAAATACCTAATCAAATGTGCAAAGGTATCCAAAAACGCAATTTTTCTCTTTTTTTTTAAGGGGAGGATTTGGGTGGGATCAAGTCCACTCTCAAGGACATCATTGTGGACGAGAACATGTACTCATGTAGATTTAGATCCTCGAGAAGTGCTTGGGCAGGGGTTGAGTCCGCGATAATTTTTTGGTCTTTAATTGCCCTACAAACTTTTCCTCAAAAAAAAAATCTGACATACTTTTGTTTTTCTTTCGTGGAAAAAGTAAATTTTTAGTTTCACAAAGTGAGTTCTATGAGGGCAGGTGGTCTATCTTATTGTCAATAGAAATGTGGCTTCATTGCGGTTAGTATTTGCAGCGAGTCGAATTTTTTCCGGTTAAGAAAAAAAAAAAACTCTTTTTATTTTTTTTTTTAAAAAAACGAGTTAGCAACCCGATAAAGCAAAACGGGCTGAAGTGCAGAACCCATCAGCAAGACGGGCCAAAAACCATAAAACCCTCCGCTTGGATTTACAGATCACAGATCTACCTTCTTCGAGTTTGACTCTCACTTCCTTCCCATCTCTCTCTTCTCGTCCTCGCTCTTTGCTCAGGGCGATTGGATCGAGGGCCACATCGAATGGCTAATCTTCATCTCTTCTTAATTCTATTTATCTCCATCCATGTAACTTGTATTTATGCCGATTCCATCCACGGATGTGGCGGATTCGTTGAGGTACACAAAAACTTTGATTGCTGCTTTTTATGTTCGAAATCTTTCTGCTGGATGTGAAATGCTGCTGGTAGCTTCGATCTTGATTGATCTGTACCTGATTTAGTATACGCTGATACGGATTTTGTTTGTCTGGTTTGTGATTGTAGGCCAGTAGGGCTTTGATTAAGGCGAGGAAGCCGACCGATGCGAAACTCGATTATTCACACATCACGGTATTGATTTTAAGTTCCGTGTGATCGAAGCACATATTGAATTTTGAGTATTTTTGAGTTTTGTTGACGAGCATCGTGACCTAATGCAAGATTTTTGCGTGGAGTGAGATTTCGGTAATTTATAGTATAAGATGGTTTATCTGGTCCAGGTTGAGCTCCAAACGGTTGACGGATTGGTTAAGGACAGGACTCAATGTGCGCCTAACGGTTACTATTTCATGCCTGTCTATGACAAGGTATTTTGTTCTGTACTTTTTCATTCTTCTTCTGAATCCCTACACGGAGTATATTTTTTTTTACTGGAACAGTCTTTACTAATTTTAGACTCTAGATTAGGTGATCATTGAAATTCGGCGTGAAAATTCTTATTTGTGGAATCTTATCTGGTAAATGGTAGAGCTGCTCTAGACAGTGGTTTAGTTTTGTTGTGCTGATTTCAAGAGCCTAGTGTTGATTTCAAGGGTTATTGGTTTCAAATTCTGAAAGGTGTAATCTTTTTGGTGATCCTTATGCTATAAAACATATTACCAAAAAAAGCAAATGATCCTTCTGGAAAAAAGGTAATTAAACAATCTGAACATGAGTCTGGATTGTTGTGGATTTAAAAGAATAAAAATGTAAAATTTGGCTCAAATTTCCCACACTATGCATCCTTTTCCTCTTGCTCCTTTAAATAATATGATGAAATTGCAATTGGGTAATGGTGAACTTCATTTTCAGCATTACATTAGTAATTCTTTCATACAAAACAGGCGCATCATGTAAGTTGAAGTGATTGGTATGGGATAAGGAGGATTTGTTTTATGGTATATCTCTGTGCAAGTATTATATTTCCTTAATCATCTCTTTTTGTCTTTATAGTGCAGCAGAACCTTTTAATCTCTTTCATGCTCTTATTGGACAATATACTTTTTTCAGGGGTCATTTGTTATCAAAGTCAAGGGTCCAGAAGGATGGTCTTGGGATCCAGACAAGGTTAGATTGCTGAACTTGTGTGTTTTCTTATGTATTGAGGCTGGCAAGATTCAAAACATATTTTTCCGAATCCTGAATGGAATCATCCTTTGATAGGCACCTGTTGTCATTGACCATGCTGGATGCAATGCAAATGAAGACATCAATTTCCGATTTACAGGGTTAGGATCGAACAATCTTTTCTCTTTGCAAATTTGTCTCTAACTTCTGCACATGTTTATTGGGATCTTACTGTATATTGGCATGCACATTGTAGCTTTTCGTTATCTGGAAAAATTATGGGCGCTGTTGGTGGAGAGAGCTGTCCATCCAAAACTGGAGGCCCTGTAGGCGTGACAGTGGAGCTCCTTTCTTCAACAGATGAAGTAATTTCTTCTGTTTTGACATCATCTTCAGGAGATTACTCATTCAGAAATGTGATACCAGGTTCTTTTTTCTTCATGTTTACTTCAGCTTTTCTAAATTATTAACTTTCTGTCAAAATATTATTGTTTTCCATCTCTTAGAAAAGAATCCAATCAGCTCTAGTTGAAGTCAAACTATATACATTCTGTACAACCAGTGAGCTATGTTATAGTTGATTTCCTTGCCAGAGTGGCAGTGGCATTCAAGAATTTATTTGATGTTCATTTTTCTTAAAAAAAACTGGGACTTCTCATACACTATTTTTATTGACCGCCTTTTAAAAATGGTTAAATATGCATTTGTGTAGCCCTAGGACCTGTTATTATCATCTTGACATCTTCTGGTGAATCACCTTTGCACCCTTGGCTGATAACTGTGTCCGTTCACCCTTGGCTGTAGGGAACTACAAATTGCGAGCTTCCCATCCTAATATGGAAATTGAAATCAGATCCCCTGCTGAGGTTTGTGGCTCTCCATTTATTATCTCTTTTATTCACTCTGCTAATTTTGTCTCAAGAGGAAGCTCAAATTGATGTATTGTGTATGCTGCAGGTGGAGCTGGGTTTTGGCAATGGTGTAGTTGGTGATGTTTTCTTCGCTCCAGGATATGAAATTCATGGTCTTGTCGTAGCTCAGGTAGGTCTTTTTTTCTCTCGTTTTCCAATGCTTAACCCCTAATCAGTTTCTTTAATCAGTGGATTACGTTCTGAAAATATCTCCCGTCTGTTCCTGCTATGCTGAATTGTGAACTCTGATAACTCTGGTGTCTGTGTATTCTGATTTGAATTCTGCTGTGTAGGGAAATCCCATCCTTGGAGTTCATATGTACCTGTATTCAGATGATGTTGCTGAAGTGCACTGTCCTCAGGGTTCTGGTAATGCTCCAGGGCAGAGAAAAGCTCTCTGTCATGCTGTAACTGATGCAGATGGAAAATTCTCATTTAAATCAATTCCGTGTGGTAAGTCTTGTGGTTATTGGTTGGTTTTGGATGTTTTTCAAGTTGCTAGATGACCTATGTATATAATTATTGCTCCGTACTGTTTTCTTGTGTTCTAATGTCTCTTTTCGAACTACTTAAGGCTTTTCTTGTTCGGAACACCTTTAATGATATACTCCCTCCGTTTCTAATTAATTGACACTTTGGAATATTACACACTAATTAAGGACTTGTACATGTGGAAGGCCTGTACTGACTACATCAAGGAAGTGACCAATTACCTTCCAGCTTTCCCACTTTTACAATGCTAAACAACTCACATATTGAAGCCCAAATTTAAATTTAAATGGGATTAGGATATTAGTGGGACCCTATACAATTAAAAAAGGGAAAGAACGTCAATTAATTTTACAAACTCAATTAACCTCAAAACGTCAGTTAAATAGAAACAGAGGGAGTATTTCTTAGGATTATAAGGACTTGCTCTCAAGTAATGCTAGTTTGTTGCTTGATTTTAGCAAAAGCCTGGAATCATATACTCACCTAAAAGTCATAACTTCTGCCAGTAGTAATTGGAGTAGGATGCTTAGCTTTAGTAGCATTTATAACTTGTTCACAGTAGTGTATATACTGTAGAAGTACGATACTTAGTTTTAGTTAATTATTTGCAGGTGCATATGAACTTGTACCATATTACAAGGGTGAGAATACAATTTTTGATGTTTCGCCACCTTCAGTTTCCGTCTCTGTTCAACATGACCATTTGATGGTATCCCAGACATTTCAGGTATTTACTTGATCTTTCTTCCTGAATGGGCTTGATTTAGTTCTTTACTCTTTTCTATAAAGTTTGGTGCATGTTCCACAGCTGCATGCTGGGGACTATATAGTATGCAGTTCGATCTGTTAAAATGGTGATCTGACCCAAACGTTCAACCTGAATTGACCTACCAGTACGTAGTTAGTGGATTTTCCAATAACATTTTCATTTAGGAATATAAAATGAGCTACCCCAAAATTCCCAAACCCTAAATAATGAAATTTTGGAAAACTTAGGATTTAACACTATCAGTAGCTTCTTGACTTAAATGTGAATTGAGTCATCAATAAATTTGGATCAGGATTTACCACCTTTTGAATCCACAAAACTACAAGATGATCCAAAGTCCAAACTGACTACTTGACTTGATCAAGACCTACTTCACCCTGAACTTGTAGATCATTATGTAATTTGCATCAGCTTTAAATTTTGGATTGATATAGTGCTCGATTTGAAATTTAGTTCTTTCACCCTGAACTTCTATGTTGGGATTTGATTTTTGGAAAGAATATGTGATTCTGAATTTCAGTTTGTGATTTTAATTATTAATAGGTGACTGGATTTTCTATTGGTGGTCGGGTGGTTGACGGAAATGGTGCTGGGGTGGATGGTGCTAAAGTCATAGTTGATGGACAAGAGAGGTCTATCACTGACATAAATGGATATTATAAACTTGATCAGGTATTTATGATTATTTGTATGTTATGGATATTCAAGTGTTTTTTCATTATGATATCTCACTTCTATCAGAGCTCAAATTTCATTTGTTCTGTTTAAATTGTTGGTATTTTATGTCTATTTCTGTTTATTATCCATCAAAATTTTGTGATGGTTTGATTTTTCTTAATTCTCAATTGATAAGCTTTTTATTTGTCCTATATCTGAATTTCAACAATAGTTTATTTGACCTCATGTCTAATCTGAGGATGTCCGTGTTTTTATTTTTTAAACACTTAAGGATTGCAGTTGCAGGTGTCAGATATAGTTGTTGAGGAGGATTAAAGTTCTGATTCGGGCATTTTTTTTTAAAATTTTCGTTGGTATGTTTAGTTTTGTTCTTTGATTTAGTGTCATGTTTAATTGTTCTAGGTAACATCTAAACGTTATGCAATTGAAGCAGTGAAGAGGCACTACAAATTCAGCAGCTTAAAAAACTTCTTGGTAAATTGGTTTTTTTTTTAAAAGATGAATTCTTACTTCCTACTCCGTAATTCACTTGTCAATGGATCAAATAATTTTACAATTTTTTTTTTCTTTGTAGGTTCTTCCCAACATGGCATCCATTCCAGATATTGAAGCTGTGTCATATGATGTTTGTGGTATAGTAAAAGTGGCTGATGCTGGCTACAAGACAAAGGTACCTCTGGTTCTGTATCTTGTTCATTTGTATGTCTTTTTACCTTGACAAAAACTATTTGTTACTCGAGTTTCTTGGGAATTGTAAAATTTTGAGTTGTAATGATTTTGCCCAAATTGGTTGAGATTTCTTATTGATTGTAAAAGCTAATCTGCCCTTTGCAATTTGTATACTTGAGTTTTGGTTGATTATTTAAATCAGGCACGACCTCAGTCACATCAGGACATGAATGTAGAGCTTGAATATCATATTTGCATGTAAACTATGTTGCTTAATCTTAGATGGTTGCAACTTGGATAAGACTTGCTTTAAGGAGGATGTCCACTGGTTGCCACCTGGCAGTTATTTGATTGATTTATTCTTTCTGTAAAAACTTCTTTATGAATGTGGAATGAAGTCCTACTTTGTGTTGAGACATTTGATTTGTTTCAGTCTGGTGGATGTTCAAGATGAAATGCAAGCCTTGGTGCTGAATAGTTAAGATCTATAAATAGTTTTACTTGTTTGTCTTGATCGTGGCCAAAAAGAACATTTATGGGCATTTATACGCTGGATTATGCAGAATCACGACTTTTTATTTTATCCTTCTTTTTCCTTTGTCTTTTGGTTTTTTTATAGCATTTGGTTTGTGTTCCTAAATTCTAGGTAGCTTTGACACATGGGCCAGAGAATGTCAAACCTCAAATGAAGCTGGCAGATGAACACGGAAATTTCTGCTTTGAGGTACGTTGGACTAAAACTGCTATACTTTTGCTGCTTTGTCAGTTCAACCTTTATTATTGTTTCCGTTAGGCTTAGGGTCCGTTTGGTGTGGGAAACTTATACGAATAAGCACCTAATGAGCAATTAGCACGTCACACCAAGTGAACCCTAAACGACTTCGTTAAAGACTTTGTTGTCAAACTTGCTGTATGCTTTTTTGGTAGTATTCATGACAGGCTTTCTCATTATCATATTATCAATTAACATTCTCTATTACTCGGTTATGCCGAAGCTTTGCACTTGGTATTGGACAACAGACTCTTAGTTTTTTATTACTGATTAATTTGACTCTTTTATGCTACTGTGCCCGGTCCAGGTTCCACCCGGAGAATATCGTCTGTCTGCTTTGGCTGCATCTCCAGAGAGTTCTCCTGAGCTTCTGTTTTTACCTCCATATACTGATGTAATTGTCAGGAGTCCACTGCAAGATATTGAATTTTCTCAGGTAGAGTTCTATGATATAAGGTGCAATGTTATTCTTTTTTGATCTTTGAATCTCTAACCTTCATTTGTGCATGCACTTACTTGTGCTTTATGCTTTAATATTCTGGTGAAAATATTATGAAGATTTTTTCTTGTTACAAATAGGAAATTATATTTTGAATTGATGCAATTAAACTTAGTGATTAAATTGTATCGCAAAACCTACTTAAATAGTGTCACAGCTCACAAAGTGTAACTTATACTACGTATATAGTATTTGAAAATTACTTTATGATCCTTTCACCTAAATTGTCAGGCACTCGTCAATTTACAAGGCAGGGTTGTCTGCATTGAGAAGTGCAGCCAAGATATTTCTGTTAAACTGAACAGATTGGGTTCGAAGAGTAGCAAGCATGCAAAAACAGTCAGGTTAACAGATGAGAGTAACGAATTTGTTTTTCCAAATGTCTTACCAGGAAAATATAGACTTGAGGTATGGTGCTACTTTCTTCCTTTACATTCTTTGCAGCTTTTGTTTGCTTTGAAAATAAGATGCAGTATTTCGATATAGTCTTATCCATCAACTCTCAAGTATGTATTTTACGTATTTATTTCCTATTACATTACATATAAAAAACAAATAAATTTGTATTATGCATCATCTTTTTGCTGATATATTGTTTATTAAGGAGCTTAAAGTGGTTCCCTCATAAGTTATTAACCTTTATGTATAGATTAGTCTTATCCAACTTTCAAGGAAAGTCAGGTTACTAGTCATTTGTATGATTTTAGGACTAGCACCAGATGCAATTAATTATATGCAAGAAATCTGTTCTTAAAAGATTTGGTTGAACTGTTGAAGGGGGAATGTCTACAGCCTGTTCACTTGCTTGTTCAATACATAACTTGCTGTGATTGAAATTCTAAAATAAGTTATCTCTTGCTCAGGGCAGTTGTATGATTCTAAGAGGTTCTAGTGTCGTTCATTTTCTAGAAGTTCTTTTGCCTAATTTTTAGTTCAGTATTGTATCCTGTAGTACACAAGGGCCGTCTTCATTAGGTTGCTATTCTTTATGGTTTTGTGTCATGTTTTTTTTTTTAAATATTCCGCGAGACATCCTTTTACCTGTTCTTTGTGACTCTACTTTATTCCCATTGTGAAGAATTTTAGAAACAACTTTTTTTTAGTTCTCTGCCAACTTTGATTGATGCTTGCTTCCTCTAGGTTAAGCATGTTTCAAAAAATTCCCCTGATGCTGAAGATAAGTGGTGCTGGGAGAAGAGCTCTATTGATATTGATGCTGGGATCGAGAATGTTGAGGAGATTGTTTTCTCTCAGAAAGGTTACTGGGTTAAGATTATTTCTTCCCATGATGTAGATGCTCATATCACTCAGCCAGATGGTGAATCCATGTCTCTGAAAGTGAAGGTTGATCAGTGATGTTATGTTGTAGATAAATCAACTATTTATATACAGGTATAGTATTAATCTGTTTCTCTTTTTTAGCAGAAAGGATCCCAGTCTCTATGTTTGAAGTCTCCAGGGGTTCATGAGCTGCAGTTCGTCAACTCATGCATTTTATTTGGGAGTTCACCTATCCAAATCGACACATCAAATGCCACTGTATGATGCATTGCATGCTTCCTTAATCCTTGTTATGTCTTATTCACTCTATTTCTTTTTCCGTTTCTCATTTTGTAATTGTTTTTGTAGCCTGTCGTTCTAAGAGGAGAGAAATATCTATTGAAAGGGAAAATAAACATCGATCGAACTTCACTCAGTGGCCATGAATTTCCTGAGACCTTGGTTGTAGATGTGCTGGATAGTAAAACTGGTGTTCGCGACAGCACTACTGCCAAACTTTCCTCAGATGCTAATGATGAAACAAGTGCTGTTGCATATGAGTACTCGATATGGGCTAACCTTGGTCAGAAGATTACCTTTATCCCCACAGACCCAAGGTACAGATCATTTTCTTTGAGTTGTTGCAATAACACTTTTTAAAAAAATAAATAAATAAATGTTTGTTTGTCTACTACTACGGTTTTTATATTGTACTCTCTATGTGAGAATGCTAATCTAAATACGAGTATTGCCTCAATCCCTTTTTTCTTTGGGATGAATATGCATATCATGGGAGTTGACTATACAAATTCAGTAGCTCTTTCATTTTTTAATATCCTTGCAATTTGTCTTGCCATGTCCTTTCTCTATGATATTTTCACAACCATTTGAGTAGGGAGGTCTGAATATAAAAAAAGGTATTTCTCATATTTAAATTGCCACCAAGCACTCAACCATATGCTATATAGTAGGTATGTTGCCCCACCAAAAAAAAAAATAGTAGGTATGTTGTGTCACATGGAATCTTATTCGTGCTAGCCTTAACGTATGATGTCAAATCACCTTAGAAGCTTCTCTTTTTCTCTTCAATAAATTGGAAGTATGCAAACTTGTGCACTTTGATAACCTATTTCCTTGTGGAAGTTATAAATCTAGAGAAATTATCTTTCTCTTGGACATTTGCAACTACTACCCAATGTAGAGAGGCTTCTAACCAGGATTTGATCCATATGGAGGCTTTTTTTGGAGACTTGAGTCAAATTCACGATGAACTAAATTAAATGGACCATATTAACTGCCATTTGCTTCCTTTGCTGTGAAGCCGCGCAAGTCAATGGAATTCATCATAACTCATAAGTCAAAACTGAGAAATTTAACCTTCCTGTGGAACTTTATAATTTAAACTTGTTCTTTTGTGCAGGAATGGAGGAAGACAGATACTCTTTTACCCCAGGCAGCTTGAAGTAAGTGGTATTTGGTTTTAGGATATCTTCCTCACTGTAGCGGTTCCTTGTACGAACTATATAACCATCTTACCTTTCTTCATAGGTCCCAGTTACTCGTGATGGTTGCCAAGAGATGATTCCTTCTTTTTCGGGACGCATGGGACTTTACATTGATGGGTCTGTTACTCCACTTATTTCTGGTGTAAGTATCCGGGTAGTTGCAGCTGGCGACAGCCTCAGTGCTCAACTTAAGAAGGGTGAATTGGCACTAGAAACAACAACAGATGCTGATGGTGTTTTTGTTGGTGGACCTTTGTATGATGACATAGAATATTCTGTTGTGGCTTCAAAGGTGAGGATCTTCTTTATGAGTTGCTATTTTGAAATATTGCAATTTGATCCGCCTTAATCCTCCATTCTTTGGGAAGGATTCCTGATATTCTTTGTACTTGTTGCAGCCTGGTTATCATTTGAAACCTGTAGGACCAACCTCATTTTCCTGCCAGAAGCTGGGCCAAATTTCTGTGCTTATCTACTCAAAAGAAGATATGAACGAACCATTTCCTTCCGTCCTGCTATCCCTAAGTGGGGAGGATGGATATAGGAATAACTCTGTGACAAAAACCGGTGGAAGCTTTGTGTTTGGTAACTTGTTTCCTGGAAGCTTTTACCTCCGTCCGCTGCTTAAGGTACTATATCTTTGAAATAGCCCAAACGTAGTTTGTCACACTATTTTTATGCGAGTGCATCCTGACATTTTAGGAGTGAATTACATTATCTTAAATATGAGTTGACATCTCATTGGCCTATAATTTCTTTTCGGAAACTCAGCTATTATCTGTTTGTTGCTCCACTCTTCTGAAATGAACTATTTTTTTGCAGGAGTATGCTTTTCATCCTAGAGCCGAGGCAATCGAACTGGCTTCTGGAGAGTCTAAAGAAATTGTCTTTGAAGCTACTCGTGTTGCATACAGGTTGGACACTAGTTATTTCGACTACCTTATCTTAGCTGTAGTTTCAGTTCATTTTAATATTTTAGGAAAACTTACGTTATAAGGCACCCACTTCAGCATATTATCACCATATCAGTTACCTTGTAGGCCTTACTAACTACTGTACGAGCACTGTTTGTGTTATAAGCATGTTTACCAAGCACACACCCTTACTTTCCATGGGACATGACAGAACCAGATCATAGTCTAGGACAATATAGTCAGAAAAGATAGACACTAGACAGTATTCAGTCTTTCAGGAAATGGAAAAAGGTCTAATCCAATATACTTCAAATAAAGGATCAAAGCTATATAATCATCATATAAGTGTGAGGACACTTTGAGCCCCTGGGATTTGTGAGTCATAACTAGATTGTTTTCACAGGAATACTGCGGTTTCTCCTTTTCCCTCTTTCTTCTTTCTATAGTTGAGTTGAGACAATGAGAAGAGACATTTCTAAGCTCATTGTTGCTCAAATCTATATATGTACTCTTATCTCATGAAATCTGAAAAGGTTTCCCTTACTACAGTGCCATGGGTGTTGTGACTCTGCTATCTGGCCAACCAAAGGAGGGTATATCAATTGAAGCTCGAGCTGAAGCTAAAGGCTATTATGAGGAAACAGTTACGGATTCATCTGGCTACTATCGTTTGAGAGGACTGCAGCCAGACACAACTTACACTGTCCGAGTTGTGAAAAAGGATGATTTGGCCGAATCTACAATTGAGCGTTCATCTCCAGAATCTGTAGTCATTAAGGTGAGACTTTATTCAAGAATTACACAGCTTATAGAATTTGGAATTCTCCTGTGGACCGGCATGGAAGTTCTTGACTTCCTGAAGCTAGGATTTGCTTTAAATAACAGTTGATAAATTAACCATTTGTCTGCAACTAAATCTTAAATCGTCACATCATATAATCTAATACATATATCAAAATCATATCTAGTGCAACAAGGCAATATTTTTAACAGGGAAAGGCCTTAAATTTGCACCTCTGATACATACATGAACCTTCTTGTTTGTTTTGGTAGGTTGGATTGGAGGATATCAAGGGATTGGACTTCTTGGTTTTCGAACAACCTGAGAAGACCATTGTAAGCTGCCACGTTGAGGGAGAAGGAATTGGGGATCTAGATTCTAATCTTCACGTAGAGGTTAGGCTAGCTGGCGACCAATCCAAGGTTGAATCTGTCTTCCCACTGCCGCTTTCACGGTTCTTCCAGGTTAAAGACTTGCCCAAGGGCAAGCACCTTCTCCAGCTTCGGTCCAGTCTTCCGTTGAGTTCCCACAGATTCATATCTGAAGCTATCGAGGTAGACTTGGATGATCAAGCCCAACTTCACGTAGGCCCTCTCCGATACAGAATCGAAGAAGATATTCTCAAGCAGGTCAGTTTATCGTTTTCCCATGTTATCGTTTTTTGCACCTGAACTGTCTCATTATTGTTTCTTTCTCGTTCTTTGCAGGATTTGACCGCAGCACCTCTTTTACCTATTGTCGTTGGATTATCAGTGATTATCCTCTTCGCTAGCATGCCAAGGTAGTCATATTCTGCATTACACCCCCTCTTCTACAGATAATCAAATCCGCTTCTTGCCTAATATGGATCATAACAAGCTACTCTCTTCTACAGATTGAAGGATTTATACCAATCTGCTTCCGGCATGGCTGCATCAGGATCCAACGGAGCTGCAAAGAACAATATCCGAAAACCAGCCTTGAGAAAGAAGACCTTCTAAGCCTCTTTCCCGCCCCTTAGTTTCAGCCGAAGCACACAGGCATGCTACAGCACGGCTACAGGTACTGTCATTTTTCACACTCCCTAACCCTAGCATGTGAGCAGATCAAAGATCAACTCGGAGGCCGCAGGGTTGTGCAGGTCTGCAAAATGATTGCTAATTAGTCGTACGACGAAGGCGAATGCTAATTGGAACCCTAATTTAAGAGGAAAGAGAATGTAGGAAACTGAATTTTGGTGGTAACTGGATGAAGTTGATTTGTAGTTCATGGGTTGGACAAAATGTAAGGGGGTTTTACTAACATGTCTCTTTTTAGTATATCTCTCCCCCCAAAGGTTGAAGTTTCTTGGCCTATAGTTTTAATGTTATGTAGCAATGGCCAATGGGGTTTGGATTTGTTTGCCATGGTTTTGTTTCTCTTATTTCAGTTAAATTATCTTCTTTGGCTCCAATGTAAAATTGTATCATGGTATTACCCATTTATCACCCACAAACTTGTTCACCCTCGGTGTGTGAATCGGGTAACTAATGGTTGTTCCAAGTAGAAATAGGATAAGATTACCGTTTTAGTAAAATTATATTCTTAATTAAAATGCATTTGTCAAATTTTAAATTAGATTCCTATGATAGTAAGACTGTATAGGTAAATAGGCAAACACTGTTGCACCATAATATTTTTATCTATCGAGTTTTAATATTTTTGGAGCGGTTATTCGTTTTTGAATTCTTGATATTTCGAACGATTTTTTTAGTGTATCTAACAAAATTTTATGTAGTAATGGATACGTTTTTTTTTTTTTGAGCGATTTTGTGTCAACTTTTTGGAAAAAATTATAATTTTTGCCCCTCAATTCACTTCATAAGCCATAATACGGTCCAGGTCATATTTTGTAGCGACCATTTCTAAAATCCAATCTTTAATATTTTGGAGCAATGGTTATCTGTTTTTTTTTTAATAATTTTTTTAATGTTTCATTTTTATGGTTTGCCTTTAGCTTTGTGTGTGGCCGCTGTACACCCCGGATGGCTGAGCTCTGGGCAGCCTACCATGGGTTAAAAACGGCGAGGACACACAATTTCACCAAGGTGCTACTCGAAACAGATTCGATAGAGGCTCACGACTTACTCACAAGGAAGAGGAAAGCAACCGGTCTCGAAGTCCATCTCGTCACTCAGTGCAGAGAGTGGATGGCTGCACCTAACTGGGAAGTAGTAATTTCCCATGTGAAGCGCAATGCAAACCGGTTGGCTGATGTTATGGCCAAAGCTTCATTCTCAATCTCTAGCCCTTTTGCTGTTTTTCATTTTTTGCCAGACTGCATTTGTAATTTGTTTGACTCTTCTGCTATTTATATGAATAACTAAGGGCTGCTGGCCTTCTTTGGGATCAAAAAAAAAAAAAAAAAAAAATTCGGGTTTTGGCTCTCAAATCACTCCATACAGCATAAAACATGTATCTACCATGTTATTATTTTTGTTGTAGTTGTTGTTGTTATTAATAATAATTTAATTACTTTAAAATTCAAGTCCCCACCATATCATATTATAAATTTCCCCTAAAAAACTAGATAAAGGTAATTAAAAATAAATAAAGCTAGGACCTTGAGGGTAGTAATGCATGTGCTCTAGCCGCAATGTTGCCATGCATGGCTATAAATTAGGCACCTAAACATCTAATTAATATTATTTCTAAATTCAGTAAATTAAATATGAAGTTTATAAATAAAATAATATCAACATGGAATATTAGGAAGGTAGCATTAGCTCCTAGCCTCACGTATAATTCTTTCTTTTCTTCGGAAGCTATTTTTAAAAAAAAGATTATTCAATAAATGATGAAATTTGCTTTTGTTTTATTATTAATCACACTTTCTCTACACTTTAAGCATGTTCTGGCCGCTAAAAACTAAGTGGTTGTTGGCTAAGTTATATGATTATAGTGAAATAAAAAATATAGTGCAGCGGTGAAATAAATAAATATTATATTATATTTATGTAAATTTTATGTTATGTAAATATGAATATGATATTAATATGAGTACATAAATATAATATTATTCATATTCACATAAAATAAAATGTTTACCATAATATTCATATTCACGCACCATACTTATATACTCCGTATTAATATTTCTATATAACATAATATTCATATTAATCTAACACTATTTAATTGGTTCACTGATATTCCCCCCCCCCCTATCTCTCTGTATATATTTATTTATTTTTATCAAAGTAATAATTCGAAATACAACACCATGTCTGGAAAATCGAAATCGAGAGGCCGAAAAGAAATGACAGATAGACTAACCGTCATGATACATCCAAAAAGTCAAGCAAATGCAGAAAAAAGAGCCAAATACATGTATTCTGTTGAGAGGTTTGGAATGAGAGTGTCCCTCCCACATTTATTATAAAAGAGTAAAAATAATGGGTTATAAGGGGAAGGGTGAAACTCTACACAATAGCTTAAGCTGGTGGATCCCGACCTTATAATCGCAAAATTAATAATAATAAATCAATGTAACCCGACACGTGTTTCCCCCCCGTTAATGGCCCATCGGATATTTCACATTTAGCAAACAAGACAAGCAGAGTGAAAGTCGATGAAGATTAAAGAAAGATTGTGAATGCCGAAAAAATGGGAAAGTCAAGCGGTTGACACGACGTCTTGACGTCAGGAAGACATAAGTAGAACTCATCAACGGAATTAGACGTCTCCTGGAGAAGTGTGGATCATATAAAGTATTTTTTATTAAAAGAAATACTCCTACATTACAATATTGAGAGAGGATAATTTTTCATCTTTAATCATTGGATTCAAAATTGAAAGTTCAAATTCAGATTTTTTTTTCCCCTCCTTCCCACCTTAATTTTGGGGATAGTTGTTCATATATCTTTAATTAATTTGTTTACAATAATTAAATACTTTTGAGTTCCAACATTAAGTTATGTTATCTTGGGAACCCATGAGATGTACTGATTCATAAAGAGGCTTATCTGTCGAACACATTCTCCCGCTCTGTATTCATCAAAGTAGTACGTTATGTACATCTTCCCTCTTTATTATCTAGCTTTCTCAATAAATTGACATAAATGTATTTTCTGAATACATATCAATAAATCCATTTTGGTAGATTCATGAACTATTGTCAGAAATCTCTTATCCACAAACACATAGGATCTCACAAATTCTCACCCCACAAGGCCACAAACAAGGACTTTGCTTGTACAAACAAAAATAGTAGTACCATCATACAAACAAAAATATAAATATGGGCTAAAAGTTGCCCTTGATCGATTTTTAGGGTTTTATCAATTTGAATTTAGGGTTTCTTTTCGAATCAAAATATGTTAGGTTATCAATTATCCATCTGTTGTAGCTTGATTATTCGTACTTATTCGTATGAGTTATTTACAAATAATCATATATGTTGTTATATATAGATCTAAATAACTTTTTCACATCCAAATTTCCTGTAAATCTCAAGCGTTGATCTTTTTAATCTGATACTTAAGATTTGTTTATAGATTACATCGTAAAAGATGTTCAAAAATGATTTATTATTATTATTATTATTATTATTATTATTATTATTATTATTATAATAAGACTTTATTATGATGAAAAAATATTTACATAAAGTTAGTTGGAAGGCTCGTAACAAATTGAGCTCCAACTCCTTTTTGAATAGTAAAACAAACTCTATGAAATATAAAATCGTCTTTATCCGACCATGCGTTATGATTCCTCGTAACCAATTGAACCCGCTTCATAAAACCAATAGCATCACCTCCCAGTTCTCCAAAAGTAGAGAACGCAAATGCCATGAAACAATACCCCTTAGCGGCGCAAATATCTGTGTACTTATTATTATTATTATTATTATTATTATTATTATTATTATTATTATTATTATAATAATAATAATAATAATATATGGCATTTAACCTTTCTTAGTTTAATATGCTTCCTTGGTTGTATCATGACAGTTAGTCCGTCAGTCGATCTTTTCGGCCTCTCGATTTTCCAAGAAAAGATGTTACTTGGTATTTCGAATCCTTACCTTGATAATATATTTATATGGCATTTAACACAAAAACATATTTTGACAAAATGGGCATTTTATTCATATAAAAAACATTAAATTGGTCCCCTTATTTGCAAACATGGGAAAAGGGAGGAGACCCATGTAGTGCCCATGTTTGATTGAGCTGGAATTAGGGCAAAGCTTCAAGGAAACTTCCAAGCCCCCATGCAATGTACTTGTGTGGGTGAAGTATGGGTGTGGTAGAAGGAATAATCCAGGGTGTCTCTATTGAGGAGTGAAGATGCATGGTGGTGGTGGTGGGCTTAAGGCCTTGTTTGGTTGGGCACCTATTCAAAAGATTAGGATCATGTGGAGCCATGTGCTTAGAGTGGTGCAAAACATGCTTAACTCATATATAACATTTGAGCTTGAGAGGGCCAAGGCATGCTGCATTTGAGTGTATATATACATGCCACATTTTTAGTTATTATTTAACTAATCAATTTTTAATATTTTAATTTGAAACAAATGAACTAAATCACAGATACAATGAACTAAATTAAAAGGGTGACTTCAAATACATTTAACCTATTTCTTAATTAATTTAGTAGCTTTTTATCAGTACTGATGTTTCAACTAATTATTCCTTAAATTTGATTATTATTATTATTAATATAACACTAAAAAAGTTCTGAATTTCTGAAGGAATTAATATATAATCCCTAATAAATTAGGAAGGAAATTAAAATCCATGATTGGGTCCTCTTTTTTTTTAATAATTTATATATATATATGTGCTTTTTTATTTTGGGCAGGAAAAAAACCAATATCTTATATATGTTTATCCTTAATATATATAATGCAAACCAACTCACCCTAAGAAAGGGCAAAACCATATAAATAGGACCCAATTGGTACCCACTTAGCCTACTAGAGTTTGCAAAGCAAAGGTAAAAGTTGTAGACCACACCAAAGGGGTTAGGAGGAGGGAGAAGCAACACATTACACAACACAAAATGGAAGCCAAAAAATCCTTTGAATTGAGGGGCATGTCCCTAGAAAACAAGGGCACATCACCAATAATTAGGTCTCCATGGAACAAAGTCTTGGAAGGCCATCACTCCAACACAAGGCAAGGGAGCAAGAGCCACAAGAGCAAGAGAGGGCATGTCATGAAGAGAAGAAAGGTGGTCATGAAGAGCCGGACCCGAAGGGTCCGGGTCCCACGACGACGAGAAGGGGATCGAGGAATCGAAACTAGGGTACGTACCCTAGAGAGCCTGATCCCAAAGAACGAATCTAGGGATCTAGAAGGGCTTTTTAGGGTTACGGCCGAGTACATTGTGGGGTTGCAGACGAGGGTTAGGGTCATGCAGATGATGGTTGATGCATTGACCAATTGAGTCTCTCATCAATGAGAGTAAAATGTAAATTAGTTAATTTCTTAATAATTAATTAATTTCTGTGTTTTAATATCTCCTATATACACTGATCTTTTGTGATTGGGGGTAGAAAAGTGAGAATATGGTATTTGGGGTAGTGAATTGAAATTAATTAGTAAATGCTTTTAATTAATTTCTGGTGAGCAATGTATTAACGCTGCAAAGGAAAGTGGCGTTTGGCTCCTGTCATAGAATGAACTTGTATCAACATTGATTAATTATTAATTAGCTTGTTTTTTAATATGATTTCTTGAATGTTGATTACCCACTTAACTGCATCTCCTCCTCTCTTTTTTTATATATTTCATTTTTAATATAATTTGACTTTTGAAATTATAATGTTGGTGAATCGATCAATATAAATCGTGTTCATCACGTAGATTAAGTTTGGAATTCATCAAATTATGAAATATATTACATCAAAATTGAAAGGGTCAATAAAATGATTAATTAATAATTAAGAGACCTATAAATTTGAGCACAATTAAGTAGATTAAATTCGGAATTCATATAATCATATAATATCACGTACAAAACTCTACACATATCAACTCTTTTATTTGATTTACTTCAATTAAGGAAAACTTTTTTTAGAGATAAATAATCATATAGGGAATAACGTAATTAACCCTACTAAACATGAAAAGATTGCATATGTCCATGCAGGCCTCTTGATCAAATTTAGGCTATGTTTGACAAAAAGGTAGCTGATAAGGAAACTGAAGCTGATTGATCGAGTAGCTGAAGCTAGTTGATTATTTATGTTAAATATAGTTAGGTTAATAAGCTAGCTAGTATATAATGATGTTTGGGAAACCTGGCTATTAGGGTAGCTGATAACCATAAGCTCTGAAAAGCCTGGGTGAGCAGCTAATAAAAAACTATCCAACAAGTAATTAAACTAAAACCTTATATTTATTTCATTTAAAACTATATAATATCAAAACCACAAGCTCCGAAAATCTACTTATTGTGCCAAACAGAGCCTTAATCATCGAGTTTTTATTTTAAATTCGATGGGATGGATGAGGCGAGATTATATCATCTTCTTTTATACAAGGTTGGATCCAATATTTAAACAAAAGCTTTAAGTATATAAATCATCAATTTTTTCGCTTGCAATTGATATAAGAGAACACTCTCATACCAAATCTTAATACAGTAGTAAATTTTTCCGACGTACATATGGCAACTTATTGAGTTGTAATTAAGTTCTTAATTAGTACTCCATACTACGTAGTGAGTAGGTGCAAGTGGTATGGATTAATCGGACCCATATTTAATTTTTTGATGATAAAAAAAACATATAAATAAATAAATAAATAGGACCCATATTTCTTCATAATTATATTGCATTATTGGCTTTTGATCTTCTCACCATATGCTCCCAATCATATGTCTCACAAGTCACACCCACCAGTGATGCCATATATATGCATAATTTCTAAATATAAATATTGATATAGCTTCCTTATTCATCTAATTAGTTATGTAGATATCTTATTATATATATTATATATTCATATAATATTTATAATGTATATATATATACATCCATAGGAGATCGATGATGAGCATATATATTTTGTAATTGAGGGATGATATGAAGATGTTGATTACAGGCATGTTCTCCCTAGCTAGCTAGGTGGTCTATCTAGGCACCAACTTGCCTGTATAAGTTTTATGCAATTAGTTATCATAGAAAGCATATATAAAGCTTTAAAAAAATATTTTTTTTTAAAAATAAACTAATTAAATTTTAAGAAATTATATATTTTATAGAAAACCCCAAAGGCCAAATTAAATATTTTATATAGTTTTTTTTTTATCAAACTAATTAAGAATATACATGAATAAAAATGATCCTGGTCTCTTTTTAATTCATTTACCATGGAGTTTAGCTTTTATTAGTGGCATCTTTGGAACACCTTCAAAGTAAATTCGTAAAACGGGTTTTCTATCTTACGTTCTAAGGGAGTATGATTTCCAAAATTTAAATTATTTTTAGCTTTTCTTAATATTGATTTTCTATATAGGGTCGCTTTTTTCTTTGGTAGGGAATCTTTCCTGATTAAGGTTTTTATCTTATATATGCGGCTATGCCCTTAGAATATAGGATATAAAGACAGTTCTTACAATTTAGACTCCCAAATCCAATCGCAACAATAATTCAAGAGTAAACATGATTTAGTACTAAATAATTGTCATTTTTATTGGGTCTTCAATACAAATTACACAAAGTACAATTAACCGAGAGAATGTATTTTATAATTTTTTCTTGCACCAAATTAGTGTCAAGATATTATCTCTCCCCTTATTGTGGATTTTATCCTTATTTCAATTTTATTCGTCATGATACATTATATGAAAAAGAAGCATAAATCAAACGAGGAAAAACCATTCAAGCTCAACATATCATGAAAAATCACCGATCCTCCCCCAGAAGTCAAGGAAGACCGATGAATAAACTGTGAATATCAAGACTACGAGAGAATCGAAGGCCTAATGCAGCGCCTTGACGCTAGGGAGACGGATAGCAAAAATCCACCAAAGAAATTACATCTACGAAAATATGGATCAACAATATTTCTCTCAATGAAAATTCAAATATTGTCACGATCAACTAAAAAATATAGCGGATATAGACACTACTTTTGACCTACACGGTGCTATATATGTTTGGACTTTTGATGTCATTACTAATCTTTGATATAATTTAACTTTTGATATGTTTTTTTTTCCGTATTTGTTCCAAAATATTTTTCTTAAAATTTTGTGAAATACACCATTTATGTACGTCTATAACATGAAACTTTTTGCCTCAAGTATAGTGGTTTTTCTCCAAGGTTAATGTTAAATCAAAATGAGCTATAATAAAAAGCAAACTAAATTAAATTGCATTGATAAAAAAAACCTTGGGCCGGTGTTCTAATTTTTTAAGACTTGGGCCGGCCCGTGGTGGGTAATGGACCAATCGGCCCATTACCGAAAGGATATAATAATGTGGACTGTTGTTTCCTTTGCACAGATTTTTTTTTTTCATTTATTATTTGTTTTCATTATAACTTGGATTTTTCTTTTGATAAACTATAAATTGGAGGTTTTGACTGGTAGGTTTAGATTTAATTGAAATATTTGCTAATTTTTTTTTAAATTTAACTCGTTGTTGCAATTAGGTTCTTTGCTTTTCGTAGAAAAAATTTAGTGGGTCCAATTTTAATCAAATGTATGCACGTCTCCATAGAAGGAATAAAAAAACTTATTCAGAATGTTTATTTATTTTAATTTCTACGAGTGTGATACAAATTATATTTTCTTTGTATTTTGGAATTCAATTTTTTTAGTCTATTTTGAATAAAAGTATAAAAGTATTTTTTTTTATTAGAAAAAGATTCAATTTACATTAGCGGAAAGATCGTGGCTATTCGAGAGCATCCTTGCGAATGAGGTCAATGAAATCAGGATTCTCGTCAAGCGCATGTCATGTCCCTGCTGCTAGTGGCTCAATTGTACAATCATGTCTGCCAATGACATTGCTATTTCCCGGTGATGGAGTTGATGACAGTAGGTGAGTGTTATACCTTGTATATTGGGAGGTATAAGTAGGCATGGGTGTACAGAACTTGAGATTCATACAGAAATCATAAACAAACACACGACATTACCAATCAACACCTATCTCTCTCTCTCTATCGACAACTAACGAACTTTCCCGCGCAACCCTTGGACACAACAAATTTGGTATCAGAGCTGTTCTCCGGCGAACGCACGACGACGACAACGGCGGAGGGAACACGGTCCAAATCAACGGAACTGCAACTTCAAGAACTCAGGGAGGATCTGAAATCGATTGCGGCCTCAACAATTCAATTCGCCAACGATGCACAGACGCACAAAGCCGAGCAAACGCAAGAAATGCTGGAATTCAGAAAGGTCATGGAAGAACAAGCAAAGGAATCTTGGGAATTCAGAGCAGAAATTGAACGCAAATGACGGAATTGATCAGGCATCCTCCTCGGCGAGAGAAGTCGCCAGAGAAACCAGATCCAGGTGGACGGGGAAAGGAGCATGTTCAGGGATCGGGCTCGCATTCAGGAAGCCAGGATGAATGGAGGTCTCAGCGAGGCAATGAGCAGTACCATCTTCATGACGATCGCACATTTGGAAGGGGAAACCAGGGACAGCAATTCCAATTTGGCAACACAAGTGACAATTTCAGAGGTAACAGATTGCCGAAAATCGATTTTCCCTATTTTGATGGTAAACGCCCTAGAAATTGGATTAGAAAATGTGAGAAATTTTTTCGAATCTTTATGATTCCGGATTTCCAACGAGTGGAGTTAGCTGCGATGCATATGAATGATAAGGCCGACATTTGGTTACAAGGTTATGCAATCTTGAAACCAAGAGTCGGATGGACTGAATTCTGTGATGATCTGTGTATAAGATTTGGTGACAGGAGGGAAATCGAAATTGTGGATGAGTTCAACAAGATTGAGCAAGGGGAGGATTTGGAAGACTATAATGAGAGGTTTGAGGATCTGAGAGCTAGCATGTTGTCCTTCAATCCACAATTATCCGAGTCTTATTTTGTATCCAGTTACATCAGTGGATTGCGCCAAGAAATCAGGTCTTTAGTTTAGCTGGGTAGACCTACCACTATGGCTTCAGTAATGTAACAGGCTAAACTCCATTACAGTGCAGTTCAGGCCTTGGTGAGACTCACAAAAGGGCAATGGAAAGGACCCTCACATGGTGACAGATCTTGGTAAAAAACCAGCACTGGGAAAGGGGATACTAAGGATCAGGGGGTGGCTATCAAGGCAATGACTCAACAGCTAGCTGAAACAAGCCTCAAGAAAGGAATTGAAGGGAAGAAAGGGTTATGTTACATATGTGGTGATAAGTATTTCTATGGCCACAAGTGTAAGCCATCTTCACTGCACAACCTGATTGCTCAGGAGTTGAATGATCATGAAGGAGTGGATCGAAGAACTCCTGCCACCATCTTGGAGGGAAGCTGATTCAGAAGAACAAGAAGAGCAGGAGATTTATGTGCATGCCTTAACAGGAGGGGCTTCAGGATCCACAATCAAGGTCAAGGGCAAGGTGAAGGGCACTGATCGAGATCACTATACTGGTAGATAGTGGTGCCACTCACAGCCTTTTAGACTCAAGAGTTGCACAAGAAGCTGGCTTTGAGATTTATAGAGCATCTCTAATGGAGGTGAGCACCCTGAATGGCACAATGATTAGCAGTAAGATTTGCAACCAGTTTGAATAGGAGATGCAGGGCAGTAAGTATGCACTGGATATTAGAATTCTCAAAATGGGAGGCAGTGATATGATATTGGGATCTGATTGGCTTGCAGGTTTCAATCCAGTTTTGTTTGACTTCTTAGAAGTGCATATTTCTTTTCTCAAAAATGGGAAAAAGGTAGTGATCAAAGGGGTTAAGGACCACAAGGACAGTGAGCAAGCAAGCATCAGGATGCTTACTGGGAAACAAATTCAGAAACTACTTTTGAATGGGGACCAAGAAATTACAGCTCAATTGGTGCAAGTTTGCAAAGTGGAAAAAGTACTACCAGTAGTGCCTGGAGAGATACAACAGGTTCTAGAGGAATTCAAAGAAATTTTTGAAGAACCAAAAGGCCTACCACCAGAGAGAGGTCATGAGCATGCCATTATCTTGAAGGAGGGTACCTCTCCCTTAGCCTCTAGACTCTACAGATACCCCCATTTTCAGAAAACTGAGATTGAGAGGCAAGTGACTGAAATGCTCAACAATGGGGTAGTGAAGCCGAGCCATAGTCCCTTTGCTTCACCTGTATTATTGGTGAAAAAACAATGGCACTTGGAGAATGTGTGTGGATTATAGGAAATTAAATGAGGCTACCTTGAAGGACAAATTTCCTATCCCACACATTGAAGATTTACTGGATGAGCTTAAGGGTGCTTCAATTTTCTCGAAGTTGGATTTGAGATCAGGATACCACCAGGTCAGGATGGTTGAGACTGATATTGAGAAAACAACTTTTAGAACTCACCATGGGCATTATGAGTTCAGAGTAATGCCATTTGGTCTTACAAATGCTCCTGCAACATTCCAAGCATTGATGAATGATGTGTTTTCATATATGTTGAGGAAGTTTGTATTGGTATTCTTTGATGATATTTTGATTTACAGTAGTGATGTGGTCCAACATGCTCAGCACCTTAAAGTGGTCCTATGCAGATTGAGAGATCAAAGGTTATTTGTAAAGAGGTCCAAGTGTGAATTTGCTCAACCTAAAGTGGAATACTTGGGACACTTCATATCACAAGAAGGAGTAGCTACTGACCCCAGGAAAATTGAGGCAATGCTGCAATGGCCTGTCCCAACAAACTTGAAAACCTTGAGGGGATTCCTAGGTTTGTCAGGGTACTATAGGAGATTCATTAGAGGATATGGCATCATAGCTAAACCTCTAACTGATTTGCTCAAAAAGGATGCCTTTGTATGGTCTGTGTCAGCAGAAGAGGCTTTCAAGAAATTGAAAATGTTGCTCACATCTCCTCCAGTACTGGCCTTACCTGATTTCTCAGTGCCTTTTGTGGTGGAATCTGATGCTTGTGAGACAGGAATTGGAGCAGTATTAATGCAAAAAGGGAAACCATTAGCATTCTTAAGTCAAGCACTACAAGGAAAAAATCTATTACTCTCTACATATGAAAAGGAGCTGCTGGCAATTCTCCTAGCAGTTGAGAAATGGAGACATTACCTCGAGCCCAGGGAATTTGTGATCAAGACTGATCACCAGCCCTTGAAACATTTGTTGGAGCAAAAGCTCACCACTCAACTCCAGAAAAAAGCAGCCAGAAAACTCCTAGGACTGACTTACACTATTGTTTACAAGAAAGGGTCAGAAAACAAGGCTGCAGATGCCTTATCAAGAAGGGAAGCTGCTCAGGAGGGAGAATGTTTTGCCATTCTAGTTGTGCAACCAGAGTGGATGACTTAGGTATTGGATAGCTATGTGGGAGACTCAGTAGCACAGCAACTACTACTAGCAGCAGTCAATGATGCAATTGGGGACTGAACCATTACCAAGGGCATATTGAGGTACAAACACAGGCTTTTTATTGGCAACAAGGACTCCCTAAAACACAGGTTGATAGCTGCCTTGCATGAAGAACCGGTAGGGGGTCACTCTGGCATCCAAGGTACTTACCAGAGGCTCAAACAACAATTCTATTGGCCAGCTATGAAAGAGCAGATCACCAAGTTTGTTAAGGAATGTGACATATGCTAAAGAAGCAAAAGTGAGCACGTCCTACCTGGGTTACTACAGCCCTTACCTATCCCTGAAGCTGCCTGGACACATGTGAGCATGGATTTTATAGAAGGGTTACCCAAGTCTCAGGGTCATGACACTATTCTAGTAGTAGTCGACAGGTTAACTAAGTATGCTCACTTCTTGCCACTTAGTCATCCATTTACTGCTGAGAAAGTAGCTTCTGTTTTCATGGAGGGAGTCTACAAGCTTCATGGCTTACCTGAGTGTATAGTCTCTGACAGGGATAAGGTCTTCTTGAGCAAGTTTTGGCAGCATTTGTTCAAGAGTTTGGGCACCAAACTGCACATGAGCACGGCTTACCACCCTCAAACTGATGGGCAGGCTGAGAGGGTAAACAGATGTGTTGAAACCTTCTTGAGATGCATGACCTCAGATCATCCCAAGCAGTGGTCAAAGTGGCTATGTTTAGCTGAATTTTGGTATAATACCAACTTTCATACAACTCTTAAGATGTCACCATTTGTGGCATTATATGGTACATCTCCATCACAGCTAGGAATCTCACCAGTAATGTCCAGGACTTCTGTAGCTAATGACTGGATACAACATAGGCAGCAAATGTTGGGCCAAATCAAATTTCATTTGCAACAAGCACAAGCTAGAATGAAATTATGTGCTGATAAGAATATGGTGGAACGAGAGGTGCAGGTCAATGATATGGTATACCTTAAACTTCAACCATACAGGCAAACTTCAGTGGCACTACGCAGGAATCTCAAGCTCAGTTCCAAATACTATGGTCCTTACAGGGTATTGGCCAGAGTAGGGAAAGTTGCCTATCGACTGGAGCTGCCCCCAACATCTAAGATCCATCCTGTGTTCAACATTTCACAGCTCAAATTGAAGATTGGATGTGAGCAACTGTTGGCAACTGATCTCCCAAGCACTGATGAGGAGGGAGAAATTGAAGTTCAACCACAAGCCATTCTGGACACCAGAGTATCTTACCTTGCAAATGGCGATCCGGTAACTGAATGGCTCATCAGGTGGTGCAATTTGGATGAGCAGCAAGCCACTTGGGAGCCAGCCACGCACATCTTGCACCAATTTCCTGATTTTCAGATACATCCTTGAGGCAAGGTGTGTTCTACAGAGGGTGTATTTGTTAGATATAAGCGTTGAGTCAAGGCTTTTGTATGAGGGGAGCACTGTTATACCTTGTGTATTGAGAGGTATAAGTAGGCATGGGTGTACAGAACTTAGGATTCATACATAAATCATAAACAAATACACGACATTACCAATCAACACCTATATCTCTCTCTATCGACAACTAACGAACTTTCCCGCGCAACCCTTGGACACAACAGTGAGTTACCTTCAATCTCGATTTCCTTGGCCCTTTTGTCTCCAATTTTATTCAGAGATTGTATCCCATATTGTCCATGTCCAATACTTAAGAGTTCTCCATTTGTATTCGTAAGGCGAAAGCAATGGTACTTTTGCCATTCTTCAAGGTGAACCGTCAATTTTAATTTTAATTTTATTTTACCCATTAATAGCTTTTTCACTTAGAGTTCCTTTGTCTTCTTTTTGTTGTTGGTTGTTTGGTTTTAGCACCGTTGATTCGTCCTCGTTAAGTATTTGTGTTTCTTTCCAACTTTGCTATTATTGATGGCTCATGAATAACTAAACTTCAATAAAATCTTTTATTCAAGTATTTGTGTTTCATTCCAACTTTGATGGATGGGATATATATGACGATTTTCGAATATTTGAACTCAAATGGTCGGTTAAGGCATTTTTTGGAATTTATTTATGTTATCAAGAAAAACACGTTTATAATAATTTTTATTATTTAAAGATAAAAATTATGTTTTTCATTTCAACTAGATTATAAACCAGTTTATGCTCATTCTGAATATTTTCATCGATGTTCTAAAAAGGTCAATTCTAACGGGCCGATATGAAATTAATTATATTTCAAAACATATTTTTTTTATAAACTCAAATAATTAATGATAATTTGAATATATGTAAAGTTAATTGGAGGAGGCCAAGTCCTTAATTGGGGGGGGGGGGGGCATGAATATGTATAAACTTTTTTTTGGTGGAGACATGAATAGAACCTTGTCACCCTTCTTCCTAAGCAAATTGTTTCAGAGTTGTTCTCATTGGCGATGTATATATGAAAAGTATATATACTAGTTCAATTAGAGCATCTCCAACAATTTCTCCATTTTGGGGATTTCGGAGTTTTTAGGGAATTTTAAGGGGTTTTTTGGTTCAACAGATTCCCCATCACATTCTCCAAAATGGAGATGCAACAGAAAATATGGAGAGAATTCCCTAAATCTGCAGCATTTTCCAAACTAAATAATTCTCCAAATTTTTGAAATGAAGAAGTTGTTGGATTTAAAGCAAAAATAATTTGAAGAATATGTATTTTGTTTCCCCATTTTGGAGAAATTTTAGAGAACATGTTGGAGATGGTCTTACAATTTGAAATTAAGACACTAGCTCATCATTTAGAAACATAATAATAAAACAGTCTAAGAAGCGTCTCTTGGAAACGGAGTCGTTCCAAACACACAATACACAATCCTAACCAAACCCGATTCATGTTGATAAACCCGAAACACACCTAGAATCACCAAAAGCACAAGCATAGGAAACCATCGTAAACTACATCTAAAGATGGGTAGATAACCTCAATCGAATTCGAAACATCGTGTGTATATATATAGTCAATTATATATAACTAGTATATATACTATACACAGAGTCGGATCCTCTTTAGGGCCAGTGGTGGCAGTTCCCCCCCTCAAAAATGAAATTTAAAATAGATGTTCCTCTCGTCGATAGCTTCGATTTAATATATTATTATAAGCTTAAATCCGATATCTGAGCAAAAAGTTATAAGCGTTTCAAATTTCAGCACTGAATTACAATATTTCCTACATCATTTACCAAACCGATATATTTTTATTGTAGTTATCATTTATTAATTTTATATCGTAATAATATAATTATATACGAGAAGTTCAAATTAAGAGGTTATATTGAAATATTTGAAAACTATGAAATAAATTATGCAAGATTTATGTTTTTATTCTAGTTACACATCGATAATATTGATGATTTTTCGGAAAAGAAAAATTAGGGTTTAATTTATATATAATATTCTTTTATCGTAATTTTTCGCCCCCTTAATCAACAAGTTCAGGATCCACCACTGACTTTACATGTTAATATTCGAACTCGTATAGTACATAACCTCGAAACCTCGTGTTATATATCGGGTTATAAGAAAAGTGTCCGCATGAGTTTAGCGCAATCGGTCACAGGGGTGACAATTGGAGCATAGTCAACCAGGGATCGAGTCTCACCAGCCCCAGTGAGGGAGCAACCTCTCAAATGAGGGGCTCCTTGTGCGCAATGAGCACAGGTCTCAAACCTTTATTACTGGTTTAGTCACCATGATCGATTTCCCTTCTCTCACAATCTTTATCGGGCCGGAAATGAGGGGCATCCGGGGAGCGATTTCACCTTTTTGGAGCATATATCGGTTTAACAAATCCTGATAAGTTGGGTAGGGGTAGGTGCCACGTGGGAAGCGATGACAGGCCACGTGTATTATCTACTATTTAATTTTAATTTTAATTGCATCGGATCGCAGCACGACAGACCGAATCGGAACCGATGGGCCAAGGGCCGGGCCCATGTAATGTGGTGGCGCCCGGCATGACTCGTTTTTTTTTTTTTTTTTTGAGCTCAAACAAAGACTTTTTATTCATTCACATCCCCAGCCAAGCTTACAAGAGCAGCTTGAGGCATTGAATCCTTATCAAAAAACAGAGTATCAAATATAGGCCTAACATTGGCTAACTCATGTGCAACTGTGTTCCCTCGCCTTCTTAAATGAGACCATTCGACTGAAGCAAAACCTGTCGCCTGTCTCTGGATTTTGTCAACCATATGCCGCAGGGTGCCCAGCCCCTCATATCCTCTTCCCAACTTCGTAATCAGACTAAGGCAATCAGACTCTAGGTGAATTCGCATGTAGCCTCTTTCCCCGACCCGAGCTAATGCCCATTGCACACTCTCCGCTTCAACAACCTCGATGTCCTTGGAGGCCTGCACCCCTTTGTGTCCCGCCATCACGAAGTTGCCTTCTTCATCCCGCACTATAAAACCAATGCCTGCGCTTCCGTCCGCCGAAACCGATCCATCGCAGTTGATCTTGAACACTCCCGGTGCTGGTCTCTTCCACCTCTCCCCTCCTGGTTTTGCGGGTTCCCTTGGAGCTGGTGCCGCCGGGTCTTTGTACCTCTTGAATTCCTCTAACAGTTCTTGCACCCTCCTCATTAGTTGTTTTGGCTCTTTACGAACCCCCTCGAATAGCAATTTATTTCGCGCCTCCCATGCTTGCCAGACCATCATCGACCACAATTGTCGCTCGTCCTCCTTGCAACTCGAGAAGACAAGTATAAAGGCTTCGAAGACAGATTGTCCCGTGAGCCATCGTCTTTCCAAAGCCGGTTGCAGGCGCCACAATGCTCTGACATAAGGGCACTCAAAAACTGCATGATACCCTGTCTCCTCTCGACCACATAGCTCACACAAAGGCTCTTCCACCATCTTGCGCCTGTGCAGGTTCCACTTGCAGGGTAATACCTCCCTTGACGCCCTCCAAACTAATGATGTGACCTTTGGCAAGAGTTTGAGACGCCACAGAGCATTCCAAGCTCTCCTTGTGACACTCGGATCCGACTGTCCCGCCCTCTCGACCTCTCCTTCCTTCTTCTCTCTGATCATATGATAGGCCGATCGAACCGAGAACAACCCATTTTTGGTGTGTTTCCAAATCAACCTGTCGTTGATGTCCGGATCAGTCAGCCGTAAGCTCAAGACCCTCTCCGCATCCCCTGGCAGCATCACCTGCCGTATAGCCTCCTCCTTCCATCGACCACAGTCCCAGTCGATCAGTTCAATCACTCTCAAATTCGGATCTCCCCCAAAAAAATTCCCAATTACCCGTCCGGAACACGTACCAGGTAGCCATCTATCAGCCCACACGTTCACCTCGGATCCGTTTCCGATGCACCAAATCAGTCCCTCTTTCAATGCATCTCGCCCCGCCAGCAGGCTCCTCCAAGTGTAGCTCGGTTGATGACCCATCGAGGCTTCCAGCAGCGACGAGTGAGGGTAGTACTTTGCCCTCAACAACCGAGCAAGCAGCGATTCCGGTTCTTGCAATAGTCTCCAGGCCTGTCGTGCTAGTAGCGCGACATTGAAGCTCTCTAGATCTCGGAACCCCATACCCCCATCGCACTTGGCTTTACACATTCTTTTCCAACTCATCCAATGTGTTTTCCGCTTACCTCCTTGCTCGCCCCACCAAAAATTACTCATGAGCATCTCTAACTCCTTGCATAGCCCATCCGGGAGCATAAAACAAGACATTGTGTAGGTTGGTATGGCCTGCGCGACAGACTTGATCAAGATCTCTTTACCCGCTCTCGACAGGGTCTTTTCCTTCCATCCCTTCATTTTCTTCCACACCCTCTCCTTCAACTGCTGGAAGATCACCTTTTTTGACCTCCCGACCATAGTCGGAAGGCCCAAATACCGCTCATGCTTTGACACCTCCCGAATGTTCGTCACTCCCTGAATCGCACCCCTAAGCTCCTCACTGACATTTCTGCTGAAGGACAGTTCTGACTTAGCGAAATTCACCTGTTGTCCGGACGCCTCTCCATAAGTACGGAGGATATTCATCACTGTCTCGCTCTGCTGGCAGGAGGCTCGCAAGAACAAAACACAGTCATCAGCAAAAAATAAATGAGATATAGAAGGTGCTCTAGGGGAGATCCGGATGCCTTCCAAGCGCAATTGGGACTCAGCAACCCGGAGCATCCCGGACAAGCCCTCAGCGCAGATTAGGAAGAGGTACGGAGACAGAGGATCGCCTTGTCTCAATCCCCTGCCTGGCGTGAAGGTCTGGGACGGCCTCCCCTCCATCAGAACCGAAAAGGTAACGGTCCTCACACATCCCATGATTAGAGAGATCCACCTCTCGTCAAACCCAAATCTCTTCATACAGTGCTCGAGAAAACCCCATTCGACTCGATCATACGCCTTTGCCATATCCAGTTTCAGGGCCATGAACCCTTTCTTCCCTTTCCTTGTCTTCATATGGTGGAAAACTTCGAAGGCAGCAAGTACATTATCTGTTATGAGCCTGCCGGGTACAAAAGCACTCTGACTAGGTGCTATCAGCTTCCCTAGGACTTTCTTCAACCTGTTGGTTAGTACTTTCGAAATAATCTTATACAACACATTGCATAGACTGATTGGTCGAAGATCCTTCATTCTGCATGGGTCCGAAACCTTCGGGATCAAAGTTATGAAAGTGTGATTCAATCCCGGAGGTATCGGCTGGCCATTCAGAATCCCAAGAACAAACCTAGTGACATCGTTCCCGACGATATGCCAACATTTTTGGTAAAAAAGTGCTGGCATCCCGTCCGGACCCGGAGCTTTTGTGGGATGCATAGAAAAAAGGGCAGATTTTACCTCTCCAGCGGTGAAGGGACATGACAGCTCATGGTTATCTTCCGCCGACACGAGAGGCTCGATTCCTTGAGTAGCCGTATCAGGGTTGGCTAAGACATTGGATTCAAACAATTTACAAAAGTAATCAATCGCCACCGCGTTCTTCCCAGCCCAACTATACTCCTCTCTGCCATCCTCCCCTATCAATTTTCGCACCATATTCCTTTTCCTCCTTCCCGTGGCCTTCTTGTGGAAAAAACTGGTGTTTCTATCCCCACACCGAAACTCATTCGCCCTAGCCCTTTGAAACCACATAACCTCTTCCTTATCCATCAACAACTTCTCTTTCCTTTCCAGCCCCCGTCTCTCCTTCACCAACAGCCCTGTCATTTCCATATTCCCCAATTCCGTCAGCCTTTTCCGGACCTTTCCTAGTTCCACTTTAACATTGCCAAACCACACCTTGTCCCAATCTTTCAGGTCCACCGCACACCTCTCGATCTTGCCCTCGATGCTGGGCGAAACATGCGATGATCCCGGATTTTCCCATGCATTAATAATCACTTCCATACTATCCTCTTCCGTCAACCACATTGCCTCAAAGCGAAATGGCCGCTCCCCCTTATGATTGCTATCCCCTTCTCCCCCTTGCAGACAAACTTTAATCGGGATGTGATCCGAATGGCACCTACCAAGATGGCGTACTATAATGTTCGGGAACATATCCAACAACTGATCATTACCAAAGGCCATATCCAACCTTTCCTGCACGAAAGCCTCCCCCTCCCTCTCATTATCCCAAGTGAACCGATTTCCCGAAAACGGAATATCCCTTAGCTCGCAAGCCTCTAGCACCTCTCTAAACTCGATCAACCTGTCCACTTGAGGTGCCCGACCCCCTTGTTTGTCCTCCACTGCAGTGAGAAGATTGAAATCACCCATGCACAGCCAAGCAGCAGCTGGCTCCTCGTGCAATCTCCGGAGCAAACCCATCGTAAGGTGCTTGTTGACGCTCTCCGGCCATCCATACACCCCTGTCACCCTCCATTCCTGCTCATCTCCAACCTTTAATGTGGCATCGATATGGTGCTGGGTGTATGAAATGATGCTAACTTCGCACTCCTCTTCCCAAAACAAAGCCAGACCCCCCGACCTGCCCACACAATCGACTGTGAACACCCCCTTAAAACCCAGCTTTACCCTTATTGACTCCATCCTCTCCCTCCTACTTTTAGTTTCCATGAGAAAGAGGACTTTTGGGGCCTCCCTTCTTACCATATCGGTAAGTTTTTGAACTGCGCGGGCCTCCCCCACTCCCCGGCAGTTAAAGCTTATGCAATTCATGGCTCCCGGCGGGGGATAATATCCCCGGCCGATATAATTTTTTCGGGTGGAATAATCTCAACCCTCAGTCTTTTGCTTCGAACCCCATCAGTAACCTCCACTCTATCCCAATCATCGCTGCTCATAGTCTCATCATCATCTGCCGCCACTCCCTCCTTCCTCTTATTCCCTAATATTCTCGGGCCACCTATCCCGTCTCCTTTCTTAGCGTTGTTCCTTGCCGCCCTCTTCCAACTCCCCTTGACCTTCGGCCCCCCTCCCTCTTTCATTGAGCTCGCACCTCCTCCCTGTATTAACCCCCCATTGCCCCCATTGGTCATATTATTAAGCTCTCCTCCCAACTCTTCACGCTTGTCGTCCCCCTCCACTAGCGATACCTGGTTCACTCGCTCAACTATGAATTCCTCATCCTCCCCCAACTCCCTCTCCTCGACATCCTTCCCTGCCTCCTCCTCCTCCCTCTCCTCTAGTATTTCTAATAAGGTTTTCCTCCGTCCCTCCCTTCGTTCAGTTTCCAGTTCCTTCTCATCACCCTTCCCCGTCATCTTTTCGAGAACCCTTCTCTCCTCCTCTCTATCAACACTGTTCCTTTCCCTAATGATTTTGACCGGTGAAGCTCTCATCCAATCGCCGTACTCCCCTTGGAACCGCTCCTCCTCATTGCTCTTGCATTCAAGTTCTGTATGACCTAGCATTCCGCACATGTAGCAAAAATTAGGAAGCCGTTCATATTTGATCTCTACCCACATCCGCTTCCCACCAAACGATATCATCAGCCCCCTACGCAGCGGCTTTTGCAGGTCGACAGTCACTTTCATGCGAAGGAATCTGCTGCACACCACCAGCTCCTCCTCATTCATATCCACTAGACCCCCAAACACTTGCCCTATTTTTTCAGCCATAGCTCTAGTATATGCCGCAAGAGGAAGATCATAAACACGAATCCAAAAAGCACATTTTGTGAACCTGATTGCCGACGATTGCTCCATTCCCGGTTCCTTTAACACCAACAGTGCTCTGTCGAAGGACCACGGGCCGCCTTTGATAACCTTCTCCTTGTCCTCCACTGTGCTGAACTGGAAGCTAAAGAGGTTCTCTTTGATCTCCCGAAATATGAATCCCTGTCTAGTACGCCACGCCCCTTTCATGGTCGATTTCAGCGCTTGAGCGTTCGGTGCCCTAGATGAGAGAACTGTCCCGATGAGGGACATCTTTGACTGTACCGAGACACTATCCTTGATCGCTTCATCCCCCTCGATGACAACCGTCTCATCTGCTGTTGGATGAATCTCTTTCCCTTTGTTCCCCATACCTGTCCTCCAATCGAATACCTGTGCAAACCGTAAGAATCCAATGCCCTAGACGTCCCCCTAACCACGGTGAATCTCGCACGATGCCGGCGAGGGAATACCTAGCTCTCACAGCCCTAGACCGGAGAGAGAGAGGCGAGTCGGAGACCACCAGGAAGCGGACGCCGGAAATCGCCTATAGCCCTAGGGTTTTATCGTTAGAAGATGTGTAAATTGGTTGCACCCGCTATAGAGTTCACTCCCCGGCATGACTCGTTGGATTCACATGTAAACAGCTCTTTAATTTAATTAACCAAATATCTGTAGAAAACAACAAAAATTAAATCATATTTTAATATTCAATTTGTTTATTTATAATGTTTAATTAACATTATATAGCCTCCCGAAATAATGATGTAGGAAGTATCTCAAGTTTGGATTTTCCCCACGTAAATTAATTCCCCACCATGTGTTTAAACCAAACGTTTCTCTGTCTTAATTATTTGATCGATCGATGTGTTAATTAACTGTGAACGGTTTGGATTGTTTATGTACAACTGCACGCACAAAAGTAGGCGCAATTTATGTAAATTATCTTTTACTGATAGATATTTATAATTAAATTCTAATCAATGTTGGGATGATGGCAACATATGTGTGCATACATAAACTAATTTATTATATTTGTATATAAACTTTTTTTTTTGTTAAGTTATAAATTTGGGAGGAGTCAATCAAGACTCAAGAGGTCTTAAGTCTTAACCAGACCATTAGAGTAATTAAGAATTTATCGGGAGGCCATGAGTTGCAGATTTTTTGGCGAATTTGACTATTTTTTTTTTTTTTAATAACAGTAATCAAAACAAAGGCGGTCTTTGTACCAACAAAGATTAAAATCATCATGACGGATTTACACAGATCCCTATAGGAGGGAAGGCTATCTAGGTTACAAATCCTAATAGATTAGCGATATGATCAACGGCTGAGTTTTGCTCACGATAGCAGTGCTGGTAGACGATGTGTATAAAGCTGCACGGTTTCAATCTCCTCGATAATTCTAAGAATCTCCCATTGAACATAGCTCTTCCTCTTGATAGCATTGATGACAGTTATGTTGTCCCATTCAACGGCAAGCTTCCTTAACCCCAAAGAGATGGCTCTTGATCCCTAAAGCTACTGCTAGGGCTTCTGTTTGCAACACGGAGCCAGGAATAGAAACCACGCTGAGAATATCCACAATCTGACTTAGGTCGTTCCTAGATATGCAACTCATGTAACATTCTCCCGTATTCTTTACTGATGCATCAATATTAAGTTTGATGTGACCCCTGGGCCCTGGGTGGTTATGAAGAGGGTTGACAAGGATCGAGGCTCGAAGATCCACAGTGTGAATTGCTTCTTCTAAGGAATTGTATCATGGTCTCTAGGTTGATGTTTGCTCTTCCTACGTGCCCCCCTCATGTCCTCCCGATGCTATTAGTTGTTTTGATAATGAGCTTCGAGCCTCCCTTGAGCATGTTACTACAACAGGGGGCTCGGGGTATAGTCATTGGCAGTGGAGTCATGTCACACTTCCGTTAAAACTTGGTGGATTTGGTGTGCTCACGGCAGATGATGTTAGTTATTTTGATTTCATCGCATCTCGTCTCCAAACGAATGAATTCCAAACATCCATGTTGAGGAAGTCAGTGCCATCATCTTGAAGTCATAACATTAGCCTCGACAATGTTCTCCCTCACTATATCTCGAGGTATGTCGCTTGTGATGGTTCAGATATTGATGAATTGTTTGTATCCCTGCTCCTAAGAAATTCATGTCAGTATTAGCGGATTGATACTTTGAGTTCATTGATGACAACTTGCCCACACTCAATCCGACTCCTAGCAATGTTCTAAATATGCTTGGCGAGTGTTTGGCGATAGGATAGGGTTAAGGGTTTAGGCGGGGTCTAGGCGGATTTCATGGCGGGTCTTTGGGCGGGTTTCGAAGACCTTGATAACCTTGGCAGTGGAGCGAGGTCAAGGGTTTAGGCGGGGGACTAGGAGTGCAACTGCATGTTCAGCAAGCGGTGAGAGGAGAAAGAGCATATGTTTTTTTCGCTACTCTCATTGAGGGCCTTGCTCAAACCATGTTATCTTGACAGTTTCCTTTTGCCCTCCAACACCGTATCTCAATCCTAATTATGTTTAGTGGCTATCCGACTTGTCATAATGTGAACTTGATATGATGGACCTATTTGGAGAGCACGCTCTACACTGTAGTCGAGGCATCGGTACTAAGCACCGACACAACATGTCCGAGATGTTTTGGTGGACATTAACTTGTTACAAAGCGGGCATCACAGTTCAAAAGGAAGCGCATACAAGTATGAGCAGTGCTGATGGTGTTGAGTTGCAGCCAGGTGATTTATTGGTTTATGGACGGGATAAGGGTGGAGACCTATATTGATATGGTTGGGGCTTCATCGTTCACAACTAGGGTCAATGATTCATTTGTACCCAGCAAGGCGGTTACCCAGACCACTGAAAGAAAGGAGAAGAAGTATGTATGCAGATATTTGCACACAGCTAATGGGCATTGCTTCATGCATTTGCATTTTCTAATTTATTTTGGGGAAGTGGGAGATGAATCAGATGCTGTTATTGGTTTTATGAAGCGGGTTCAACTAGTTACGAAAAGTCGTGAGAGGGGGTCTCATAATATGGCGATTTCGATTATTTTTCATATAGTTGGGTTTACTATTCAAAAAGGGGTTTGAAGTTCAATTTGTCACAGGGATTTCAACTAATTAACGTTTAGTAAGCCATTTAAAAATAATAATGATAATAATAATAATAATGTAACAATAAATTAAAGTAGATCATTCTAAGTCTTTACCAAAAGACATGCAACCGACATGATGTTGCATGATCTTGATCACCTAATGTTGCTTTTTTTTTTCTCCCTTTAAACCTCCCATGAAACATTAGTACTGGCCGAAAGAAACTTGGAAAGGCGGTAAAATAAACCATCGGATTCCATTGCATTAAGTTATTTTATAATGCAAAAATAAATTTAATATAATTGTACGTACATGTTTGATTGACATTAAGAATAACGTGAATTTAAAATATAATAGTGAGTGTTTAATACAATTTTATAAATAAAATTTATGTTATTTTAAAAATATATAATATTTTTTCTTATACGTTTTTTTCTTCTTCTTAATCAAAACAATTTATTTCAACCTATCACACTTAAAATACAGGATTATAAATGGACCATAAGACTCAAAATTGCTAAAGTTATAGCTAGGCTTGTAGCCAAAAAGTAAAACCAGCCGGTGACTAAAGAGTTTGCGGCTCATTATCAGGGACTGGAATGGCCGCCCTGTCACCATCGAGCACAAATTACTAGGAAAACAGCAAGCCATCATGGCAGAAGCTCTCGCCCTCAAACTGGGAATCCAGAAGGTATTACAACTGCACATTGAAAGAATCCAGGTTGAAGGTGATTGCAAAATAATTATAGACTATCTAAACAAGACGGCTAAATGTCCTTGGGAGATTGAACTAATCCTCTCCGATATTCAAGTCATGTTGTCGACTGTAAAAGAAGTAGGTTACTTTCATGTACCTCGTATGGGTAATAGAGTGGATGATAAGGTTGCACACCTTAGCCACTCTGTCCGAGGTAATGATATTCACAATAATTCAGATCTTATTGACCCCATCCGCAAGGATGCTGCCGGGTAGGGCTTGCCCACCCGAATCTTTTCCTAATCAAAAAAATAATAATAATAATAAAGAGTTTGCGGCCATTAAATTAATAGAAAAGATTACAAGATTGTTTTTTCATGTAAAAATATTTCCAAATAAAATTAAATATACTTAGTTTTAAGAGAAAAAAAAAACATAAAAAGAAAAAAGAAAAGGTAAAGGGGGAAAAAGCAAAATTAAATGTGGCAAAAGATGAGAAAGAGTTGCACGTAAAATAGGTCATCCATAATCATGCAAGCCTGAAATTTACATCACACGTGCACCACAATTTTGTGTTTTGCTTCTGAATTTTTCCATATTTATTTCATTATTTGTACGTTTATTTTATTGAGTGATACAAAATGGATGTGTAATAAACAAATGGTTGTGCAAAAATAATATCAAATGATCAAAGGCATACATATAGGTAAATTAAAATAGAATCAAGATCATCTTAACCAAAATCAACTTCCACATGACATTATTTCTATCATCTCTCAAACACCGATCCCAAAATATATAATACAGGATAGGCTATATAAGAAATGAAGTCATAATAGTTGGTTTTTCGCTGCATCGATAGATATGATTCAAAGCAACAAACAACAGTACTTCAAATCAGACTTTCATTTGATTTGGAAATTAGACCGTCTACCAAAAGTTAAATATTTCATCTAACGGATCACTATGAGTGCTCGAACATCTACTTTTCAAGTGCCCCATAACCAAAATGACACACCAACTACTCTCCCCACAAATTTATGCCAAAATAGACAACGCCTTTAACACTACAACAACTATAAGTGAAACTCTAATTAAGCTAAGAAATTCAATTTACGTCTCCACGGGTTCTCCATTTTGTGGCTATTGCTTGGTGGAGTTGTTGGTTCTTCAGAAACAAAAAAGCCTTCGACAATATCAAACCCGACCCAAAAGCAATATCTTATCATTCGTCTCTGAACATATCTTTAACTAGAACAAATCTAAAGAGCTAGACTTAGACCTCAACATTAAATCACCTCAATCCAACACCAAAACAATCAGAATAACCTATCGAAAACACTATAATAAGTTCTAAAAATCGCGCCTAGGCGCTAGGCGGCGAGACACCTAGGAATTTTTACGCTTAGGCGGTCTCTAGGCGGATTTCTACCTAAGCGTTGCCTAATCCTGCCTAGGTGCCATATAGTCCCCGCCTAGCCCCATCTAGGTGGGTGATTATTTAGATTTAGTTTCTAAGAGAGTGATTAGTCAGCTTATAGGTTTTTTTTATCCCCCAAGTCGGGATGCATTTACTTTTGATTCAAGCCCATGGTTTCTGATTTTAGGAGGTTTAAAGTTATCAGCTGGATGAGCGCTTTTACATTTATTGATTTTAGTGTTAATTAAGCACAATGAGTGATATTATAGACATTACTACATTATATAAATTATTGACATGTTCTATCCATTGAAATATAAGGAAATAATCAAGTTTAGTCTAATTCCGCCTAGGCACCGCCTAGACACCCGCCTAACCTTCTAGGCGCTAGGCAGTCACCCACCGCCTAACAGCCGCCTAACGCCCTTTAGAACACTACTAAAAGGAAGACATCTAGGCATGAATGATGCAAACTCGACTTTAATAGGCCCCTTCCCTCTGGTGCTCCTCCTTCGTACGGATTCATTATCCAAAATAAGTATTGGTATGCTCTCTACTCTGAGGCAGGGTCATCTCCTGTCCCTACTATTCTTGGGGTTGAATGCCTCGACTTATATATGGAAAGGGATCCTTAAAACAACTGACCTTAAAATAAATAAAATTATTATTGAAGCTGATAATTTTAGTATCATTAATAGTCTTAGGACTAAATGCTCTTGTTCTGGCAAGATCGAGATGCTTTTATCTGACTCTCTCCTTTCTCTCCATATATTCTCCGAGGTCTAGATTCTACATGTTTATAGGGAAGGTAATAGTGATGCTGATCGTCTATCTCATCTACTTATTTCATACTCTGGCACCTCTCTCCCTCCCAACGCTGCTCTACACATTATTATCCTTCAGGATGACTTAGTTGCTTTGGCAACAACCAAATTCTTTTCGGTTCAAAAAAAAAAGAGAAGAGAAGAGAAGAGGGTGATGATGATTCGAATATCGACAGATCGAGTATGAAAAGCCATAGACTAGTATAAACTATATATATATATATCGATCTTGTTGTAAAAATCTACGTCTAACCACCAGAGAAATATTGTAAATAATACCATACGAGAAATCAAATCTTCGAAGACCTTAAACACAATCAACACGATCGTGACTACTCTCTTCTGAAACAATCGCACATGCAACTAGTACATTTATTTATTTATTTATATAAAAAGGTAAAAGAGTAGAAACAAGGTGAACATATTTTGCCATCATTCTTTCCCTCTTTAAGCATGCAATCTTATCTTCTTTTACCTTTAAAATGTTTTCTTGTCTTCGAATTGGGATGTAATTGTAATTTATTTATTTTACATTGAGTATATGATATATAAAAAGTAAAAAAAAAATCTCCCATTTTAAAGATAATTTACAACCGTTGATTAAAAGAGAATATCTAATTTGTAAAGACATATAGTAGAATGATTCAATTCTGACTAGAATTTATAATCACATGAAAATTCATACTCTCTCCGATCCAAAAAGATTGTCGTTTGACTTTTTAACACGTATTTTAAGGAGATAAAAACTATATAAAATATCAACTTTTTAACACGTAGTAATAGTTTAAAACCACTTTGTTCTTTAGGTAAAAATTAAAATCAAAGTTGTAAACAATTTTTTTCCATTTATAGGTAGCGTTGTGATGTGAAGGATGATAACATCTAATTTAGTCATATTTTAGGGTTGCATTTGCATATTAGTTTAGATCATTTCCATGCATATTTATCATGTTTTATATTTTATTTACTTTATTTTGCAATTTCGGAGTCTACACCGAGTGTTTATTGATTTCAGGCACTTTGAAAGCGATATTGTGGAAATTCAAGCTTTAATATGGAGTGGCGAGGATATTGGATTGAACTTGAGGAGCTAAATTGTCAATGGTTGAAGTTTCGAAACTTGGGGGTTGTTTGATGGAATTAACTTTATAATTGGGTGTTGGATTAGATTTTAATTATTCAATTTTCTGGGCTGAAATTGTAATTTTTATAAAAGCTTATATATATACTCCGATGGACATGAGAATCGGGGGCTCTTGGTTCAGATTTTGGGGGAACGCCGCAGTACATGGCTTCGGCCGGCGTAGATTAGGTTTAGTTAGCTTTGTTTCTTTTGTTTTCGGTATTGCACTTTGGATTGAAGACGGAGATTTCTGGTTTGCATTTTATTTTAAGCATGTCTTTAATTTATTCAATTGTTTTCTATATTATGTTTAGCTAAATTTTCCGTTCTAGGGTTAGGGTGAACCCGACAATGTCGTGAATTATTTGATTCTGATGTTTGCTTGAACTTAGTCTGAATTTTATGAATTGATTTGATCCTAGTTGCTTAACCTAATTGATGTGAATCGATTAGAATCCTATTTAGATTCAAGATGCTACCGCTGCGAATTGAAATTGGATAAATAGATGAAATTCATGAACCCGAAAGGAGGATTGGTTTCATCGGAACCCTAGGATTAAACTTGAGAAGTTAACAATTGTTATTGTGACATTTAAACAATTGTTGAGGACTCTTGAGGATTAATAAATTATCGTAGATTCTTAGGTGGGAATCGGTTAGGCGGAACGCGACAGCGAAAGTTTAATTGATTTTCTCCTAAGGTCTATAAAGAGCTTAAAGGGTCTAGATTTGGTTAATTTAGACACAATTGCTACAACATGCGACAGCTGAGTAGTGATGACTTTAGATAATTTACCTTCAATTTGACAAATTAAGAAGATGAAGTTCGAGTGAACATCGGGTTGAATTCGTTGTGGCATTGTCGTCGTAATCCTTTAACCCTGGAATTACTTCTCATATATATTTTCTTCATAATCTTTGTTTTTTTTTTTCTTAGTTTAGTTGAAAATCAAATCCCTCTTTCTTGGCTTAGCTAATTAGTTCTAGATAACAATTGATACATATATAATCTCCGTGATCGATATCCGTATACTGCAATTGATCTCGTATTCTTGCGAGGTTGGTTCAGGCTACACTATTCTTGTGTTGGTTTAGACCATATCAAAGGATGATTTGTTACGTTCTACATCGAAAAACACGAGAACCCAAATCTTGCATATAAGTCACTGTCAGTGGGTCACTCCTCCACTGTCAGTGGGTCACTCCTCCTATTGCCAATTGGTTTAAGGATAGAACTCCGCTGGTCTTGTGTGTTCGACTTGGGTACGCATGATGCGCTCGAAAGTGCGGACACCCCACGTTGTATGACCCTAAGAGATTTAACAAATAGACTTAATTAACTTATTTATCACTTTATGTCATCTTTACCGGCTAATTTAATAAAACTTGACTAACCCAATCTTTTATCAACTATTTTTTGTATGAATAATCAAAGGTTAATAAAATAAGAGCATAAAGACTAATTAACCAAATAACCAAATCAGATACTAGCTAGCCTCTTTTGGGGTGTGAGAGATAACCTATAACCTACTATAATTATAAATAAATTATGCTTCTAGAAAAAGTGATATGAAGCTAAAGTTGTGATCAAGGTTTATTATACAAATATAGGCCATAGATATTTTTTTTTTCTCCTTCTTTGAATTGATTGTATTCATGCTTTATGCTTTGATCTATATTTTCTGTTTGAAACTTGACATTAATTTGGATTTTTTAACGGTATAGATGGTGGCATGAGAGAACATATCAGAAACTATTTTTAAATTTTAATATTTTAGGTATTTTTAAAATAATTTTTCTATGGTTTATAAACTGAAATCTAAGAAACCTTTTCTATTTTTTTTTTAACATGTCATAGGTTAAAACAACTGTTTTTATTAGTTACATATATATGAACCAACTTGTACGTCATTTTCCTCAATTAATTACTATGGAGTATATATAGGTATAGTCTATGCCTAGCTATAGCTAAATCAATAAAAATGTAGGTTTTTATTTTATTTTATTTTATTTTTAGTAAGATAATTGTACGTGTGGTAGCAAATGGCTTAATCAGTGTTTAAACACCTGTCTTTGTTTTCAAAGTATATATTGATACAGAAATATCTAATACTATTAGTGCTCGTTTGGATAAATTTAGGAAGTCTAATTCCCGGGAATTTAATTCCTGAGAAGTTTACTTTTCAAGAATTACACTTTTTGAGATTTTATAAAACATGTTTGGTTGAAAAATGAAAAAAAATGGTGGATTTGATATAGTAAGATAAATAAGGAATTTTTATTAGTAAAAAAGGGTGGAAATTATCTTACCATGTACCTCTTGGTAATTCCAATTCCTGTGAATTATTGTATTCCACAGGAAGTTCAATTTCTGGGTTTTTGGAGATGAATTTTTCTAACTAAATGCAGATATTCAACTTTCTGGGTTTTTCAAACCAAATCCAAACGAGCACTTAATAGATCTTTTATATATGCATAATGCATGGTTTATATATAACTAAAATAATTATTTTTTAGTTATATAATTATTACATGAAAATGTGTGGGATCAACTTTTGATTGAGTTGGTTTTTGGTATATGTCATAATTAAATTTCGATTTTCAGATTTTACGGACTCTCACCGTCACACCTCGAGCTATAGTTAAGTTGTTATCTTAATTAATTAATTAATTAACACAGCTTGTTGACATGAATATTAAAATAATATATTATCCGAAAGGGAAGAAAGCAGATTAAATGAGATCTGCATGATTACGAAGATTAGATTCGAATCCATGAGCAAAGATCTTAATCTTTTATGTACATCATAATCTATTCCTAAATTAATATTTGTAATTAATTAGAAAAAGATATATAGCACTACCACCGGAACTAGTGCTAAAAAATCAATGGAGATCCTCTACTTCACTTTTCTACTTCACTCCCTACGTCACAAAAATATTTTGACATATATTTAATCTTAAAAAAAATTATCAAAATTATATTTATGTTACTAACATCTATTTTTATATATTCATAAAATTTTATTTTGAAAAATCATGTTTTACAATTTTTAAAAATTAAAAAGACAATATTTAACCAATTACAATTATTAAAAAATTCAAAACATGATTTTTCAAAATAAAATTTTATGAATATATAAAAATAGATGTTAGTAATACAAATATATATTTTATACTTTTTTTAAGATTAAATATATATAAAAATATTTTTGTGATGTAGGGAGTGAAGTAGAGGATCTTCATTGAAAATCAATGGAGATCCTCTACTTCACTTTTCTACTTCACTCCCTACGTCACAAAAATATTTTGATATATATTTAATCTTAAAAAAAATTATCAAAATTATATTTATGTTACTAACATCTATTTTTATATATTCATAAAATTTTATTTTGAAAAATCATGTTTTACAATTTTTAAAAATTAAAAAGACAATATTTAACCAATTACAATTATTAAAAAATTCAAAACATGATTTTTCAAAATAAAATTTTATGAATATATAAAAATAGATGTTAGTAATACAAATATATATTTTATACTTTTTTTAAGATTAAATATATATAAAAATATTTTTGTGATGTAGGGAGTGAAGTAGAGGATCTTCATTGCTAAAAAATGCAATGCATGTAACATGTCCTTTTTTTTAGATTAAAATTACTTTGCTCGATATGAAAAGTAAACAAATATATCACTAAATTGGTTTTGTTAAATAGAAAGGGATTTTTCTTGAGCTAATTTTCTTAATTTAGTTTTGTTGAGATGAAATGTGAGTTTCACTCTTGAGATTTTATCAATAAATTGCTTTTCTAATTTTCTTAATTGACTTATCATATATATTTTCAAGGATAAACCATACAAATCATTGAAATATGAGATTTTATTTTCAAAAAAATTACACATTAATCAAAATATTTATATTTTATAAAAATATTATAGGAAATTATTTTTAAAAATATAGTTATCACATTAATTGTCAAAATCAACTTTATTATAAAATATACATAGTATTTATTTACTAACATGTCAAGAAATAGATGCATAATTAAACCTTTTCTCATCATTTTTTCCAGAAAATAAATTTATGGGTGGTTTTAAATAATTTCTTACAGTAATTTACAAATACTGTACTATTCTACAAATTTTAAATTTTAAGATCATCTTTTAACACTTTTTGTGTCAAGCTCTGTATTAATTAATTAACCTCCTTAATAATTTAAAAAAAAAACATATAATGTAATATCCTGGATTTATTTCTAATTAAATACCCATAAAAATATTTTCCAAGATTTAAAAACCCCACATTTTACAAACAAAAATGTTGAAAAACTAGAAAAAAAATAAAATAAAATAGCAAATAAATATGGAAAACGGTCAAACCCCAAAACGGGACGCAAGAGAGCGCCGAGTGGCGACCAACTCAACTCCCTCCACACCCGCATTAAATGCGACCGGCCACTTGTTTCCGTACTCATACTAACCGACACGTGTCCCCCACTCCGACTGGGCCCCACCCCCCTCCCCCCTCTCTATATCCCCTCCATTTCTGACCCCCACACAAGCTCCTCCTCCTCCTCCTTCCTCTATCAATCTCTCTCTCATCTAATCACTGATGGAGAAATTCGATCAGTACTCCTTCCTCTTCGAAAACGACTACTCGCTCCTACACCCGCTGCCGGCCGATCTACCTCCGGCGCCGGCGTGCGGCGGCGGCTTCATGGAGCTCCTGGCACACCAGGGCTTTGACAGCAGCTTCTCCTCCTTGCTTGATGGTATGAGCTGTTCTTCAGGGCTTCTAGAAGCTTCTACTCCGAACTCCTCGTCGATCTCCTCCGCTTCCAACGACGAACAAGCTCTAGTTGATGATACTTATGTTAAGTCTGTCAAGGAGGAAGATCATGATCTCTACTTGGATCAGGAGGAGGATGATCTTCAACCTCCCCCTCACACCACCCCCTGCCCTAAACTGTAAGCGCTCTCTCTATCTATCTATCTCAATTCAAATGCTAGGGTTTTGCGGTGTTGGTGAATGATTATGTAAGTATATATACAATCACTTGAACTTCAGTTAAATAAAATCATTTAGTTTTAAAAAATGCTTCAGATCCGAGGGGAAAAAAACTCTTTATTTTTTCGGCTACTTCTTGTTATGGGGATGAAATGAGAAATCTGTTAGAGAAAAAAAATTAAAATTCTTTTTAAAAAGTCCAAAATTTTCAAAATTGAAAATTTGTTGAAGTTCTTAGACTATATATCTTCATCCGCTCTCTAAAATTTCTCTAAAATAGGAAAATAAAATACATATTTTTCAAAGTATTTTTGTTTCAACACTATCAGATTTAGGAAAACCTCTCTATTTTTTCTGGAATTATATTGCTTTTTCATTTTGGAGTATGAGGTAGAGAATTTATTTGACCAAAAAATACCTTAGAATTCTTAAAACTGAGAATTTGTTAGAGATACTCATACACTCGTCATTTGAATTGGTCAACTAATATTTTTTATTTATTTTTAATAAAAAAAAAGGGCTTCTTATTTCCCCCTAGTGATAAGGGTTTCGATCTTAAACCAGAATGACTCACCAAAAAAGACTTATGGGTAGTACCATAGGTCCCCGGTTCGAATCCCGGATGACCGCTCTTTATTTACCAATTCAAGAAACAAGTTTTTTTATTGATGATCAATTTCAAAGGAGACCAATTTGAGAAAATGCAAATGATTTCAAAATGGCATAAATCATATATGGGTTTCTCACTAACTTTCTGTACAGTCAAATAAATCGGCTTCATAAAATTGAATTTAATTTCACTCACTGACACAGTACGTCAATTCAAACAAACTGGAACTGTAGTGCTAGCAACTGGTTGATTGCAAATTCCTGTTTGCACATTAATGGATTGAATTGAATTGAATATATGCTTGAATTGAATATATTGAAGGCCACTGAAAGCCAAGAAAACAAACCAGAAGAAGAAAGAGAAGGAAGCAAGGTTTGCATTCATGACAAAGAGCGAGGTTGATCATCTTGAAGATGGCTACAGATGGAGGAAGTACGGCCAAAAAGCTGTCAAGAACAGCCCTTTCCCAAGGTATATATATAAGTATATAGTACCCATTTTTATTTTCTCCATTTTAATTAATTTGTGTGTGTATTCAGTTTTGTACCCTTTATTGTGCAAACTTTTTGGTGCTTGTCTATATATGTATAGGGTAAAATGCAAGAAACCACCCTAAAATACATGTCGAGTTGATCGATCGATATCGAAACCAATCGTTAAGCTTTTCGTTGATGGAGTACATGGGTGGTTTTCAGAAATTTTCATTTTAACGGGTGATTTTGAGTAGTTTACACTAATTAAGGGGTTATTTTTACTAATTTTGAGTTTAATGAGAGGTTTTGGGTAATCTACCTTAATGCACTTATTCAAACAATTGATGAAAAAGGTTATCTATATACATGGGGGCAATGTTCTAAGAAACGCTTGGCGGCGGGTAGAGTGAAGGTCTAGGCGGATTTCATAGCAGGTTTTTGTGGTTTATAGGCGGGTTTTGACGACCTTGACGATGGAACGAGGTCAAGGGTTTAGGCGGGTCTAGGCAGGTCTTGAAGGGTTTTTTAGAACTGTTCGAATTACTCAAAACCACCCATATATTAAAGTTTTCATCATGGTCTAATGAGCAGTTCACTAGTACAGATTGTACGTTTACGGTAATTTTCATTCGAAAGGGTAATTTTGATCAATTTTCTCAATTAAAGGTCGGTTTTCGGTAATCCACGGGAGTAGAAAAGTTTTAAAGCAATTGATGGTTTGCCCAATCAAATTAAGGGCGGTTTGAGGTAATTTACCCTAATTATGTACTCAAGCATTTGATGAAAAAGGGTATATAAGGGTGATTTTGATCAATTTGCCCAGTTAAAGGGTAGTTTTCGGTAATTTCCAAAAAATGTTTTGAAGCAATAGATGGTTTGATTTCATGTGTGATATCTTGCAGAAGCTACTACCGATGCACTAGTCCGGCATGTAACGTGAAGAAGAGGGTAGAGAGATGCTTCAATGACCCCTCCATTGTTATCACCACCTATGAAGGTCAACACACCCACCCTAGCCCTATCATGGCCCGCAGCCTCGGCTTTCCGGTCACCGGCTTCTCCACCCCTCCCGCGACAACCAGGCCTTGCATCTTGCCTAGTGATCCCACTCTCTCTAGCTATAACTTGATCCATGGTGATCACCATAGCCATGTGAATGATTGCTTTCCGACTTCGAGCTTCCGAACCTCTTTTGTTCAAGGTAGGAGATTTTGCAACCCATCTGCAGCTGATGGTGTTGGTTTGCCTGACAATGGTTTGCTCCAAGACATTTTGCCTTCAGATGTATATGATGCAAAGTGATCAAGGCTATGTTAGTTACTAGGTTTACGCCGTGAAGGCGAAGATATATGACTACTAGAAGCTAGCTAACTAAGGATCGAACTCGAGACTTATTGAATTGTGATGTATGTTTGTTGTATACTCCAAGGCCAGTTTGTGGGTTAACGTTTTCTAATTGTTTTGTCTATATATATTATTATGCCTAAAGACTTTTTTGGGTAAGAGTTCGGATGGTGTCAGAATCGTTTTTATCTATTATCCAAGGGCATTCTTAAATCGATTTGAATTTTTTTTATCAGATAATAATTTGGCTGATACTGCAACCTAGTCAAGAGCATTCTAACATATGAGATCTTTATCGTTAGTCAATGTGCTCTCTTAAATAGAATGACTAAGGTGAACAACATTATCTGTCATTATATTTCATAGAATAATCTATTTAACGTCGCTCGTGATTAATCCATTTAATTCGATTTAACTATTATTAAGGATATTCTTATATATCATCCTTCACAATTAATGGAATTAAACGATTTTGTCCGACTTTATTGACTTTTTTAAAAATGTGTTCAATCTCAAAATGAAGTAGAGAGGCATGAATATTCAAAATTACCATCTCAATTTCCCACAAATTAAGAGTCTAAATTGTCAACGACTATGGTAATTATTACTCCCTCCGTTCAACAAAACTTGACGTTTTACTATTCATGTACGCTTTTTTAGGAGCTAAAAACTATATAAAATATCGACTTTTTAAATAATTTTTTTTAACAATTTCGTAGTTATTATTAATAAGTACAAACTTGTTAAAAAATTTTTTTAAAAAAATGAATATTTTATATAGTTTTTATCATTCTAAAAAAGCGTGCATGAATAGTAAACGACAAGTTTTGTTAAACGGAGGGAGTACATTATATTTTTTTTTTGTGTGTGTGGGGTGGTAATGATTGCATTCTTGCCATATCATAAAATGGATAATTTAAGATCGATCTGCAAGAGGTCAAGAGTTTAAATCTCATTTAGAGATATTAAGTCTTCATTAGTTTGGTTGAATATATTGTCCATGGTTTTCTCAGTTCGAGTGCTTTGCTGCTCCGACTTTGTGGAGGATTATTTGATAATTAACTTTGAAATCTGGCATAAAAATAATAATTAAGGGAAGATATGGTATTAATACTCATGGTTATATATCTTTTCCTTGGATAAGACTTGGACATTGCCTATCCCTGCCCATGTGATCAAGGGGGTCCAACAAAGTAGCAAACTAGCCAGCAACTAGTTATGTAACATCAAGACATAGCTAGCCATGCCCTTGATAGAGCTTTTTTTATGGGGCTAAAGGAGAGTCGGGATATAGTTATTCGGTGGTAATGGTTGATTATTCGTTAAATGAAATTATTCGGTGTTACTGGGCAATTATTCATTCTAATGAAATGTACATTTCTTTTATACACTTTTTTGTAGAAAAGAATAATTATATATTTACATACAAATAATCATGGAAAAACAAACGAATAATTTTTACAGACACGTCTATCCATTAATTATCGATTTTTTCTTATTTTTTGGAGAATAAGTTGAGGTTTTTGATTCTTCTCTAAAGTATAACTTATTCATTTTATTATTCACCAATTTTTCAAAAGATTTTATTTCTCAATAATTAAAGAATGAGTAAAGATTAAACAAAACCTTTTATATATATATATATGAAGTTTAACCTGAAAATCATGGATGGATATGAAGTTTTAGGGTTCTGTTCAAAGGGACGAATGGGACCCTTTGGAAAAAACCTTTTCTACTCCCTTTTTGTTTTTTAAAGGCTTTTCTTGAATTTCAATTGAACTCTTAACAATGAAGTGTTTTACATTCTTGGGCATTGACATTGAAAAGTCTAAGAAGTGTTATATTCAATCTAGCTTTTTTTTTTTCTATCAAGGTAAAAATAATAAATGATACTCCATATTCAAGTGATTTGTGATTGAAAATGAGAACAACTCATCATGATAATAAATAAAAAAAAACTTAATTACCTTCATTTGACAATAGATATATTGATATATATAATCAGTATTAAATTATGTAAAAATATAATTAAAAAATTAATATCTTATATAGTTTTAAACTTATTAAAAAACATGCTAAAAAATCAACAACCCTGTATTACCGAATCAAATGAGTATTTTATAAGAGTTTTATAAACTAATTTAAAATCTAAAAATAAGCATTATGTTTAAACCGTCACAATTATTGTAGCTTGTGAGCATGAATATTTTTTTCCAGAACACAATTTTTTTTTTTTGTAGATCCAAAATAGATGGATTTTTAGATCAAACTAGATGATTTTTTATGTTTTCTAGGAATGAGATTGTAATGATCATTTGTATTGATTTGTATATTATTGACGTTTTAAAAGATTTTAATTTGTTAAAATATGTAGTGGGTATTAAAAAATACAGAGTTATAGTAAAATTTATGAAAAAGTTAGTAAAATAATAATATTTTTTTGGAAATAAAGTATTTTATTAAAATGTATGCAAATGGCTAAAATGTAATGTATTTTGGAATTGTGAGAGTTTTATTAATTATAATCTATAGTAATAATTTGGTGATAATATTGACCCCATAAATTTTACTATATACACCACGCCCGCGTCTCTAGAATCACACCCCTGCTCCTCTGTGTATATACTATATGGTGGGTGCCCACCATTCCTAGCTACACTACGCATTCAATGCTATATACTTTTCGTAACGCAGTTTAGGATATTGCCGTCTTCTGCCTTGTCGGTTTGGTTCATTCAATGAATGCTAACTGTAATGTCAACTGCTCTATTGTACCAAGTCAGTGCTTATTTGGTTAATCAACAACCCATAAAGTATACATAACATTAACATATATCATATATGGTTGTATACATTTTCTGTTATGATTGAAGTCCTCATGGAGTTAGTACTGACTTTTGAGAGCTTCACAACTACTTGCGGAGCTCCATCCCTTCTTCCTCTTCTTTTTTTAATTTTGATTTTTTAAAAAAAAAATGGTGACGGGAACTCCGCGATATATTGAGAATATCGCATATTTAGGGTTTTTTCATCGGATTTTTGGCATTTCTAACAAGGTTCTCCGCAACAAGTTGCGCATATTTATATTGTATTTATCATACCCATTTTATTATTATCAACTTTATTTTCAAAATTATCAACTAACAAATGCACATTACAAAAAATATATAAAATTGTTTTTCACTTTGAAAATATAATAACTGAAAATTGAAATCCAATACATTAAAATTCTTTTTCCCCTTTAAAGCATATGATATGGTTTCATCAAGTTCTTCTGGTAGGTAAGAGCTTTGGCCCAAAGGAAAAGCCCAAGACCATTTTACTTGTCAATGGCTGTTGGGCTTGGGCCTTAAAAGAGGGACCGGCCCATTTTTGCACTCATTGGCTTAGATGATGATTTCCCAAAAATCCATTGTCAAATTTGAATTCAACCTTTCATTAACAAAATACACTACGAAGCTATTTTGTCATGCCATAAAAGTCTACACAAAATTCAGATTGCAAAACATAAACTATAACGATCCGATCATCGCTCGTCGCAGCTACCAAAGCGATTCGATGAATTCCGCAACCATGCCCAAGAAATTCGTCGCTTCCGAATACATACCATACCGATGGAGTTCGTAGGGCAATGCTCCACCAAGAAGACGGTTCCCGATCAAGAATGCAAGATGAGCATCAACTACCAAACTATTAGCCTCCATCAGTTGCCCTCTCGCCTTAAATTCGGCATAAGAGTTGGGGGAAGCCCGTGCAAAAACAGCCGAATCCAAGTAGCACTCGAGTAAGCTCGGTTCGACTCTGATGCTGCACACGCTCGAAGCAAGATCAATCAATCCGTACACACGGAGGCGCTTGTCGCCCGTGACATCCGCAGCCAGCGAGGCCAAGTCGATGACGTCCCAGAACCTTAGGCCGTAGGAGGCCTGAAGGGCGTCGAGGGAACGGTGGATTCCGAGCCCTACGTAGGTGATTTCGGGCAGCTGAAGGAAAGCGTCGAGCGCTGCATAAGAGCGGGGCGACGTTATACACGACGATCTTAGATTGATCCAAAGGCAAAACGTCGCTGTAGCGAGCTTTAGGCCGTCGCTGCAGACGCTATGGTCCGATACTCGGAAGTAGCCCAAGCCGACCACGCGCTTCGCGCCCGCTTCAGCGTTGCGCGTGAGGCTCCGGCGGAGGGTTTTGAGGCCCGATTCGAGCTCCGAAGGGGTGGAGACAACGACGGTTTCCATAATAGTCACGGCGGTGTTGTCGACAGCATTAGACATTACTCCGCAACAAGATGTTATGTGCCAGAAAGAAGACGATCGATATGTAACGTAGCTTATATAGAGAGGAATTGGGCAACCCGGCAAATTTATAAGATTCTAAAGATATTGATATAGATTTTGTAGAAATCAATTATATATATTTGTTTTAGCATACATGATAGATTTTGTAGGAATTGGGCCACCCTTGTGCAGCGTGGTCTCGATATTACCACACATCGCGGGCAAGCCGAATCATGCGAAAGGTGACGTCTCTGACTGTTTGCATTGGTCATGACAGCATCATGCGCAGCCAAATATGCAAATTCGGTGCCCTCTGTTGTGTAGAGGGGCTTTCTTGATGCACTTCCATCCCGGCGATCGGTTTTGTTCATCATTCCTCTTGAGCAAGCCAAGTGCACCCGACGATGTGTGGCCCCAGTAGGGAGTATCCATAGCATCCGGGTCATCGCTTACCTTGATGCCTCTCAGCTTGGATTTGTCATCCTCGGTCAGTAGGGGATCGATCGAGTGCCTCCCAATTCCAATATTCCTGAGTCTATCAAAGTGTTATACCTTAATCTACCAATTAACCTAAGTCTATATAGCTATCTAATACGGAGTATTCCTAAATCTGCTTAGATTAAATAGACATTACAAAAAAGTCAATTTTTTTTTTTTGGTAGGAATTAAAAAGTCAAATACTCCGTATAAATTATTCTCCAGAAAATTAAAACTCGATGTAAAATTACTTGTTAAAAAGGTAAAAGATCAAATGTGTTGAGACATATTGAAAGAGCTAAAACATCTAAGTTTTACTACATACACATAAAACCAGAATTGAAACATGTCCAAATTTGATATGACCGCACAAAACGAATCCGAAAACACAGAAGATCCCCCAAGAAATTAACCAAAAAACAAGGGATCACCTTGTCCTCTTAGATGATTTTACTCATTTTGTGTGGGTATTTCCACTGAGATACAAGTCCGAAGCTTTCTCTAAGTTTACCCAATTTCGAGCTATGATACAAACCCAATTCCAAAGAGAAATAAAAACATTCCAGTGTGATATGGGAGGAGAATTCCAAAATCAATCCTTCCACAACCTGTGTGATCAAATGGGTATGACTATGAGGTTTTCTTGTCCACAATCGTCTCCACAAAATGGCAAGGCCGAGAGAATGCTTAGAACTCTAAATGACAAAACACGATCTCTCCTCGTCCACACACCTTTTGGGTGGAGGCCCTTCACATGGCGGTCTACCTTCACAACATCCTTCCATCCAAGGCTTGTGACAATGCAACCTCTACCAGCCTCCTTTATCATCAACATCCAACCTACGATCATGTTCGTGTCTTTGGATGTCTATGCTACCCAAACACCACCGCTACCTCACCCCACAAACTGGCCCGTCGCTCGACACCATGTGTCTTTCTTGGCCTATCCAGCACCCATCGAGGGTTTAGGTGCCTTGACACCTCCACAAACCGTGTCTTGATCTCCCGACATGTGGTGTTCGCCGAGGATGTTTTCCCCTTCGCTAAACCCGAACCCCCAAAACAGCCTCCTCCACACACCCAATGTAATGAGATCCACCCACTTGTGACCGAGCTCATCACCTCACCACCGGCGCAGGCCCCCGCCCCTGCTCCAAACCCACCAAACACCCCACCCCAACAACTTGCTACCCCTCCACCACCGAGACATCCCATGGTCACTCGAAGCCAACTTGGAATTAGCCACCCCAACCCGCGGTTTAACCTCCATGTTGAAACCGCATCCGTGTCCCCCATTCCTAAGTCTCCTATTGCAGCCTTGTCCGATCCGAATTGGCTATCCGCCATGCACGATGAATATGATGCTCTTATTAAGAATAGGACTTGGGACCTTGTTCCAAGACCAAATGACACTAATATCATTCGATGTATGTGGTTATTCAAGCACAAATTCAGGTCTGACGGCTCCCTAGAACGACACAAAGCTCGTCTCGTGGTCAATGGTAAATCGCAACAAGTAGGGATCGACTGTGATGAAACATGCAGCCCGGTGGTTAAACCGGCAACCATTCGAACTGTCTTGAGTATTGCTCTATCGCAATCATGGCCGATTCACCAACTCGACGTCAAGAATGCGTTTCTACATGGTCATTTGGAGGAAACCGTCTACATGCACCAACCACCGGGATTCCGCGATAAGACGAACCCATCCCATGTTTGTCTTCTTCGAAAGTCCCTCTACGGGCTCAAGCAAGCTCCTCGCGCATGGTATACACGGTTCGCCAACTACCTAGACCGCATTGGTTTTGTTAGCACTAAGTCGGACCCATCACTGTTCCTCTACAAGAAAGGTACCCAAATTGCTTTCCTCCTTTTATATGTTGACGACATAGTGTTGTCCACCTCCACTACAGCCCTCCTGGACCACATCATGGCCATGTTACGGACTGAGTTTGCCATGAAGGACCTCGGAGCTTTGAGCTATTTTCTCGGTGTTGCGGTGACCCGATCGGAAGAGTCGTTGTTCATGTCACAAACCAAGTACGCCTCCGAAATCATCGCTCGTGCTAACATGTCCTCCTGCAAGCCGGCTCTCACCCCCGTCGACACCAAGTCCAAGCTGTCCGCTGCGTGTGGTCCTGCCGTCGCCGACCCTAGCCTTTATCGGAGTTTGGCCGGCGCCCTCCAATACCTCACACTTACCCGGTCGGACATTGCGTACGCGGTGCAACAAATCTGCCTCTTTATGCACGATCCGCGTGAGCCACATATGCAGGCCCTCAAACGGATCATTCGGTATGTTCAAGGCACTCTCCAGCTCGGTCTATCCCTGCACAAGTCATCGGTTGATGCCCTTACAGCTTACTCGGATGCTGATTGGGGTGGCTGCCCCGACACTCGTCGCTCGACGTCCGGCTATTGTGTATATCTCGGAGATAACATCATCTCCTGGTCATCCAAACGGCAACCGACCCTATCCTGCTCTAGTGCTGAGGCGGAGTATCGAGGGGTCGCCAACGCCGTAGCCGAAACATGCTGGCTCCGTAACCTACTGTCCGAGCTCCACGTCTCCCTCAAGAAAGCCACGGTGGTGTACTGCGACAATGTCAGTGCAGTGTACTTGTCCTCCAACCCGGTACAACATCAACGCACAAAGCACTTGGAAATGGACCTTCATTTCGTACGTGAAAAGGTCAGAATCGGCCACATTCGTGTCCTTCATGTGCCATCTGCGAATCAATACGTCGATATCGTCACCAAGGGCCTCCCCTCCCCTCTCTTTACTGATTTTCGTTCCAGCCTTAACGTCCGTTCCTTGAACGCTAAGACTGAGGGGGGTTGTTAGTGTTGGGCTCCCTCCTTAATATGGGCTAAGGAATTGATGGGCCAAATGAATGATTAATATGGATGAGCCCATGTTCAAGAAAGATGAAGAAGGTCCTAGACTAATTCAATGAAGAAAGTCTAGATGGATCATACGGTAGAAGCACTAGATGGGTATAGAAAAGTGTAGAATCATGTGCTAATTTCTATCCTAGGAATTTGTATAATCACTAGAAAATTCTAGGCTAATTGGTGAAAGTTTTCACCGACATTAGGAGCCTATATATATAGGCTTTAGATGGACACTTTCCATCATCCATCCAAGCCAAAAGCAAATCCAAGCCTAAGTGTGTGAGAGATCAAGCCTAGTAAGAGTGAGTGTAAGTGAGCCACAAAATTATATAGTGAGAGTTATATTCTTGTAAAGTTTCCACTATATAATACAAGTTCCACTTTTATACAAAAGTGAGTCTTGCCCATCTTAATCCTACGAAGCGGGAAAACCCGATTTTTCCCAACAGTGGTATCAGAGCCAGGTTCATTTTCGGAAGGTGTTAGCTCGTGCGGATCAAGATGGAGGCTACCGTCACTTACGAGGGTGACATGTTCAAGCTCACGGCAGAAAACTACTCTTATTGGAAGCCGATGATGGAGGATCATCTCTACTACAAGGACCTGTACGAACCCGTCTTCAACAAGGACAAGCCTCAAGGAAAGAGTGATAAGGAGTGGGATCTCCTTAATCGGAAGGCGGTCGCCATGATCCGTAAGTATATCGATAAAACTCTCTTTGAACATGTTTCTAATTACACAAATGCTTTTGAATTGTGGACAAAGCTTGAGTCCATGATTCAAAAGAAATCGCCTCGTAACATGGCCCTCCTAGCTAGACGGTTGGTGAAGATGGAGTATAAGGATGGCCAAAGCATGATTGAGCACTTGAATAATTTCAAGGGGCTTGTCAATCAGCTAAGTAAGGTGGATATGGTGCTTGATGACAAGTTACAAGCCATCCTACTCCTCACCTCTCTGCCAGAGAGTTGGGATACTCTGGTAGTTACTCTAAGTAACTCATCACCAGACGGGAAGCTCACCATGGATACCGTATGTGATAGTCTTCTCAATGAAGAAGCTAGGAGGAAAGAGAGAGGAATAACTAATCATTCCGAGGCCAATGTCCTTGACAACCGTGGCAATAATGATGCCCGTGGACGGAAGCAAAACCGAGACCGAGACCAGTCTCGAGGACGATCCAAGTCACGCACCAGGGTCACGTGCTACTACTGTGGCAAACCGGGCCACAAGAGGCAAGAGTGTCGCATCCTCAAGAGAGATCAGAAGGCCGGAAACGTGAAGCCGGACCAGATCAATCCTACGAGGAGACGAGAAGAAAGGAGTACTGCCGCCATGGCTGATGAAGGCGAGGATTCATATCTCGTTGAAGGAGGTAACATTCTAAACATTGAATGTAATGATATCTCATGGATTGTCGATTCTGGTGCCTCCTTTCATGTTACCCCACACAAAAGTTTCTTCTCATCCTACCGAAGTGGTGACTTCGGTACCGTCCTGATGGGAAATCATGGATGGAGCAAGATCGTGGGGAGAGGAGATATTATCCTCACATCCAACACAGGATGCAAGCTCATCCTAAAAGATGTAAGGCATGTCCCTGATATGAGACGTAACCTCATATCAACTGGAAGGCTAGACGATGATGGTTACTTTAGTCAAAATGGCGGAGGCAAATGGAAGCTGACTAAAGGTAACCTAACCGTGGCTCGAGGAAGAAAAGAAGGCACATTGTACTGGACAGAAGCAAAGGTCTGCAAGGGAGAGGTGAACGTTGCCAGCAACGACATGGAGATCTGGCACCAAAGACTTGGACACATGAGCGAGAAGGGCATTCAAATCCTCGCTCGAAGGCAGCTCCTCCCTAACCTGAAAGGTACTTCCCTCGACCCATGCTCTGATTGTTTAGTCGGTAAACAACATAGAGTAGCTTTCCAAAGATCATCTCCACCCACGAGGAGGAAGCATGTCCTAGACCTTGTACACACAGATGTGTGTTCAATGACAGAAAAATCCAATGGAGGGGCACTGTATTTTGTGACCTTCATTGATGATCACTCAAGAAAGGTCTGGGTGCGCTTGTTGAAATCAAAGGATCAAGTCCTCGAAGCATTCAAGGAGTTCCATCCCAAGGTGGAACGGGAGACTGGTCGGAAACTCAAGTGTGTCCGATCAGACAATGGTGGTGAGTACCGAGGACCCTTTGAGGCGTATTGTAGCTCCTATGGGATCAGGCTTGAGAAGACACCGCCTAAGACGCCACAGCTGAACGGGGTTGCTGAGAGGATGAACCGTACTCTCACAGAGAGAGTCCGATGCATGCTCTCTCATGCCAAGCTACCCAAGTCATTCTGGGGAGAAGCCTTGATGACCGCCGTCGACATCATCAACCTCACACCTTCTGTCCCTCTAAACGGAGATATCCCAGAAGAGGTCTGGTCAGGGAAGAAGGCCTCATACAAACACTTGAAGGTGTTCGGGTGCAAAGCGTTCGTTCACATTCCAAGGGACGAGCGGGCCAAGCTTGATGCTAAGACAAAGGAGTGCATCTATCTTGGTTCACCCAGAGATGAGTTCGGCTATCGGCTATGGGATCCGGCCACCAGCAAGGTTATTAGGAGCCGAGATGTTGTGTTCTTTGAAGATCAGACGATTGAAGACATCCGAAGATCAACAAAGCCGATGCGAAGACAAAGGAGGGAAGAGCTAAGTCCCTCAAATGCCCAGCGGGACGATTCAGAAGAAGCTCCGATCGAGAGCGATGACGAAGCTGATGATGAAGATCATTCTCAAGAACAGAATGATCAAGAAGATGCCCCAGTTGAGCCGGAAGCAGAATCAAGCACTCCAGTAGAGCCTGAGCTGAGGCGGTCCTCTAGAGACAAGCGGCCGTCCAACCGATACAGCTCAGATGAGTATGTGACCCTCACGGATGAGGGGGAGCCTCAAAGCTATAAGGAGGCTATGGATGATATCCACAAGGCTGAGTGGCTAAGAGCCATGCAGGAGGAGATGCAATCCCTGCATGAGAACCACACCTACGAGCTGGTGAAGCTACCAAAAGGGAGACGAGCCTTGAAGAACAAATGGGTGTATCGGCTGAAAACCGAGGACAACAACTCGAAGCCCCGCTACAAGGCTCGATTAGTCGTGAAAGGGTTCAGCCAGAAGAAGGGCATCGACTTCGAAGAAATATTCTCTCCGGTCGTGAAGATGTCATCTATCCGAGTTGTTCTAGGCTTAGCAGCAAGCCTAGACTTGGAGATTGAACAACTCGATGTCAAGACAGCATTCCTCCATGGTGACCTTGAAGAGGAGATATACATGGAGCAGCCTGAAGGATTCAAAGTTCCAGGCAAGGAGAATCTGGTGTGCAGACTCACGAAGAGTCTCTACGGCCTAAAGCAAGCACCAAGACAGTGGTACAAGAAGTTTGACTCTTTCATGGCGGATCACAACTTCAAGAAAACCATGAATGACCACTGTGTCTTCATGAAGAGGTACGCAAGCGGTGACTTTCTTATACTCTTGCTCTATGTTGATGATATGTTAATAGTAGGGCATGACCGCAATAAGATAGCTGCTCTAAAGAAAGATTTGAGCAAATGCTTTGCCATGAAAGATTTGGGTCCGGCAAGGCAAATCCTTGGGATGACAATCACTCGTGATAGAACGAGGAAGCTATTGTGGATATCCCAAGAGAGATACATCGAGAAGGTTCTTGAAAGATTCAACATGCACAAAGCCAAGCCGGTCAGCACGCCACTTGCTGGACACTTCAAGCTAAGTTCGAAGCAAAGTCCAACAAGTGAGAAAGAGAAGCAAGAGATGAAGAGTACCCCATATTCTTCCGCGGTAGGCAGTCTCATGTATGCAATGGTCTGTACGAGGCCTGATATCGCCTACGCAGTCGGGGTCGTAAGCCGCTTCCTGGCAAATCCGGGGAAGGAACACTGGGCTGCAGTGAAATGGATCCTCCGGTATCTACGGGGTACTTCTAAACGGTGCTTATGCTTCGGCAATGCGAAGCCTGTGCTAGAAGGATACACAGATGCAGATTGGGCCGGAGACAATGATTCCAGGAAATCAACGTCAGGGTATCTAACTACCTTTGCAGGGGGAGCTGTTTCCTGGCAATCAAAGTTACAAAAGACTGTTGCCTTGTCCACCACTGAAGCGGAATACATCGCAGCTACGGAAGCCTGCAAAGAGATGCTATGGATGAAGAGCTTCTTACTCGAGCTGGGAGTAGAGCAAGACAAATATGTCTTGCAGTGTGACAATCAAAGTGCTATTCATCTGGCGAAGAACCCGACCTATCACTCTCGCTCGAAGCACATCGATATTCGATATCATTGGATCCGAGACATTCTCGAAGAGAAGCTCCTACAGCTTGACAAGGTGCATACGGAGAAGAACTGGTCCGATATGATGACCAAGGTAATCCCGACAAAGAAGTTTGAAGACTGCTGTCAAGGATCTGGCATCGTGACACGCCCATAATTAAGTCGGGAAGGGGGAGATTGTTGGGCTCCCTCCTTAATATGGGCTAAGGAATTGATGGGCCAAATGAATGATTAATATGGATGAGCCCATGTTCAAGAAAGATGAAGAAGGTCCTAGACTAATTCAATGAAGAAAGTCTAGATGGATCATACGGTAGAAGCACTAGATGGGTATAGAAAAGTGTAGAATCATGTGCTAATTTCTATCCTAGGAATTTGTATAATCACTAGAAAATTCTAGGCTAATTGGTGAAAGTTTTCACCGACATTAGGAGCCTATATATATAGGCTTTAGATGGACACTTTCCATCATCCATCCAAGCCAAAAGCAAATCCAAGCCTAAGTGTGTGAGAGATCAAGCCTAGTAAGAGTGAGTGTAAGTGAGCCACAAAATTATATAGTGAGAGTTATATTCTTGTAAAGTTTCCACTATATAATACAAGTTCCACTTTTATACAAAAGTGAGTCTTGCCCATCTTAATCCTACGAAGCGGGAAAACCCGATTTTTCCCAACAGTTAGTACGTATATATTTGTATATATAGGTATTTTAGGGAGTTGTTAGTATTAGGAGATTGTGTGGGATTGTGTATATCTTTTATGCTTATCTTGTAGCCTTTGTAACTCTATTTATAGGTTGAGAATAATGAGAATGGCAGGCAGAAAATCTTCCCAAATTACAAAGAGATCGATGGAGCACCACACAAACAGCAAAATCATTCATACAATCTGCTGATACATATCATAAGCATAAGGGGTCACCCCTCCCATCAAACTATTCCCCACCAAGAAAGCTATATGCGCGTTGATCACCACGCTACTCTCCAGCCACTCCGCATCATCATCGTCGTCGACGTCGCAATTTGCATTCGCATCCCAGACCATGGTCATATCTCGATCAAACATCGCCACATTCATGGCCTTCCGTACCCTCGCTTTCACCTTCAGGTTGCATATCCTCCTCGCCAGATCGATCGACCCACTCGCTTCCAGCCGCTTGTCGTCCAGAAGCTCTGCCGCAAGCGTCCCCAAGTCGACGAAATTTCTGCAACGAATCCCGTACGTCGCTAGAGCGTCGACGGAGTGCTTTATACCGACGCCCACGAAGGTCACGTCGGGAGCCGCGAAGAAGCGGGAGAGCGCGCGGATGTGTGGGTCGTTGAGGCCGCAGTGTAAGATCGTCGTGTCTATGAAGACAGCGGCGGTGGCGGTGGCGAGCTTGACCCCGTCGAAGCCGACGCTGTCGCCGTTGTGGGAGACGTCGATCCCGATTACAGACTTGACGCCGGCGTCATTGTTTGCGACGATGCGGGCCCGGAGGGATTTTAGAGCCGACGGAACCGCTTCTGTGGTTGTGACGGTCGTCGTGTTGAAAACGGCGGATTCTTGGCCATTGTTGAATGTGTAACGGAAAGTGTAGATGAAATCTGGAGTTAACATTTTGTGGAATGCAGATTTTGATAACTGCTGAATATGATACAGTAAATGTTAAATTGGATGAATAAAGATCGACTAAGGACTTGTTGTAGGAAGAGGGCAACCCAATTTATAGATCGAGGCCTAAATTTGAAAGCAATTGGTGTACATGAAAAGTTGGGACGATTTCATTACTGTAATTATTATGGATAGTTGGGACGATTTGATACAGTATACTTTAATTATGGGAAGTTAGGACGATTTGATATCACTATTAAAGCCATCTTTATCCATGATACTCCAAGTGTTATAGATAATTTTTTAAAAGAAAAACAAAAGAAAATATCAGATTTTTTATTAATCCAAAATTTTCTTGTGAGGTGAGTATCCTTTATTGGTTCTCTCACATTTTATTGTATTTTATTATAAAAAATAGCTACGATACTCAACATCAATATCACAATTAAAGATGCTCTAAATGCTGCAGAAGGCCCAGGGAAACGGTTGTTTTTCCTGCACTCTGGAATTCGAAAATTTTCATTGCAAGTGTGGTAGACGACCTTACATAGTCCGGAGGTATATGGGGTAAATAAATCCCAATTTATTTTTGTGATTATTTGCAGAGGTAATGAGTTTTATAGGTTTTTTTTTAAGTTTATAGACCCTAAAATAATTTTTTTAATTATATAGACCTTTTTATATACGTATATTGTTTCATGTTTCATTTATACCTTTTAAGACTATCCACAATGGTGGTGTGCAAATGTGTATTTTTTAGACATTTTTTTACCTCCATTTGTTGTTTTTTGCGTGTGCAAATGTGCACATTTGAGCATGTGATGTGCAAATTTGAGCAAACCATCTCCCATTTGCAAAAAGTTTTACAAAGAGTAAGACAATTTCATTGGTTAATTTTTTTATGATTTTATTTTACTTTTTGTTTTAAATGAATTGTATTTCAATGATGTTTAAAAAATGCATATTTTACCAATAGAGCAAATTGCTAAAAAGTGATGTGTATTTTTACACACATCTTGTGCAAATGTGTACATTTTGCACAAAATTATTGTAGATGGTCTAATGCTTTTTATTTTTTTTTAAAGTTAACATCTTTAAAGTACTCAATTTGTTTCAAAATAAAAGTCGTTTGATTTTTTTGCACGTATTTTAATAATGAAAAAACTATATAAAATATTATTTTTTAACGAAGTTGTTTCAATAAGTTTATACTTATGACTACTAAGTATTAAATTATTAAAAATAATATTTTATAATCTTTTTACCTCTTTAAAAAACGTGCAGAAAAAAACAAACGACTTTTATTTTAAAACGGAGTGAGTAATAAATTTGAAAAATGGGTACAATAAATCTTCAAATTAAATATAATACGTATGTATTATAAGGAAAAAAATTTACTCACTCCGCTCACATTTATTTGTCATTTTAAAATTCATGCACGTTTTTTAAGGTGATAAAAACTATATAAATTTTTTTTTAATAATATCATAGTTATTACTAAAAAAATATGAGACTATTAAAAAAAATTAATTTTACATCCTATGGTTTATTATATTCAATCCCTGATAAAATATTTAAGTACGTACATTACAATTAACATTATTAATTATTGTAACACAATAACTTGTGTATTGTGATACAATATTTTACCTTTATTGTAATACAATATTACTACCATATAGATTTCATATTATAATACAATGAATAATTTATTGTAATTAGGCCTGATACGTGAGCCGAGTAGCTCGGGATCGACTCGGGCTCGGCTCGATAAAAACTCGACTCGGGATCGCTCGAATGTTACATGAGCCGAGTTCGAGCCTGTAAATGAGCTCGATTCAAGCTCGAGTAGCTCGCGAGCTAGGATTTACTATTATACCCCTAGGGCTTTATATGTTCCAACCCTCCGCCTCTCCCCGTTCATTTCCTTTTCGCTGTCAACCCTCTGCCTCTCCCCGTTCATTTCCTCTCTCATCTCGCTTAGACGCTTACTCTCTCATCCTCTCTCGCTCGCCGCCTCAATCTCCGTCACCGCCCCTCGTCGTCCTCAAATCTGACCATCTGGGTCGCCCTCCGTCGCCGCCCCTTGTTGTCCTCAGATCTGGCCATCCGGGTCGCCCTCCTCTCTTTCCCGCCGCCTCCAATCTCACTGCCCCTCGTCGTCCCCAGATCTGGTTCGTCCTCCATCACTCGCAGCGGCTCGCTTCCTTGCTCCTCCTCATATGTGGCTCACTCGCGCTTCCTCTCGACCTCCCTTGCTTCCACTGGCTGATTTTTGCCCTCTTGTCTTCCTCCTTATAGATTCAATCCACTTCAGGTTTTTTTTATTTCTTTAGGATATTTGATTTCTTATATGTTTTTAATGTTGTTGTTTGTAAGCTTTATCTTTGCTACTGAATTAATTTCATCTCCCATTAGGTTAATTTCATCTCTCAATCTCTCAATCTTATATTGTTGTCGCGTTAATTTCTCTCCAAAATACTACCAATTTTTCATGATTGGGGAATTTGTGTGTTTCATTTGGTCAATTGCTTTCTAAACTGAAATTGGATTTGTGTTGATAGTGAATTTGACATTACTGGTGGTGCTGCTGCTCTAATGTTTGGACGCTTCTGTTCATACGTCCTGGGCAAATCGATTTCCACTTGATTTTCAGTTGGCAATTTGTGTTGATTTCCATTTTGTAAGCTGTATGTTTGAACTTTAAAGTTGCTCACTTTTCTGTTTGTTTGCTCACTTTAATTTCAATTCCAATTGGGTTTTGTTTGTTGCTGAATTAATTCGAGCCCTAACGAGCTCATCGAGCCCGAGTTTGAGCTTGTAACGAGCCCAATCGAGCTTATCGAGCTCGAGCTCGTGTTCGGGCTCGAGGACAAACGAGCTCATCGAGCCGAGCTCGAGCTCTATACCCTACTCGCGAGCCGAGCTTGAGAACATGTATATACTCGAATAGAAATTGAGCTCGAGCTCGAGCTCGGCTCGTTTATAAACGAGTCGAGCTTGAACATCACGTACTCGAGCTCGTAGGCTCGTATATCATGCCTAATTGTAATTATTCATGTAAACAATAATTTGTGTATTGTGATACAATATTTTACCTTTATTGTAATACAATATTACTACCATATAGATTTCATTTTATAATACAATGAATAATTTAGTGTAATTATTCATGTATTACAATAAATACAATTTTTATTGTAAATGGATTGTAATTGATTATTCTAATCGCATGTGTAAATATTACAAACAAAACTAATGTTAATATATATGTTATGCTATAAATTAGTGTATGCATGTATTATATGAATGTAGAATTTAAAAAAAATATCTTTAACTATTTTTAAAAATGATTTAAATTTTATTATTAAAATATATTAACTTTTTAGTATTAAACTAAAGCAATTAAGGGTAAACAAGTAATTATCCTTTTTTTATGGAGTACTTTTTCTTTTGAACCGGAAAAAATTTGACTGTTGGCAGAGCCAACTAGCCAAGAGCATCATTACGAATGATACTGCTCAAAACAGCATCAGGGGGCAAGGCCGAGCCGGAGAACCCAAAACCTAGATGAGATAGTCGGTCAGTAGCTTGATTGTCATCCCTAAATACATGAGAGACCTCAAATTCTTGAATCATATTCAGAGCGCATAGAGTGTCGGATAGAAGTATCTCTATATCGCCACAACAAGACACACCTGCCTTGAGGCTTTTGATAATACTAAGATTATCAACTTCAATGCAGATACGCGGAATTTTTAATTCAACTGCCACTACTAAATAAATGACCTAATGTAGCGGTTGGTTTTGGCGGTTTACTTTATGTAGCGGTTTATGTGGCGGTTTTAATACTATATAACAATCTGAAAAATACGAAAGCTAATGTAGCGGTTTTCATAGTCTAATGTGGCGGTTTTTAAAAAATTAAAAAAAATAAAACAAATGAGGCGGTTTGTTTTAGCTAATGTAGCGGTCACCAAGTTTCCATCAGCGGGGAAATTACGCGCTTCAACCTAACCCTTGAATTTTTTACCAAAATTTTCATTTAATTTGCACCGCTTCCTAACTTAACAAAAACCCTAGTCCACCCGCTCCCACCCTCCCACGCCGCTATCCCCCAAATCGAACAACACCTTGAATATTTCTCTCCTGAAGCGCCGGAAACTATCACCGGCCGCCTTCTCCTCCTCTGTTGCAACTGCGCCTCCAAATCAACTGTTGGCTAAGCACGTGAACCCTCGTACCATTGACGATGTGATCGACGACGACCTCATTCTATGGGCACATCCCCCTCTACGAACCTGCAACCACCTCCTCTTTATCATCCTCTGGGACCTCCGGGCAACGGAAAGATCTCCATAGCCCGACCAATTTTCGTTTCCATGGCCTCTTGCTACCAATTAATTAGGGAAGCTATGGAAGACATTAGGAATCACCACAAAAGGAACAACGTTTTCCCCTTTGGTTCTAGTAATCGTTCATGGTACTTTTCTATCCATTTCCAAGGTTAAATTGTTCTAATAATTGTTTATTCTAACATGTAATTTTCACTTGAACTGGATGTGCTTTGGTGCAATTTATTTTGCCCTCTCTGATTATCAAAACTAAGTGGAACAAGATTGTGTTTATTGTGCTTTGGGAAGCATGCGTGTGTGTTTGATTTCATGAATGCCAAATATGTGGCTTGCTCATCAATCCAATTGATTTTAATATTCTTTCTATGTGCTATATCATGCATCTACTTATGATGTGAGAATGTTGATAGTTGCTTATTGATCATTGTTCTTTGAAGGAGGGGGAATGTTGATTTATGGAAGAAAGCTTATGGAGGAGAGCAAATGTGTATTGAACTAATTGTGCAACTGTGAAATCTCAAAATCCTTATAATGATTTTTCTTGTAGAGAATTACATTGCTAGTGCTAATTTCTTTCGAGGGGCTAAGCTACTTGTTTAATTGGAAATAAGCCATTGCAATTTTGATGTTGACCCAGACTTGCAATTATTTTGATGGAGTGAGGTTTAATGCATGTTTCATTGGAATGTTGTTTGTTACAGTGATATTTATTTCTTTTTACTTCAAAATTATCTTTATATTTCTAATATTTGATCTGGTTCTTTGGGCTTGCAGAAGATTTAAAGACAAGAAAGATGGAGTTGAGCCTGAAGTCGACCCAGAGAGAGATCAACGGACAGTGTTTGCATACCAGGTTACACCACGATTCCTTTTTTCAATCCTATTATTATGAAAATGCTATGTATATATATTTTTCTAACACTTTTCTTTGTAACCTATCCATGCCACGGATACAGATGCCCTTGAAGGCAACATAACGAGGTGTTTATGAGTTCTTCACCAAAGCGGGAAAGGTAAGGAGTCGGTTTCTATACTTTTGTTCGAAACAAAATGCTTGGATCCTCCATTTTGGCTCAACGGCATCATACATGTAGTTTTTGTCAAGAGGTAACATTTGTGGGAGGCACGGTAGTCAAATAACCATGGAACTTGATAAATTGATGTGTTGTTTTGGTCATGTGTGTTTGAGGGATATGGGGTTAATTGATACATATAAAATGTTTTTAGTTATTGTCCCTTTTTTTTCCTGAATAAATTCTTGCCTTGCCTGCAGGTAAGGGATGTGAGGCCTGATCATGGACAGAAACTCGAGGCGTTCTAAAGGAGTTGGGTATGTAACTCTTAGCTTACTTATGTGCCAGTATATACATGCTTGTTCTTGGTAGAACTTTTGGCCTATCTCATTTTAAGAAGTAGAACATCATTTTTAAATGAACTAGCAATGCAATAAAGAAATCCACGATGAGGGATGATGGGAATACCTTGGTCTCATGTTTAATCAATTCATGCAGCAAGGTCAAGGTAGATAACATGAAACCGAGTTCACTCATTTCTCTTCCCTTTTCACCATTTTTGCTCATTACATTTCCAGTCCATGAGAATGAGGGCTATGAGCATCATATAGTATTTTTTATACTTACAAATTTTTTTATGGAATGTACTTTGTGAGGCCTTGACATTATCATTTTAAGTAGTGTGCATCTTAGTTTCCAAAATGGTTTCATTTTATTTAGGAGATTCCAGGCTATAGAAATGTTCTATAATGACGTTTATTTAAATCTTTTCATTTTGATCCTTGTCTTTAGTTTGAGATTGTCCAAACACTTGGTACTATGCTGGAAACTAAGGTGTGGAGGTTTCATTCTCTTTCTATTTATTTATTTTTCTGTATGGTTGGCTGTGGCGTAGTGTGTCCTCCCACTTATATGCCAAGGAGGTATCTTGAAAATTTTCGTATAGTTAAAGATATTATTTTATAATTAAAAAGACCTTATTCCTTTTTATCATTAAAATTTCATACTTTGGGACAAGTTGAACAGGCCCAAGTTTATAAGGTATGGAATGGAGAAGGGTAGGCATAAATACTAAAATCACCAAACCACAAAATCCTTACTCATAAGAATGCTATATTTCTTGTTTGCGAGTTGATACTTCAAACTAGTTGGTAATTTTTAAACCATTCAAATACAATAAAAGGAACCGGCATAAAAAAACACATCATAAGACCTTGATAACATATTATTACACCCCAAGTAAAAAAAACATATCAGTATTTATTGCTTACAGTGAGAACTTTCTTCTAAAAAAAATCTTTTGTTCAGAATTAGTACTTACTACTTTTATCTTGTGGCGTGGGTCTATTCTTTTCTCCTTTTTTCTTTGCAAAATTATGAGTTAATAAGGTGAACTTAACAGCAATCTGAAGTCAGATAAGGTGTATTTATTGGGTTAGTATTGTCTTATCAACCTCCCTTGTTCTTATTCAGGTTTTGTGCGCTCTTTGGCTATTCCTATTGACTGAAATTTTATGTTATTTAGTTCTTTATTTTTTTTGGCTAATCTTGTTTGTTAGTTGCTTCGTTGACCTTTTTTTAATGCAATGTTGATCATTGTATATTCTATGACTATTACGATTACGGTGTTTAATTGCACTTTTCTGTGTGGATTTTCAAACTGGTCTGTCTGCTGGATTGGGTGGAAAAAATGTCAGGCTTAGCGATGTCATTTTTTCTTGTTTATTTTCTTGAGATTGAATCAGATTTAGAGCTGATGTGGAGTTTTGTAGCTTTTTAATTTTATTGGTAGGGGTTTGTGATGAGATAAATTAAAACAGAGCAGGTGTACTGCAATTTAGAATTCAACATTGGGCACAATGGGACTGCTAAGAGTTTAATTTGAACTTTTACATGTCTGTTTTCCAAGACTGAAAGTTACAACACAGGGAAGGTTGTATTTGTGGAGTTTCTTTGACAATGGTAGATTGTGAAATCCCTTTATGACAGCTGAAGTAACTCCCACATCATTCTATATACCTTCTGCTTTCATTTTTACTTGCAACAGGTCGTATAGGATAATTGAGATTTTGGCTACTATTGGTTATAAATAGAGTTCTTGCTATATTTTTTTTCTTTTTTTACTTAATAAATATAGAACAGGGTGCTCACATCGCTACATAAATCCACAACTGGAGAAACAAATTCATACAGATGCACTATCTTCGATCATGGTGAGAAATAAATTGCTTTATTTATCTATCTGTTATCATTGTTACAAAACTTTTTTTATTAACATTGTGTTAACTTGGATTCTCAAGTGCATTTGTACTTAAATCAAATATTGATGCACTTCTCTCTCTCCCCACCAGAATATATGTCCCCAAGCTTTCCTCTATAAAATCTTTCACTAGCTAATTTTTTCATGGTATGCTAACTTACCCTTTTATTTTATCTATTTGAGTTGATTGGCGATTTTGTTTCCTAGTTGTGAATGATCTCTAAATGGTATATTACTATCTCAAGACAGTAAATGTGAGCGATTCTAATTGATGATTTTATTTTTCAAGGTTTGATTGTGAATGATTCTGGAAGTGTGTTTTGATAAATATTTTTTGGGCTTTTTGGTAGTAAGATTGTCGGTTACTGCTTCTTTTGAGGCCTCTGCTGGTTTCAATGAAATGTCTGCTAGGATGAAGAGAGAGTTTCCAATTGGAGAAACACTTCCCATGGTGGCTAGATGGTTACAAAAGTGATGAAAATGCCATGAAATTGTGCGAGTACTGATTTTGCAATTTTAAGCTTTTCTTTGTCCCCTCAGCTTATTTTACCTTGCATTATATGGGCAGGGGTTTGTGAAATCATTAACTTGTATATAGCTCCTTAGAGATGTATTTAGATTTAATCTGGATTATTTTAATTCCTTTATGAACTCAATATATATTTATATATTTAGTACTATCATCTTTTTGCATCAAACTTCATATAAATATGTTTCCTTGATTACAACTGATTAATATTTGAAGATTGGTTATTTATCTCTATCAATACGCAGTGAGCCCACACATTGGCGAAGGCGACAAATAAGAACTTATCGATGGCTTCAAACAAAAGAGAAGTGGTTATGGGAAAGTTTGCTTTCACTTGGACGTATTTTGGATTACTATGTAAATATTTTGTTTCAATTCACAAGCGTAAATAAATTATTGAATGTTTATGTACGGATATCATTTATATTATTCATCTTTAAAGATTATTGTATTTTCATTTTGACAATGTTAATACATTATATTTTTATTAAATATTTCTTATTTGAATTCTTATTTATCAGTATTTATAATTTAATAATGGAAAATGAACAGCTAAAAAAGGTTTGATAGAAACTGTCACATGATATAAAAAAACCGCTACAATAGCCTCAAAAAATCATTAGTTTTGTTATTAAAACCGCCGCATTATACATTAAAAACCGCTACAACAGGAATTTGTAACTACTGCAACAGCCTCTGCCTTTTGTAGCGGTTTATTTTAGTTTCAGTAGCGGTTTTGCACTTCCAACTACAAACCGTCACAATAGTTATAAAAACCGCCACCTTTGAGCTAATGCAGCGGCAGCAGATGTAGCGAATAAAAAACCGCTACATTAGCCTTTAAGTGGCGGTTTTTCTACTTTTTGTGGCGGTTTTTGGCCGCTACCATATCCCTTTTATGTAGTAGTGTTTGAGTACACCTCTCCAAAGGCCAAAGCATTCAGAACCAATGGCAGAAGCGAGTGGGGAGGAGCCAGATTCAGCATACCGAGCACAGCCCAGGCAATCCCTCAGTAAGAACCCATAAGTTCCTAGTTTATTAGAGGATAAGGCTCCATCAAAATTAAATTTGTACCAGTTATCTCTGGGTTTTTTCCAATTTGTGATCATTTTCCTAGTCTTTGCTGGTTTGATCATTTTGTTATCGGTGTCCTCATTTGTGCTTAAGTCATCCATTTTTGCTTTTTCCCAGTTGGTTAATTGTTCTTTTATGAATGATGCTATAGTTTTTGGGTTGGCTTTGATTTTATCGAAAAAAGCTTTGTTCCTGAAATACCATAAATACCACAGGCAGTGGCAAGAAATGAGAAATCTAACTTACTTAAAGAAGCATGAAGTGTGCATAGTAATTCGGTTATATTTTGAGTGGTGTTATATACTATTTGGAGGGTGTTGTAAATTTTTGGGGATAGATGTAGTGTCATTGATATTGTTGGGCAATGGAATAATAAGTGATCAGTATCTTCGAAGTTCATGCCACATGAAGGGCAGTCAGTGGGAATGCCCACCACTCTAGAAGCTAGCTTAGCAGATGTTGGTAGATCATTTTCGGAGATGCGCCACAAGAAATTTAGGGACACATCCAACTTCCATATCCAATAGAGCTCCTCTACATATTCCCTCTACTGCCTCTAGATATGCCTTTTCACACTAAGACTTCTCTATATTCTCTACATATATAAAATCGGCAATGAGCACAAAGTTGACTTACGGTTTTGCCCTTAATCCTTCAATATGTGCTTTTTTATTTACAAAATTGCCATCCCTCTCACTTCGCTTCTCTCTCTCTCGCCTTCTTTCTCACCCCTCTCAATTATGGATGTCTGCGTGTTTCCACCGCCGTTCGTCTCTCTCTCCCTCTCTGCTACCGACAGAGTCTGCCTCTCCCTGTTCGCCCCTCGGACTCTCCGCTTCCGCCAGGCGCCACCCACAAAGCCTTTCAATGAATGATGCCTTCGTAATTAGGGTTTGGAAGGAGAATTCGAAGATCGATGACAATATTTAGCTCAACATCAACGAATTCTCGGAGTTCATGAAGGCGATTTGGGGCCGAGATTGACCATAGAGACATGAGGGCTTTCGAAGAGTGGAGATTCGAATTAATTCGCTGCCAGTCGAAGACGCCGAGAGCTTCTCCAGATTTGTTTTCCTTCTTTTCTATGCAATTCTCCCTTAATTTGATCCACTCTGAGATTGAAATAGGAAGCAAATAAGGTTAACATCGATTATTTAAGTTAGAAATTTATGTAGTTACATCCTACAAAGCCTTCAACGAGTTTGAATCTAGAACAGATTTCTAAGGCACTGTATTGCAGCTCATCTACGCTTGTTTTCATATTATGCCCTCCGTGAAGAAAAGGTATTTTACATTTACGGTCATACAATTTGTATTTCGGGTAACTCATGCTCTTGTAGTGCAGTTCAGTTCATCTGTGGACTTTCACTGCTCTAAATCCAATAATTAATGCAGTTTCAACTCACGAGCATTAATTCTTCCTACTTACATACTTAAAACTAATATGCATGCGTGCTTCACACCTATTCAATGTAACATTGATTATATTCACCCAAAAAAAGGGCTCATGCTTGCATGATTATACTCCCATTCATGATTTTTTCAGGTGCAATTACAAACCATCTTATTGGAAGCTATTAAAAGGGTTAAGCTTAACATCCCATTCATTACAGTTGATTTCAGGAAGGAATAAGGAGTTGGAAAGAATCGGAACGACTGCATATAGTTTTTCTTCAAGTACAAAAATTAGTGGGCTGCAACGAAGCAAGATGAGATGGTGATTCTCATCACTTCCACTCAACAGCAAGAAGGAAAATTTTTTCAACTTCAGAAAATAGGGGTGTTATATCCGTGACAAGCAGAAGGTCATCTTTGAATGGCTTCCAGCCAGATGTACAAGATGTGAGAAATTCGGGCATTCTGATGAAAGTTGTGTACTTAATCGGAAAGAGATTGATGTAGGTTTAGGAGTACATCAGAACATATTGAAAAACAGAGCACAACATAACAGATGGGGTAGTAGAGCTCAGTCGAGAGGGGCGAATCAGCATAACCAAGCGTGGATTCCCAGATTAAATCCTGATGCGAAAGGTAAGGAGAAAATTGACATGGCTGGGGCCTGGGGGTGATCACCCAATTAACCTTCTCTGTCCTTCAGCTAATGAAAGTGATGCGTTTGGTGTTTCTGTTGGAGCCTCAAAGTCACAGAGCACGTTACCTTTGGAGAGGCAGATTACTAGCATTTCAGGTATAGCAGAAGGTGATGCTAAGGAAATGCCCACTTCTAACAGCTCTTGGTAAAACAAGACTTATAGTGGGAAAAAAATTGACAATTCGCGTCACGCGAATGACATTACTAGTTAAAATAGAAAGAAGAATGTCTTTATTTTAAAACGAGTTAAATTCAAAACGAACCTAAATTTAAACTCAAATTTTAAAATTAAAATGTCTTTAATTATATTCAACTCATTTAGCAAATTAATGAGTTACTAGTATGATCTCCGCGCCATGGCGCGATTTTTTATAAATAAAATCTTACTAATATATTAAATTAATATTATAACATAATTGTAAAAGTTCAGATAATTAAATATTTTGAATTAAACTCATGGTTTGAGAAAACGATTAAATATTTTGAATTAATTATATAGATAAATATTTTGAATTAAACTCATGGTTGAGAAAACGATTAAATATTTTGAATTAATGAGTTATAATCAATCTTTTTTTTTTTTTTTTTTTTGGTCATAGGTAAGCACTTAGGCCATTACAATATTGGGGGATGGGGGGATTCGAACTCGTGACCTATTGGTCACTACATGCCATCCAGGGGCGGATCCTCTTTAGCGCCAGTAGGGGCAGTCGCCCCCCCAATCGAAAATGAAATTAAACATACATATTCCTCTCGTTGATAGCTTCGATTTGATATATTATAAGCTCAAATCCAATATCTGAGCAAAAAGTTATAAGCGTTTCAAATTTCAGCACTGAATTACAATATTTCCTACATCATTTACCAAACCGATATATTTTTATTGTAATTATTATTTATTAATTTCATATCTTAATAATATAACTATATTCGAAAACTTCAAATTATGAGATTATATTGAAATATTTGAAAACCATGAAATAAATCAGGTAAATTCAGGATACATTACATAGTTTTTTTTTATCGTAAATTTTCGCCCCCTCAACCAACAAGTTCAGGATCCGCCACTGATGCCATCCTTACCAGCTAAGCTAGCAAGGCTTGACAATCAATCTTTATTTGTGTGCTCTACGGAGTATTTGTTAGTGACATGGTAGTAACTACTGTATTAACTTTGAGAGTATTCAATTTTATGGCCCGTTTGGTTCGAGTTAGGGAAAGGGAAGAGATTCATTACCTTTATGGGAAGGGAAAGGAAATGATTAGTGTTTGATTGTATTTTTGTTTGGTTAACTTAGAAGATGAATCATTGAATTCCATATTGCCTTTATGAATGTTTGGTTGAATTGATTTAGGAAAAGGATATGTTTAATTATCTCATAAATCCTAATATTTGTCATTTTTAATTTATAACAGTAATGATCATCAACACTAACTTGGAGATCTAAAAAAACTCAGTTTCGAATTATTTTTGTTTGCTATAAATTAGAACTGGAATCATTCCGGATTTCTTCAGAATTGCTGCAAAACAAAGATATAACACCCTACAAATTTAATGGCGCACTACAAAAGGAAGTTTGACAATTTCCAACAGAAGTTAAGACAATTTCTAACAGAAGTTAAGACAATACACACCAAAAGTTAACAGAAGTTGAGACAATACACACCAACGGTTAACAGAAGTTAAGACAATATACACTAGAAGCTATCAGAAGTTGAGACAATACACACCAAAAGTTAACAGAAGTTAACCCGGAGATGCTTAGCATTTCAACCATTGCTGAGTATTTCTCTGACCAATGTTTCAGTCTTGAGTCAATATGAGGCTCAGCCTTCAAGCCACAATGAGGAAGTTTTTTTAGGATCATCTCCTCCAACTTGCTCATAAAGCCACTCTTAAACCCACTCTCGCCTTACGAGCCATCTCTGAAATGAAAAATGGTCCGAAGTTGCTGTAATTTTCTAGTCCTAGTCAATGATCCATTACGAGCCATCTCTGAAATGAAAAATAGATCCAAAAGTAAGTGTATAATTCACACTCTAACTATGACAAAAGTAAGTCTACAAGATCCTACCAAGCATGAACATCAATGGCACAGGAATATCATAATAGTTCAAGTTGCTATAAGACAAACAACTAACGTTCATATTTATTACTCCCTCCGTTCAACAAAACTTGACGTTTTACTATTTATGCACGTTTTTTTAGGAGCTAAAAACTATATAAAATATCGACTTTTTAAATAATTTTTTTTAACAATTTCGTAGTTATTATTAATAAGTACAAACTTGTTAAAAAAGATTTTAAAAAAATGAATATTTTATATAGTTTTTATCGTTCTAAAAAAGCGTGCGTGAATAGTAAACGACAAGTTTTGTTGAACGGAGGGAGTATTTTCTTTCATTCGGAGTTATTTATTCTGAGCTATAAGACTCTTATTTATAGTATTGTGTTAAATATACAAGTTCATTTGTTCATTGGTAAATGTACTGTTACAGTTTACCAGTTCATATGCATAGATGATCACACACACAGTGACACAGCTAGCTAAGTAGCTAGGAAACCCAACTTACCTATCTTATAACGGACTCTATATCTTTAAATGCACTCACTATATATTTTTCAAAACGATCGAACTCGTAATATATATATACACTTGGTGATCAAGTGTCCAAGTGTGATGGACAGCAAATGTTGTGTACTTTGTTTTGATAGCTTCGAAGCTACCTTCAACCCTAGGTTTCATATCCAAATCCACATTTCACTCTAGCTAAGCATGTTGAGAAATTGATGCCTCCAATCACTAGGGAAAAAAAAATCAAAACCCAATTTGTGCAAGTAATACATCAAAAGACACTTGCATAAAACTGTTATTAGTCCCCAACTACATATAAGGAAACAACACACATGGCATTCACTTTAATTCAGCTGCAGAAGTCCCCATTTAAGAGGCACTGTAAAATGTAAATAGATATGTAGTGATTATGCTATGAACAGACAGGAGGGTGACGGGTGAAATCTAAAAAAAAAAATGCTTTATGAGTGGGAGATGGATATCAAAAATATATCTTGCCCCGACCCTCTCATTATCCAAATTGAGAAGTGGGGATCACTCTCACAGTCTCACCCCCACACCAAGGAAGCAGATACCACAGGGGCTAAGAAAAGCATGTGATACAAAATTTGCATGCCCAAGGTTATGCAACTTGATTTATGTTACAAGTCTTTCCAGAAAAATCCCAAACATGCATATCTATAGAGTTAAATGCTTATGCTCACCAAAAAAAAAAAACAGAGTTAAATGTCTAATATAGAGCAGTCAAGTCGTCTTGAGAGAAGGGCTTTAGAACAAGTATGCACTGCGTACAATCTGCAGAATTATATTACAGCGTGCATTTTTCATTTTTTGGGGGACATTATTATATAGTTGCAACCAAAATCACATGAGCAAATAAAATTTTGAGATTGGAAATTTATTACAGAAAAAAAATCAGTCAAATACTAATTCTCATGTTGCTCAAATTACAGAGAAAGCAGCATTCACAATCATATAATATCAAAAACGTTCACAATCAAAGAATACATCAATCTAAACAAAGAAAGCATGGCTAAGCTGAAATTTATGACAGAAAAAGCACTGCTGGGAGCTTATAACAAAAAATGCAGCCAAATACCTGAAATTGCTCAAAGTGAGAAGTAATGTTATCTCCTTGAAGAGGCCTTCGTTGAATGTCCAAAAACCTTCAGATCCCCTCAAAGTGAGAAAACCTATGGTTCACAATATACAGCTCCGTCCATAAGCATAACAAGTAATGTTTAAGGACTAATCTTCACCAAGTACGTGTCACGAATTGAATTAAGCTCCTAAGCTCCCAATTTTATTGAATTTTACCGCTACTGATCTCATAAAAACCGTTAATTTTGGATACATATGCAAATATTTGACAGGTATGGGACAGGGAGATCATACTACAGACCATGAAGGATTACTACGAAAAGGAGATGGATCTTCTTCTCAAGGACATCCAAGGCAATTTCACAATGTAAGTTTCCAGTTCAATTTACACAGCTATGATTATATCATAGCTAGATAAATGCAAGATTCTCATGTAACGTTAGTTATGTATACATCGATATCTTCCACATTTCCCAATAATTCATGATAAATTAGATAATTATGATAGAAGTGTCACAAAATTTACATTTCTCATTAATAATAGTAACACAACTATGTATATGATTTTCAGGTACGCAACAGAGAGCATCAACGCAGCTTGCAAATGGGGTTACAAGGGTGTGAGCTCTGGTGAGACACTATCAGGTAACTGATCAGGTAACATAAGCTCTGGTGAGACACTATCAGATAACTGATCTAATCGAATATCAAGGGCAAGGAAACTTCAAATTCGAAGGAAAGCACAAGAAACTTCAGGTTCGAAAGGAAAATCGAAGGAAAAGGACAAGGAAAAGCACAACAAACTTCAGATTCAAAGGAAAGCACAGGTTCCCCTCGGATCGACGACCACAACAATGTCGATTGAAGATGAAAGCATAAGAAACACTGCAAAGTTAGGGATCAGGACTCACCGAAAGCGATTGAAGATCGACTGCCGAGGCCAAGGTAGGGAAGAGGAGATCGGAAGAAGAGATCGATCAGAAGCTACAATCGACGGGAAGTTCCGGTGACGGGGAGATCAGATTCATCATAAGCATAGGAACGAGAGTGTTGTCGCTTGTCGGAGAGAGAGACGACTCAGAATGAAAAACCCTGGAAAATTAGGGGTAACAAATGGGCCGAATCATTAGAGCCCCAAAACACATTCATTCCTTTGAAGATGTGAAACAAACAATTTTTTTTAGGTCAAACTCTAACAAAGTGTTTGTTGGGGTGACCAATCACAAGTTGGTGTAGTGGTTATGGGGCTACATCCCATGCCTCGAGGTTCGAAGTTCGAATCCCCGTGGAAACATGGAGACGCCTGTGAGTGGGAGGGTCAACCCCTTAAATGGGCCTACAGTAACCCGATCCAGATGTAGAGTGGGCTAAGCCCACTTGAACTGGAAAGGATAAAAAAAAAAATGTTTGTTGGGGTTTTTTCCAGTGAACCAAACGGGCCCTTCAAAATAAACGAGATCGAAGTTTTTTACTAGTCGAGCTTGAATAATCGGCTCATGGAAAAGTGGAGAAAATTCCAAATCCGAATCCTTCCACGATGACGCAACCCCAACCGCCATCACCGCCCACCTTGAAACTCCGAATCGAAAACCGGGAGGTCCGAACCACCGTCATCTCCGACGACTCCCTCCTCTCCTCCGCCCTCTCCGACCTACTCACCTCCATTTCCAGCGACCGCAAGATCAAGCGCCTCGTCGGCCTCGACATCCAGACCTGCTACTTCCCCTCCACCCCCGCTTCGCCGGATCTATCTCCCCTGTCCCCCAAGGTCGCCCTCCTAAAGCTCTGCGCCGGACGCGTCTGCCTCCTCGTCCACCTCATCCACTTCAAATCCGTGCCTTCCTCGCTCGCCAGCTTCCTCGACCTCCCCGATTTGGCCTTCGCCGGGGTCGGGATCGACCGGTGCTTGGCCGCGCTGCAGCGAGATTACGGCATCGGATGCCGTAACGTCGTCGATCTGGGACAGTTGGCTGCGACTGTGAAGCAGAAGCCGTACCTGACGGCGTTTGGTCTGGCGGATTTGGCTAACGAGGCTGGGCTGCTGAATGTGACCGTCAAGGCGCCTGGCCCGGCGTTTAGCGATTGGGCGGCGGCGAGCTTGACCGCCGATCAGGTTAGGTCGGCGACGGTGGATGCGTTCTTATCGTTTCATATCGGTAATCAGTTGCTTGGTGGACTTAGCCTCTGATGCTGTGAATCATCGTTGTTGTTAATTGCTACTCTCTTTTTGTGATTAGTACTTCTCGATTTGGATCTCTGAGATTTAGATGAGTAAAGAGGATTTCTAATTGGCATGTTCATCTTGTTGCATTGCTTGCTTCTGATGCTGTCGGGTAGTTTCTTGGTAAAGTTTAGGTCTTCACAGAATTCATGTATTCAATTGAGAGCAAAATTGAATGAGATATAATGAATTGTGCAACAAGTAGTTCAAACTTCAAAGATTCAGCTAACTAACTTTAGCTTGTTCCTTCTTGCTATAACCTCTTCATTTGTGTTTCCTGCAACTCTGTGAGGCTGAAATGTTGATGGCTATATGTTTGTTGAAATGCCCAAGAGAAATTGATCATTTTGTAGCAGGTTTTGTTGGATGATATCATTCAAGGGATTCCTTGATTAGTTTTTAGTGCTGTTGGTATTGCCATTATGATTGTAGTCTGTCTAGAAAAATTCATCTGCTATGCATCCATCCTCATAAACAACTATGCAAAGAGCTGACAATTGCGGTTAATGTAAATTTGCGAGGGACATGAGAGTGAACTTAATGCAAATTTCTTTTGGTGAAATTGTAATTTGTTTCAAAGAATCAAAATCTAAACATTCAAGCAAAGCAACTGGACCTATTTCACTGTTTGATCCGATGAGAATTGAGAAAAACATTGCCTTCTTATTGCCTTGTCGAAAGTGTTTCAAGCGATAGAGATGGAAATGGATATTCTATCTGTGAATTTGCGGAATGTTGTGCAGCATTCTTTGCGGTTGATGGGATTTTTCGCACTTGCACAGGATGAATTTTATGGGTTTTGAGGTTGTCTCTATCTGTTTTGCTTGGGCTTTCCTCTACCTCATCTAGTTCAGCAACAGCGATTCAACGTTATAGAGGTTGAATGAATCTTTGAACTACTTGTATTCATACATTGAGCTCACAACACACATAATAGTATGATTTAGGCGTATATACAGAAGAATCGATTTTGATAGCTGATTCTTAAAGAGATTATTAGAGTAGCGGGGGAGCAAGCAAGAGCATTGAGCATTGCAGTTGCAGGCATTGCTATAGTTTCGGAATCACTCGGATCTTTACCTTTTGCTTGTTCAGTTGCTCGTCATAATCTACATTTGCTAATCAAGGTAACTCGTTCAATTTGGGTTTGTTTGATGCAAGGATCTTATACAGTTGTACATTACAAGATTCTTATTCAGCAGGTACCTGTTTAATAACACATATTTAAGGGTTGGTGATTTAACCAATACGGAGTATTTGGTTATACAATTGACAGCCCACAAATTTGGTCATCAAATGTATTACGTTACCCACAAATTTTATTCTCTCCTGATTTTGCGCTCATCTCTGACCTCTGGCTCTGTTCCCCACAATCGCATGTTTCCTGCTATGTCTCTTCCTGATCCGTTTTGTTCACGTTTAATATTCTTTACATTTTGTGGGTGCCGTTGAATTCAACTGATTTATTTTGCCAAAAAAATATAAAATCGAAATAACAACTGTCCCGTTTTGGTCTTTGTTTTGTTGATGGTTGGTTGGATCGTCATTACAAATGCTGCTTGTCAGAGAGAGATATAATTGGAATGTGGGTGATGCGAAATTGGGGCTTTAATCCTCAATTTTCGGGTGGGTGAGACAATTGATATTGATCTCTCTCTGTGCCTCCTTCCTCCTCCCACCGAATTCACCCCGGTGATCTAGGGTTCTGATTCTCGAGGTTGGTTCATCCTCTGATCCCTCTTTCTTATTTTCCATTCATTTCTTCTTCTTTTTTTTTTTTTTTGCTGATTTCTAGTGATTTTATTTTTATTACTGATCAAACTAATCCTGTAAAGGACTAAAGGTTGGATCTTTCTGGGTAAAGTTTGTTCTTTTCCCCTATATTTAGCATTTGATATTTTCTGGGTGCCATTACTTTCTTGTTTTTGTTCTTCTTTCTTGCTTGATATGGTTTTTTTTCATTAAAAATTGGACTTCTTTACCATTCTGGATTAGCCCCTTGTTTACTTTCATTTTGAGTTTATTTATTTATATTTAATAATTTGGAGGCTAATTGCAATTTTCAACTGTTAGTGCATGGTGTTATTTGCTTGGGCAGAGATACACAAAGGTGGTGGGTGTCATGGTTAAGGTGGATTTCCTCTTTCTTTTATTCTCTTTATTACTTTTTCATCAATTGAATATGGTTGATTTTGAATTGATTCTTCTGTGGAGCTTGTAATGAATATTGGATTAATTGGTGACAATTTTTCCCCTTGTTTGTGCTTTAAAAACTCAACTGGATTTTGTACAGATTTCTGTCTGAGCCCAAGCATCTTCATTAGAGCCATTTGTGTTGTCAAGTCTCATTTATATCTCCTTTATTGTTCCTGAGATATTTGTATACTATAGCAGATTGATTAGGATTAGTAGCTAGGGATTCCAATTCAAGAAGTGCCAATGTTTATAATAAGAAATAGATCCGTTTAGCGCTTTCTTGTCGAGTTTTTTCATGGCTTCAAGGAAATGTAATATGGAAGTAGATATCGAAAGTGGTCAGGTTGCCCTGGAAAGGGATAATTCTATGCCAATATTTTGTAAAGGGAAGAGGGTATTGACTAGAACCTTTAGTGGATTGACGAAAGCCGGTGGATTAAGAGCCCAAGGTAGTGAAGAATCAACTAGTTTTGTGCCAAAATCAGGACACCCAGGTTGCGGAAATGTAGCGGTAGTCGTAGACAGGAATCAGGGGATTGAGTATAGAGATCTTTTGGATTTCTTAGAGAAGGGTTTTTCAAAGGAAAAGCATTTGAAGCCTAACCCGACTAAACATTTCAAGCCACCTCGACATCCCAAGGCTCCGTCTTTGAATGCATCCGACATGAGGTTAGTGAAGGAGATTTCAGAGCTTGCTGCTAAGAAGAAGCGTGCAAGGATTGATCGCATTAGAGCCTTAAAGAAGATGAAACCCACTAAAACTTCGTCGCCCAGCAGCAGTGCTACCGCTATGCTCATCACCGTCCTCTTCTTCTTCATCATACTACTTCAAGGTATAGAAACCTTAAGCTTTTCATATATATACTTTCTTCGTTGCCCGTTTGTGATGGAAGATCAAGAGTGTGACAGTTCGCTCAGCCGAACTGTTTGGTTTTGAATCATCTATTGCTTTACAATTTCAGGTGTCATGGGCTCCCATGTGTTGCCATAGACATTTCTGCAAGGTTGTATGGATTCATAAACTTCATCTTCTACTTTCCCTTTTCTTCGGCTTTTGAGACACAGCTGAGAGTCAGCTGATTATTTCCGAAGAATGCCATTTCCCTTTGGAATTCCTTTGTTTTGCTCAACGGAAGCCCAAGGTTCGGCTTCACATCTATCTTTTCGTGTATATTTCAGTACTCGTATATGCGGTTGTCAGCAAGAACTCGTACTCATCTTGCAGGTGTATGCTCGGATTCGTGGGGATCTCAGGAGCCTTCAGCAGCGAACCATATGGCTTGATTATCAGTATGAAAGATGCAGCAACTGGAAATTAGGACCCTGCACATAATAAATTAGGAAGCAGCTAAAAAAAAAACTGGTCTTTTTGATTGAATTAGTTCTTATATTTCAGAACTAGAATTATATTGTATGATTCCAGTTTATTGCCTGGATACTTTTTTTTTTCTTCTCTCTTTGGTTTTCCTTCGGATTCGAGGTGTAAAGGTTTGCAACTCCTCATCATAGATGCAAATCATGTCATGCTGAGATGTCCCTTTTTTTTGGCTGACAAGGACAAGGTTGAATAAGGTGACAGATAAAAACATGTTGACATGCTGACATTTTTAGTCATGCCATTAATTCATGTTGAAAATATAGATCCATATTTTTTTTTAACAAGGGTGATGTGGGTGTTAAACTTCAAACACGTGAGTCAAGTGACAAAAGTTATGCGTCATATAAACTGGCTTGTGTTGATCGACTAGACTCAATAGTAAGAAGTAAGGTGAATCTTAATTATTTCTCCAAGAGCAATAATCGAGCTTTAACAATATCTTTTTGTAAAAAAAATAGATGTTTGGAAACCCTTATGTTTTGTAATAACTTTGAAAGAAAAATAGATGTACTCCAGACATTAATTAAAATATATTGTGTCATTTTAGAAATTTGTACATTTAAAAAAATACACTTATATTTCTAATTATTATTTTTCACTTTACTGAAAACTATAATTAACATCTCTAATTATTAAAAGGGCAGATTAGAAAAGTTGACACAAAAATATTTAAAATGATATTTTTGTAACAAATTTTTTTTTAATAAAGAGAGTAATGACTTAGAATAAACTTTTGTAATATAATGTGGGCCTAAACCTAACATCTTCACGTGTATGACCCTTTAAATTTATTGGTCCAGAAGCTTTTGAAATGCTATTTGAACAAGTTTCCGACTTGTCAACCTTAAGAGATATTAATGAAAGTACATCACTAGAGGGAGGCATTGAACATATATATGAATCATATATACCACCTTAAGCTTTTAATCACTTATTTTAGCGGATAAGGTAGCACACATGTATCGCTCTATTAGGAATATAAACATTGTTAATGACTTTTAGACTTCCATGGTTTCATCCAATAAGATACAATTGGGTAAGAGTCTTACTCGAATTATTACTTAATATAAAAAAAAGCTCTAAATTTTCTACTTCAAATTCCTATCTCATAAAATTATTTTACCTTTAAATTTATATTGAAAAAATATATTTAGTTTATACAAAGTGATTATAATATTAGTTTTTCTAACATATGGTTAATAAGCTTAATTGGGAAATATTTTTTAAAAATTAAATTAGTTTAACTTTTCTTAATAATAATTCTTAGGATCATTTATTTATTTGATAGAGAATCTTTTTCAATTGAACTTTTTAACCTATGACCTTATAGTATAGGTTCGAAAGACCATTATAATATATTTGAAAAAAATCTCAAAAAATTATTATAATTTTTTTTTAAAACATATATAGTAAAATAAAATATTTTTATAACTTTTAAAAGTATTTCTACATCTTTTTAATTAGTATAATTTCTATAAGGAAATTCGTTGAAATTTTTTATTTAAACATTTTATATTATCAATTAATTAAAATTTCGTTCAACGATGCATACATCGACCGAACACAAAATTTTATCTAAAAATAAATAGCAAATTATATCTATATATATCCTTTTGGTTTTTAGATTTAATTGAATAATAACCTGTTAGGATCTAAGTGTTTACCATGGAAGATTGAGAGGTTGAGGTGAAGAGGAGGAGAGTTTAGAGAGAGAGATCGATAGATGAAGAAGGAACTGTAATTGGGATTGATTCAATGGTGTTCTTTACAATGCCATTTGGAGTATTTATATCTCCAAACCCCCACTTTAAACACACTTATCTTGAACAACACACTCACTTATGTTCTCAGTTTGGCATTCGGGTTGATAGGTTTCTGGTTGTTGGGAGGCTTTGACTCGTTGGTTTGTGTTCAGTTCCGGATAAGGAGGAGTCATGCGGTCCTGTAAATCGAGTTAATCGCAACAGTGTTTGTGATATCCGAATATCTCTCATCTAGATGAGGGAACGTCATGTAATCCAGACTTTACAAGGAGCCGTCCATTGCCCATTGTGGATTTCTATTTTCCATCTCCCCGACAGTGAGACATCGTGTCAGCATTGACTTAATTTCCCTGCACTCACTATCCACGTCCTCCCACCGAATCTTTCATCCTCAGTCAATCGGACTTCTACCTGGTTCATAGTTTTTTAGGGTTGTTTTTTCTTCATTTTGCTTTGATCGAATGACTCATGATTGTTGGTCGGTTTGTTTTTCAGTTGTATCATGACAGTTTGTCCGTCTAGCCCAAAACTCTCGATTTACTAGATTTTTATCTGGTATTTAAAAAATTTCCTTTTTTTTTTAAAAAAAAAGTACATTTAAAAAAACTAATATTCATTTTATGGTTTATGGAATTGAAATAGAGTTCTAAGGTGCCACATCAATGTCACTAAATTTGCATAAACTAATAACTCACTTTCACCAAAAAAAAAATACATATATCAATTCCATAAACCATAAAATGAATATTAATGGAGTATATATTATAAAAACTATTCCGGAATAGCTCAACTGGAAAATACTTATAGATAGTACCTAAAGATCTCCGATTTGAACCCCAGATGACCGCTCTTTATTTACAAATTCAAGGAGTATATATATTATAAAGCTTGAAAAAAGCTTGAAACTTATCCTGAAGAGAGGAAAAAAGAAAGAAGGGAAGAGTGGATTCAGAGGTGCAGATCTGTGATTGAAAGGAGGCACTGTGGTGTAGGAAGAAGATGCAGCAAACTGGCAAACACTTGACCCAACACAACACAACACATTACACAACAACACAACACAGTGTTTCACTTCACTTCACTTCACTACCAGCACCAGGGCAGCTAGTACTGTTAACTAGTTCACCACTCACTCATCACTGTACCTTCCTTGCAACAGAGATTCTCTGTTTGTTCATCAGACCCTCCCCACCAGCTTTCAATCCTTTTTCTTTCTCTCCTTTTCCATAACTGACCATTCAATGTTAATTGCAACTTGTGGCATCATTTTCTTGGTAATTGATTTCATAATAACAATTGGTTTTAATATATTTGGGTTTGATTTGATATGGAAAGTCGTTGAGAATGATTTGATATGGAAATCAAGACTGGCATATATAAGAGGTTGTTGGAAGACAAACTTTAATTTGGTTTTGATGAAAATGATTTGGAAAATTTTGTAAATATATCTATATCTAACTATTAAATAAAAAACATTTTTATTTAGCTACGAAGAGGGGTTTCGATTATAACGGGGTCGGGTTTTAAGGAGTTTCGGTTGAATCGGGTTCAGTTCATTCGGATTTGGGTAAGTTTCGGTTATCGGTTATTCGGATTTCGGGTCCAAAATGGGCCAGGTTGGGTCTGTGTTCAGAACAATCGGTTCTGGGTCGACCGGGTCGGGTTTTCGGGTTTGGGTCATGTTTCGCTAGCTCTAAGGGCGACTGCTTGACGCTGATCAACGTCATGAAGGGGAGTTGGCGGTGTCTTTGAGAGATTGAGATGATGGTATCGGATGCCCTCAGTTTATGTTGCGCTTTCGAGATGGTCTTCTTTTCGCACACCTTCCGCGAGGGGAACTAGGTTGCTGATACCCTAGCGCATATCAGTCTCTCTTCGTACTTTATTGCTGAGCGCATCCCTCCCGAGATTGCTGACGTCGTCCGTCTAGATGTTCTTGGACGATGGGTCAACCGCGGTTGACCATCCCCAAATCCTCGCCTTGTATACAAAAAATAAAATAAAATTGAACCAATCGAACTTAATCTATACAAGTCGTTAACTAATGTAAATTTTAAACATTTTCCTTTAAGAGAAGATCGAAAAACGCTTTGAAAGTAAAAAAATTTACTGGTTGGATCACATGCTCGGAGTTTACCACCAAAGATGGGTTTCTCGTCATAAAAAAATAATAGTGTTTTGTTTCACTCAACTCGTGATACGTTTTCATGTCATGTAACATAAAAATTCATGTATGTTGTTATAGAAGTTATGGTTTTTCCTATTTGTTTAACGAGTGAGTGGTGGCGGATCTAGGAGTTTTCTTAGGGGGACTAAACAAATTTTCGAGAAATTTTTTTGCATGTATATATTATACATGAAAAATAAATGAGTTTATTTAAAAAAAACATTAGAAAAATCATTAAATTTGTTTTTTCAAATAGTTGTTTTTAGTAGAAAAATAAAAATTATCACAAAATTGAGAAAGTCTTTTTTATATGTATATGTATAAAAAAAAAAGATTTTTGCTTAAATATATTAGAGAGATATTTTAATTTGTTATTTAATTACGCATTTTTAGTAGAAAAATACTAAGAGAAACAGAAATTATGAAAAAACTGAAGCTAATAACTATATTTCCTTACCAACTAAGTTAAGTTGTCTTTATAATTCTTTACTTTTTTTACACTCTTTAATTTTATCCCTAAAATTAGTAAAAATTACCAAAAAAATCCGGGAAAAAAATTTATATGGTTTTCTTTCGAGTTAGGGGGCTGAATGAAACCACCCCGAGGCCCAAGCCCCCTAGGTTCGTGTTATGACCCGAATGTCGATTAGGAGGAAGGTTTCGCTTCCATGGTGAATTGAGATAGAAGAGAAGAGGTTTAGAGGGGAAGAAGAGATGTTCAGAAAGAAAGGTAAGAGAAAGGAGAGATAGAACGAGAGATTTTAGAAAGGGGATTAGGGTAAGTGAATTTGATTATTACTCATATAACTCTCTATTACAACCAATAGGATACTTATACACCATAACCCTAATACCTAATATCTAATAAGGACATTACGATAGGGTTATAACAGTCTAGCGAAAGTATTATAAACACAAACACAAACACAAACATTAGTTTAGTTTGATGTTACATGACATAAGACTACATATTTGCCCCTTTCCCCCCTTCCATTACATATATTTTCTTAATTAATTAATTTTTGTACATGAAAGTGACTTGTAACACATTGATAATTGCAAAGTGAGCAAAAGTATCATAAACACAAGCACAAACACTAGTTTAGTTTGATGTTACATGACATAAGACTACATATGATCCCCTTCCATTACATATATTTTCTTTATTAATTAATTTTTGTACATGAAAGTGACTTGTAACAACATTGATAATTGCCTCATCAAAGGTGACTTTAATTTTGGAGTCATTTTTTAGGGTAAGGGGGAATGTAATGTTAATTTAAAAAGGCAATTTGACCATTTTGGAAAAAAGATCATCAAGGTGTGAAAATGGAACATGAAGTCCTCAAGCAATTGAAATTGCCACTAAGTGTTTTATTTATTTATATATTAAAAATGATACGGAGTAATATATAAAATTTGTCACCTTTTTGACTTTAATCACCCCCAATCTCCTCTAATTATTTTGTTAATCTCTATGTTTAACACGCTAATGGAACACCTTTTTACACGCAGTATCAAATTTAATTAAGCCAATCCGTATGGTTAGTCAAACTAATTGACCTTAAAATCATTTTTCTCCCAATAGGTATACGAGTATCAAGATGTAGTTTAGGTCATGATTTATTTATGATATATGGAAGGATTTCTTTTCTTGTTTTTTTTGGGTGAAAATGATGGATGGATTTCTTATAGCATCATTTCATATAAATATATAAAGATCTTATCAATAAAAAAAATCTAAAAATTAAGAAAAACATAACCCGATTTAGCAAATTTTTAAATATTTTAATTTAAAATAAAATTGAAAAAATACTTAGCATTTGATATTAAATTTATGAAGTAATTGATGTTGAAAAACAAATTTAATTTTCATATATTAGAATTAAAATTATTTGAAGTGTTTTTTTCTTCTTCTAAATTTGTGGATGCCAAACATGACATAAAATTGTTAAAGCAATTCAAATTACATTTTAAAAAGACCACTCCATCCGATCAACTTTATTTTATTTTGACTACTTTTTTTTCCCTCAAATTATTTATAATTATCTTAAATGAAATGATAATTTTCATAAAACTCGATCCTTCCTAAACACCAATTATTGTCTATATATTCACTTGAAAAGGAAAGTGATCCGATCCATCAGACATACTTAATGTATCGAGATCAATGTCAAAAAATGTCAAATGAACAATCATTATAAAAAAAAAAACAAAAAGTAGTTAGAAACATATATGGAAAAACTAAAGAAAAACAAAGAAGATCCAATAAGATACCATATAACCAAACTGATAAAAGAGGTGAGTAAGATTTGAAGATCGATAAAGTATAACTCACAGATAGTAAAAACTATCACGGTGTCTCGCTGCAAAAAAAGCATAACCTCTAGGGATTTTCGAAAACCTCGAACACAACAGATGGATTGGTTTATACTTTATAGTAACACTTTTAAAAAAAAATAAATAATGGTAATTAATGGTAAATTAAACAAGTGAAATTCCAAATTGGATGTTGCATGGGAGGTTGAACCGGTCAGACAAAGTGTTGACCAAAAATAGAAGCAAGCCGGCTTCCACGTGCATGTTTGGTGAACGCCCACCGTCTCATTTCTTCCTTTCGCTTCAAGTCTCCGACCGGCCCACTTGCCCCCTTTTTTTTTTTTTTAATTCTTAACCCCACCACATTAATTAATTTAATTAATTGTTGGGTCTTTATCGTTGAAAAACATTTTCATTATTATTTTTATTTGATTCCATGAATTAATTTCATAATTTCTTGAATCTTTTGATGAAGTACAAGTTCAACCTTTGACCTTTCATCGGCATACACTACTCCATAGTCCACATATAGAGTGTCTTCACTCTTCACCAGTGGCGGAGCTAGGGGATGTTTGGGGGTGCTCGAGCACCCCTAGCCGGAAAAAAAAAAAAAATTGTATATATTTAGTATTTTTAAGGTAATTTAATATCTTTAAATGATACTCCCTCCGTTAATTAAAACTTGACGTTTTACTATTCACGTACGCATTTTTAGGTGTTAAAAACTATATAAAATATCAACTTTTTTAATAATTTTTTTAAATAATATCATACTTATTACTATTAAGTATGAATTTATAAAAACAAATTTAAAAAAAAAGTTAATATTTTATATAGTTTTTATCGTTCTAAAAAAGCGTGCATGAATAATAAACGACAAGTTTTAATTAACAGAGGGAGTATTTAAAATAAGATCGCCGCTAAAATTAGTGATTCATTAAATAAAATGATTTTATTTTCCCCCATATAAAGACAGATACGTAGACCCATTATGTTTAAGAGCATATATAGGCTTAGATATCAAATTAGAAAAAAGTTTAACCATTTTAGTTGTCTTTAAAATACCTAGTTTCGTAAAAATTTGCCCAAAAGGTACTTTTTTTACTAAATTGGTGAATTGTCCTAGTTTTTGGACAAATTAGCCAAATGTCCATTATTTATACCCCAATTTGATCCTAATTAGCACACCCCCCAAATTGGATTTGCATCTCCGTCCTCCGTCCATCTTCCCCCATCTCCGGTGATTCCTGAATCCGACTCCTCCGTCCATCTTCCTCCATCTGCGTCCATCTCCGATGCATCGTTGCGCCGTCCCCGGCCACTTCCTTCTCTACTGCAGTCGGAGATCTCCCCTGAGTTGAGATGTGAATGTGACCAAAAGTGTCTCACGTCGGAAAGTTGAACATATCAAGCCCTAGTATCAAGTCCTAGTATATGAGTCGGTGGGCTACTCCTTCTATTGCCAATTGGTTTTAGAATGGAACCCCACTCGGCTTGTGTGTTAGGCTACTAGCACATGTGCGCCCGTGCACACGACCCCCAGTCTATCGGTCCGAGTCGGACTTTGATATGGTATCAGAACGGTTAGCCTAACGACCTGTGTCGATCCTGGTATGGGTTACCAAGTTGTCCAAGTCTCAACTAGATGATCATTCCTAGTTGGACTTGCGGGGGCGTGTTGAGATGTGAATGTGACCGAAAGTGTCCCACATCGGAAAGTTGAACATATCAAGCCCTAGTATATGAGTCGATGGGCTACTCCTTCTATTGCCAATTGGTTTTAGAATGGAACCCCACTCGGCTTGTGTGCTAGGCTACTAGCGCATGTGCGCCCGTGCACACGACCCCCGGCCAGTCTATCGGCCTGAGTAGGACTTTGATACCCTGAGATCGTCGACATCGGCCCTTGCTGGATCTGAGAATCCGGAGCGAGGGAGGCCGAGCGAGGGACGAATGGGCGAAGATCTTCTCTGAGATCGCGAGCGAGCGAGGGCTGGATCTGAGAATCCGGAGCGAGGGAGGCCGTGCGAGCGGCGAGCGACGACAGGAGATCCGAGATCTTCTCTCCTCCTTGGGGGTTGTGTTCAGAGGAAGGGAAAGGTATTTTTGTTAAATTACAAAACTGACCCCATAAATATGGAAATTACAAAAAATATCTATATTTTATTATGTGATTCACATCTTCTATATTTTTATTTTTACATTTTCACAACATAAAGTTATATTTGCACAACAAATTGTTATATATTCACAACGTAAAATTATTTTTGCACAACAAAAAGTTCTGAAATGAAAAAAAAAGCGAAAAAAAATATATTATATTTTGCACAACAAAAGGTTATATTTGCACAACATACGATTATATTTGCACATCATACTCTTATATTTGCACGAAAAAATATAAAAAATAATAATAATAATAATAATAATATAAAAAAAACTAGACTTGGGTCATATTTGCACAACTTACGGTTATATTTGCACAACAAACTCTTATACTTGCACAGCGTACTTTTATATTTGCACGACAGAATTATATATATAAAAATAAAATAAAATAAAAAACTAGACTTGGGTCATATTTGCACAACATACGGTTATATTTGCACATGCACAACATACTCTTATTTTTGCACGATAAAATGTAAAAAAAAAAAAGACTTGTGTCATAGTTGCTCAACATACGATTATTGTTGCACATGCACAACATACTCTTATTTTTGCACGACAAAATGTAAAAAAAAAAAAAAGAGGGAGGCTATTGGCAAGATAGACACTCCTTGAATAGGTAAATAAAGAGCGGCCATTCCGGGGTTCGAACTGGGGACCTATGGGTACTACCCACAAGTCATTTCCGGTGAGCCATTCCGGAATGGTTAAAAAAAAGTTAAAAAGATGGACACTCCACCAATTTGTGCAAAAATGTGGATAATTCACCAATTAGGACAATTTTTTTTGACATTTCACAAACTCTCCCAATAGTTTTTCCTAGTTTTTTTTTTGATTAGGAAAGAACTCGAGGCCAGACATACCTGGACCTCGAAGGCCGACAAGTCGGCAGACGGAAAACCGTCAAAAAAGAAACAAAAAATACAAAGAAGGTGCAGCGCACATGCAAAAGCGCTTTACAAAGCGCAACTAAACAAAACTAAATCGAACAAGACGAGGACATAGACGAGGGACGAAGCCAAGCACAACCCTAGCTAAAGCAGCACCGTAGGCCAGCGGCACATCAGGAGTCACCTGTGGGCAGTGAAGACGAACCTACAAGGAACCATTCTTCCGGAGAAAGGAGACGCCTCGATACACACTGCCACGACCCCAGCCTATCCCGACCTCGACTGCCAGAACTCCATCAAACGGAAAAGAAAGTCCAGTCATAGGGGTGGGCATGGGACGGGACGGGACGGGATAGGAGTAATCCCGCGTCCCGTCCCGCGTATTTTTTGCGGGACGGGATCGGGACGGGATTGAATTTTTTTTTTCGAATCCCGCCGGGTCTTATCCCTCACGGGACGGGACGGGATCGGGACGGGACGGGACGGGATTTGTCCCTCGTAAAAAAAAAAGATAAAAATACAATCTAAAAATAACATTAAGTTTAAAAAAATAAATTAAATTCAGCCATACAAATTAAATTCATGCATATATAACACTGTAAATGTCAATATGTGAATGTTAATTCCTGCATAACATCAAGCCTCTTAGCAGTGAGCCATATTTTTTAAAAGGCCATACTGTAAATGGTGAAGAACTGAAGATGATATGTGGAATGTTAATATATAACACTGTAAATGGTGAAGATGTCGAAATATATAAGTGATTCTTATATATTTTTATTTAATTTAATTAAATATATAAAATATATATTATTTTATATATATATGTGCGGGACGGGACGGAATTTGCGGGATTCGAACTCTCCGTCCCGCGTAATTTTTACGGGACGGGATTGAAATTTTTTTTCCTAAATCCCACCGGGATCGGGACGGGATGCGGGACGGGACGGGATTTGCGGGATTTGTGCCCACCCCTATCCAGTCACATCACAAGGGGTTATTTAATTATAGTAATTAATAAAGTAAAATTATTTGATGAAGCTATTTAACTTTTGTCTCTTCTTTTTTTTAATTAATTTAATATATAAGCTTTCCTTCCTTCGGACCGGATTTGAGCCTTGGGCCCAAAGGACTAGAATCGGGCCATAATGAAGAGAAAGAAAACCTAGGCAGGACCACAGAAGGCGGAGGCAGCACCAAACGCCGCCAAGCCACACCGTCCAAGGAAATCCGGAGAGAGAACGAGCAATCGGCGACAACACGTGCCCGAGGCCACCGAAGAGAGCAGGCGAAGAAAGACCGGAGGAGGAGGACGACCCTCATTTTGAAATCAAACTTATGCATTGAAATCTAAAGACCTTGATTATATTTTGATTTATTAACCTATGCAAGTTAGGATATAGACTAAAAAGCCTATAATTGAAAAAATGTAAAGCTTGTGTCACTAAATTCCATCATTCCTAAAGTGGGTAACGTAAATGATTTGCCAATTTAAACGTGGTAATGTTCAATTTCTAAGAGAAAAAACATATAAAGAAAATACACAAACTTTTGTGCCTCCAAATTGAGAGACTTTAGAATTCAATGCATATACGCAGAATTCCTTGTACTAGTAATAAAAACCAATTTTTTTTATACAAGGCAATAATATGAGAGGTTTTCAACCGGTTGAAAATCACTGGCCATGAACGTCTTTTCGGATGATGTTATCATTCTCAGCAGGACATCGCACCCCAGCGAAGGTCGAAATCAGCCCAAGATGTGCCAACCTGTCCGCCGTCTGATTACCCTCACGGAAGGAATGAGAGAAAGTGACCTCCTCGAACGCCTTGCATAAGCCGAGCGCATCAGAGATCAACATCTCAACAACCCACGGGCACGATCGGGACTTTTTAAGGACGTTTATAACTGTCAAACAATCGCCCTCCACCTCAAGGTGAGTAACCCCATCTTCACGGCTTCCAAAAGCCCATCATGAAGACCAAAACTCTCCGCTTGGATTGCGGAAACTATGCCATGACTCCGTGCACCAAAGGACAACACGCTCCCACACGAGACGATCACTTTCAATTACGGAGTATTCATTAAATATATTTTAAATAAAATAAATATAAAGTATTTTACAGGCTCTCTCTCTATCTCTCTCTATATATAGAAATAATACTCAATAAAAAAAAATAGATGTAGAAGTTTCCTTCTTTCATGTTCTCCGGTTGGGAAATAGAGTGACGGATAAGGTTGTACATCTTTACTACTCTGTCCGGGGAGTCGATATTCATAACAACTCAGGTCTTCTTAACCTCATCCGTAAGGATGCTGCCGGGTAGAGAATGCTCACTCAAATTTTTTCCTTAAAAAAAAAAAGAGAGAGTAGATGCAGCACTGTAGTGATACAGTTTTAATGAATCTCGTGAAGTTTGTTGAATAAATAGGCAATTAAATTAAAAAATTGGGGAAATTAATTGTCGACTAAAATACGAACATTATGCTTAATCATCTAACTACACCCAACGAAGATGATGGAAGTACAGTATCCTCATATAATTAGTTCTCTTTTGACCCTATTAATTTATTTATTTATTTTATTTAATTAATTCAATGTGTAACATAGGAGTACTATTATAATTAAATAATTATGTCATTTGATTTGATATAGTCTATAGTTAAATAATTATTGCGCCAAGTGTCCTTTGCCTAAGCAATGAGCTTTCAAGATATGTCCATTTCAAGTTTGTCACAAATTATTTGGTAAGATTCCTCACACTCTATTTTTTTAATAGTTAAATTGTTCTATTATTAAGTTAGTTTCACATATAATGTGATGCAATTATAGGATATGTTTGGTTTGACGGATGTATTAATTATGATATGTAATCATCTTATATACTTTTTTTAGGTAAGTGTTTAGTAGTACAACTAATTAATATATTTGTAAAATTGAGATAAAATAGCAATGCAATTAAATATGTATATATAATTATTTTATCTGATAATCCAAACACACCCTAATGCATATGTTGTGAAACTTTAAAGCATGTAATTGTTGGAAAATTATTCATATACACCAATATAATTATTCATACATAACTCATATAAATATTATATGAGTTTTATATGAAAGAACAATCAATACATATGAATAGTTGCATTACATCATACAAATATTCATATTGTTATATACGAATAATTAATTTGTTCACAGTTTATACCATAAGAGATACTTACATTGGATCTATATGCGCGCACACAATTTAACAGATCGACGTACTCTAAGAAAATAATATTGAAAAATGAATTTTCTAACCTATACCCTAAAAACATACATTAACTGTCCATTCATTTGCTTGCTCATATGGGTCTTTTCTCGCGCTTCGTCGACGTCTGTATTCCTGCTCAGTGTGCTGATACCGCCCGAAAAAACGTCATTGGCGGTGGTTTAACCGCGGTTAACCACCCCCAAATCATCGCCCTCATCATAGTCATCCTATTTTTAAAATATAGGTTACACGTAACGAGAAACGGAATAATTAGGGGTACATTTGTTACACGTAACGAGAGAAGGTGATATATGTGGTGCCCTTCATTCAAACGTGTCTCTAACATAGCAAAGCACAATAATGGAGTGCTTACACCACAGTACCACGTACAAGCTATCCCTACACTAGGTGATGCACACATTGACGAGGACACTTTAGTTTTAGTACCAATGCAATGTCCACCCTCATCATAGTCATCCTATTTATTGAAATATGTGTAAGTTCTAACAACATATTTTACTCTGTAATTTGTTAGAGTATCTCCAGCAGTTTCCTATTTTTAGAATTTTGGAGTTTTTAAAAAAAATTAAGGTATTTTTTAATTTAACAGATTCTCTATTAAGGGTCCGTTCGGTATTGTAAGTAGTTTTTTTTGAGCTTTTGATTTTAATATTTTTATAGTTTTAAATAAGATTTTAATTTAATTAGCTTTTGAAATTGGATTTTCAATAGCTACTCACCTCAAGTTTTTCAGAATTTTATTCATTTTTTTTTATCTGTTCAGCTAGTTTGCATCAGCTACTCTATCAGTTGGGTTACCAAACACCCTACTAGCTTCTGAAAACTCTAATTTAATATATACTCCGTATTTAACACACTTAATTCATCAGCTTCAGCTACCCTATCAGCTTCAGCTACCTCATCAGCTCTGTTTTACCAAACTGACCCTAAATTCTCCAAAATAAAGAAGCAACAAAAAATGTAGAGATGATTCTCTAAATATGTAGCATTCTCCAAACTAAATGATTCTTCAAATATTTGAAATGGAGAAAACCGTTTGAGTTAGATCAAAAATAATTTGAAGAATATGTATTTTGTTTATCCATTTTGGAGAAATTTTAGGGAAGCGGTTGTAAATAGTCTTATAGTTTTTTTTTTAAAATTAAATAGATTCGGTAAATTAGGCAAGTTTATTGAATCGAGAAATAAAAGAGGCAAAAGAATAACATATGAACAAATAGTAGAGAGAGAGAGAGAGACGTTTCTTCGAGCAGTACGTTATTCGAGGCGAACAAGTCGAGTATTACTTGTTTGTATTCAATTTGTTTAGAAACAAACCGAGCTCGAATCGAGCCTAAATTTGAACTCGAACTTAAAAATGCGTTCATCCTAGCTCCTTAATTAGAAACTGAAAGAACTCGAGTCAATTTTTTTTAGTATTAAGAAGCCCTATTTGTTCAAAATTAAATATACTAACTGAAAGAAAGTTTTACAAGTTTCGTAAAATTCAATCTATTCGAGCTTAAATCGAGCGAGCCGGGGTTTGAATCGAACTTGTTTAGAAAATGAACGACTAGTTTCTTCTCCCCTAATTAGAAGTCTTTTCGCGTAAATTTCATTTGAAATGGTTTTTCAATTTTATAACCCAATGTAATAGGAAAAGAGTCTATAATTTATAAATATTTATTCAATTTTAATTATTTTTGGTTTTCTCTTTTTAATTAGATTTCTAAGATCTGCTATTTTTTTTTGTAAGGAATCTTTCCATATTTAGGTTCTTATTCTATGCGTTTAGAGAGCATATAATAGAAAGACGGTTAATTAGAATATGTTTGATAAAAGAGTGGCTGATAGTGTTGGTGAAGCTTATAGATTATTTATTTTAAATACAGTATACGTTAATAAGCTAATATATATATAGTGTTTGACAAACCTAACTGTTATGATAGTTGATGAAAATTTGTGAATATAAAATCAAAAATCTCGAAAAACTTTGTCGAATAGCTGTTGAAAACCTCATATAATCAAGCTAAAATGTATATTTATTTTATTTAAAACTATGTAATACAGAATCATGCATAAGCTCTTAAAACATTTGTTTTATTTAAAACTATATAATACAAAATCATGCATAAGTTCTTAAAATCTAACTAATTGTGCATTTTTTTTTGCCAAATATAGCCTTAATCAAAAAATAATTTTAAATTTACAAGGAAGTATTTTTTTAGAAAAAAATGGATTTATTCAACTTAAATCAAGAATCATTTATTTAGGCTCCTTTAAAATATAAACATGCACAAGGAAGTTGACTATGAAGTTATAATTCAGATGAGGTCATATCAACTATACGTGTCTTTCAATTTAACAAACCCCTACAAACAGGTGTGTTTGGATTCCATTTTATTCTAATTATAATGTATTTATTTTATCTCGATATATAATTATATACATTAAATTAAAATAATTATATTATATTTTAAATCTAAATACATCCTTAATTTAAACACCTTAAAATTGTATTAATCAAATACAATTTTATCTATTTTACTATTTACATTATAAACATAATATATTTGAAATACAAAAACACCCAGTACATTAAATCTCTTTTTATTTTCCAATTAAAAGGAAAAAATGAAAAAAAAAGAGAAGAAGTTCATTCATATGTTTTTTCTTCTTCTGAAAGTGCATGTATATGAAGTGTGATATGCTTTGCTTGGTTCACATGCAAACTAAAAGAAGTCAACATTGGTGACCATAAAGCATACACATCATACACAAATTGACACAGTATGTTTTATATTATTATATTATAAGAATAAATTTAGGATATTTTAAATAGTATTTTCCTATATAATTTTTAAGATAATGAATGAATATACTATTCTATCTTTATTTATTATATTATTTTTATTTCATAAAAAAAACTACCATTAATATATTTATGAATAAAATAAAGTATGATTTAAAAGATTTATAAAAAAAGGTTGAAAGGCCCACACATGGGCAGAAAAAGGGATGTGGGGTGATACCCTGTTGGGGTTTTATAATTTATAAGCCAAAGTTAGGCAAACAGCCGCTCTTAGCCCAGTTTTGTCTGCCCCATTTATGCCTCTCTATAAAATATATTTTTTAATTAATTTATTTTAATAATTTTATACCAATTACTAGCAAGATGAAATTAAGAAGAAAAAATTGATTAATAAAATAATATTTTATAGAGTTTTTAACTTCTAAAATGTATATTAAAGTCTATACGATTTATAATTTGAAACGGAGGGAGTACTAGATAAAATATTAATTTTTTATTTAATCTTTTTTAATAATATTATTTATTAGTAATAATTGATTATTAAAAAAATAAATATTTTATATAGTTTTTATAATCTTTAAAAACGTGTATAAATAGTAAAAATTAAATTAAAAGTGAACGGATGAAGTATTAAATTGATGTGTTCAATTCCCATTGCTTATTGTAATGAAATGGGGCATGAAATAAAAGATACGTAGTATATTTTTAAATTTATGTTTGCTCTAATTTTAACATTTTTTTTGTGTTTTAAAGATTTAAAAAAATACATTTAATTTTAGACAATATTGTAGTGCTGATGGTGTGACCAAAGCTCAACCCACCAAATTTTAAAAAATATATAGATTTTAAAAAATCATATACGCAAGCTTGCAAATTGCAATTATATGTTGCTCTCAAACCTATGAGATCACAAATAGAGATTTCAAAAGTCATCAATTTAATTAATTATAAAATATTTTTTAATAGCATTCATCTATTTCCATTTAGAATTTTTTTCCTTAATTAATTTTGCTTAATACATGTGCATGGGGTATAAATTAGACAAATCATTTTTATAATATAAAGTGTCCCTATAAATATATAATTTTTTAATCCAGCAATGTTATGCAAATGTGGGACCAATTAATAGCGGGTCAAATTTTCCACCACGTCGGCCTTTTTTTTTCCTTTTTTTTAAGGGTTCCTTTTAATAATAAAATAATATTATAATAAACTCCTACCTTTCTCCTTTCATGACCATGGTTCCATTCCCATAGTGTGTGCTATATATATGTGTATGTGATCTCCTCCCACTTATTCAACACAAAATTAGGGCTCACAAAATTTCCCAAATACACAAACCAAAATTACCCAAAACCCTAATTTCTACATTAAAAAAAAAACCTTATTATATTCATTTCATTGAGCAACAATGGTGGTGCCATCTCCTAGCCCAATATTCACAATGAGCAAGAAGGCAAGAGCTCTAGGGGTCCCGGTGATCGACCTCTCCGACACGGAGAGGCCGGGATTGCCGGAGCTCATAGTCAAGGCTTGTGAGAGCCATGGTATCTTCAAAGTGGTGAACCATGGTGTCTCACAAAATGTGGTGGAGAGGCTTGAAAATGAAGGTCTTGAGTTCTTCTCAAGGCCTGCTTGGGAGAAGCAACAAGTCGGGCCCGGCGGGCCTCCCAAGCCCTATGGGTATGGCTCCAAGAACATTGGCTTCAATGGTGACATGGGTGAGCTTGAATACCTCCTCCTTCACACTCACCCTCTCAATGTGTCTCAAGTCTCCAACTTCATCTCCCTTGACCCTACCAACTTAAGGTATTTCTTTATGACCGAATCTATTCTATTTCTAAAAAGGATGACGCTGATGGAATATAAGATGAAAAATAGGCTTAATATTTGTCTCTATGAATGCTTAATTACTAAATGATTTTTGTTATGATATTTGATATGTTAGTGTATTTATTAGTTAGTTATATAGTAATTTTTTGGGGTTTCAAATTAAATTAAAATTGATAAGTTGTTCTTGATATAACTTATAGTTCAAGAGTCAAAAGGAGATTATAGTTTTATGCATGGTCAAAATTCTTATACTATATACCTCACGGGTTGGTAGTTAGGTAGGCCCATTTAGGAACCAGAGATGATTAATTATTAACGGTCAAATATTATAAATTAATGCAAATAAATGGTTGATTGATCATCAACCATTAATGGGTGAATATATATTAATAATTAAGGGGGAAAAAGCCATATGTAATAGATTGCTTTCGTGTATAATCCAGCCACCATTTCTATTTTAATTAAATATAAAGCATATTATGCCAAAAAAAATTTATTGGATGTAATCTAATTTAATTTGAACAATTTGAGTAGGTAAGGCATTCAATGTTTTAAAAATATATAATTATCTACAAATACAAATTGAATAATCAATCCAAGTTTTCAAGTTGCCAACTCTCCTTGTAAATGGCGAAGTTTTTTTTTATTATTATTAAAAAGAAGAAGAAAATATCTAAAATAAACCAAAATTTTGTGGAGGAGAAGAGTCCCAATCGTAAGATGTTAAAATAAACACCAATATAAGTAGTTCATATGTAATTATCAAAATAATATAAAAAATTTAATGCAAACCAATTACAATATATTATTAAAATAAACTCGTAAGATGTTAAAAATAGATCAAATTACAAGAGGGCTTGTTATATAGACAATCATTTTTTCGTCAAATGTAGGACTAATTCACTAGTTTTTAGTCTAAGCAAGTATTTTTTTTTCTGAAAATAATTTGTCGATGTCGACTGATATTTTTTCTACAAAGGAAGTCAGTATCAACAAACTATTTTCAGACAAAAATACATGTTAATATCGATAATCGGTGAATTGACCTTGCATTTAACGAGAAACTAGTGTATATTATAATGATATAAATCTAACATATATATCCCTACAACATGAGATTCACTGAGAAGGCAGGCCCAGGGAGAGTGTGGGGAATAAGGGGGTAGCCATTTCCCAACGTGGAAAGCCTGCAACCATCGCTTTCATATATTTACATAATTCGGCAGTAGAAATTAAAAGCTAAAAAAATCCGCCCTGAAAAACCATACGCGGCCTAGTATCAGTCACATGACGGAATTTGCAAGACAAGAACTTTCTGCCGAGCAAAAACCATACGCGGCCTAGTATCTTTTTTCGAAATAGATACATAATCGGAACTGAACCGAGATTTACGAGATTTCTGCCCGAGCGAAAACCCACACACCTATCTCTAGTCAGACCCCAACTGTACCGACACTGCACCTTCCTGTATGAACCCAAAAAGTCTGAATTGAAACTTCATCCTGAGGACTCCTTTTTTGCTGTCACTCCCACTTTCTCTTCCTGTTGTTTCCTTTCCCCCCCTATCCTCCATTCCTCCCCATTTTTGTTAGGGCGTGTTTGGCAGTAGGTTACGCGGATTTTTGTTACAAAAGTAAAACAACCTGGCTCCGTGGTATTTGTCTATTGCTTATGAGTTTGAAACTGTTGTATGTGCGCTCGTGTATACGATTTAGTATATTATACAACCGAAATACTGAAATAGCTCTTAAGATGAAAAAAGATTGGACTATGGAGGGCTTGTTATAAACTCTTAAGATGTTACATCTTATTATTTAAAGGTTTTAAATTGTTGTCTCGATATAAATTTAAAGTCTTTAAATAGAAATATAAATGGATTATAAATTAACCTCAACCTTTAAAATTTGGTTTTAGCAGTTACCTTATAGAATTAGTGGTCTTATTGCCCGTGTGCTTCACGGTTTCTTAATTAGTTATATACTACCTCCGTTCCAAAATACATGGATTTTTAGTTCTCGGCACGTTTTTTAAGGAGCGAAAAACTCTATAAAATATTATTTTTTTAATTAATTTTTTTATATAATTTAATACTTATTAGTAATAAGTATCAAATTATGTAAAAAAAATCATTACAAAAATAATATTTTATATAGTTTTTCGCTCCTTAAAAAACGTGCCGAAAAGTCCAAACCCATGTATTTTGGAACGGAGGGAGTATGGAGTATTATTTTATTATATATTTTTATTATAATTATTGTTAATAAGTATAAAATTATCAAAAAAATTAATAACAAATTTGATATTTTTTTTTATAGTTTTTAACTTCTTTTAAAATGTGTTAAAAAATAATATACAAAAAATATATTTATTTTGTAAATTCATATGAATTTATTTTTAAAAAATTGTGGAGTACTTAATTTTTGAAGTAATTATTAATTTTAATATGATTATTATGTAAAATTGGCAGTGGGGCGGTGAATGATTACGTGCGGGGGGTAAGAGGGATAGCATGTGAGGTCTTAAATCTGACGGCTGAGGGGCTTCGGATCTCAGACAGGGGAATCTTCAGTAGGATGATCAGGGACGTCCATAGCGACTCCCTCCTCAGATTGAATCACTACCCTCCATCCATCCACGTGGCCTCATCCGACGGTCCAGATCGCGTCGGCTTCGGGGAGCACACCGACCCTCAGATCTTGACCGTCCTCCGATCCAACGACGTCGGTGGCCTCCAGATTTGCACGCGCGACGGCCTCTGGGTCGGTGTCCCCCCGGATCCCCACGGCTTCTATGTCATGGTCGGTGACTTACTTCAGGTACTTTTACCATTTTACCCCTCACTAAACAAGCTTTATCTTATCTAGTCTTAGGTTTTGGTGAGTTAGGTAATGGTTAACCATTCCGGAATGGCTCACCGAAAAGGACTTGTGGGTAGTACTCATAGGTCCCCGGTTCGAGTCCTGGAATGACCGCTCTTTATTTACCTATTCAAGAGTTAGGTAATGGGAAATTTACCATTTTACCCCTCACTGATCATGTCTATCGACTTATCTTTATGGATCCGAACAATGCAAAAACAACTTGATTATGGAATTGACTGAAAAACATTAAACAAGCTCTATCTTATCTTGTCTTAGGTTTTGGTGAGTTAGATAATGACAAATTTACCATTTTACCCCTCGTTGATAATGTCTATCGACTAATCTTTATGGGTCCGAACACTAGCTTGCAGAACAAATTGATTACATAATTGACTGAAAACCATTAAACAAGCTTTATATTTTCATTTATCATCTTATCTTATCTCGTCTTAGGTGTAAAGTAAGGCTTGCTATTTATACATGTTGTTTTTGGTGAATTAGGTAATGACGAATGGAAGATTCGAGAGCGTGAAGCATAGGGTGGTGTCAACGACATGTGAGAGAAGGATGTCGATGGTGTACTTCGGGGCGCCATCTCTGAACGCGTGGATTTCTCCTCTCCCACAGCTGGCGGAAGAAACAAAGGAAAATCATTGCGAGTACAAGTACAAGGGTTTCACTTGGAGCGAATATAAGAAGGCGACCTATGCTTCGAGGTTGGGCGATTGTCGTCTTAATCTCTTCAAGAGAGAATCCGAATGACGACGAAGATACTCTCTAATAGTACATCTTAGCTAGGCTTCTAACACCAGCTAATGGTCTTGGAGGGTATGGAGGTTGGATAGGAGAGATTATCAAATGTAGCCTGATCATATAGTTTGCCTGCAATGCTAGCTAGTTTCTTAGAATGAGTTGGAAGTGGTTATTCATATTGTAGCTCTATGTGTAGAGTTTCTTTTGGTTGTGTCTTTTGTGTACATCTATTAGAATATATATGTTATGTTACAATGTTTGGGTATGATCCAATAACCAATTTTCCTATTCATGTCAATTTCAAGTTCCTATTTGTGATTAAAAAAAAGATTGTGAATTTATCAACTTATCTTTTCTTTGTTCCTTTTAGATCTTTGTTTTGTGCATTATAGATTTTGAGGTTGCTCTATTATAAACAACAAAAATATGTATTTTTAAGGTTGCTCTATTAGCGCCGCTTACCGACCGAGGGTCGGCTGGTATCCGCTCAAGTCCGTCCTATTATTTTTTAAAATAAAATAATAAGTAAAAAATAAAGAAAGATTATTTATTTATTTATTTATTAAATTAAGGGATAAATTAATGAAAAATATGTGTATGATAATTTTTTTAGTTTATCTAACTCATCCGAATTTTAATTTCTGGTTTTTGTGTTTGATTATCACGACTCAAATCCAACACCACCAATGAGTATCTAAAGCTTGGTGAATTTTAGTTTGAAGTATGGAGTTGAACTAAACAGATTCTTAAACTATTAAACATGGTGTCAACTGTCAATAGTCCTTGACTAAAGTTAATGACCAAACAGTTTGTAAGTTTAAAAATCTCAAGGACTTAATTGACAAAAATAAAAATTGAATGCCATTTGTAATATTTTCTCCTAAATTTAGGTGTCATAGATGTAATTTTTCTCAATTCCAAGCCCCTTTCTAAAAATCACACCAAACCCTTATTTTCAATCTCGTTGAGCCTTTGGCGCCCCCATTCGGCATTCACTCTCACTATCAGTCGATAATCCCTTTGCCCAAAAATGGCGCTCAAATTCCTTCATCGATTGCAATGGCGAAAACCCCAAGCTTACACTCTCCCTCTTACCGACCTCCAAATCCGATTGCTTTGTTCCCTCCAACCATCGATTACACCTCTGCCTTCCAAAGACGACGAACAAACCGAGACGATCTTCCGCATAATCAACGAATCCCAAACCCCAGAAGCCCTCAAACAATCCCTAAAATCATCCTCAATTTTCCTCTCAAACGACCTCATCGACAAGGTTCTTAAGAGGATCAGATTCAGCCACACAAATCCCGTGCGGGCTCTGGAGTTCTTCAACTACACCGATCGGAGAAAGGGGTTTTACCACACCCAATTCTCGCTCGACACCATGCTTTACATTCTCGGTCGGAGCCGCTTGTTCAACCATATTTGGGATGTCCTGTTGGAAACCAAGCGGAAAGATCGGAGCTTGATCTCTCCCCGCACCGTACAGGTCGTTCTCGGACGGATCGCGAAGGTTTGCTCCGTCAGGCAAACCGTGGAAGGGCTCAAGCGGTTCCGAAAGCTCGTGCCTGGATTCGATACGGAGTGTTACAATGCGCTGTTGAGGACTCTGTGTCAGGAGAAGAGCATGGCTGATGCTCGGAACGTTTTCCATGGCCTCAAGCGGGAGTTCAGGCCGAATTTGCAGACCTTTAATATACTTTTGGCGGGCTGGAAGTCGTCTGAGGAGGCCGAGGGGTTCATGAAGGAGATGAGGGACATGGGCGTGGAGCCTGATGTTGTTTCCTACAACAGCTTGATCGATGTTTACTGTAAGAACAGGGAGGTTGAGAAGGCCTACAAGGTGTTCGATGAAATGCGTGAGAGAGATATCGCACCGGATGTGATTTCCTATACTAGTTTGATTGGTGGATTGGGGTTAGTAGGCCAGCCGGATAAAGCTCGGGATGTGTTGAAGGAGATGAGGGAGTACGGGTGTTACCCGGATGCTGCTGCATACAATGCAGCTATCAGGAACTACTGCATTGCTAAGAGGATGAAAGATGCTTTCGAGTTGATGGATGAGATGGCTGCGAAGGGTTTGAGCCCCAATTCGACTACTTATAACTTGTTCTTCAGGGTGTTTTATTGGTCGAATGATCTGAGGAGTTCATGGGGCTTGTATAGGAAGATGAAGGATGAGGGGTGCCTGCCGAAGACGCAGTCGTGTATGTTCCTGATTAGGTTGTGTAGGAAGCAGGAGGAGGCTGATATTGCACTCGAGTTGTGGAGTGATATGGTGGAGGCGGGGTTTGGTTCATTCACACTTGTGTCGGATGTGCTGTTTGATCTGCTGTGTGATCTCGGGAAGTTGGATGAGGCGGAGAGATGCTTCTTGCAGATGGTGGAGAAAGGGCAGAAGCCTAGCAGTGTATCGTTTAGGAGGATCAGGGTTCTCATGGAGTTGGCTAATAGACACGACGCACTGCAGAATTTATCGGAGAAGATGGCTATGTTTAAGCCATCAGTTCCAGCTCTCGAGAGGGATGAAGATCCGATGGATAGAGCGTTGTCGAGAAACTACAGAGAGCGTGTGCCACGAAATGGCTGAAGTAGCCCGAAATGCGCCGACATGGTTCAATTCTTTGGCTGCCAACTGCTTAGCAAAAAGAAGAGGTCAAAATGCAGGCTGTGAATTGTACATTATAATGTCATACCATGTTGCAACTTCCGAGTATCGACTCTGTTCCGACACCGATTAAAGCAAGGAAAGCTTTGAGTGAGGGAAGCTGGATTCATGGTGTGAACAGCGACATGATTGAGTACTAACCGTTAATGGCATTGCCAATGACAAGAAATGCGTTGTTTCGTGATAGTTTTTCGCTTACAAGTCACTTGTAATGACTCAAAAAGATGTATCGAGCCATGATAGAAAATGAAATGCAGCTAAACAGATCTTACTCTCAATACTAAACAGACCAATACACAAATGAAACCAATAGCAGTCTGAGCTTAATGGAAAATATTCAGGAAGTAACTACAGAAAACAAATTTCAGCATGTATAAAGAAACCCAAGAAAGAACAAAAATGGAAATCTTGCGAAGCAAACATAAGGTTGATCCACAAGAGTACTCTAAACAAGAATCCATATTTGGCTCCTTGCGGGAATCAACCCGAAATTCAAATGTGTTCTTCTATTCTATTACTGCAAATGCATCACAAGAAGCAGTGTTATTATGACTTGAGATTGGAATTAAAATCACATTTTATCAACATTTTAATACTCCAGCTATTTTCTGTTACCTTGGTTGCAATGTTGTTTGAGAGCCAGTCGAGACCCTCGTAAAGTCCTTCACCAGAAGTGGCACATGTGCTCTGGATGTACCTACAGTGAATTTTAAACTCCACTCAGTAAAATAAAGACCAGGCAAAAATGTATATATAGCTTAAATTGTGGAAAAAATCAGCAAGAGTGCAAGAGATGAGAGTGAGAAATAGGCAGAGAGGTACCAGTGTCGTTGACGAAGAGAGTGGAGGCCAAGCTTGTCTGTGATTTCAGCAGCATTCATGGCATTTGGAAGATCTTGCTTGTTGGCAAATACAAGAAGAACAGCATCCCTTAATTCATCCTGCATATTTAATAAAGTTGATTTAGTTAACAGCCTAAATGATTTGCTAGATTTAGGGTGTCTCCACATAATGCACCTATTGGGAAGAAAGTACCTCATTCAACATTCTGTGGAGCTCGTCCCTGGCTTCAACAACACGATCACGATCATTGCTATCAACCACGAAGATGAGTCCTTGGGTGTTTTGGAAGTAATGTCTCCACAATGGTCGGATCTGAAATCCCGCATTTTAAGAAATCCAATTATCCGAAAGTAAAAAAAAATTCATTCATTCAATATATGTAGACGTGTATGTATGTGATATAAAAAATGAACATGTAACATAATTCTTGAAAGATGGTCAATACAGCATTACAGTACAATTTGAAGCATTTAGTCACAAAAATAATATGTACCTTGTCTTGACCTCCAACATCCCAGACAGTGAAGCTAATGTTCTTGTATTCCACAGTCTCCACATTGAACCCTGACAGAGAGAAATTAGTGTAAAGTTCTGGAACTTATAGCGATCGATTGATTACGTTTAGACAGGATAATTAAACTCACCAATGGTTGGAATGGTTGTGACAATCTCACCCAGCTTGAGTTTGTACAAGATGGTGGTCTTACCAGCAGCATCGAGACCTACCATAAGTATACGCATCTCTTTCTTAGAGAATAGCCTGGTGAAGAGTTTGGTGAAAGACAGCCCCATTTTGCCTTTCTTGATCCAACTAGCTGAAATCAAATCATAGATGCCATCAACATGATATACTCTACTCCGAACTTCCTCAAAGTGACATTTAGTTGATCACCACCAGTTTAAAACAACAGAAAGCAGGTAAAATTTTGTAAACAAGATCTTAGGAGTGGAGCTTTAGCTTGTGTCAAGAACAAAGCATGCCTGATTTAATCAAGACGACCGCAAAGGCCTACAGAGTGCAAAATGAAACAAAACTGAAAAAGGTTCACATTATTAAACAAGGTTCACACAAAACAAGGTTCACACAAAACTGAAAAAGGTTCACATTATTAAACAAGGTTTAAATCAGGCAAAATGCCTGATTTAAACAAGATCTTAGGAGTGGAGCAATTGATAATTGAAGAAATGCTATGAAATTGGCTACATTATTAAACAAGGTTCACACAAAACTGAAAAGGCCTACAGAGTGCAAAATGAAACAAAACTGAAAAAGCCCCATTTTGCCTTTCTTGATCCAACTAGCTGAAATCAAATCATAGATGCCATCAACATAATATACTAGACTCCGGACTTCCTCAAAGCGACATTTAATTGATCACTACCAGTTTAAAACAACAGAAAGCAGGTAAAATTTTGTAAACAAGATCTTAGGAGTGGATCTTTAACTTGCGTCAAGAACAAAGCATGCCTGATTTAATCCAGACGACCGCAATTGATAATTGAAGAAATGCTATGAAATTGGCTACATTATTAAACAAGGTTCACACAAAACTGACAAAAGCCTACAGAGTGCAAAATGCATATTCCAAAATTCAAACAGAGTTAAAAATTTAATGCCAAGCATTTTATTGAATCTTCACTAGACAAAACTAATTGACGATCATCATTGCAACCATCACTGATCATCAATGAACATGAAAAAATCCTTGATTCTGGCTCACAACAACAAACGAACACCGCATTGTAAAAGCGATTCGCATCATAATCCGTCAAATGTTCGTCATAAACAAAGAGAGATCCAGAAAACAGAAAACGATTTCGCAGATAGAGGAAAAACAACTAAAATAAAACGCGGATCAGGATCAGTCAAATTACAGAAACAGGCGCAACCGCAACTCATTGCAAATAAACGAGCGAGATTGCGAGAACACGAAACGAACGCGCAAAGATCAAGGGGCGAGGAAAGGAAAGAGATTAACCTGACGAAGAAGAGCTGAAGAGAGAGAGAGAGAGAGATCAGATCTGGAAGGAGAAGAGAAAGAGATGTGCGAATTGAATTTGTTGGGGGAAGAGAGAGTGCTCCCCCACCGCTATTTATATTTAGCGTTCGTTAGAAGCGGAAACTGTTCTTTTCATTATTTTTGGGTAAATTACAAAAAATCACCCTTAAAATGTGTGATTGTACACAAAGGCACCCGTAAACTTGTTTTTCTTTCAAAGAGAGACCCACCGCCATTTATGTAGGGCAGTTATATGAGCCCAGTAGCTCGAGATTGACTCGGGTTTGACTCGATGAAAGCTCGGCTCGAGATCGTTTATTTTCTAAACAAGCCGAGTATGAGCACATTTTTAAGCTCGGTTCAAACTTCAAAGCTCGGTGGCTCGCTTGATTTAAGTTCGAATAGCTCGAATTTTGTGAAATTTTTAAAATTTTCCTTTAAGTTACTATGTTATGGGCAAATAAAGCTACTTAATGCTTGAAAAAATCTCGGGTCAAGCTTGTTAATTTCCTAAATGAGCCAAGTATTAACATATTTTTAGGCTCGAGCTCAAATTTAGGCTCGGCTCGTTGAATATGAACAAACAATACTCGACTCGTTCCGCTTGAATAACAACCTTACATTTATGTGTATAAACAATGACAAATTCCAATGTTGTTTATTTAATATAATCTTATTACACAATAAAGTAACCAAAACATTTGAGGAAACAAATAAAAATTAACCATTTTTTACACGTAAAAATGATCATTATTCTTTGAAAGAAAAACAAATTTATTAGTTGGTTTTTAAATTATTTTATTTTATGGGTGGTTTTGTGAAAAATCCTACTATGCCCGTCTCAAAGTATAGATCCCGTCTCAAAGTATAGATCGTTTGACTTTTTGACACTTTTTTTAAGCTGGAAATTTTATAAAATATCAATTTTTTAATTAAAATTTTAAAGTAATTTCATACTTATTACTAATAAATATGAATATATTTTAAAAAATTATTTTTTTATAAAGTTTTCAGCTTCTTAAAAAACATGACAAAAATCAAACCGCTTGTATTTTGAGAGTATATTTTAAGGGTGATTTTCTATAATTTACCCTTATTCTTAAAAATGTGAACCTATAAGGGCAAATACAGATCCTATTTTGTACATTTTTAACCTTGAAACACACATATTTGAACCATGTTGATTTAGTTACAAACTATACACTTAGTTACGAGTCGAAAATTGCTATAATTCTAGCCTTAAAATTCTTGGACCGATTCGAGTCCTTCAATCCAGTAGTCCGGTTACACTTGAACAGATCCAGCTTTAGAAAATCGACCTTGAAGGAGGTAATTCCAACACAAAATGCAAACATTCAAGCTGTTATTAAAATTCTTGAAGCATCAGATATAATATCAAAAAACTGCAGCATCATTGGTCCACTTCATGTGGTTCAGGAGCCATTTGTGATCATGTCGTGTCGTCCTCCGGACATCCTCTCCGCTTGCTCGCCCCGTTCACCTGAGAAAGCAAGGCACGGACGTCATTCTATTTACATAGCCGCATCACTCAAACAGACGTGCCCGAGTAGCTAGGTTTTGAATTCACTTACCAGTTCTAACTCTAATGATATCTGCTACAGGAATTACTGCACAGAAACAATGTAAACCTCATCAGGCTAGATTTATGAGGTTCAAATTTGAATTTCTATGACTAAAGATATCCACTGAGAAAATGATCTTATCATCATGTCCTTTGATCTTTAAAGCAATTAAGCACAGTGCCAATGAGTGACATTTGCGAATATTCAAAGCACAAAACTAATAGAAGAACCAACGAGTCTTACCAAATATTTTCCCGTCACCAATTTCACCAGTCCTTGCTTCTGTCATGATCGCTTCTATGACTGTTTCAACCTAAGCATAAAAACTTTCAGTACACAAATGCCTAAATAATACAACTAGTGAATATCAATAAGGGTTGGTTTGTTTCAAATGCAATCACCTGCTCTTTGCTGACAACAATTTCCATCTTAACCTTAGCCACAAACTTGTCCTCTGAAAATTCCGACCCTGTGAAGTATACGTTGTTACAGAAACGAACAAAATGTAGAACTGCTTTGCACGTTGTCAAAGTAAAGAAGATAACATGAATGATTTGTACAAACCAGCGTGCCTCTCTGCCACACCACCTTGTGCTCCAAAACCTCGAACATCAGAAACAGTAACACCACGAATGCCGGCTTTCAGAAGAGCCTACATTAACAGATAAGCCAATCATACGAAGACGGATAGCAGCAAATTTGATTTCTGAATGTAGCTTCAGTTTCAATAATCTTAATTCAGTCAATTCTATCAGAAATGTCCAACCTCCCTTATATGTCTAAGATATCCTCTCTAGCCAAAAAGCCCAAAGAACAAATGCAATAACAAAAAAATAGAAAATGAAGAGAACTAAGAGAGTTCAGCAGCAAATCGAGCAAACAGACCACGACACCATACGCCATACGCAAAAGATCCGTCAAATTGCCAAAGATGAAAAAATCCATACTTTACATGGATTCTTGAATCTTAAGCATATGACATTGATATCCCTTCTTCAATCATAAATATATGAACACTTACACAATTTACACTCCTGATCACTAAAGAACTCAAATGCATAATCAACAGCAACAAAAAATACTGAATTTTAACCCTTGTCCTCATTATCCTTGATTGACATTGTATCTTGCTGAAATACAAGGATTGGAATTCCAGGTAAGACCCATTAATGCATTTACAATTTTACATGTTCCAAATTACAATTAAATGAATAACAAACAGCAGAAGAGAACTCTTACCGAAGAGACCTTGGGGGCTCTCCATGGTCTGTACCACCATTGTGAAAAGAGGGCAAACAACAATACACCATTTCAAACCCCAAAAATCAATTCAGAAACTCAAATTCCACAACAAGGAGGGGAAGGGGAAGATGATTCACCTTAGTATGGCCTCTATTTTGTAATATTTGGAATCTGGTGTATAATCTATGACCACCCAAAAACAACAAAAGCAACTTCAAATTGGAATTTTTTTTTATATCAATACTAGAATTGGCAAATCCACATGAAAATCAAAACCCACACTCAAAAATCGAAATGAAGCTCAATGGATCATACCAATTTGGGAGCTCTGGGCTCTGACTACTGGCAAGGGTAGCACAGATTTGGAGCGCTTGACACTGAAATTGAGCTTCGGGGATTGGAAGTCCCCAAATTTGGGGCAAATTGGAGGCAAGTAGCCGTGAGAGCTTCTGTTGGGGTGAAAATGGAGCAGCTGAAGAGCACCTGACTTCGCCATTAACGCCATGGTTTGAGACTTTTGAGTAGAGACTGAGCCTTTGGGGGGGTTTCGACCGGTGGGGTCTTAAAAGTTTGCCTGTTTGCTTTTTCAATTGGGATACCCATAAATTAAATAAATTACAGAAAGTTACTTAAAATTTTCATTTTCTTTCAAAGAATGACCTTATAAATTTTAGTTTTATTTCAAAATGATATTTTATCATGAATCAAATCAAAATCTATATGAGGTGAAGATTTGGGGATTTGGTCACAAATTGGGGTCACCGTGCTGTGTGTCCATTGAAGACTTTGTAAGGGATGGATGGAAGCGTAGAGAAGGAAGAATTTGTGTACAGAATCAGCACACCTCAAGAGTGGGATGAATTGCAGAGAAATGGTTGTGTTTTTGGTGGAGATTTGGACAAGTCCACTGGTTGTATTCACCTCAGCAATCTCCATCAGGTCTCTCTCTCTCAAATCTCCCCTAATTCGATTCAATCTTCTGCCTTTATGGAAAATTGAAACTCGCTGGTACTCCAATTGACTGCAGTTCTGATTTCTGTTTCCGATTCTGTTCTATATTGCCGTTGATATTAATTCATGTTGTAACCCTAATTTTGGGAACGCATTACATTTCACACCTGAGCTCACCATGAGTGCTGCAATCTGGAATGCTGTGATGAATTATACTGTATAATTAGTGCTGCAATCTGGGATGCTTCATTCATCGGATCGATCGGGTTTTTGAGAGTTTGATTCCATGAAATCTAGCATCATCAGAATGATACTTCATTCACTAAAAGCTCATTTTTTGCTGATCATTCTGAATAGTGTTTTTTTTTTTTTTTTTTTGTGGAAATCATTCGGCATAGTTAGATGTAGGAGTTTGAAGACCCATCCTGGAAGCTGAAATCATTGAAACGACAAACGGATTATAGTATGAACCATGTGATCTAGGATGAAAACACTCCGGTTCGTTTAAATGCTGTTCGTTTGATTTTGATTCCAATTTGCATAAATCAGTTTGTTTGCAGAACGCGTGATTGTGATTATCTATCTCACAGGTACAACCTACCCTGCAGAGATTTTTCATGAACACAGAGGCAGATTTGTTGTTACTCCAGATTGACTCAACGAAGGTACCAGATCAAGTTCCTTGCAGAATCAATCGTATCGTCTTGCTGTAGTGATCAAAATGATCTCTAAGCAATCAATAAGACCTTGTACCTTATAGTGTCCAAATTGATTGCTGATTTTATAACTTCAGTAAATCAAAATGAACCAAAATATCATCTGTGAAAATTTCTCTTGGACATATCTTTAGATTGAGCTTAATTTGGCGTTTTTTCTTCACTTTCCTTGTTGTACATTTTTTCGAATGAATGGTAAATTCCCATCACATCTTCCATTGAAGTGTCACTTTTCTTTTGTGAATATCTTCAGCTGGGAGATGGATTGATCTATGAGCCCGTCGACGAAAGCAATTGGTTCCCTCACTTCTATGGTCCATCTAGGAGTTTTGCACCTCTCCCTCTCGACGCTGTCATTAAAGCAGAGAAGCTACACAAAGCAGAAGGCAAGTTCATTTGCAGTCTGCTCGACTGACTATAATTAAGAGGCATTCGTCAATGGAAATTAAGGGTTTCATTCACTTGTCAAGAACTCTGAATGTATCACAGTCATATCCCTTGTGTGAGATTTACTGTTTCCCTCTGTTAAACCATGTACAATTTGTAATGTTTCTCTGGCATTGGTTTATACATGAATTTTTATGTGTAGAGCTCGGATAGTCTCATACATTGCAATGAAATCTGTCTAAATATGACCCGACTCAGAAAATGAAATCCAATTTTTGAGGAATTCAACTCACATAAGTCATAACCCAATTTAGGGCTTGTTTGATACGAGTACGAGGATATCAAATTCCTATTTCCATTCCCACCTGATACTGAGTGATATCAAATGAGCCCTTATACATGAAAACCTATTAAAATGCACCACAATTAGCGACTCAAACTCAAAAAATCCAAGTAACTGATACAATTTTAAAAAACAAAAATTCCAAATAGGGCAAATTGCATAAAATAGCACGAACTTTAGGGATGGTTGCACTAAGTGGCACGAACTTAAAAAAATACAAAAATAATCACCAACTTTGGTGTTTAGTTGCGGTCAGTGGCACATATACCCCTATCTCGCTAATGTGGACTAGTGGGGGTGCTTACATGGAATTTTTTTAATTAAAAAGACATATAGCGAGATATGAATTAATGAGAATACCTATATGATTTTTAAAAAAATTAAAAGACATAAAAGATGTGCCAAAATTATGAAACTAGCTAGGTTCCAATTTTATTTTTTATTTCAATTTATGTAATTCCAAATCAAAGATAATTGTGACAAATATAACATTTGCAAATTAAAATTTGGTGCTAGTTATTTTAATTTGCAAATGCTATATGTGTCACATTTATCTTTGATTTGGAATTAATGAAATAACGAATAAAATTGGAACCTAGCTAACTTCATAATTTTGGCACATCTTTTATGTCTTTTAATTTTTTTTTAAAAAAAATTCATGTAAGCATTCCCACTAATTCATATATCACTATATGTCTTTTTAATTAAAAAATTTCATGTAAGCACCCCCACTAGTCCACATTATCGAGATAGGGGGTATACGTGCCACTGGCCGCAACTAAACACTAAAGTTGGTGATTATTTTTGTATTTTTTTAAGTTCGTGCCACTGAGTGCAACCACCCCTAAAGTTCGTGCTATTTTATGCAATTTGCCCTTCCAAATATAAACTTCCTAAATTGTTTGGAAATGATTAATCTCAAGAATCAAGATGTCTCTTACTATAAAACTCTCATTTCACAAAGCGGGGATAGCTCAGTTGGGAGAGCGTCAGACTGAAGATCTGAAGGTCGCGTGTTCGATCCACGCTCACCGCAATTTCTCTTTTTGCTTTTCTTTTTTATGAATGCACCTCACCTGTTTGTTTATTTGCCTCTTCCACTTCATTGCCTTTTTATATATTAATTTTCTAAGTATTATTATCATATTCATACTTGTACTAGCAGAGGTAGGTATGAAGTCATGGCCTTAAAGTTTACTTCCACCTTTTCGGGAATTATGTATCGCCCACTCACAAGTGACTCCAAACAACAATCAACCGGAATCATATTCAAGATGGGTTTCATCAAGAGATCTGCAAATTTAACCACACAATTAAAATTAAGTTGTGCAGTAAAATTTCCACTGCTTAATTTGGTGAAGAGTCACCTCAATGAGACCAAAATTCATACTAGGGTATTTGCAAGAATTAGATGGAAGACAAAATGTAATGGGTCCTAGTTCCCTAAATCCTTCCTATGCTAAAGGACCAAACAATTTCCTGCAGGAAATAACAGATTCTTAGTGGGAAAGCTTTATACAAATATTATATATCAATTTTTTTTGTCCTGCACTTTTGATCTCCATTCCCTTTCTCAAATCCATATCTCCTTTCTTGAACCTTTACATTAGTATATACACATCACTAGGTAGAGGTCTCCTTTTTTCACATTGCCTTTTGCCTTTTTTCTCATTTCTCTCTATAAAGTTGCTTTCTTTATAGAACAGCTGCTTCAATTCAGCCATTGGGCATCTGAAATCACACTTCATTTCAGACTCTCTTATGTCTGGATTTGAGTTGGTTGGATCTTGAAGATCATGGAGGAAACATTTGTCCCTTTCAAAGGGATAAGGAATGATCTCAAAGGAAGGTTGATGTGCTATAAGCAGGACTGGACTGGTGGATTTAGTGCAGGAATCAAGTGATGCTTCCTTTCATTTCAGTATCAGTGTGTTTATGACAGCAAATTTTATTTTTTTTTCCGTCTTTTCGACAATACTTGTGCTGTGTATTTTCTCAGGATTTTGGCTCCCACCACATACATTTTCTTTGCTTCTGCAATCCCTGTCATTTCCTTTGGTGAGCAGCTGGAGAGGGAGACAGGTATCGGAAGCTTCTTCATATGTTTCGGATTTTAGGAAGATTTGTTGTAATGCCTTATAATATGATGATCAATGCAGATGGAATTTTGACAGCAGCTCAAACCTTAGCATCAACCGCGGTGTGTGGCATCATACATTCCGTTATAGGAGGGCAACCTTTACTGATTCTAGGAGTTGCAGAACCGACAGTGATCATGTACACATTCATGTTTAACTTTGCTAAACATAGGGCCGGTTTGGGTCCGAATCTGTTCTTAGCTTGGGCTGGATGGTGAGCTATAAAACTTGTAGTAGTTTCTCATATATTTACTTAATTTTTTTGGTATCATAAACATGGAAAATTTTCAGGGTGTGTGTGTGGACTGCAGCCTTACTGTTCTTGCTGGCAATCTTTGGAGCTTGCTCAATCATCAATAGGTTTACTCGTTTGGCCGGAGAACTTTTCGGTATCCTAATTGCAATGCTCTTCATGCAGGAAGCCATTAAGGCAAGATAAGATTATGACCAAATGTATATTTACACTTGATGCTATTCAAACACTTAGAAAAAAATCATCTTTACTTCATTACTATATCAGGGAGCAATAGATGAGTTTCGCATACCTGCGCGACAGGATCCAAATTCCATAGAGTTTACGCCTTCATGGAGATTCGCAAATGGCATGTTTGCGCTAGTTCTGTCATTCGGCCTCTTGCTTACTTCGCTGCGAAGCAGGCAATCCAGGTCTTGGAGATACGGATCAGGTATGTTTTTACACAAACTTCTGGCTTCTTTGACTTGCATTGGCTTCAGACATGAGTTTTTAGTGTATTTTAGGCCGGATTCGAGGATTCATAGCAGACTATGGTGTGCCTCTAATGGTCCTGGCATGGACTGCTGTTTCGTACATACCGGCTGGGAAAGTCCCACATGGGATCCCAAGGCGGCTCAAGAGCCCGAACCCTTGGTCACATGGTGCATACGACAACTGGACCGTCATCAAGGTATGCTAAAGTGCTGTATGATTTAGCTTCAAACATGACTCTGATGCTTTATATGGACAGGAAATGCTTGATGTTCCGGTTCTTTACATTCTCGGGGCATTCGTCCCAGCGACAATGGTCACAGTTCTGTACTACTTTGACCACAGTGTCGCGTCTCAGCTTGCGCAACAGAAAGAGTTCAACCTGAGGAAGCCGCCTTCTTTCCAGTATGATCTACTCCTCTTGGGGTTCTTGGTGAGTGAAAACTTAGCTATCTTCAAAGCGATACAGCTCTTTCGGTATTGGCATTCATGAGTGTTGAGTTTTGCCTTTTTTTTGGCAGACCTTGATGTGTGGTCTTATAGGGATACCTCCTGCAAATGGTGTGATCCCTCAGTCTCCTATGCACACTAAGAGTCTTGCCACACTTAAGAACCGGCTTGTAAGAAACCGGCTTGTCGTAGCTGCTAGGGAAAGCATGAAGATGAACTCAAGTCTTGATCAGCTGTATGGAAACATCCAACAAGCCTACAGACAAATGCAGACACCTTTGATCTACCAGGACTCATCTTCGGCTCAAGTATGATATACCGACATCTTGCCTTTTTCACTTGCTAAGATAAGGTCTTAGATCATTACAATTTCATAGCTAACAGTTACAATTCATAGCTGAAAGAGCTAAAGGAATCAACCATTCAAGCAGCACAAAGCAAGGGCCGGATAGTGTTTGATGTGGACAAGGAAATAGATGATCTTATACCAGTTGAGGTGAAGGAACAGCGGCTAAGCAACCTGCTTCAATCGGCTATGGTAGGTGGATGTGTTGCAGCAATGCCGGTTCTCAAAATGATCCCTACCGCGGTTCTTTGGGGCTACTTTGCTTACATGGCCATTGAAAGCTTGCCAGGCAACCAGTTCTGGGAAAGGATACTGCTTCTCTTCACTGCACCGAGCAGACGATACAAGTAAGTCACTCTTCGGATCACACCATATGACTTTGGATAGAGACCACTGGAGGCGGTTCATTCGGGCTGCTTCTCTTCTCTGACTTCTCTTCTGCTTCTGTACTGTCCCTTTTATCTTCTGGGTCTATCGGAAACACTCTCTTGACTGGTTTGGGAAAGAGTGCGTACATTCTGACCCCCCAGACCTCGCTTAATCGCGGGATTAACTGGGTTGTTGTTATTATTCATCTTACACAACAACACTTGGTTTGGTTTGATGAAGCAGAGTTGTTGAGGAGTATCACGCCACCTTTGTCGAAACCGTGCCATTCAAGACCATAGTAGCTCTCACAGCCTTCCAGGCTATGTATTTACTGGCCTGTTTCGGAATCACATGGGTTCCCATTGCAGGAGTCATGTTCCCTATGATGATCATGCTTCTAATCCCACTCAGGCAGTACATTTTGCCCATGTTTTTCGATGTTTCACACCTTCAAGACTTAGATGCAGCCGAGTATCAAGTGTCTCCGGCTCTTCCATTCGTTCTTGCAGCGGTAAACAATCATCTCATCTCGGTGTTTTATTCGAATAGTTACTTCAAAATGCTCTCATATTGAATGATTCTTGGATGTTGGATTCATTTGAAGGAGGACAGTACTGATGGAGAGGTTTTCGACGAAATGGTCACTAGGTGTAGAGGAGAGATCAGGCATGTATGTAGCCCAAAGATCACAAGCTCATCTGCAACACCAGCCAGGGATCATAGAACCATCCCGAGCCCACGAGTATCGCCTTGTAGTCCTCGTGTGCTAGAGCTACACACGAAGGGGAGCCCGAGGGCTGGTCCCTCCAACCTTGGTAGATCTCCTAGCAACAACACTTTACACTAGTAATACATAGCAACAACTTTGAAGTTAGTTTGTTTAAGTGTTGCTTTTGTAATGTTCACTTGGTTTTCGTAATAAAACATGGCTCGATTCGAAAATCCGATTTAGCAATTTTCGACGCAATGTGCACACTTTTACTGGGGTGTTGTTAGATACACCGCAAAACCCCTCTCGTACAGCCAAGTTCAATCCAACAAAGTGCACCACGCTCAATTAGACGTGGTAGAATTTTTAATTAATCATGCTTTTAATCATTTTCAGGAGGGATAATTAGTGCACGTTGAAATCAACGTGGTCCACGTCCAAAGCAACGTGGTGATTTGCGATGTATTTAGTTTCAGCGTTTTTACTCAAAGAAAGAGCCAACATTGGTAACTAGCTTTGGAGACTTCTAATAATTCATGTCAGCTTCCAATGATTTTTCAAGAATCTTTGTCATATGTGCTTCTTTTGTGAAATGATAAGATCATCAACTGCATTTAAAATTGAAGCCATAAAAGGTAAAAGGTTGATGAACATCTGGAGGATTTGACATATCAATTGGCCTAATTCCATTGGCTTCATTATGATTGTTTGGCAAGTTAGAAGAGCTGAGCATCCAATGTCACATATTACAGTTGGCCTTTCAAACTTCAATCATAAACCAAACTACTGCTAAATAGATCATGGCCTTTTATGCTTAAGACTTATATTTAGTACTTTGTGATGGTATAGATTTGGGTTTTTAACTTGCTTACTATATAAAACTTGGTTTTATTACGATAATATGTTTTCAATCAGTTTTTTTTTTAATCAAGGACGGGTTTTAAGATGTTTTATGAAAAAGTCATTGCCTTTGCTTCTGAAGCTGTCTATCGCCTTATGTCGCCTCTAGTGATATCCGAAGAGCGAAAAAACACTTTAGGTGTTATGAAAGGAGTTTGAGATAGGACTAAACATGACCACATAGAAAGAAGAGTTATCCAATTTCAGTTTTCATGGAATGAAAAATGATTTTAAGGAAATAAGAGGCTAATATTTAAGACAGCTAATGAGAAAATGATACCAAAGTATCAGCCAAAACAGTCTTCATTATTGTAGATGACACTATCTTGTTATTATGAGTGGTGGGTGGTTCATCATTTCCTAATTAATAGATGGGCCTAGGGTTTGAATTCCCAATTTAGGGGCTCATGGTGTGCCACCAATTTGATGAAACCCTAGAAAGCACAAAGTTTAGTTAAAATCTTTAATTTCTTAAAACAGTTTATACCTTAACCATATTATCAATTCCTTGTAAGCAATCAGTGCATAACAATTGTGCAATTATTTGTCATTATCCCTTTTAGAAACAAACAAGTGGTGGTAAGAACCCTACAAGTACCCCTTCAATGAATGTGCCATCCCTAATCCCTGCCCTGCCAATTCATTGCCATAACAATATATGTGCAATTATTTAGTTTAGGTTTGTGTCATCTAGACCTTCAGTCATCCACAGACTAGCCATTATTGCTTCCTGCAAGACACCCACCGGCTTAAATGCCAACAAATAATACGGGATGGCTCAGCACAGGTGTTATATGCACTCCATACAGACGGATACTAGATCCGTTTCACTCGCAGCTTGACACCCATCCAATAATCATTACTATAAGTTATACGATTTCTAGGTACCAAGAATCAGTTTATAGTGTGGGAAGACTCAAATTGATTCTACAAATCTTGATGTTTGGTCAGATTTTAAGAGCCTAGTACCAAATTGTTTCTGCAAATGACTCATTAATCAAATTGATTTTCATTCCTAGCAAGTAGCAATACCAAGCAAAAGCACTTGGTTTATGCTTAAACACAGATTGTATGTAAGAATCAACAACAAAACAGTTCTCAATCTTTTATTGGTTCAAACATCAGAAAAACCACAGATTTGTTGTCCCAGATATGCAATCCTTTCGAAAACAAAACACGCAGGCACGAGATGTGCGATTTCAGCACACTACGAGTCATCAGTCAGGTGAGCTGAATCCAGTCGAAAGAATAATATAATTCTTTTCATTCATTCAATACACTTCTATAGCCTACAGTCAATCTAGATTCAACGATTCATGGAGTCGGGTTCTCTAGGAACAATGAATAGGAAACATCCCCTGCCTGCTTCGACAAGCGCCAGAAGATACAGCATAAATGTCATATAATCCGACAAGTTATGATAATTAACGACGACAATATAGCTTCTGCACAAGTTTATCCGGATAAGGGCATCTGATTCCAAGCAAATATATCCCATCACACAAGGGACGTTTGACATCAACCGAGAAAACCACACTGCTTCCTTGCGTGCTCTGGTATCAGCTTCACTAACATCTCAGCCGGCATGCCTTTTAGTTCTGAACAAACGGAATCAAATCATCAGCAGCGGTAAATTTTACAATTTTTATTCTTGAAAAGAAGACTGAATATTCATAAAAAGATAATTTGCTCAATACCATGAGGCTTGAAGTTGAAAAGCGGGGGAAGGGCACGCCCATTTGGCAAGCGTGTGTTTGGGTCTCGCAACTCGTCAAAAAAGGGATGAACCATTGTGTCCAACTGTATGCACAAGAGATGAATTGTTAAACTAACAAAATCTATATTGGACAAGATACATCACAAGATGTGCTTAGCTTGTGATTAGTTTAGACACTTTTTCTCGCATGACAAGGGAGGGGAAAGATTATGCAGGTCGAATATAACAGGACACTCACAGCAGTGCATCGCAGGTTTGGTGAATACTGCAAGAGTCTGGAGACTAGATCCACGGCTTCAGGAGGCATACGTTTGTGGAATATCTGAAATTGATAATAGAAAGTATTAGCTTCAGTGACGAACCGCTTCATTAACATCAAAAGAATAAAATGATAACCATCATACCTTGTGCCAAGGGTGAGCTTTGATCTGAGGGAACTTAAATTCGGTGTAGTTAGGGTTCATGCACCTGATTTCTTCTCTTGTTGGAGTACCCAGAACCTAGAAGAGAGCAAAAATGTTACCAAATGGAAAAAGAAACAGCTGATATTTACTATTTAGCATGAAGAATATTGAATATCCCAAACTCGGTACATTGTCAATGCAATGAATGCAGATGCCACCAATGTAATACTTTACATTCCCTTGATAAATCACATTTATTGATAAATTCCAGCCTTGTAAAATCTTTATGAACTTTCGAAGGCAAAGTCCAAAGTTTGTACAAAAAGTTACCTTAATAATCTCCACCAGTTGGTCAACTCCGCTCTCACCAGGGAAAAGGGGCTGGACAATAAGGATGATAAATTCGTCAAATTTCAATCAACATCAAGAAGGCCAAAACTGATGCAACAAACAATAGAGCATCAAAACAAGAACCTGTCCAAGCATTAGTTCAGCAAGAACGCAGCCAGCAGACCAGATGTCAATTGCTGTTGTGTACTCAGTTGCACCAAATATGAGTTCTGGTGCTCGATAGTACCTGGAACAGATATAAGATATATTTGGTTCTCCTTTAACCTGTCATTTGAAATTTGAAAACAAAAAATGAGTGAACAGTGAAATAGAAGTTCCAAGCATGGAGAGGCAAAGTAGGCAAAGGAACACAAACAGGTAAGAATTCTGTAACATACCAGAACTTTGGCACTTCCAAAATCGCATATCTTTAGCTGGTGTGTATGCGGATTTACCTAAACCATAAAATAAATGGGCAGTAAGGTAAATGTAGCAAATAACGGAGCCGTTGAGGAAAAGGATGAAAACACAAGGTGAAATCTCAAAATATGAGAAACCAATGCATACCAGTAAATTTTGCGGCTTTATATCCCTATGGCACACACCAATAGATCCATGTATGTAAGCCAATGCTCTGAAAATCTGTTAACATTATCATGAATAAGAAATATTTCTCTGCATTTTGAAAATAATACCCAAAATAAAAATAAAGCTTATACGGAGTAATATATACCTGGTAAGCATAAAGCTTTACATATATTAGGGGCATCCTTTGGTTCAGCTTGGTATAGTGTCTGATCACCCGATGAACAGTTTCAGGGACATATTCAAGTACCAAATTCAGATAGAGCTCTTTCTTATCAGTTGTAGAAAAGAAGCAGTGCTTCAACGAAACAACATTTGGATGATCAAGGAGACGCATGGTTTGCAGCTCCCTGTTCTTGTATCTCTTGTCCTGCAGAACTTTCTTCACAGCAACCGTTTCACCAGTCTCTAAGCATTTCGCCTACACAATTAGCAATTGAAAAACAAAAGTCGATCATTAAACAATACAATCAAATCTTAAGTTAAATTCATGAAGAGGGTTAGTGCTATTAAGCAGTGTTAAACTCGGTTGGTCCTGGTGCGGGTCAAGACGCTGGAGGGAGGTCGTGTGTGCGGGCCCACATACGGGAGACTCGAACAACACATAAACCCGAGCGGGGTTCCATCTCAAAACCAATTGGCAATGAGAGGAGTAGCCCACCAACCTTATATGTTGTTCAAGCATTCTCTAAACAACCGATGTGGGACAACCACTTTGCATAAAAATGATCTTACCTGAAACACAACACCAAAAGACCCCTGTCCGACGACACGCTCAGCCATGTAGCTAATTGTCTGCAATCATAGTCCACGATAAACGCTTATCATAATACACTCAAAAATGAAAATGAATGGCCCTAAAGATAAGAGAATGCAATCAATCACCTGCTTCGGTTGTCCATCTCGGCCACCAATTGTTGTTACAATTATATGACCTGTTTCAGTCCCATTACCATCAATAACAGTTTCCATGTCCTGCAAAAGTAGAGCCAAGGTTAATGTCTCACAAGAAAACAAGTCAGAAACTGTGCAATTAAATAGTTAAGCAACAAAGATTACCTTATCGTCCCTGATCTTCATGTCATTCATCTCTTGAGGCAACTTATCCATAGCAGCAGTATTAGCACTGGGTTCCCTCAACCCAGAAGCAGGTATTAAACCAACTGAAGTCATCCACTCAACTAATGTAGCTGAGAAAATTACTCCTCAGTACTACAGCAACACTAACTCACCTGCAGAAAAACTTAAGAACTGAATTAATCGAGTAATTAACATCTTATAATAGGAATAACAAGAAAAAAAATCTCCAATAATCGGTCAACCCGAACCATGGAGGGTTAATGATTTCATAGGAAATAATGTGTCCTTTCATAGTCTTCGAAATTAAAGGACTGCAACAGCCCATACACATGTTCAACAGCTCATGATTGATGAAAAAACGAAAACAATTTGCCTACTCCATGAAACAAGTCAAGACTGCAAATTTAAGTGGAAAAAAAGCAGAAAGAGATCTGAGCAGGAATCCTCCACAGATCTGAAAAAAAAGGAAACAAAACAAGCTCAAATCTGCTGATGAAATGGACCAGAGGAAACGAACAAGGGTTTGGAGGCGGAGGTAGTAAAGCAACATAAACCATAAAATTGCTCCCAAATCCACCTCCAATTAGACCCAATCAGGCAAAATTTCAGGCCTTTGGGGCATAAATCGTTACAAGCAGCTCGAATTGAAACGAAACCCTAAAATGGAAACAACAAGAGAGCAACAAAGGGAGTGTGGATGAAGATTTGGCACAGAAAATTAAGATGGGCGTACCAGGTAGTAGTCCAGCACATTGGATTGATTGAGCAGCTGGAAGATCGATGACGAGAACCAGATCAATCGAATCGGAAGTTCAATCCACCAGAGAGAGAGGAAGAAATAGAGAGAGAGAGAGAGAGAGAAATTGGGGGTGAGCTTAGGGTATGGTGCCTGGTCAAACAAGTGACCCCTATCATTCATGCCTACTTCCCCATAATTACTTTTCTCAACGTCTTCTTTTTGACCGTTCAAACACACCCTTAAAGACAATAATTAATTAATTAATTTTATTATCCTTGAATATATTTAACTATTTTTTTATTGTTTGATTATATATGGAGAAAATAAAATAAATAAGTAGTTTTATAAGAAATATTACCCCGTACTCCGTAGTGTTTAAATGAATTTGATAATCCGCTGGAAATGGTAGGTTTGATTCGAAAATAATAGTTTTAATTCAAAACATAAAATTAATAATAAGGAGACTTTATATCTATATAATTTAGATTTTTTAAAAAAAATATTTCATCACCACATTAATTGTAAGGTTTTTAACTAATCAAATTTCAACCAATTGGTTTAATTCAAAGCATTTCATTAATATAAAAATTATAAATCAATATTAGGGATCTATATCTATCAATATATATATTTGTCTTTTACTATTATTTTATAATATTAATTTAATAGGGAGTATATTATTAAGATTTTATTTATAAAAAATTGCGTCATGACGTGGGGATCATACTAGTTTTTTTATTATTTTATTAAATATGGGAAAAATAAAATAAATAAGTAGTTTTATAAGAAAGATTAGTGTGTAAATGAATTAGATAATTCGCTGGAAATGGTAGGTGGCCATAGCCCACAGGTCACCAGCTGTAATTGAATTATTTATTTTTAGCTTCATGTGCATAGGTGTATAATTTATATTGAAAAATATTAGGGTTTTTTTTTTTCTTGTTTAGAGTCCATGAGATTTAACCTCAAAAAGGTCTTATGTACATATTTAAACAGAAAGAGAAATAGGTAGATCCTACCAAATACCAATCACATAACATGCAACAAAGGCATATTCCAGTATCTCCCATATTTTTTTCCTAAGGTGTGATTTGTTTTTATTTCCATAAATTAAAATTAACAGTTTTGATTCCTAACATTTTGTTAAAATGTTTCCATAATATTTCCTAACATTTTGGAGGGTAAAGTATAATATTTCCATAAATTAAAAGTCTAGGTATCTTTTTTTTAATTAATAAAAAAAAGACTCCTGACATTTTGTATTACAACATGTTTTCTTACACACAATTTAATTTTTTTTTTTTCCAATTCGATCGGCTACTTTTCATCCGGATCGAATATTGTATAACTCATTTAAGAGGTTAATCCTCAAATTCACAAGTGACTCCCTAGTCCAAAGATGATTTTAGAGTTTACTAATGCTGGATTTAAACTTTATTTAATTCGAATATATAACATTTAAGAGAGAGACTTTCTCCGCATATATTTGCTAGTGCACTGGGAAATTAATGCATATATAACTGTACAAGTAACACGCCCATAGTCAAGCTCTCATACGGCCCAAATAAAATCACAATGCGGCCGGTTTTGGGCCTAGGCTTGGCCCATTCAACCCAAAGTAAGATCATATCAAAGTAATCCGAAATAGAAATAGGTTGATCTAGTATATGGGTTCGTATGGGACGAGGTTAATAAACTGACTAAAATTATAAACAAGGTAAAATTTATAAACAGATGGTAAAAGTAGTTAAAATTTTAAACAGCAATATAATCTGCGTATGGGATACAAGTGTTTTAATTTTGATATATGAATTTAGTAGTTGTGAAAAGGGTGTTTTGATTTTTTTAGCTTAATAATTTGGGATAACCTTTGATAAATTTTACGACAATGAGCAATCCTACAATTACACGTACAAATATCTGCGATGACTACATCGTAATAAGGGTGGTTAATCATCGAATAGTCGACAATTTTTACAACAATAGACACTCTTACAATAACACGTACATTGTCTGCGATTGCTACATCCTAATAAGGGTGGCTATTCATCCATTTCGAGCTGCCCAAACAATGTCTGCGATCTCATCTCGCAACCTCTTCATAACATCGCTTGGAGCACCACTTGGGCCCTCGACCCCAGCGGTATCAGCGTCTGTAGGGGCGTTGTTGGGCATGGGTTGTTGCCTTGGATTGTTGTCTTCGTCGTCCGAAAAATGTTCCGAGTGCAGGCGAATAAAGTTGTGAAGTGTCATGGTATCTAGGATGATATCAATTTGTGTTTCTTCATCTTAATTAGGCATTGTAGACAACACCTTGAATTTATTCTTCCGCACGCCAAATGTACGTTCCACAACGTTACGTAATTGCGAGTGTCTGTAGTTGAATAGCTCTCGCCTATTCCCTGGTGCCACACGCTGGAAGTGGGTCAAGTGGCAGTACGACCTTGAGCAGGGCCGTCCCGATGTTTTTGGAGACCCGGTGCGATAATTAAAATTGGGCCCTTTTATTTGTATTTTGTTCATGGTTGTTGCTATCATATTTATATTTTTTTTCGAGTGAATTACATTTATTTGTATATGGAATAAATGATATTATGATAAAGAAAAATATTTATAGTTAATTTACATAAAAACAATGTTATATATACTTCTTAATTTTTAGTGTTATTGGACGACTTTTTTGGAAAAAAAATAATTAGAAAAATAACATACTCTTAATATATTAAAATTTAAGTTATTTTATTACTAGTAATCACACAATAATTAAATTTATGTAATTAAAGAAAAAAATAAGAGCAACGAGTAGGTCTTATTAGGAGGATGAAACTTGAAAGAAAGGAAGAGAAGGGGGGGGGGACAAAGAAAAAAACAATACCGCATGCAATACATCAGTAAAATAAAATAAAAATTGAATTATACAATACATTAATACTCCGTAGAAGAATGGAAGAGAGGGGGGGAGTGGGGCCCAACTAAAAAATATACCGCCTGCACTCCTGCGGACCTGCAGTACAAAATAGAAAGAGGGGGTGGGACCTAAAAAAAGGATTCACGTATGTACAATCGACTAATCAAGGATTCGAACTCGGGTTTACCGCAATGAATAATGAAACGGAAACCACTGCGCCATGTTGATCTAAATAAACTCAATGCAAACATTATATATATAGGAGTAATATGAGAACAAATCAGGATCGTTCATTTAGTACAAATGGAAGGCTGAGATTATTTAGGATTTTAAATTAATTGTAAATTAAAATTGCAAAAACACAATCTCACCCCTTACCTAGGCGCGTGATTAAAAATCCCATTAACCCTAATCCCACACATTAGGCATTTTCAATTTCAACCAAAAGGAGAGAGAAAGAGAAGTGGGGGCGATGTGAGGGAAGCGAAAGGGCGATCAGGCCTGAGCGTGGAGACGAGCTCTCAGTCCGGGTACGACGGCGACGATTTGAAGGTGGCGGTCGGAGGCAAGTGCGAAGGCGGCCTGTATCAAAAACCGATGTGGCGGAGTGCTCGCTTGTGCGTGGCGGCGGAGAGCCCCGACGATGTGAAGGTCGAAGGCGCTTGCTCCCTCTCGCTGTCCTCCGCCCTCGCGCACAACCACCACCACAACAGCCATCGGACTCCAGATCCGGCCTTCCTCAGCCCTCGCTCTCATTCCTCGCTCCCCGTCGCGCCTCTCCAGTCAAAGATCCGGCCTTTCTCCGGCAACCACAAGCCCAGATCCGGCCACCCTTAGCCCAGATCCGAGCCCCACCACACCCAGCCGCCACCAACAGTGTTTCCCCCTCGCCGATCTCACGCAGATCTCCCCAAATCCGAGAGCCCCTCGTCGATCTCCCCAAATCCGACCATGAAGTAAATCAATGGGTCAGTTCAGATTTTTTTTGGTCAATTGATTGGTGGATCGATGTGTTAGGTTTAGGATTAGTCGATGAATACGGTGGTTGTCTGACAATTGAATCAATTGGTGAGATTTTAGACCTAATTGAGAGAGATGAGAGGCTGGTCGGTCGTTATCGACATCCCGATTGGGGTTTGTCATATTATTGTCAATTATTCGTTTATTTTGTGAGGATTTGTAGCGAATTGTGTATGAATAGACGTCGAATTTGTGTTGTTCCATCTAATCTAAGAGGTATTCGCAGGAAAAGCCGAATTATTCATATGTATGGACCGATTTCGTGATGTGATTTTTCATATTTTAGAATCTTTTGAAAATGCAAAGTTGTTCGTAGCACTGAATAATTCATTTATACAATCGAATAATCAAGCGGATACCATCGAATAATCCATCGATACCATCGCATAATTCGTCTATACCATCGCATAATTCATCTATACCATTGCATAATCCGTTGATACGATCGAATAATCCAGTGATACCATCGATTTATGGTGCTATCCGATTAGAAAAATCCATCGATACCATCGCATAATCTGTCGATACGATCGAATAATCCAACGATACTGTCGAATAATTTACAGGAAAATAAAAATGGGCTTTTACACGCGCCCCAATGCAGCAGGTGAGAAAGAAAATTGGTGGGACCCACTGATTTTTAATTAAAGAAAAAAGGTTAAATTGTCTATTAATCTCAGCCACCCATTTCAATCAATCAACGCCCAGGATGTGTTCTCATGGACAGTAAGCAATGAGTACACTTGAACCATCCCCTATATATATTAACCTTTGATCTATTGGGCCCCTAACAAATCCGGGCCCTGTGCAATCAGACCTCTTTAACCGCCCTAACACCGGCCCTGACCTTGAGTAAGGTACCATGTATCCGTCACGACAAACATATCCCTTGTCGCATAGATAATACTTGTCTGAACCAAACTCAATCAAAATCAAATGGTATATATAACATGTAAAGCTATGTAGTTCACAAACATACCGCGTGGGGGGTGTGGAAAATTCATGTTCGGATCGTTGGTAGCACTGTCAAGTACCTTCGCATCATGTGCAGATCCTTCTCATCCAACCAGTGCGTACGTGAAAAGCATGTCGAAGTCTACCACAACTAGGACATTAAACGTTACGGTCTGCTTGCGTCCTCTGTAGCGATCTTGGGTGTCCTCCGCGATGGTTGCTTCTATGTGGGTACCATCTATTGCTTCGATTGCATTCTACAAAAGGAAGTACATGGATGAAACCTTCATGTCCCAAATAGGTTGTTAAGTGGTTTGACGGCAATACGATACATGTACCTTGAACGGCATAAACCGTTGATTGGATGAAATACGTGATGGTATTCCGCTGAACGTTGGGTCACGAGGCTTCAACATGTCTCGTGTTAAGCCGATTAAGTTATGCTTCCGACCTGTTATTGTATCCAACACCTGATGGATTGTTTCCCTTCGAAACATTCCAACCTTTTCATGGAAACCGGATGTCGAAAGCATCCGGTTTCCCTTCGAAACATGTTGTAGGCTCTGTCAAGATGCCCCTTCATAAGTTGTTCCACCCATTCCCTACCTCGACCACGAGCTATATAGCAAGGTTCCTTGTGGAAATGCGTGTAATAGTAATGAGCAACGCAATCATCCACTCCTTGATTGTCTAATTCACAGGCGATAATACGCCGATGTAAGTTCCGTGACCGGTTGATGATATCCATTGCACTCCCTTGGGCATCACACTACTCTCCCCCATAAGCGCCAACCTATGCTAATTTCATCATGAGTTCAAATCAAATAGTTCAACACATGAACACAATTTCAAATCATTCATTACAACACAAATTCAAATAACACCACTAAAGCACTGCAAACATTAACACAAATACCAATCATTCATTACAACATAATTAAGCTAGTTTCATCACAAGTTCAAATCATGCATCACAAGTAAATAGCCTCCATACAATACAACTCAGAAATAGTTAAACACGTTCAGAAAGAGTTCAATGAATGACTACAAAGGGAAAGGAACACAAGTAACGTCGAACACTAGACCATCAACTGGAGGTGGATTTACCCTTCTCATATGAATGTTGCAGAAATGCAAGGCGATCCTCGTTTGAGCGAAGCCATATTAAGGTGTGATGTCACTTCTCGTCCATGTTGCGTAACAGAGAATCGTACCACAATGCACTAGTACTATCAACGACGCCCTCATCAGCCATTTTTCCAAGTAGTTCGAGTCCCTCGTCCATCGATGGTGGCAATTTTCCAACAACTTTTGCGATTGAAGACGCCTCCTGCTCTAACATTGCAATCATCCTCTCACTACGGGATGCTGATTGCGACAAGTGTGAATTCAACATTGCAGCTCATGCAGACCTAAGCCGCTTGCTACACTCTAGGCGCCCAGTTGGTGCGAGTGGGGCACCCATGGGAGGCGTACCAGTCACCGGGGATGCATTAGGGGTATCCCCTTCTGGCGTACCTTCATCCACATCTGCACTCCTTTGAGGCTGCGTTTGAGTGCCTAAGTTGTCCGGTGGAGTCTGAACACATCCCTCGCTCAGTAGGCTAGTGAAATTTCGAAACAAGGTTTCCCCTTCCTCAAGGACATTTAAGTCATTTGGGGCATCCCCTTTGGTACCCACTGAATCACCATCCACTTCCACAGTAGCTCTCCCAGGAACACGAGTTGGATTCATATAAGGTGACATTGCCAATCGACCCGTTGCGACGATCTTCCCGAACAACCTATCCATCAGCTCCTCCCAATCTGGATCCATGCCCTTGTGCCTGAACTTGGTGCATTCTTTTTTCTCCTATAGTCGAGTAAAACCAAGTAATCAGGATTTCAATTTTGCACAACTATAAATCCAATAACCCAAATCCATCTATAAAGAAAAAAGGCTTAGACAAAACCTTGATTTTCTTATTCCACCACTGCTTGTCAGCCATTATTATTCGATTCACCGGATCCCAACCTAATCCAATTTCATGGTTTCTTAGCATCTTCCAAGCCGAGTACTCGCGTTTCAAACCTTGGTACCTATTTGATAAGGCATGTTTCCAATAGGCATTATAGGTTAGTTTAGGTGCATTTCATTGTTATATAATCATGTTTTAGTGTTAATTAGATTAGCATTCATTTTGTGGAAAAGTTCGGAATCTACGCTATTTCGATGGTTTTATGTAGATTCGTAGATCCGAGGCAAAGAACACGAGGAACGGAGCTAAGTAAGGCTAAGGCGAGACTTGGGAGAGCTTAAGGAAGAAGTCCCGAAGAGAATGAAACAACCTAAGGAGCAACGGAGTACGAAATCGAGGTCTAAGAGCGGAAACGAGGGCGAGTCGCGAAAGCTGTCCGCTCGGCGAGCTGAACTTGTAACGCACTTTCCAGAGGCCTCGGATGTCCGATCGACGCATATGAGCATGCGTTGGAAAGCTCTTTCGAAGATCTACGTGATGGTGTTCTGTTGGATTTTCGCTGCCAGCGAATGCCTTTCCGTTGCAGCGAATCAAGTCAGCAACAACATGTGCGAGAAGGTGGCTGGCCTGAGCATGAGTCGCTGCCAGCGAATGGCATCTCGCTGCCAGCGACTGGAGTCAGCGGAAGCATGTCCAGGAGCAGCATGACTCGCTGCCAGCGAAAGGAAACTCGCTGCCAGCGAATGGAGTCGCTGCCAGCGGACGACCGGATTCGCTGCAGCGGATGTAAGCTCTCGCGACAGCGAATGGAGACTCTCGCGACAGCGAAAGGGTGGACTCGCGGAAGCGAAACCGAAGAAGCTGAAAATTTTCTAAGGCATGGACATTCGCTGCCAGCGAGTGTGGTAGCGAGTGTGGTAGCGAAAATCCAACAAGAGCTTGATTGACGCCATTCGCTGCCATCCAACAGGAGCTTGATTGACGCCATTTCCGCTGCCAGCGGAATTTGACGCTGAATTAAATTTGGAAAGTCTATCTTCTATCTAGTTTGTTTAGGAAGTTTCTATCTAGTTTATCTATCTTTTACCTTATTTATGGAAGACATTAGACTTATAAATGGGATGTTCTAGGCTTAAGTTTTGAATGAATTAATTCCAAGTAGAGAAATCACTATTGAAGAGAAGAAAGTTTAGGTAAGCCATGTTTGGCTAATTTTATAGTTTCCGCCTACACTTTCGAGACTTGGTTGGTGGTTTGTGAGTTTCTAATTCAAGTTATTTTTCCTCTTTAATTCTTTCAACTTCTTTGTGTGATATTGATTATGTTATTGATGTTATCTTGATTAGCTACCTTGATAATATTGATTTCATGCTATGATTTAATACTTTCGTATTTGTGTTATTTCCGTAGTAGCACGCATAAGATTGTGGATTCCGTGTTTGAAGCATGATTATGTAGGGAGTTGACATATATCTTAAACATTGATTTACCGTGTTTAATTGGTGTTATTTATATGCTCAAGTTCTTGGGACTATTCGCTATCTCTTTGTTAAATCTTGACCGTGTTAAGGTTGCATTGAGGTGTAAGGGATTAATTGGACTCGTAGGACTTTTAATCTACTTAAACCAAGACGAGAGGAATTCGTAGGAAAAGATAATAACTTGAAAAGGATTCGATGATCAATAAAACCAACCAAAGTCGAGAACTTGTAGGTGGAAACGCTCTCCTTCTATCATTTATTTGCTTTTCTCAATATTATTTTCTTTTATTTCCATTCATAAAAATCTTTTCTTTTTATATTGATAAGTACACAATATTTAGAAATACTCGATTCTCTAGGGTTCGACCCCTTACTTGCATACTATACTAGTTTGTTTGTTTGGGATTTATTTTTGACGAGGTGAATCAACGACTTTTCCTCCGTCACTATTCTTCATTACCACAACAGTCACTGCACGACCTATCTTTTTGGAAAATGCAAGTGTCAATTCATCCCATTTGAAATTGCTTGTCGGATTCGTGTTCTTGCGGTAATCTAGCAACAGTAGAACCATTTGTTTCAGTACGTCGTCGTTCCAACTGAAGGAACAATTGCTCGTGTTATCGGTATCTTGTGAGACATCCATTTGTTGTCATTAACAACCAATACATTCTCATCGACGGCAAATGTTTTCAAAACAGGCATCAACAACAGCAATAACAACTCCTCAACAGCAATTAGGTGATCCAATCTTATTTTAGTTCTCTCTACTAAGTGCTAAGAATACTAACTGATTATTCCTTGTTCATAAATTGATTTTAAACTTGTATAACACACAAATTAAATTAAATAATTCACGTGCTGATTTTAACTAAACTTATACAGTGGACACCTATAACATCAAAACATTACAGATTGGATGGATGAATTTGTTGACAACCCATGGGTAGAAAGAACGAAAAGGGATAACTTGCTCTGAAATGGCAAAAAAAAAAAACAAGCTTCTTTTGGGATTCTGTTCTTGTAGAAAGATGCAAGTAGCGGACAACAATAAAAAAAATGACTAATCACAACAGTAACAACAACAACCAATGTGTGTAGTAACAACAACAACAACAAAAATGAAATCAACAATTTCTAATTCAATCCAATTTCAACAAGTATGAAATCAACAATTTTGCAATAGATGGAACATATCAAAAAAAGCCAAACTGAAATCCCGTAGTCATCAATTTCTAATTCAATCCAACACACACATTTTGGCACAAATAAACACCCTATTTCACACACATTCGAAATTAATGGATCAAGGTGAGTGACATACGTACCTTAGTGGTCTTCGTTCTTCGTAGCCCTCACGGCCGACTCGGAAGAACGCTGGAGCAACCCTTAATTTGTCTCCTAGCGCCGGTCGTCGTCTCCTGGCACAGATGGAAGATAGATGGAAGATGGGAGATTGATGGAAGATAGATGGAAGATGAGGGGGAGTTACATACCTATAACCCTAAGCGCCGGTCGTCGTCAACCGGTTGAATCCGAGCAACCAGTGCGCCACAGATATCTCCGCCGCTCATCTGCTTCCTTTCTCGCTTTGGTAAAATGATAACCCTAAGCGCTTGTGTGATTTTGGTAAAAGCTGGGCGGGTTGTGAATTTTGTAAAATAATAGGGGTAAATTAGTAATTATGAAAATAAAAGCTCCAAAATAAGTTGCCATATCCGGCTTTTTTTTAAACCATTTTTTTAACCGATTTTTGACTTAACTTGTTCCCCATACACCAATTAAACAACATTATTATTTTAACAGCTAAAAAGTTAGAAATTTTAACTGTTAAATTTGTTTGCCATACACACCCTATGTCTTTGGCAAGAGGTTTTTTGGGAGGGGCTGGAGGTTAAAAAAAAAATTGCAACTATGTGTGTTTGGCAAGAGGTTTGTGTTTGGAGGGGAAGGTGGGGGTTTTGTGGGGTTAAATTTGCCCAAAAAAAAAAGTTTGGGGGGACGAGCTTTGGGAGGTTATTTTTTTGTGTTATTTTTTTTTTGCCCTTAGAACTCAATTGCAGGGAATGGGAGCAAAGGAAAGGGAAGGGGTATGGGTAGGTTGTATTTTAGACATTTTTATCTCAAAACCTATTTACAAATCTTACCATCGTCAAATACCCAATCAGGTTTTTTTTTTTAAAAAAAAAACTCCACCTTCCACACCTCCAACTCCACAACCTCCAACTCCATACTCTCCAACCCCATAACTTCCACCTACTACCAATTCAAACACGCCTCTAATCTCTAGGGTGTGTTTGGCACAGGGTGGGGAGAGTAGGGAAGATGGCTGATTTTTTTTCGAGAAGCTGCGTGCGTGTGTGTTTGGGAGGGGGTGGCGGAGGTGGGGGGTGGCAGAGTTGGAAGAATACCCGATTCTCCCATCTTCATTTTCTGTATTGCGGGGGTGGAGAAATTTTTTCACCCTTCCTAGACACAAAAGTCAAACATCGTTTATTTCTGATCGGGGAGTTTATAATATTAACTTACATATTACTAAGATTTTATTTATAAAAAATCGCATCATGACACGAAAATCATACTAACTATATATTAAAACGAACCTATTAACGAATAAAATACACCTAAGAGCACCCACATTGGGGTGTTTAAAGGAGAAAAATAAGAAACTTACTAATAAAATAATGGAAGAAGGATATGTTTTACTAAGGAATGATGTGATGGGTTTACTAGTAAACAACCCTTAAAAACTCAAGAAAGAAATAAGGTGGGGGACATGAGTGAGGGGATAAGAAAGAGAAAGATAGGGGTTTGGGTATGTAGTGAGGCTATTTTTAATTTTATATTATTTAGTTTATAATAAAATGGGTTTTAGGGATGTGAGTAAAAAATTAAGTTGGATTTTTTAAGGAAAGAGAAAGATAAAAATGAGAGTTAAGGAACCGAATTGGGTTCCATGGATGCGGATGCCTCTAAATAATTCGTGGAAGGGAACCTTGGCTCCCCACTTATTGTACATTTGCACTTACCCTATATTTATAAAGCATATATAGAATAAACGAAAGGTTTTGTGTGTGTATATGTGAAGGACACATGCCTCTATATGATTTGATAACGTGTTTAGAATAGCTCTTGAGGTGCTCTTTCCAAAAAGTGTATACATCATAGACACTCTCCTTAATCCGTACTACCTCCGTTCGGAAAAAATGACATTTTACTATTTATGCACGTTTTTTAGGAGATAAAAACTATATAAAATATCTATTTTTTTTAATAATTTCTTCTACAACTTCGTAGTTATTATTAATAAGTACAAACTTGTTAAAAAAAATTATAAAAAAATGAATATTTTATATAGTTTTTATCGTTCTAAAAAAGCGTGCATGAATAGTAAACGACAAGTTTTGCCGAACGGAGTGAGTATTATTAATTGGTTCCACAATCCAAAAATCCTTAAATTGTACTCTCTCCGTTCCAAAATACATGGGTTTTGACTTTTCGGCACGTTTTTTAAGGAGCGAAAAATTATATAAAGTATTATTTTTTTAATGATTTTTTTACATAATTTGATACTTATTACTAATAAGTATTAAATTATATAAAAAAAATTAATTAAAAAATTAATATTTTATAGAGTTTTTCGCTTCTTAAAAAACGTGCCGAAAACTAAAAACCCATGTATTTTGGAATGGAGGTAGTATGAAGAGCAAAAACAAAAAAAGGACACATGTACATACTAACAAATCTTAAAAGAAATAAGTTAATTAGCAAAATGCCCAAAATTGATGGGTGATAAGCTGACTTGGAAGACCACCTTTCCTTCTACATATCCTCAAATATCATCACAATTCCAGATTTAGGAATAGTAACAGTATTTTAATCGAAATTAGTGGTGATTCCCTTTATATTTACACAACTTATTAATAATATTAAAAATTAGGGTAAACTGCAGAAAACCACCCCTTAAATATGTGATATTGCTCAAAACCACCCCTTGTATTCATAATTGCCAAAAACCACCCCTTATAACTATTCCGTTAACAATCAACCACCCCATTCAACTTTCCATCCAAATTTCCGTTAAGTATCATGTACTTTTATTATTTTAATATAAATGAATCATTTTTTTTATTAAAAAATATAACAAAATAGATTGCAGAGATGAATTTGAAGAAAGTAAGCGGACATCTCAAATCACAAATTGAAGAAGGTAAAAAAATGGCGGTGGGAGATCAGAAAAATAAAAGGAAACAATGGCGGTGCTCGCGTCTGGGAGTCGGCGGTGGTGGTCTCGAGTTCGGTGGGATGATGGCGATGGCGGGGCTTGGTTCCGGGTCGGGGGCGTCCTTCTGTCTTCTCCAAGGTCTGCCATGGTTGGATGAAAGCCACGGTGGACTCCTGCAGGCCAACGATTGAAAACGGGGCGGACGGAGCCGCAGACGGGAACGGACAAGGCTGGCCTCCTAAAATCAATGCCCGGAAATCCACTTGTTTTGTGAGAAACGGCGGCGCCCTTGTTTCTCCTCCTGGCAGGTTGTCCGTCATCGAAGGTTCTAGATTGTGTGACTCTTCATTTCCTGAAACCGGAAGGATTTGTGTGGTCTCTTTGGGTTGGATCTAAGGAAAATAACACCAAAAATCAGTAGCTTCCCGGATCTAGACTAGTTTCTCTTTCGAAGGACAAACCCTAATTTTTGGATTCGAATTTTTTTGAAGCTTTTTCGCCTGAATTGGTTGAGGGGGTGATTAGACTACTTATAATTCTCCTTGTCACCCTTAATTTCGAGATCAATTTCTGATTTGGAAGATTTATGCATCTGACAAAGTACAAAATTTGTGCCTTTTTCTTTGTTGAGTTCGATTGACAGTGCTGCAAACGGGTGTTGTTCGTGCTTGTTGTTGGTACCAACCGGTGGACTCGTTATCTTGTTTGGTGCACATAAGTTACATAACTCCCTTGAACTTGACTCCGATCTGGTGGTCGCACTTCCGCCATGGATATGGAGTACTTCGAAGTTGGACATGACTGTGTACAAAGAAGTTAATCGGCAATTTTGACATTTGGAGAAGAAAGGCAGTATTTGTTTTTTATTTTAATTTTAGAATATTATTTTTGTAATTATCTGCTACTTCACATTATTTTACATTAAAAAAGCAGGGGTAATTATGTAATTTTATATAGTTAACTGAGTTACTAACAGAAACATAAAATGGGTGGTTGATGGCTAACAGAATAGTTATAAGGGGTGGTTTTTGGCAATTGTGAATATAAGGGGTGGTTTTGAGCAATATCATACATTTAAGGGGTGGTTTTCTGCGGTTTACCCTAAAAATTATTCACTGGGACTTCTGATGTACAAATTAAGGAGATGGTCTATGTTCCCAGCGTGTTAGGATAGGTTCACTTGGTCACCCAAAATTATATGTTTGCTACGGTTTATTTTGCATGTTTTTATTGTGTTAATGTGCCTTAAATCATCGTTGACCGGCGATACATCGGGAGGTTCGGGGGCAGTGACTCTTCAGTCCATTGTATGTTTAGAGTTTTATGAGTCTCTTTATATATTTATGAAACACCAACCCCATGTAACTCTAATCTGTTTTGCTTCCTCTAATACAAATTTGGTTCCCTGCCCATGGACGTAGGTAACGCACCATTGTCGAACCACGTAAATCTCTGTTTCGTTCTTCGCTTTATCATTCTCGTTACAACATATTTTTATTTTACGTTTGATGGTTCACTGTTTGAAGAGTCAGGTATATATATCTGATATACCTGGAATGTTTTCCCAATATAAAAAAAAATCCAATTATCTAGCAAGTATGATAATATATGGATATCGAGAGTAATTATGAAAAGTGTTATATTAAAAAAAATGTTTGAAATATAGAGAGTGATTTATTGACAAATAAATCTAAGCTTCCTAAATAAACACTTTGTTAGTTTATTTCATTATCAAAAGTTTTATGAATCGACCTAGCTTCCTCAATTGTCTTATGAACATTATTTTATATTATAATTTTTTCATTTTTTTTTTTGATAAGGAAATAATTCGAGGCCAGACAGGCCCGGACTTCGAGAGGCCGACAAAATCGGCAGACGGCAAACCGTCTAAACATACAATATAGAAAAAGAAATACAACATACAACAACTACCTAATACAACAAAAGAACTACAAGAAACAAACTCGGAAAACCCCAAACCCTAAGCACACAAACGGACACAGCAACGAGAAGATGGAGACCTGACGTGGCCTGGAAAAATACAAATCAATAATATAAGATCATGTATCAAATGTAAACAAAAAGTAATTTAAAAAAAGAAGGTGTTCGAAGGAAGTCCATTTAGTCGGGAAGTAAAAAACGCTCTCCTTTTGGAGAGCCCCTCTTTCCTCTTTCTGTAGCAACACCGCTTCCTCCGGCGGCAGTAGAAATCACCTCCTTCTCTCTAACCCTCCCTTTCGGGAGCCGAAATCTCCTTCGGGAGCCACCGGCCCTCCTCGGCCTGAACAGTTTCGGCTTCGGCCGCTACTACCTCAGCCCCAGTGGCTCTACCCCAACTTCGGCCTCCTCCGTCTTCGTTTCCGGCCGCCTCTAATCCGCCGTTTCACAACCGTTCCCTTGGTTGGGTGTGGTGAAGAAGTATACTGGGTAATCCCTCTTCGACTTCTTTTGGTCGGATTTTGTTTAAATGTCGAATTAAAATGGGGCTCTTTGCTGATTCCTAGTTCTTGCCCCGAACCCATCTTCATCCGTGTTCTAAGAATCCATCGTCGGTGGTTCCTCTTCGAATCGGAATCTCTACCGATCTCTTCGGAGATATTGAAATTTATCCCAAATCGTTTTCGAAAACCTAGGTCGATTGCTTCTCTTCGTTTGGAGGGCGCAATCCCTTCTCGTCTCTTTCCTGTTTGGAATCGGGGTCCTGGTTGGGCTGCGGTCTCTCTCTCTCTCTCCTGTTGCCTCCTCCGGGCCAGGCGATGGTTGTGCTTCGATCGGCGGTGGGCGTTGCCTTCGTCGCCGTCCCGCTGGTGCGCTTGCCTTCCCTCCCTGGGGTTCCCCTCCTCTTCATCTGCCTGCGTTTATCCCCTCCCGGCGGCGCTCTTTGCCTATTTGATCTGGGTTGGGGTCGGCTTCAATTGTTGGGCTGTGCTTTGGGCCCAAGGTTATGCCTTGGGCCCGAGGCAGCCCGAATTGATAGGTGGTAAAAAAAAAAAAAAAATCAATCACAATAAAAAACTACTCCATATATGTATTTACTTGATACCTTATTCCTTGCGTAAATATTTTCCGGAGTTTTCTGCGCTCTTCGTCCTATTGCGGTCGTGCTTCACTTTCTCGGGTTGGTTGGAGTTCGGTCTGTTGGATTCGTGGTTAGTTTCGGTTGAGGAGCAGTTCTGCGGCCCTGGTTGATCGAAGTGATCGTGTTGGTGGTGTTCGTGGTCTCCGAAGATCCTTCATCTAGGTGGAGGGAACGTCGTGTGATCCACACTTCCCCAGGAGTCGTCTTTGCCCTACGTGGATTACTGCTTTCCGTCTTTCCGGCGGCGAGACATCGTGTCAGCTTTACTGTCCCATGCGCTCGCTATCCACTTCTCCATGCCGGGTCTCCTTCTTCTCGCTCCAGTGTCCGCTTGTGCACTTAGGGTCTGGGGTTCTCCGGGTTTTTTGCGTAGTTATTTTGTTGTATTAGGTATCTATATTTCTGTTTCCTTGTTGTATTTTTGCTATGTTGTATGTTTAGACGGTTTGCCGTCTGCCGACTTTGTCGGCCTCTCGAGGTCCGGGCCTGTCCGGTCTCGAATTATTTCCTTATCAAAAAAAAAAAAAAAAAAACCCTAGCCCATATCTAATTTTTTGAAAATTATAACCACTGCAAATATTTATATTTCATAGTCCACCTTATTTAAAAAAAAAAAACAATCCACCTAATACAGTACAGCTGTTTTAAACTATTACTGTATTATGTTTTTTTTAAAGCAAAAACGTGTTTTACGTTGTAGTTCTTATTCAGACGGATAATTCAATTAATGGCCCAATCATTTTTTTGGGAACAAAATGGCCCAATAATTAAGATTAACACATATTTAGGTCATGTGACCAATATATCATGGAGCAGGTCATATATACATTGATTGAGAGAGAATTGAGTAAAATAAGATCATTAATTAACATGGTTAAAAGAGGTGGAACTCAAATTATACATATAAAAAAAACTGAAACGTAAATGAATCACACCAGAGTAAACTACATCTCTATTTTAATATATATCCATATAGATAGGTTATGAATAGAAAATTTTGATGGGTTTTGTTCTTTTGTAATATTGCGACTTGAACTCATTAGTTTTTATTTATGGATCTTATGATAGTTTATTATGACATGAATAATAAGAAGATGAGATCAGAAGTAGATATTATTTGCTCAATGAACTTCCTGTCGTAAAAGTTCTCTATCGTCTTCCATCCAAGATGAAGAGCAAGAGAGTACATTTATGACAGAAATCCCTAAACAATCTTTACTTCGAATCTCATTTTCTCTTCAGTTATGCCAAATAAACCATCGTATATAAATACAAATTTAATGCGTTCAAATCACAATATGACAAAACAGAAAAGATCGAGGAACGAGTTCTAGTAAATTGTAGAATCAGAATCTAGGAGGTGAAGAATCGGGTATGTTTGGATCAGAAAGATCAAATTATGGTTTTTTTTTAGAATTTTTTTTTTTTTATTATTTTTTATTAGGAAAGAATTCGGGCGAGCGAGCTCTACCCGATGGCATCCTTGCGGATGAGGTCTAGAAGACCAGAATTATTGTTAATATCGACACCCCAGGCAGAGTGGCAAAGGTGTGCAACCTTATCAGCCACTCTATTGCCTAATCGGGGAACATGAAAGAAAGAAACTTCTTTCAAAGTCGATAGTAGAAATTTAACATCTGATAAAATTAGTTCGATTTCCCAAGGACAAGTAGATGTTTTATTTAGATGGTTTATGATTAACATGGAGTCACCTTCAATGTGGAGTTTATTGATACGTAGTTGTAGAGCCTTTTGGATTCCCAGTTTAAGAGCAAGCGCTTCCGCTTTCAAAGGACTTTGTTTGCCAAGTTTTTTATAACAGATGTGTATCGGATGTCCTTTCTAGTCCCGGATTACGGCTCCAGCCGAGCTATCATTGTTTGAAATTGTTGATCCATCAAAGTTTAACTTGAAAGTTCCCCTAGGGGGTTTTCACCAAGTAATATTATCATGCTTTCTTTTCGTCCTTGGATGCTTTGAGAGTCGTGTGCGTAAGGGGAAGACCTCATCCAAGCTATACTCAAAATGAGCTGTTTTACTCCAATTTTCCTTATGGGTTTTAATGATGCGTAATGAACTTTCTCTATGAGGTATGGGGACCTGTCTAAAAACAAATTGGTTTCGAATGTACCAAGCTGTCCACCAAGAAAAGGCAAGCTCCACCTTGGCAACGGATAGGTTTTTTTAGAATATAATGGCAATTTGTGGGGTTGATATAATATATTGATATTTGAAATAATGAAATTACAAATATGAAAAATATCTATCTTTTTTTTGGTCGAAAAATATATATAAATCTTTTTTGATAGATAGACCATTAGACCTTTGCCAAGTCGAACTCGAACTCCATCACGCGGCGGGGGCAATGGCACGTATATATATTCAACTCCTCCCTCCTTCACCTTTTCGGATCCGTCCACAGCTCATCAACCCCAAGAAATTTCCACAATTTTCTATCTTTTGATCTTTCCGATCCAAACATACCCGATTCCGATTCCAATTTCACTCCTTTTAGCCCTTTTCACCTCTCAGATTTCGATTCTAGGGTTTCCCAGAACCTGTGTTTATGGTGGTTTGTTGCGGTGTCACCGACGGCAAGATGGGATCAGAAGCAGAGGTTGTTTGCCCTCAAGGGGTTCCCGTCTTCTCTCGGCCTCCACCTTCACTGGTGAGTTATTTTTGCTGCCTGTTTGTTTCTTCTGAGTTTGGTTTTTTAGGGTTTCCGTTTGATCTGTTTTGTTAGTTTGCGTGTTCAGTTACAGCTGTGCCCTTTCTTCATAATTCAATTGGTAGGGTTTCAGATCTTGAATTTCAACTGTTCTGCCTTGATCAATTCAAGCTTAGCGTGGATTACTGTTGCGCCTTTGTTCTTAATTCAATTGGCTGTGTTTCAGATCTTGAATTTCAAGTGTCTGTCTTGATCAATTCTAGTTTTAAGTGTGGATTAACTTTGAATTTGATTGATCATTTGTATAAAGGTCACAGCTTTTTTCGTTTTTACTATTTCTAACAATTTCATCAGAAGGTGTCAAGTTGGAATCTGTCAAAACCTAACAGATGATGAACATAGATTCAGTTTACCTCTTTCTTGGATACTTCTAGATCGATTGCCCTTTCGATTTGGTGTGAAAATTGATGTATAGATGTCAGACCTTGTTTAGTAGAAGTATCTTTGCTCTGTGATCTCCGCTGTAACTCGTAGTTGGCGAATGCACCCACGCCGAATTGCATTGGTTATTCGACTTTTTCTTAGCTGTAAAATCTCTATTGCTGAAGATTTGAGAACATAAAGAGCTCTTTTGCCTTTCAAATCATGTGTTGATCACTTGGCTGTATTCCAAAGAATGTGAATTCGAGGATAGGTCAAGCAGGACATAAGGGTTTTGAAGCTTTGCCGCCTTTCCCGGGATCTCAATTTCTGTTGCTTACGAATCAGTTTTTCTCTTTTTCAGGATGCAATTTCTCCAGAGGAAGTCTCAGAAAGTTCTGTTGCCTCAGCTGTCGTGGATTTCATCCCAACGATTCGTTCGGGTAGCTTTGCAGATATAGGGCCTCGGAAGTCTATGGAAGACGAACATATAAGGATAGATGACCTATCTGTGCATTTGGGATCTCGCTTCAGATTCCCCAAGCCCAGCGCCTTCTATGCGGTATGTCATTCAAGAAAACTTAAGTCTCCTATCCCGATTCGTCTCAATTCAGCTATCGGAGATTACGACAATACTTGATTGTGATGTTTTGCAGATCTTTGATGGGCATGGTGGACCCGAAGCAGCTGTTTATGTAAAAGAAAATGCAGTGAGGTTCTTCTTTGAAGATGCGGATTTTCCACAGTCAATTCAGGTGGATGACATGTTTCTAGAAGAGGTCGAGAACACCCTTCGCAGGGCATTTCTGCTTGCTGACCTCGCCTTGGCCGATGACCATTCTATCAGTGCTTCTTCGGGAACAACAGCTCTCACTGTCCTAATTCTTGGGAGGTGAGTTCGGCTTCACAATAAGCGTCTTTTATGACAGTTCGTCTTGATTGCTATTGTTCAGATTTACTTAACTGTTTTGATATTTCGGTTTGCCAGGCTTTTGATGGTAGCAAACGCAGGAGACTGCCGGGCAGTTCTGTGTCGTAAAGGAGAAGCGGTAGAAATGTCGAAAGACCACAAACCCATCTGCCCTTCCGAAAGGAGACGAGTCGAGGCAACGGGTGGGTACGTCGACAACGGCTACTTGAACGGGGTATTGTCCCTGACAAGAGCCCTGGGAGACTGGGACATGAAGCGCCCAAAAGGCTCCCCTTCACCGCTCATTGCCGACCCCGAGCTCCAACAGATCGTCCTAACCGAAGACGACGAGTTTCTAATCATCGGCTGCGACGGGATATGGGACGTGATGTCGAGCCAAAAAGCCGTCAACCTCGTGCGCAGCAGCCTGAAGAGCCACAACAGCCCTGACCGGTGCGCAAGGGACCTCGCCATGGCAGCCCTGCGCCTCGAGACGTTCGACAACCTCACGGCGATTGTCGTGTGCTTAACGAATCGCGACAGCCTCGTTGAGGAGCAGCCACCGCAGCCACAGCCACAGCGATGGCGGCCGAGATTCCGGTGCAGCGAGGCTGCGATTACCCTGAGGAGCTTCCCTAATGGCAATGACACCTGCTGACTTCCATTTTTGACAGAATTATCTCCAAACGGATGAAAGATGCAAACAAAGAGCGTAAGAAATGTATTCTGATCAATTCAATTCAAACACTTTTCATGTGGTGATCGATTAGGGTTCGGGATCAATGTACATAATTCGGATGGGCTCGATATTTTTTATGTACAGATTAATCGTGTAATGTCGTTAGACTCGAATAATTTGTGTCGAAAATAAGTCACTTTTTTGTTCGAATACCATGGTATTAAACTGCATTATATGAACCAACTTCGAGATTAGAGGTGTTATTCGAACCGAGCTCGAGCCGAACTTTTTCCGAGCTTTAAGCTGTTCTACTTGATCATAACATATTAACTTAAAAAGACAATTTATAAATTCCATAAAATTCGAGCTATTCGAAGTTAAATCGAATGAGGCGAGCGAGGCTTGGCCTGTGTAGGTAAGTGAACGAGTTCGAGTCGAATTTTTTTCGAGCTGTTGAGCTCATGTAACAACCCTATTCAAGATTATCAGGTTGGATCAGTTTGAGGACGGAGAGTAGCCTTGTTTCGCAAATCTTGAAAAGCTTTCGAGGCCTCTAAGAAGCAAGCCTTGAACGAACGGTGTCAGCGCCTGCGAAAGCAAGAATGTCGTCAACCTGTGCGTGGAAACATCTCAGATAGGAAGTCGTAAACCCGTGCCTCGAAGGCTAATGCTTACCGATGCTACGGGAGCCAAGATTTGAGGCACTTCATATGACACTGTCAACTGAAACAAACAAGAGTAAGAGACTTTTAGGCATCAATTCATGGATTTTCGCAAAATCGTCGCAATTACACGAACACTAGACCAGTTCTATGCGACGAAAGGACCTTACCTCTACAAGGCATGATGAAGAACCTTTGGGATAAAAGCGAACAGCTCCCCTGCGAAGTAACGAACATAGAGGTCATTACACGATGTGGAGCCGAGTGATAGTGATGCGAAGAAGGAGCAAGGCGATGCCAGAGGCTACTCAAACCTGTTCGGAAGACCTTCGACTGATCGCCAGTGGATTTTCTGGTTCGGAATAGGCTGTAATGGCATCAAATACGTTAACACGAGTCACTCGAAATGTCATCCAAGACAAGTAGACATGTACCTGAAGATTCCGAGAAAGCAAGGAGAACTCAAGGTCTTGCCCGAAAACGTTGTACTTCAAATGCATTTGTGACAGATCTTGCTGGTCTTCCAAAACCTGATATAGACGCCGATAAATGATAAGAAACCTTACAAAACGCGACAAACTAAAAGACGATGCGAGCTAGGCAAGTAGTAACGAATAGTATGATGAGAACAAACAATTTATAGGCATATAGATCTCTTTGAAGTAACGATAACGAAACTATAGATCATAGAGTTTATACAATACAACAACAACAACAACGTACTCAGTAAATCCCACAATGAAGCAGAGTTTATACAGTCTGTAGCAATATAGATCATAGAGTTTATACAATACAACAACAACAACAACGATACAAGCTAGGCAAGTAGTAACAAATAGTATGATGAGAACAAGCAATTTATAGGCATATAGATCTTTTTCAAGTAACGATAGCGAAACTGTAGATCATAGAGTTTAAACAATACAACAACACTAACAACAACGACTCAGTGAATCCCACAATGAAGCAGAGTTTATACAATCTCTAGCAATATAGAACTAAATGAGTGTTTGAGATATGACCTTGACCGACGAGACATAAGGCAGCCACTGGGGCATGGATTCTCGATCCGAGTAACATTTATAGGCAACCGAAGTTGGCACATCGATTTCCAGCTTCACCCTGCATTGAATTGACAATAGATTAACGAGGTTTCATCCTAAAATCAATTGACAATAAAAAAAACAGTAATCATTGAGATTGAATTCAACAGAGATTTAGAATTTGATTTCTATTCATTTCCTTAAAGGACTAATAACTTTGAAATTGAGAGATTCATGGAACAATACAAGCAAACAGATAAAAAAAAAGGTCATCCCCAAATTCAATTCAAGTCAACCATAAAAGAAGATGAGATTAAGAGGTGATGATGAACTCACTTGCAGTCCTGCCATTGCATTACCAGATTGAGAGGCTTGGAGCAAGATTTGGGGGAGAGAGATGAAATTGAAGCAGGTGGGTGTGTGAAGAAGAGATGGGTAACTGAGTGGGGCCTTTTCAGTCTTAACCCAGTTCTGGAAATGGAGGAAGGAGCAAGAGAAGGTGAAGCTGAGCTTGAGATTGGGCATGGAGATGCAATTAGGGCTGATTGAGCTACCACAGTAGCTGCCATTTTCTTCCTTGTTTTCTGGTGTCTAGAGGATGGATCTGGGTTGATTTGATACACAATGATTAATTGATTATCAGATCAATCAACCAATAGTTATGATTTCTGGCTTAATTTTGTAGTCAAAAGGTTTAATGGAATTTTGGGGAGTGAACTTCTAAAAGACCAGCGACTGGACACTTTTCTCTAAAGTACTGGTGTTTCAAGAGAAAGGGCGGAGGTAGGAATTGAACGAAACCTCTCATTAACCCCTCATTTCTAGAGATTGGAAGTAGGACTGTTATTCGAGCCGAACGAGCCGAGTATTGCTTGTTCATATTCAGTTCATTTAAAGAGCTCGAACTGAGCCTAAAATTTGACTCGAGCTTAAAAATGTGCTCATATTCGGCTCGTTTAGGAAATGAGTGAGCTCGAACCAAGCTTTTTTCGAGCTTTATGCAATTCTACTTGTTTATTACTCCCTCCGTTCGGCAAAACTTGTCATTTTAACTCTCCACACAACTTTTAATAAAACTAATAATTACACTTCCTTTTTACTAATTTACCCTCATTTATTACTCTACTTTTTACTTTATCAAAAACTACAACTCACAACACATCAATCAAATCGAGAGCATTTTAGTAAAGTTGAAGCAAAAATACCTAAAATGACAAGTTTTTACGAACAAAAACAAAACTCTAAAACGACAAGTTTTGCCGAACGGAGGGAGTATACAGTAATTTAAAGGAAATTTTAGAAATTTCATAAAATTCGAGCTATTCGAGTTTAATTTGAACGAGCTGAGCTTTGGACCGAGTTTAAAATTGTCCTCATACTTGGCTCGTTTAGAAAATGAACGAGCTCGAGTCGAGTTTTTATCGAGCGAGTAAAAATCGAATTCGAGCTACTCGTGTTCACATATAAGTTATATTATATACTTTGGGAGGGGAATTAAGTTGTAAACTACTTAGTTGATTTTCCGTTTTATTTTTATTTGTAATCACATATTTTGTATGATGCTCCTAAGTCTTAACCATTGTTTTAGCTTCTTTTTGACCGATTCCACGAATGGTGATACTTCTATTCTAAAGTGTATTTATGGTTATTTGACATCGTAGTTTTATAATATAAGGGCGATGATGCGTGACCCAACTTACCAAAAAAATAAATAATAAGTGACATATTTATTAGTACTAGTTTTTTAAGAAGTTAAAACTACATAAAACATTAATTTTTATTTTTATGATTTCAAACTTTAGTAATAAGAATAAAATCATTAAAAAAATATTTTAAAAGTTTATATTTTATTATAATTTTTATTATTAAAAAAATGTTTATAAATAATAAGTGACATATTGATTAGTACTAGTTTGGTTCAGCCAAGATCACCTACAACCTTTTTCATACTCCCCTCCCTACATCACAAATATTTAACATTTGTTTAATCTTAAAAAAAATTAGATTTATATTACTAACATATATTTTTATAGATTTATAAAATTTTATTTGGAAAAATCATATTTTACAATTTTTAAAAATTAAAAAAGCAATATTTTACAAAATACAATTATTAAAAATTTCAAAACATGATTTTTCAAAATAAAATTTTATAAATATGTAAAAATACACAACAACAACAACAACCACCCAGTAAATCCCGCGTAAAGGCAGGGTCTGGAGGTCAGGATGTACGCACTCTTACCCCGACCAAGTCAGGAGAGTGTTTCCGATAGACCCAGAAAAATAAGAAATGGAAACTACAAGTCAGGAGACAGGAAAGAGGCGAAAACATAAGCAAACGAAGAAGATGACAGACGAAAAGCATAGGCAACATGGCACCCTAGCCCAACACTCTACACCTCACTGGCCCAGATGGCCCTCCTCCACTGGTCCCTATCTGACGTCATATCTTCCGAGAGGCTCAGTCGATCGAGGTCCTGATGAATGACCTCTAGCCACTTCTTCTTCGATCTACCTCTTCCCCTTCGGATAGCTCCAAGCTCTAAACCCTCACACCTTCGAACCGGAGGGTTGTAGGGAGTGTAGTAGAATTTAGTGGAGTAGGGAGGGTTGTAGGGAGTGTAGTAGAAGATCCCACTTGAGTTTGGTTATATTGAGCATCCAACACACCGGGTTTGCTTGACATAATGTGTTGATTTCTTTTTGGTCTCAATAATGTGTTGATTTGTAATGAGGTAAAAATAAGTTGTTAACAAGTTATATACATTATACTACCTCCGATCCAAAATATATGTCGTTTGACTTTTTAACACGTATTTTAAGGAGCTAAAAACTATATAATATATTAACTTTTTTATTATTATTTTTTTACAATTCAATACTTATTACCAACAAATATTAAGTTGTAAAAAAATAATTTTAAAAAAGTTGATATTTTATATAGTTTTTGGCTTCTTAAAATACGTGTTGAAAATTCAAACGAATTATATTTTGGATCGGATGTAGTAATAAATAAGGGGATAATATACGTATGACCAAAATTTTATCAAATACACGGTCATTCATCGACTTTCAGTGGCGGCAAAAAAGGCAAACATCTTACCGATACAGGAAGCCAGTGTCAGCTAACTTTTTTCACTGCCAAAAAAAAAAGTTTACCGGCACCAAAAATCGGTAAAACCATATTGACCAGGATTTTGTTTTATGGTGCAAATGATCAACGATTTTGTTACTAGTTTAGATGAACACTTGCTAGATTTAAGTTTAGCCAACCTTCTTAATCAAATTGACGTCTACCTAAGACATCACAGATTCCCGGGGGAAACAACCGATGTCCCGTTCAACTAAACACGTTATGTCTTCAAAATTTCAAATACTAGGGATTCAATGCCGTGATAATTAAGCCTTAATTTGAACACCAAACCATCTCCGAGTGCTTAATCCGAGGCTGCAAATGCAATACTTGGGACTACTACCCCATGATTTCGAGTCACAAACACTCCAATAAAACGAAACCTTGCCCGTGTCTTGCTCCTCGTCGAACAAGTCTTCTCCAAAGGCGTACAAACACAACCTCCCGAGCACATCGATCATGCAAAGATCGCCTTCTGATCGACCTGTGAAGGGCAGCGAGTTACAGTATTGGATGGAATGGCAAGTCCCGGTTTGTGCCCTGGTCGTTCTTGTCCCTGTCGCGACTTCTGTCCTCCTGTTGATCAAAGCGAAAAGGAGAGATGTCCAGCCTCTTCGGAATTCTTCCCTTTGGGTTCCGTGTTGGAGAGGACTCGGCCCTGTCTGGCTTCTCCGGTATAGAGCCTTCGCCTTGTTCAGCTTGGCCTTGATGCTGTACGAGATCGTTGCCCCTTCCGGGTTTTACAGACCCTTCTATTTCTACACGGTGTAAGGCTGCTGAAGATGTTTGTTCACTCAATTGGTAGAGAAACCGCATTGATTTCGTGCTGTTGTTGCTTGCAGGTGGACTTTTGCTTTAGTGACGCTTTACTTCGCGGTATGACCAGTTGCTAAGCTTGATAGATTCCGGTTTTGCGAGCAACCATACATTTCATGCTTCATTGCCATGTAGATTGCAACCGTCGTATCAGCTCACGGATGCTGGGGGGAGCCTGGCAAGTCCGATGCTGCTGTTGATATCGAGGAACAGAACAAGCTTATCAAGAAAGACGCGGCTGAGAACAGATCAACAACCAGAGTGAAGGAAAAGTGTTACGAAGAGAACATCGGATGTTTAGGATCTCTCTTACACATGATATATCAGGTAGAATCAAAACCTTTGAGGAAGATTCCTAGTTTTTTTTCGATACAAAACTTGTGACTCTTCCAAGCTTTTCCACCAGGCTTCGGCGGGAGCTGCAATTCTGACAGACATGGTGTTTTGGTGTCTCATAGTACCACTGCTGGCAGGGAAAACATTCAAGCTTACCATTGTAAGTTCCAACTTGCTGTCATATAAACATCTTCTTCTACAAAGCAGCTAAACTTACCACTTTCGCAGTTTATAGCATCCATGCATATCCTGAATCTCGTCTTCCTGCTCATTGATGCCTCTCTCAACAACATTGTGAGTGCTGAAATTCTTAAAAGTTCAAAATGCAACATCTTTTTATGTTTAGCTTTCAACTGCATCACAACTCAAGGTTATTTATATACAGCCATTCCATTGGCTTGGGATCACATACTTCCTCCTCTGGAGCTTTGCCTATGTTGCCTTCCAATGGACTCTGCACGGTTTCTTCGGCTTCACAGAGTAAGCCAAGTCACACTCCTTTAAACTACCCAAGTCATTAATCCATCTCTGGCTAATGAAACTCACTTGATTTCAGGTGGCCTTATCCTTTCCTTGATCTGGCAACACCATGGGCACCCTTGTGGTAAATTCATATCACAGAACTACATTTTCTGCATCAAATGGATCAACCAATGCTTTCTAACAATGGCTTTATTTTCATTAACAGGTACCTGGGTGTGGTTGTGTTTCATATTCCTTGCTATGGTGTATATGTCCTCCTCATCAAAGCAAAGACAAAACTAATCCCTCTTTTGTATCCCCATGCTTAAATAAGGATGCATTAAAAAATCCAAAGAGACAGAACAAATTCATGTAATTTCTAAGCTATGAAATGTCTGTATTGGACAGTTTGTTCAGTATATTTTCATAATTCGATTTATGTACCTCAAAATTAGATTATTCGAATGAATTTACAGAGAAGACATTATTAACATCTCCCTCCCTTGAATAAGGATGCATTATCATATCAAGATATCTCATCTGCATTGAAGCTCTGTGCAATATTGGCAAATGTTCAGTCGGAAGATTCAACAGACATCCAAAGCAAATTAGAGAGACGATTAAATGAGGAAACTGCAATTGATTACTGAGGAATTGTCTAAATAGTCAAAATGTAATGCCAAAAACACATTACTCAAACCAGGAAATGTATTGGAATCATAAAAGCAGCTAAACTTGAATAATTGAAATTCTCATGGAAAATAAAAGGAACGATCTTCGTAATCCGCAATCACGAAAATCAATCGCCGCTTGCCTTGTAGAGGTAGGTGAGGCCACACTTACCACAGTAGTGGCGGTCGTGGTGGTTGGCCATGAAAGTTCCGGCGCCACACTCAGCGTTAGGGCACTCCTTCCTAAGCCTCTGAACCTTTCCAGAATCATCAACCTTGTAGAACTGCAAGACGGCGAGCTTCACCTTCTTGTGCTTGTGCTTGATCTTCTTCGGCTTGGTGTAGGTCTTCTTCTTCCTCTTCTTAGCGCCACCGCGGAGACGGAGCACCAGGTGGAGCGTCGACTCCTTCTGGATGTTGTAGTCGGCGAGGGTGCGGCCGTCCTCCAGCTGCTTCCCGGCGAAGATGAGACGCTGCTGGTCCGGGGGGATCCCCTCCTTGTCCTGGATCTTCGCCTTCACATTGTCGATTGTGTCAGAGGATTCAACCTCTAGCGTAATCGTCTTCCCCGTTAGGGTTTTCACGAAGATCTGCATCTTCACCTCTCTCTCGCTCGCACTCGCCGATCGGCTAGGGTTTGGTGTAAGGAGCGAGAGGCCTCGCTAGGGTTTTATGGTTCCCAATTTCTCATTTCTCTCCGTGGGTTGTCAAATTGAGACTCCCTGGGCCGGGCTGGGCTTATCAAGGATCCTGGGCTTTTATTGGGCTATTAGTAATAATGTTAATGGGCTATGATTAACTTTTTCAAATACTCCCTCCGTTCGCCTCTCATTTGAGCTTCTTTCACAAAATTTTAGAAAATTAACAAAAAAAACAAAAAAAAAAAAACAGATGGAGTATACCCTTATTTATTACACTACTTTTTTAATTTATCAAATATTACAATTACTCCATCTGTTTCATACTGTATTGTTTAACTTTTAGTACATGTTTTTTAAAGAAATAAAAACTATATAAAATATTATTATTTTTTAAAAGAAAATACTAACGTTAAAAAAAAAATTAGACATAAATACCAAATACACTATTCCGATTTTCAACATTAATAAAAGGGCAAGGGATGATTCATCTTCTTCCTATTCTCCATACTTCATCAGTGGAACTTTCAACTTTCAAGCGTGTAATTTCTTTTAATTTCACAAACTTCATTAATTTTAAGTGTGAAAATTTCCAAAGGGGAGATGAGATCGATTCCGATTATAAGTTCCGACTTCCCTCACAATTCCTTCAAACTCTCTCCGCTCGTCTGTTCCCTCTCTCTCTCTTCTGTTTTGTGCTTTCACCCTTTTTAATCTGCTAGAATCTATTCATCATCGCTCAACTAAGATTTGTAATGCGGCTCTCATTCATATCTATCTCCAAATCCACTAAGTATGATCGAATACAAGACATGGATGCAGATGATAGACAACTAGAAAGTAACCCTAGATCCAGCGACTCAGGCAAGCAGGTAATCAAGGAGAAACTCGAAGTATAGGAACATATACTCCCTTTCACTCCATCTGAGAAGACGAAGACGAACTGAAGTTGGTGAAGAGCCGAGGTTGAGCACCAAGCAGCTTCTTCTTCCTATGATGAGCTCAGAATCCTTGGATCACGTCAGGAGCTTGGGAATCAAGCTCGTCGGAGTGTGGAACAGCAAGCGTCGCCGCGGATCGCCAAGATCACCTCTAGGGTTTCTCTCTCTCTCTCTCTCTCTCTCTCTCTCTCTCTCTCTCTCTCTCTCTCTCTCTCTCTCTCTCTCTCTCTCTCTCTCTCTCTTTCAGAAGCGGAAGCGATGGAATGAGCTCTTAACCCTTTAGGGTTTCCAGAAGGCGAGGCTTTATACCCGAGCCCTAACTAAAGGAAACGCAATGTTTCAGCAAGCAAGAGCATGGGCTTAATAGAGCCGTTGGGAGCCTTCAGAAACAGATGGGTCGAGAGTAGTAGAGAGTTGGGCCAGAGCTACAGGAATGGGCCAACGTCTTCAGCTTCAGCTCTAGGACATAGAACCACTTCAACTTAGCTTGTCACCATAGAACCCTTAGGTCTTAGCCGAGCCTCTTCCACTTGAGCCTTAGCCTGAGCCACCTTAGATCCGGGTCCTAGTTTGTTTAGCCTAGTCATCCAAGCATCCAAAGCCCCTAGTACATATGCATCTAGATTACATTTAGGCATAACAATTTGCCCTCCTAATCTATCCACCATATGTGGTATTCGATCATTTAAGCAGTGGAAATGGATTTAAGTCTTCGATCTGTCCGTCCTTGGCTCGTGTACCTACATGGTTAGTGAACATCAAGTATGTGAAGAAAGTTCTTGCAGTAGTAGAACTTGCTGGAGGGAACTATCTTCGTGCCAAAGTCAGCTGGGTTGAGTTCTCCCTTGATCTTCTTGACGTCCAAAGCTTTGTCTTCGACCCTGTGCCTGATGAAGTGAAACCTAACATCTATGTGCTTGGTTTTCTCATGATACATAAGGTCCTTACACAAATACAAAGCACTTTGGCTATCCATGTTTATAACAGGTACAAACTTCTTTATGAAAATCTCTCCAAGAATGCCTTTCAACCAGATAACTTCTTTTGCAGCTTCAATTGCTGCCATGTATTCAGCTTCAGTTGATGATAAGGCAACCACAGATTGTTGTTGAGACTTCCAGGATATGCAGTTGCCTGCCCAGGTGAAGTAATAGGCAGTGGTGGACTTCCTTGTATCCTTGTTACTGGCATAGTCAGAGTCCACATACCCTTGGAGATCACCAGCAGGTGCATAGTCTGAGTACACAAGGCCAAGATGATTAGAGCCATTTAAATATTTAAGCAAATATTTCATAGCATTCCAGTGTGGCATTCCAGGATTGGACATGTATCTACTAAGAACACTGATAACTCCCTCCCTTGATGGAAATTGAAATAAATGTTTCAAGGGCTTTGACAGGATGTTTTGTGTCAAAGGCCTTGGAGCGTTAACAGTTGATGAAATACAAAACCTATCTTATTTGTCCGTATATTATTTTATCTTATTATATACTTCCGTTATATTATATATATATATGTTGGACTAACCTTTTCAGGAAGTATATTCGAGATTATCTCTTTCCTTTGGTGCATATGAGAAGATCTTATTCAAAAACGGATCATGGCTTCGAAGTGTCCTTATATAGAAGATTGAAGATCAAGCCTGATTCTAGAGCCGTTGGTGAAGATTCTCATGCGCTGTTCCACTCTTATATAAAGGAAAGAAAGAAGAAGACAGAAACAACAAGTGCTACACTAGTTTTCAATCATCAAGCGATTCTGTCTTCCAAAGTGCCTCTCTGCTAAGCGCTCAAAGAGTTTGTTGTTTATTTCAAAGCCTTTGAGAGTCATTGTGAGCTTATAGGATATATTCATTTAAAGTGTTACTCGAGAGTTTATAACTCGGGAAGTTGCACTAGGCTATTGATTTGTGAGAGTAAGAGGATTGTACTAGATAGCTGAGAGAGGTGGGGCTCTTATAGATTGGTCTAGGACTCCAAGAGAACGTGAGTTGACTAGATTGCAATTGTATAGGAGAGAGGCTTCTCGGTGAGCTATTAGGATCCTAAGCTAAGTGAATCAATAAAGCCTTTTGAATCCTAGGGTTGTGGAAGAACCCTAGGCGGGGACGTAGGCCAAGTTGTGCTGAACCTCGTAAACAATTACTCGTGTTCTTTACTTATTTGCTTTACCTTATTTCCGCACTTGGTTCGATTGTCTAACTTTGTGATTCAGGTTTAATCTCAAAGGTTTTGGTACAAGCTCCAAAAGTCTTGAGACTTACTGCGAAAAACGGGCATACTCTATTCAACCCCCCTTCTAGAGTATTTCTTATTACCTTGTTTTTTTTTTATATTATCGAACCTTCAAACACTAATGGCAAAGGCTAAATCAGGCCTAGTACATAGCATGGCATACATGATTGAACCAACAGCAACATCATAGGGAACATCAGACATAGCCTTTTTTTCATGTTCAGTTTTAGGGCATTGAGCCTTGCTTAGCTCAAGATGCCCTCCTAAGGGTATAGGTGAGGATTTAGAGTAAAAAATACTAAGTCTTTTGAGAACTTTTTCAATATAATCAACCTGGGAAAGCATAAGTTTCCTCTTGGGTCTATCCCTGAGGATCATGACCCCTAGAATTCTCTTGGCATGGCCAAGATCCTTCATATCAAAGTGTTTCAGTAAATTTCTTTTTGTGTCACAAATGATTCTCATAGATGCACAAACAAGGAGAATGTCATCCACATAAAGCAGGATAGATAATGGAAATTTGGTAGTAACACCTTTGATATACAAGCAGGAATCATATTCACTTCTAATAAAACCAAGAGATCTCATGCATGAGTCAAATTTTATGTTCCATTGTCTTGGAGACTGTTTAAGACCATAAATAGACTTTTTCAACAGACATACATGATTTGGTTTGTTTTTATCAGTGAATCCCTTAGGTTGTCTCGTGAAAATAGTTTCATCCAGATCACCATGAAGAAAAGCAGTCTTAACATCCATTTGTTCAAGTTCCCAATCAAAGACAGTAGCAATAGCAAGAAGTAATATAAGGGTTTTGTATTTAACAACTGGAGCAAATATGTCATTATAATCTAACCCTTCTCTTTGATTAAACCCTTTTGCTACAAGTCTTGCTTTATACTTAGGTGGTTCATCAGATTTTATCCCTTCTTTGACTTTAAAAACCCACTTATAGTCAATGGTTTTAGCATGCTCGGGTTTGGGAACTAAAATCCAAGTGTTGTTAACTTTCATAGACTTAAGTTCTTCAAGCATAGCTTTAAACCATTTCACATAATCAGGGGATCTCATAGCAAATTCAAAAATCTCAGGAATAACATTTTTGACAATCTCAGAAGCAATGTAAGCAAACTCAACAATATTAATATCATTTGTATACCTTCTATTAGGAATTCTAGTTCTAGGAATCCTATCTCTAGCAAGTTGATAGTCATGCAGCACAGAATTATCAACAAGAGGCACAGATTGAGCAGAAGAGGAAGAAGATGAAGCAACATGTTCTGACATAGAAGGCCCAGAAGAAGAAGAACTGGGAGATTCAGAAGTAGAATGAGGGTTTAGTGGTACTCCCTGAGTCGTGTTCTCTTCGTTTCCTTCAGGTTGTGGCTCTTCTTGGTGTTCTCCTCCTAATTGTTGTGTTTGCTGAACTGGAACATTAACTGGGATTGCTTGGTTTGCAGGAGGAGAGTTGTGATGAGTTGGGACATAACCTATGTCAAACTCATCATCTCCTTCTTCAAAGGTGGTGGATGACAGCAGCTGGTCATCTGGCGCAAAGATTTTCGAAGTCTGATTAGAGTTACCTGTATTCTCATTTCTAGGTGTTAGAACACTTTTAAAATGAAATTCAGATTCATTGAAGGTAACATTTCTAGAGACAATGACTTTGTATCCTCCAGGTTGAATTAGGAGGATCTTATAGCCTTTGACTCCTTCTGGATACCCAAGCATTACACCTTTGAGGGCCCTAGGTTGTAGCTTGCCCTGAGAGACTTGAGCATATGTTGTGCAACCAAAGGGTTTCAGGTATGTCAAGCTGGGTTTCTTGCCAATCCACAGCTCTTGTGGAGTTTTGAAGCCAATTGCAGAGGAGGGGGATCTGTTGATTAGATAAGCTGCAGTGACAACAACTTCTCCCCAAAGAGTGTGCTTCATGCCTGCTGTGAAGAGAAGACATATGGCCTTCTCTAACAGTGTCCTATTCATCCTCTCAACTGTACCATTTTGCTGAGGGGTGCCAGGCACTGTGAGTGGCCTTCTGATACCATTCTCCCTGCAAAACTCATCAAAGGCATTGTTGCAAAACTCAAGTCCATTATCAGTTTTGAAGCATAGAAGTTTGTTACTAGTTTGGAGCTCCACTTTAGTTTTCCAGGTTTTGAAAGCCTGAAAAGCTTCATCTTTTGTTTTCAGAAGAGTGAGCCAAACTTTCCTGGAGAAGTGATTAATGAATGATATAAAGTATCTCTTCCCACCAATTGTATCCACCTGTGCAGGCCCCCATAGATCTGAATGAACATACTCAAGGGGCTTGTTGGCTGTGTACACGGACTTGGGGAATACCTGTTTAGTAGCCTTCCCAAAGACACAATTCTCATAGAAAGATAAATCAGTAGGTTTTTCAGATAACAAACCATGCTTATGCAGATAATAAAGACCTTTGTTTCCTATATGACCTAGCCTAAGATGCCACAACTTAGTCAAATGAGAAGTCATGTGTGCAGAGTTAGCAAGAAGATTGCATTCATTTTCAGGAGTAATAACATGATATAAGCCCTTCTTTCTAATGGTCTTGACAATGCATTTTCCATTCCAGAAGACTCTTTTAATGCCATTACTAGTGTTGATGTCATAGTTCATGCAATCAAAAACAGACTCAGACATAAGACTCCTCCTTAACTCAGGCACCCACTTAACATCTTTAAGGGTGATAACATTCCCATCAAACATTTTCAGTGATACATCCCCCAACCCCTTGATGGTAAGAGAGCGGTGGTCACCAAGTTTGACCACCCCTCTCCTACTCTAATCAAGGTTATCAAAGTAAGCTTTGGTTGGGGTGGCATGTATGGTGCAGCCAGAGTCAAGAATCCAGGAGGATGGATCACTATCATCTGAAATACACATGAAAAGTTCATTAGGATAGTTACCAACATCATACTCAAGCAGAGAAACAGACATAGAATTCTTGAGTTTATTTTCATCAGCCCTCTTTTTCTTCCTGCAATCCTTTATCTAGTGTCCAAGGTGGCCACAATAATTACACTTTGAATCCTTGGGTACCTTGGAGCTGGATTCAGGATTAGGAGCATTTGAATTTTCATCTTCCTTTTTCTTTTTGTTTTTAGACTTATTGCCCTTTGGCTTGTTTGTTTTAGCAAACAAGACCTCAGATTTCTCAGAGGTGTCAGACTTGACACCATGTTTTGATTTGAACACTTTGAGCATCTCATTCTTCTCAGAGATAGTCTCCACTATGCGTTCCTTAGTGAGATGCTCTCTTGAGAACTGAATAACATCCTTAAAGTGGTCAAATTGTGAGGGCAATGAGTTTAATAACAAAATGGCTTGATGAGAATCCTTAATGATGTCATCACATCTCTCTAGATCTTGTGTCATTTTTAAAAATTTATCCAGATTATCATTTAATGTAATAGATGTGTCCATTTAAAAGTGAAGAGCCTACAGAGTAGAGAGATGCGACTGGGCAGGGATTTAACAAGAAATAAGTCCTCCAGGGCTAACCAAAGGGCCCTGGGGTCATCTACCTTGACTACCTGTCTGGCCACATCATCTGTGAGCCTGAGCATGATCTCGGCATGAGCTTGTTCTGAAACTTCTGGAGGGACTGGTGGTACTACAGGTGTGGTGGGTGGTGTTTGTTGTACTGAAGGGTCTCCCTGTGGTGTGGAGGGTGGAGCAGCTGGTGAGACAACTCTCCAGCATTTTTCTTTGATCAAAATAGCTTTCATCTTGACCTGCCACATGACAAAGTCTATCTTGCCATCAAATGGCTTGATTTTGACATAGGAGTTTGCCATGGTACCTGAGACAGGAAGAAGAACAAGGTTAGTTTCTTCAACTGAAGGCTTAAAACAACTAATAAGCTAACAGATAATGAAAAACTAACACATAAGCACAGAGAAAACGTTTTGAAAACAGATATGTTTTTGAAAACGGTGTGGTACGTCGGACGGGAGAGGAACAACGCCTGGCCGGTGGACACTATATGTGGCCTGCCCAATGTCCACGCCCCGAGATCTATCTCCCTCGTCTACAGAGACGAGACAAAGGAAGAAAAGGGACAATCAAGCTCTGATACCACTTTTTTAAAACTCAGATTTTGGATCTAAACCCTAGAATAGGTATAATGAAGAGCTAAGCACAGATAAACGAAAGCGAGAGAGAACACAAGGAATGATGACGCAATTCGATTACCCTACTCTGCGGAGCCTCAAGAGGGAGAGACTCAAACCCATGGATCCAATAAGTATGATCGAATACAAGACATGGATGTTGATGATAGACAACTAGAAAGTAACCCTAGATCTAGCGGCTCAGGCAAGCAGGTAATCAAGGAGAAACTCGAAGTATAGGAACAGATACTCCCTTTCACTCCATCTGAGAAGACGAAGACGAACCGAAGTTGGTGAATAGCCGAGGTTGAGCACCAAGCAACTTCTTCTTCCTATGATGAGCTCGGAATCCTTGGATCACGTCAGGAGCTTGGGAATCAAGCTCGTCGGAGTGTGGAACAGCAAGCGTCGCCGCGGATCGCCTCTAGGGTTTCTCTCTCTCTCTCTTTCTTTCAGAAGCGGAAGCGATGGAATGAGCTCTTAACCCTTTAGGGTTACCAGAAGGCGAGGCTTTATACCCGAGCCCTAACTAAAGGAAACACAGCGTTTCAGCAAGCAAGAGCATGGGCTTAATAGAGCCGTTGGGAGCCTTCAGAAACAGATGGGCCGAGAGTAGTAGAGAGTTGGGTCATAGCTACAGGAATGGGCCAACGTCTTCAGCTTCAGTTCTAGGACATAGAACCACTTCAACTTAGCTTGTCACCATAGAACCCTTAGGTCTTAGCCAAGCCTCTTCCACTTGAGCCTTAGCCTGAGCCACCTTAGATCCGGGTCCTAGTTTGTTTAGCCTAGTCATCCAAGCATCCAAAGCCCCTAGTCTAGATTACATTTAGGCATAACATTTATAACATGGCTCCAAAAAACGTTGGCACAAATCTAATTTTCGACGTCGAAACTGCACGAACAAATGACACATGGAAAAGGTTGGGGCCTCACCACATGTACCAAGCATTTGATTGAAGAAGAATACGTATGTTAAGGGTAAGGGATTTTGCAATACAACGCGTTTGTTTGGACTTTTTTCTTACTTTGTGGAAAGGTTACGTTTTAATTCCTATTTTCATTGATGTGATAATTAATTGCAACCGAATTCCACACGGTCAATATATAGAGGATAAGAGGAAGCATCATGGCCCTCGTGTAGATGTGGACGTTTTGTGTAGTTTTATTATTTGTTAGAGGTTAGTTTAATGGATGAGTTTAATTATATACCAATGTTAATTATATTTTTTCTTTAAAGGGGAAAAAAACTGAGTTTGTTATTTTTTGTTGTGTTTTGTTCTGAATGTTTTGTATGAGGTGATTTTCTTGCATCAATTGAAAATAATTCAGAAGTGAGTATGTAATTAAAATTTGCATAAACAAATCAAATTCTTTACCTACTATGCAAGCAAAGAGAAAGATTAGGGCTAATATTCAGTTCACCTTACCTTTTCATGGTTTCAATCGCCTTGTTTGGTATTGATATCGATATCAAGTTAGCAGATATCGTATCGGTATCAAAATATCGATATTAGATGATATCTTGGTATCAAGTTGATTATACCAAACATTAGATATCAGATATCGTATTAAGTGACATCAATAGCAGGTTATATGTACCAAACATCATACATCAGATATTGAAACGGATATCTGCCAACCCAACAGGGTCGATCAAGTCAAAACAGACTATTGCAACACTCTTAAAGATTGGTTGCTTCAAGCCTAACCCCTTGCTTGCAAAAGAAACAATACTCGGAGAAAAGTTTTTACGTCTGTAAATTGTCCCCACGCCAAGCCCCAGCCCCCCCCCCCCCCCCCCGGGAAAAAAAAATTGGAGGAGGTTAGTCATCTCGGGGAAGTGCGGTAAGTTATTTAGGATATGATAGATTCAAATGGAAGGAGCGACCCTTGGATAAACCTGATTCAAGACTTGCTGCACTCACATTTTAATACCAAATGGTGCCTAAAAGATTATCTATTTAAAATATAACATATCATTATAGGATTTGTAAGTTATAATTGAAATAGATCAATATTTTGATGATAAGACCGGTATATACGTATATACAAAGTGGTGAGATAGTTACAATTTTTTTTTTATTAGATAAAATTTAAGGTAGACCAAACACCCGATAATATTCTTTCGGATGAGGTCCTGCAGATCTAGATCATTGAAAACCTCTCGCTCCTTGACAAAACGGTTAAGGTGTGCAGCCTTATCATCCATTTTATTACCATTACAGGGCACATGAGAGAAGCATACGAGAGTTACAAATTTTATTGTTTACTATTGAGATCAATTGCTCAACAATCGCAGTCAGACGAGGGATCAGGGCCCAGTCCATGAGCATGAGTGACAGGGGTGCGGGCCTAGGACCCACTATTTGTAAGGGTCCATAAATATTTGTTTAGTTATATATAACACTGTAAGTATAAAGTCCATTAGTTGAAATATTTAAGCTCGTAAGTCCAAACTAAAACCTGTACAAAATTGATATGAATGACCCCAAATAAGAACATCTATTAATTTAGATTTTAGTTAAGCGTTTTTAACTTTTTGGATGAATAATGTGTTTTTTTAACATTAAGAAGATGAAAATTTAAATTGATAAAAATATATCATATTATGTATATATTATTATGAAAATTTTCTTTTAAAATTAAAATAATATTTTATTATAATTAATAGGGCCCTTAGTCTAATTTTGTCCTGGACCTCTACATTATTATAATGGCACTGCGAGGGACTATATTTATGAGATGATTTGAACTTGAATATTAATTTTAGTATTGGTGCAACTATAAACCATAATAATAATAATATAATAATAATATGGAGTCTAGGTGGATACACAATCATAGACGTGTATAAATGGATACTCGTTCATGACTTCATGAGGTATATTGTTCAACTCCGGATATGATCGTTCTTTATTTACAAATTCAAATATGATTACTCCTGAGGTTTTACATTATTAGTTCAATAGGATCAAACTTATAAATCCAAACATAAAAGTTAATTAAACATTATTAGTTCAATAGGATCAAACTTATAAATCCAAACATAAAAGTTAATTAAATGAGAAAAGACAGGGAAGTTTATACAAATAATACCCATCGATGAAGTTAGGTGTGACACTATTGTGATTATTTTAGTGAAAACTAAGCTTTACAAACATATTAGTATTATTTGTTATATGTTTAACAAAAACGTAACATATTATTTACAATATGTGTAATTCGTTTAACAAAAACATCATATTTATTATTTACAAATATGAACTTATTAAAAAAAACTAGTGTTAGGCCCGGGTCTAAGACCCGGGTATCTGATTATAATTTGATATTTATCATTTTAATTTAAAAGTGTATAGTTTGTTATTATTTATAGTTATAGTGATAGATTATATAATGTTAGTTAATAATCTCTCTGTATCCGTATAACTGATCTTTTGATCAATTTTACACTTTTTAAGAAAATTAAAAACGGATAGAATAATAGTTAAAGTTTTAGGAAATAAGTAATGTGGAAAAAATAGACCAATGAAAAAAAAAGATAATAGTGCTATTTATATTACTATTCTAAATTATACGAATTTATATCTATAAAATTATATCAACATAAACTATTTTATTTTAGTTATTTTGACTTTAATGTATTCATTATGTTAAATTTTGATAATTAAAATATATTCATTCTAACTTTAAAATATATTCATTTCGACTTTAAACATTAACGTTTTCAATGATTTATTTTAGTTATGTTAAATCTATATCTATAAAATTAAAAAAATGTTTTAGTTATTTTGACTATAAATATATTGATTTTGAAAATCTTGGAAAACATGATAAAGAATCATACGAAATGTAGGTCGAGTTGCCTTAGAGCAAGAAGTGATTTGAACATGTGAATTGCCTGCATTAAGCTTGAGGAGAGCTACTGAAAATTGCAGAAACTCCTAAGATAATGTTGATACACCGAAAACTCCTAAACTGAAAATATCGGGTTCATTGCACTGAAGTGACTATGAGTGCAGGTTCATAGAAAAAAGCTATCAAAGTCATAAAAGAGGCCCGAGATTCAACAATATTCATATAACCACAAAGCCAAATTAATATAAAAACTAAATTCTAGAAAAGTTTTTATATTAGTTCCTACATCAATCATGAGTACCATGAGCCAATTTCACGTCATGAAAGCCACATTAATATCAAATGTTGAATATCCAATCAATGGCATATTGCTCGGCTTGGTGAGAGATTCTTTTTTCCGTCCATTGAACCTTGTGTTCCTTGGGTAGGATAGCTTGCTCCTTAGCAGGTTGTTCCTTCTGCTTTGGAACATTTGACTTGACCGTAGGTGGCCTTCTTCCACTCTCCCGATTCTTGTTCAATTCGCTACTATTGCACGGATCTGAAAGAACGTACACCAATCAAAATAATTATTATCGAATAGCATAATTCCACAATATGAGTGCAAAGAACTGGAACCATGCCACCTTCCTTTCAGTTCAGCCAAGCCTGTAAGGCTCAACTCCTCAGGTATAACTTCATCCATTGGTGTATAATGCCCTTGAATTACTTGAAAAATAGATCCCTTTTCCATTACGATTTGATAGGCATGAAGAATTGGATCGGTGTACAAGTTTTAGTATACCAGTAATAGTTTCAAAATGGAAATGCAGCCAAGAGCCAACACGATATCATCACCTCACGAAGTTTCTAAGGACTTATAAGCTCGTAATGCAACTGACTGCAAATAGTCCATAAAGAAATCACACAGAGGAATATTGGAGCAGAAAAAATCACTAAACTATCAGAACTCGTGTAAAATTTAGTCATTGAAGCAGAGGAAGCATATAAATACATGCATTAGCCATTACGGTAATGAAACTATAACCTTCGATCTAGAGTGAATAGCAGCTCAGTGCTTCGAGAAAGAAGCCAGAGTTAGGAGCAACTGTGACCACATATACATGATGACCTGTATCAGTTAGGTGTCTAACAACTTGGAAAACTCAAAGAAGTCGATGAATGTTGCAAGGACTTTGCCTGATAGCTTTCGCCTCTGCATTCTTAGACACTGGATCGTATTGTACCACCACCAGATATTTTGGTACATCATGTTTATCCAAAAATATCCATATAGTGCAAGTGAGATAAAAAAAAAGCACGTGATTACTCATTCACAAGAAGAAGTTGCCCCCAAAACATCTAAATCGACAAAAACATTGGCTAGATCCAAAATTTGGCTTCATTACACCATTTCGATGTGAACTATTAAAACAATATTGTATTAAATGCATCGAAACACCAAAAATTGGCTTCATAACTATAACCGTTGACGATCTAGGAAAGTATACTTGACATTTTAATTTGAGCTGGAATAAACAACGAAGAAGAATAAAGTTAGAGTCGCATTTCTAGGATGTCAGATTGACTAAATAGATCTGAATATAAAATAAAAGGTTCCTAGGTCATGGTAAATTAGATAGATATGAAAAAGGGGACTAATGGAGCGGTAGTTTTAATCAATGTCGCTTGATTATTTCTAAACTTGAATTGAAACCATGATAGATTATTACCTGACCAAGAAATTGCAAGATAGTATACTCATAACATGATTGATCCACTGAGATTAGATTAGGTGTTTTGTTTAATGATTGACATATAAAGACTTGCCTTCCAAACCATGATGCTTATGTCATATTGCTTGTCGTTGAGTAATGATGTTGGGTTTATTGCTGCTCCCATCGCAGCCCTGTTGTTGGTCTGCACAAAGCCTGAGCAGAGTAGGTTTTAGCATCCAGTGGTTTGGTATGCATCTGTTTGTTAAAAGAGTTAATAAAAATACATTAGCTAAGCTTGTGAAGTTTCATGAAGATATATATAATAAAAATGGCATGAAGAAGAGGAGAAATTTTAACTTACCGTCCAATTAGGTGAAGAACCTAGGAGAATTGTCCCCAAACAACATAGGACTTACCTGAAAGTATGAGTTAAAAAACTTGTTAACTTATGAACCCAACTTCAGAATACAAGGTGGATTTGTTGAAAGAAAAAGCCCTTTAGAGTTTCGAGAACAAATGTAGTACAGTAGTATTTGCATTCGTTAGTGAAAGAGAGTGCCATTTACATGGTGATATTGATGGGTTATTTAATTTTATTATCATTATTTTTAATTTGCGAATTCAGTATAAATATTCAATATCTAATTCAATCAAATCCCCGTAGGTATCCATAACAAACAATATAATTTGAACCAAATCCCTAATGCCAGAGCTGAAATAAACGGAGGAGATTGAGAAAAGCCATGAAATAATTTGAATCAAAAGGGGGGCAAACCTATAGGTTTTGAGGCAATACTGAGATTGTAACTTTGCTCAATCTCTGGGCCACCCTCTTCTACCCCAATCTCTCAAAACTGCACAACAAAACAAATCAAATCCCAATCTGAAATAAAGAAATATGATTTGCTAAGAGAAATTGAAGATAAATAAATAACCAGTCTAAGAAATCTTATCCTGAAAATTGAATGCATTTTCACAAACCGCTGCAAGCTTCACTGTCATTTTAACTTTTTGGATCATAAAATTGAAAATTGTGAGCTACCTTGATTGCAGTTGGAGATGATTCTTCCTGGCAGAGCTTATGCATTTTTCTCTCATACACATACAGCTTAGAAAGAGAATATGCCTTTATTGGACAAGGTGTGCGTCCCACATATATTTGTAAATTTCCGATGATTATGTTGACATTTTGCCTCAGCTACTTATTTTGGTGATCTTTGGATCCTAGCTGAAAGGGTAACTTTGTTTGATTATGAGCTCGTTGTTGGAGATCATGGAAGGAGATTAAAAACCTTTGGAATATTTGCTGGTAGAGCTAGAATCATTGACTTCTTGCATAGTCTGGGCGAGAGTATGTGCTTTCTACTCTGAAACTATCTGTTGTTAACTTCGTGTCAGAATCAACCATCTTTCATAGAACTGGTTTCCAAAACACTACTATGGACAGTAAAAAAAACTAAAACATGTACAAAAGGTAGAAAGTAACTTACACATACAGATACTTTCGAAGATGTCCAATCTCAAGGTCAGTGTTGAAGCAAGTGCTTGCTTTGACAAATAGCTTTACTCAATTAGCATTAGAAATCCATTGTTGGTCATCTTTGTTAGAAATTTTTATGAGATCTCTTCGGAAAGAATTGCAACAGAATGGCAGCTTGAATCTTGCCCATTTGCCAAAAACTCATCATCAATTTCTGTCTTTTATTCTTGCTGCAAAGTGATTAGCATTTCTCTGAATCTTTCTTTTACTTAGATGTTTTAAACTTTCTTTGATATACAACGACATCTGTATATAACTTTTTGCAGAATTAAGTGCTGAATTTGTAATCATATATACTATGCCATACACAAATCGAAGAGGGACGACCCCAAATTTAAGTGTTGATTTACAACATGTCATCAAATTAAGTTAGGCAGTTCAAACCCAAGTGAGATCAAGAGGTAGGGAATTAAGAATAAGCTCAATCTGGTATCAATTTGCAGCAAGTAAATCAAATTGCATTCAAGCAATTGTAAATCGATCGGCAATGAACAAAATCCAGTAAAAGTCAATCCAAGAGAGAGATGAACCTGAGCAAGAGAAGTGGGAACTGATTTGAAGCTCTTGAGGATATGATCTTCGAGAACCAAGTAGCGCTTGCGAGAGTACTGCAAGCCAATCCGATTAGACCTAATGAGGAAGAATCAAATGCGAAACTAATCCGGAAGGGAGATGGAGAGGAAGAAAAGGGGAAACATAGAATGAAGGAACTTACCAACATAATTCAGCAACGACTTCCGATTAGACCTAATGAGGAAGAATCAATTGAGCAGCAAGATTTGCTACCGGCAGCAGCGACGACTTCCGATTCCAGTCCCAATCGGAAACAAGCATTGCTACTGGCGGCGGCGGTTAGAAATTCCAATCCCAATCGGAACTAAGCAAAGATCGGCGGCATTGATTAGCCCTAAATTCGATTCCAAATTGAAAAACCCTGAATTCACGTCCAAATCAGGCGGGGTTGATTAGCCCTAAACATTCAAAAGAAAGGGGAAGAAGAAAGAGGAAGAAGTAAGGGAAATATCTCACAAGCCTCCCGCTAATAGGCGTTCATCCCGCGACTTCTCCTCTGCGGTTCGAGTCGATGAACAGCCAGGCGGAGTTGAACATCCAGGCTCGAGTCGACGAACGATCCTCCTGCGGTTTGAGCCTCTCCGGATTGGCGACAAAATCTGACGCTAATAGGCTTTTCTCTGAGATCGTCGACCTTGAATCGCCTTCTCCTCCTGCAGCGTGCGATGGAAAGGATGTTGTAGTGATCGTCGATACAGTTGCGGAACAGATCGTGGGAGAACGTGGGAGGCAAAGGGCGGACGTGGGGAGGCGAGGGTGTAAAAGAAAGTTTGCCACATTGGCATGAGGTGGAGAGGCAAAGGAGGGACGCTCTTCATCCTTTCGACATCTGGAATGCTGATCTCTAGTGAAGCCACGTAGGAGAGGATTACTTCTGCTTTTAGGTGTAGTATAGATTATTTTTATATACTTTTTATTAATTATTTTAAAATATAAAAATAATAACCACCATATTTAACTATTTAAGTTTCAGAAACCGCTATAAATAATAAATACTCTGTACTAAATATATAAGACATTATATACTTAACCTTACAAAGCTATAATTTCCCTTAACATTATATAAAATTAGATTTTTAACGATTATTTAACACGAATTATTCATTACGGGGAGAGATTAAGAGCCTTTTATAATTGTTTTCCTAAAATTCACCCATTTTCAATGGAGATTAATAAATTTAACTCAGTAATTTTAAATTTTCAATACAAATTCAAACCTATTTTATGGGTTAGACCGTTGGACTAATATAAACGGACGGGAGCTCTTAAAATCTGATTTATTTCCATCTATTTAAAATTTTAAAGTGTAATTCACAGAAAACCACCTTTTCAATATAAGTATCACTTATGGTTCGATTGTCCCGTCATCAAGGATGTCCAGCTGAAGGTGTTCGAGTGGAGCGGCATCTCATGCAGATTTGGGACCATCTCTGAATGGCTTATTTGGTTTACTGCCGAACCGATGAAGATAAGGAAGAAGAAAGTTTACCAATTGAAACTCCTTAGTTTCCAAGCACTTATTTATTTTACTTTGCGTGCTCGCAACAAACTTGTTTTTAGCCCAGAAACTTTTGATGTTACTTGTTGTGCTCACCTCATAAATGAGTCGTCGATCACGGTTATCCATCAAGTGGAAGTGCACTAATGGGTGCCCTGGATCGGTGAGACTTGAGAGATAGATTAGACTTATTTGGTGCATAGGGCTAGAGTATATGGATGCATGGGATTAGGTGGAGGTATAGAGGGGACTTTTGGGTATAGTATCTTTCCCCTTTTTTTTTACAAGGTAAAGATTTGGGTGGGGTCAGGCCCTGCTGAACCACCATCCAAGGGCATCCTTGCAGATGAAAACACGTAGAGCAGTATCAGCAAGGAGGTCCCGCGCGTGCGTTGTGTGGACTAGACGCGCGATCCTGTTGGCGGTCGAGTTCACCTCCCGGAAGACATGACTGAAATGCACCCTAGCAAAATATTGGAGTAGGAGTAGGGTGTCAGAAATCAGCATCTCGATCTCCCACGGGCAACACCACAGACCTCGCAAACAATTGAGGACGGTCAAGCTGTCGCCTTCAATTATGATGTTGGGCAGTCGGAGCTCCTTTGCCTTGGCGATGCATCCTCTGATCGCCAGAGCCTCTGCAGCTAATGCTGAGATGTGTCCACATTTGGAGCCGCCACATGCAATGACTGTCCCACTGTGGTCCCTAATAATGAAACCCGCAGAAGCTTCACCCGAAGATAATTTGGATCCATCAAAATTAATTTTGAAAGATCCCTCATCTGGTTTGCTCCATCTCAAATTTCTTCTTCTCCGTGGTTGAGTTGTCTGAATTTTCTGGTTGTGGCATGTGGACTCCTCTTCAAAGGTCAATTTGGAGTTAAGCCAGTTATGTATTTGTTGTTTGGTATAATTCTCCATAGTATGTATGGATGTTGTATTGAGGTTTTCAAATACTTTTCGATTCCTGCTTGTCCACATGCTCCACCATTATGTAAGACCCCTAGTTTGGTCTTACACTTTTGTATTTCCTGGTTTAAACACCACAACTATATATTTACCCTTTTCAGATCACTTAATCACCTTTTAAATTTAAAATTATCACCTACCATAAAACTACCCTTTAAATAATCTTTATTTACAACTCACCACCCATTCCTAAATTTTCGTTAATTTATCATTAATGTATTATATTTTAATATTTTTAAACTCAAATTTGATTTTAAATATATTCAAATTTTGAATTTAATTGATCGATAACAATTCTATGCTATATTTATTATTATTTTTTAAAATAAATAAAATAATCCCTAGAATATAATCGAGCTCTTAAATTCAAAATTTGAATATATTTATAATCAAATTTGAGTTTAAAAATATTAAAATATAATATCTTTAATGATAAATTAACGAAAATAAATGAATGGGTGGTGAGTTGTAAACAAATACTCCCTCCGTTCCAAAATACACGGTCTTTTACTTTTCAGCACGCTTTTTAAGGAGCGAAAAACTCTATGAAATATTATTTTTAATTAATTTTTTTTATATAATTAGATACTTATTAGTAATAAGTATCAAATAGTATAAAAATTTTAATTAAAAAAATAATATTTTATAGAGTTTTCCGCTCCTTAAAAAACGTGTTAAAAATTAAAAGGCCATCTATTTTGAAACGGAGGGAGTATCATTTAAATGATAGTTTTCTCTAATTTTAAATTTAAAGAGTGGTTAAGTAAAAATACCCATATTTAAAGGTGATTTTCTATAAATTTCCCAATTTTAAATTCATTTTATGCGCTCGTAAAACCTAATTTCTTTCCATATATAAATAAATAATGCCTCTGCAATTATCATTTGCAGTCGAAAAATAGGAGAGAGAAACGGAGACTTGTCATACGGTGGACTGGTTTGGCCTCTTTCTGACCACCACCAATCGCACTCCATATATATTGACTGGTGGGGAGCAGTTGCAGAGCTTCTGTACTCATCTTTACTCTTTTGGTGGGGAGGGGGAGGGGGAAGGTGAAGGTGAAGGTGAAGGTGAAGGTGAAGGTGAAGGTGAAGGGGCGGAATCTATCAATTGAGGGTTAATTGAGTACTAGAGCTCAATCGCCGGCGAGGGAGAGAGATGAACGGCGGAGAAGCGACGGTGGGGGTTGATGATTCGGCGGAGGCGCAGTATGTCAACGCAAAGACGTCGGTGTGGTGGGACATCGAGAATTGCCAAGTCCCGAGGGGCTGCGAGCCCTTCGCCATCGCGCAGAACATCAATTCCGCCCTCTTCAAGATGAATTACTGCGGTCCGGTCTCGATCTCTGCTTATGGTGATACTAATCGGATCCCTACTGCTGTTCAGCAGGCCCTCTCTAGCACCGGGATCTCTCTCAATCATGTCCCTGCTGGTAATTCTTGCCGTTTCCCCCAATTTTTCCTCCTTTGATTTGATGTGTTTCGATTTTTAGAGTGTGCATGTAAGTTCTGATCTTGTTCTAATGTTCTCGATTTCATTATTGCTTCAATTTCTGTTTAATCGGTAATGATTGCGCCGATCTGTTATTTCTGATTTGATTTGATTCCAATTTTAGGGTTACGTCACTCAGTGTCAGTCTGTAGCCTTCTTCTATTTATGGATGCTGCTTTATGTTTCTTCGCATCCATTCTGAACTGCTGAAATGGGGATTTGCATTGACATGTAAATCGTGTGTCTTTGATCAGGTGTGAAGGATGCGAGTGACAAAAAGATATTGGTAGATATGTTATTCTGGGCGGTAGACACCCCTGCACCTGCCAATTATCTGTTGATTTCGGGTGACCGAGATTTTTCGAATGCTCTTCATCAATTGCGGATGAGAAGATACAATATCCTTCTTGCACAGCCAGCCAAAGCATCTGCTGCTCTTGTGGCTGCTGCTAAGAGTGTTTGGCTGTGGACCAGTCTCGTAACCGGAGGGGGCCCTATTTCTAAAAATGAATCATCTCAGATTGTCAATGGTGGTAATCCATTCAATACTGAGGCATACCAGAATCAGGTCTCTGAACCTTTACAGAATAATATGTTTCAACCAGCTGTTTCGCAGGCTGATAGTTATCCTGTGGGAAATCTGAAGTATATGAGCCCCAGCAAAGCTGGTGTTAGTGATCCCAAGTATAGAGGGAAGCAGATGCAAAAGAACTTCAATCAGCCGAGTATAACTAAAACCCAAAGCATGCCAATGATGGCTCCCCATGAGGTTTCTGGTCCGATTGTTCATTCCATACCTGCCAATTGGTCAGCTCCTAACAACTTTCAGGGTAATGTCGACCCATCTGCTATCAATGCCAAGAATTTTACAGGAATGCAAGAAAATCAATACCCTTACGCTCCTAGGCCTAGGGGTTTCCCCACACATCCCAATGCACCCCCTGGACATTTGTTTCGAGCTAACACACCTAACCCTGCTTTCCATCCCGTGCCTTTCAGACCTGATCGTCCCACATTACCGTCAGCAACAACTGTCAACACCCTTGATATTGGAAAACTAAGCATGCCTCCTTATCCAAATTACGCCCAGAGTCCTATAAACGGTCAATCGTTGAAGGAGGTCTCTAAGCCAGTTTCACACGAGAACTCAAACCCTGGAAACAGAAATCAATCACAGAAAGTCCGCGGATCTGGAGGATCATTACCACCCCCTTCAGAATATGAGCTTGAGCTCATGGGGCTTGTATTACATGCTTTAGATTGCCTGAAGAATGAGAAGATTTGTCCCACTGAAGCAAACATAGCTGACTGTATTTGCTTTGGAGATCTTAAGTACCGCAACACAGATGTTAAGAAGGCTTTGGGTGTTGCACTTAAAAGACAGATGGCGATGAGGCATACATTAGGTGACTTGCAGTTGTACGTTATAAAAGGTCAGAAGTTATGGAGTTGTGTAAATCCTATAGGGGGGAACCCTAACCAATATCCCAAAGCAACTTGGCAGCAAATCGAGAAGTTCCTTACCTCTTCAGAGGGACGATTAGCTATAAGTGCTTCTTCATCCAAGTTAGTTGCCTTTTTATTTTGTTTTTAATCTCTATTTTGATGCTTCCCTTAGCTGGCATATTTAATTTATATTGGTGTTTGTCCATCTTTAACTTAGATATGAAGCTGCATTGATCTTGAAGCGGTCATGCTTGCGAGATACTTCTCTAGGAGATGTTCTTCGGATCTTAAATATGCTAATTGGTCCAAAAAAATGGATTAAACACAATCAATCTGGATGGCAACCTGTTACTGTTATTCTAGCTGAGGATTCTGTGGAGGCAAATAAAAGGGTGGGTAAAGGCAGCAAAGAGGCGAGTAAAGTGGCCAGCAAGGAGGCACGTAAGGAGGCTGATAATGAGGCCAGTAAGGAGGCCAGTAAGGAGGCAGATAATGAGGTGATTAAGGAGGCAAGTAAAGGCGTGGATTTGGCGAGTAAAGAAGCAAATAATGAGGCCAGTGAGGAGGCAGGTAATGAGGTGAGTAAAGAGGCTAGTGAGGAGGTGAATACTGAGGTGAGTAAGGAGGCGAATACTGAGATGAGTAAGGAGGCGAATACCGAGGTGAGTAAGGATGCGAATACTGAGGTGAGTAAGGAGGTGAGTATTGAAGATGCATGTAAGGAGGTGAGTACTGAGGTGAGTAAGGAGGTGAGTATTGAAGCTGCTTCTTGATTCTATGAAGAGATATGTAGTTCTGGGCTGCCCCTGTCAAGGTAAGAGCCCATCTTTACAGATAATACAACTTTAAGCTGTTTAGTTTTTGACCCAGAAGACGTCGACACTGCTTGCCATGGAAGATGCTACTTGCAAAGAAAGGAGCTACTAGTATAACAAGATGCAGAAGAAAATTTATCTGAAGCCAACTTTCTGCACGGATTACAGTTGACTGGCATTTGAACTTTCTTCTAATTTTTCACATTCGGGAGATTGCCCGCATGTACAAGGTAAACTATTGCCTTATTGCCGTTAATGGTGTTCAGCCTCTATGATATAGTTATGCAGTGAAGGAGACGAGTCAAGAGTCACAGTCCCAACACTTCTTTTAGACGCTGTTTCAAGAGGTTCCTTCTCAGGATTGAATTGGTATCTGGCTATCTGCATCACGGGCCTTTGCCTCTTATATGGGTATTGAATCTTTTTTTTCCTTGGTTACTTGAATCTATGACAAGTGCTGCTGATCCTTTGCTTGCTTGGAGAAGTCTATGAAAAAGTGACACGGATCCTTTTCCTTGCTTGGACTGTATGAACTCGTATCTACTGACCGGAATCAATCATCTAGACGTTTCTACATGCAACAAAATATGCACATGCATATGTTAACTCAGCATATGGGCACCCTGCTGCATCTGACCTGCGAGTGTCAATCTACTGGGTGGACAGACGAAGTTATGTCTGGCAGCATACATCACGGACAAAAATCGAATAACTGGAGCTTCAGTAAATATAAGAAGCTCCATAAAAGTTACTGTTGGCCTGAAGTATGTCTCTTTATGTTTCAAGTCATCACATCTCTTGTACTTGTGTGCGCGGTGCCGCCCTTTGCATTGCAGGCAGTAAAGTTCTGTAAAAATCTAGTAGTACAGGAGTGTCAAATATTATGGGTTTGTACTTTGTACTGCTTGTGGCAGGGTTTGTACTTTTTGCTGAAATTTGACATTTCATTTTGCCTTGATGCTGAATCTCAGAATCTTGAATGATGTTACTGTTAGTTTTGCTGCAACTGAGAAATTTTCATGTCCCTGCATTGTCCACACACACCAGTTGGGACTTTCACATGAAGGTTGAAAAAGATTAGTGAAGAAACTTGGAAAGTTGAGTTCCATTGGTATTTCAAGATCACATAGGCATGTACACACTATGGTGGTGGTCAAGTTTGACCCATTGTGGTTGCTGTTAATTTTACACGGAGCACAAGTAAATGCAACTAGGCAAGGTTAGGCATATTGAAAGTCATGGACTTTGGATGTGTAAGACCACATTCGAATCAATGGAGTTGTTGTGAAACTCTATGAATAAAAGTTGACGGTTAACATCTTACAAATATCTATGAAATTTCACAAAAATTCCAAGAGATCTGGTTCATATGACCCTCTTAAGTCCTCTGTTTTTTCAGGAGTCGACAAGTTATTTTAACAATACCCACTTTTTTGAATGCGGATCCTCCCCCAATATTAGGACTCTTAATAAATGAATCCCAACCCTCCAAATAATTCAATGATCAGATCTTTTGATTTAGAAAAAAAAAAACAAAACCCTTTTTGTCTTCTCTTTCCCACACCCTACCCTCCTCCCCCGCCTGATTCCCAATCCCAGCCAACATCGTCGCCGACGCCGCCTCTCTTCCGTCCACCTCCTTCCTTGCTGCACCGCCCACGCCGCCGCCTGCAGCCCACCAATCACCATTGTCGCAGCCGCCTGCAACCACCATTGTTCCCCTCCGTCTCCCGCCACTGGCACCGCCCCCTCCTCTCTCCCTCCTTCCTCCACCTCCGCCGCATCCGCCTCCTCCTCCGCCCCACTCTCTTCGCCTCCTTCTCTCTCCCTCCTTCCTCCACCTCCGCTGCCTCCGCCCCACTCTTTTCTCCCTCTCCATCTCCGAACTCCGGCCCCTTCCTCTTCTCCTCTTCCCTCCCCCGCCTCCCCCACGACTCCCCCTGGCTCACCCCCTCCCGATTCCCATCCAACTCCCCCTTCTCTGACCTCCAATCTAACTTCTCCCACGCCCGCACCGCCAGATCTACCAGCTCGACCTCCACGCCGTCGCCCAGTTCGACGCCTGGACCTCCCCCGTCCTCCTCCGCCCCCCGATGCTCTCCCCGCTGCCTGGATCTTTCGACGCCTGGGTCGAGTTTACTGGAAGCCAAGAAGGTTTTTTTTTTTTTTTTTTTTCCTAAATCAAAAGATCCTGACCGTTGATTTGGAGGGCGGAGATTAATTTATTAGGAGTCCTGATATGGGGAGAGTATCCGGATTCGGTTTTCTCCAGTTTACCCTATTCCGAAGAGTGTGAATAAAACCCCCGACGCCGGCGAGCTATAAACCCCTCCCTCGTCGATCGTCAGTCGTCATACTCTCCGATCCCCGTTCTTCGAATCGCCAACACCGAGCCATCCCCGCCCGATTGATTTTCAAAACGAGCTGAAATGAAAAATGGAGGATTTCTGTTGGGAAATCTTCTGGCGAAATGGGGATCTTCAGTTTTACAAGCATCTCCTGCAAGTCGAGGCCGTTTTCTTCGTCCTTCAGTCTGTTTGACGCCTGCATCTTGTTGCTCTTCTTACTCTACAGGTTCTCCTTTATGTTTTCCGTTTCCTATTTTGTTTTGATTGTTGCTGAAAATGGAATTGATTTGGGGCCTCCGTGGTCAATCACCGGTTGCTCCTGGTTGTTGAATTCAGCTTTAATTAGGGTTCCCTTTGCTGGACAGGAATACTTTTCACGCCTTTGGTTCATATCTTCTGTAGCTTTATTAGTTTGATTTTCATGTGCATGAGCTCTTGAATTCATAGAGATTTTTATTTTTTCTTAGCTCCATGTGATACTCCGTGAAAATTGGAGCTCGTTATCCATGGAAATTGATGAGAACCAGATGGAATGATTCTCATTTGCTTTAGATCGTCTGTGTTTCTCTGTTTCACCGTTCCTAGAATAATCTCCAAAATCATTACGGAATAGTTTATATTACATCATTCAGGAGTGTAACTAGTGAGTTTCCCTTGTATATTCATGGCAGAAACTCAACCACAGTTGTCAACTGATATTATCAAGATTATGGACCAGAGATTATCACATATTGAGCATAGGAGTGCTTTTCTTGAGCGGCTCGTCAACAAGGTACTCTTCTACCTACTTGTCATTCTTAAATGTGAACTGCATTTGTTGTACTCCCTCTGTTAATTAAAACATGTCGTTTTAAACATTTGCACATCTATTAAGAAAGCAAATAAAAGCAAACAAAAATACACTTATACCCCTAATTATTACTCCCTCCGTTAATTAAAACATGTCGTTTTAGACATTTGCACATCTATTAAGAAAGCAAATAAAATCAAACAAAAATACACTTATACCCCTAATTATTACTTTACTTTTTCACTTTATTGAAAACTACAACTAACAAACATCTAATCATGACAAGGGTAATTTTGGAAAGTGGACACCAAAATACCTAAAACGACATGTTTTTCTTAACAAGATTTTACTCCTAAAACGACATGTTTTTCTTAACGGAGGGAGTACTTTACTTTTTCACTTTATTGAAAACTACAACTAACAAACATCTAATCATGACAAGGGTAATTTTGGAAAGTGGACACCAAAATACCTAAAACGACATGTTTTTCTTAACAAGATTTTACTCCTAAAACGACATGTTTTTCTTAACGGAGGGAGTAGTTGATTGTGTTTGGCTTTCGTAGTTTCTTAAATAACGCCCCTGGCGTTATATAGGGTCTTTTGGTAGTTGAAGGCATTTCGGCCTAGGAATCTTGCCCATTTCAGCCTAGGAATCTTGCCCATTTCAGCCTAGGAATCTTACCATGTTTTTCACTGTATAGAAGGTGGAAGGTGGGAATTAGTGGTGATAAATTGGAACTTATTATGAGATTTTGCTATTCATGAAGAAGGATGTGTAATAAAATGGTTGCATTATTTCTTCTTCTTTTTAAGTTGGTGCCCAATTTTGTTTTATGGATTGGATCTTATTTACTGTTTTCTCCCTTGTCATGAATTAAGACAGCCCGATGCCTCACCAACTGAGTATGCAAGAGCTAATAAGGAGCTGAGGAAGCTTAGAAGCTCAATGGATCTTATAACTGAGTTGAGGTCTAAACAAAAGGTATTTATTTGCTTCTCTTTCTCTCACTACTTGGGCCTTTTCATGAATCTGGACATTGGTGTCTTGTAAGATTAACTATTGGTTCTTGTGTTGCAACAAAAACATCTTTGAAGATTATTTATGTGAATGCTGCCAATTAATAGATACATATGATTGACAATTTGACAGTCTTTGAATGAGACAAATTAAATCACTTTATAAAGTATATAGAGAACACATCCAAGTTCCTACCCTGTGCCAGACTTCCAGTTGCGATTGAAATGAAAAATAAAGCTGTTCATGAATGTGAGCATGTACTATTTTCATCACAAAAGAGAAGAATTATCTGGACTTGTTCAGCAGGTTGAGGAAATTCTTGGTACTCTTCAATGCAGTTATGTGTCAGTGTGTCTCTGATATCATTGTCTCCTTGTTTGGATTGGATGCCTCTTTTTTGCCTTTTGTTTTGTATATAATGTATAGATACTACATATACCACACTTATTTGGATTATTTATTGTATTCTGTATAAACTTGGGAATGCAAAAGGGATAATGGGACTTGTGTCCTATTTTGTGTAGGAAATAGATAGTCTGAAAGCTTTAATGAGTGAATGTCCTGAAGATAGAGATATGTTAAATATGGCCTCTGAAGAATTGGGCCAGGCTTTAGAGCAAGAGAAAGGCCTACAAACTTTGCTATTGAAATCTCTGCTTCCAAAGGATGACGCTGATGAAAGAGATTGTATTCTGGAAGTAAGAGCAGGTAATTGGGCCTTAAGGTTTCGGTTTAAAACTTGAAACCACATTTTTTTTTCTTTTCCCGGCGTATTGATCATGAATAACTATGAATTAGGAACTGGGGGAGAAGAAGCTTCTTTATTTGCAATGGAGATCTTTAAAATGTAAGTTAATTTGATTATACTTTTGGAAGTTTGCTGTCAACAAATTTGAAAAGGATAGTTTCTCTTCTTTTTCAACAGGTATGAGAGGTACGCCCAAAAAAGCGGGTGGAAATTCGAAGTGGTTGATATAGCGGAGTCTGACCTCAAAGGATTCAAGGTATTTTGGAACCTTGGAAATTTCTTGGGTTTAAAAATTCCTCTTAGACTAGAAGTGTGTTTCTTCTTCCAGTATCTGTGTAAGATCATTGCATATTTGGACTAAAAAAAGAGGTTTTAACTTGAACTTCTTTTCCCAGGAAGCTAGTGGTGCAATCTCTGGTGCTGGGGCATATGGGAAGCTTAAGTTTGAGAGTGGAATTCACCGAGTTCAGGTATTGAAACCATCTCACCAAAATGTTCCTGGTGCTGTGGCTAAAGGATTGGATTGCAGCAAATTAGTGATCTTCTACTTTCCAATTTTCAGAGAGTTCCTGTTACAGAGAAATCTGGGCGCATTCACACAAGTGCCGTGTCAGTAGCTATCCTCCCTCAGGCTGACGAGGTTCTGTTTTATCCCACTTCATTCTTGTAATTTCCCGTGTAGCTTGGAAATAGGAAATCAATGTTCTATTCAAATTGGGTCTATATAAGTTCTGAGTTCAACTGCATGTTGTCTACGTAGGTGGATGTTCAATTAAGAAATGAGGATTTGAGAGTTGATACCTACAGATCTGGTGGCTCAGGAGGTCAACATGCAAATACTACGAATAGTGCTGTGAGGATTATCCATATTCCAACTGGGATAATGATTGCTATTCAAGATGAACGATCTCAACATATGGTAAGGAGTCTGAACCTGTTATGATAAAGGTATCCTGATTTATATTGACCACTCCTTGGTATTCACAGTTAAAATTTCTGTCATCACAGTTGCCTAATTGTGGACTTGTGGTGTAGAATTTTGACTTTATTTTGTATTTATAGTGACACTTCAGCCTGATACAGGTTTTGAATTTGGTAAAGAGTTAGGGTTTTGGAAATAGTCTTAGCACACGCTGCAAATTTGTATACCCTGCCATTGTCACCTTACCTAGTAGGATTTCACTTGTTTCAAAGAGGTTGAGCATGCTTCCCTTTCTTCATGCTGATTTATGGAGATGATGCTTGAGCTGCATCATGTAGCTGTGATGATTTGTTACTGAATAATAATATAAATTGTCTTCATCTTGTAGCTGATATGGTTCCGACATGTTTCAAATGATCATGTTAACTAAAAATAAAGGTTTAGAAGAACATCATTGTAGCCAAGTGTCAAGCTGAGTAAAATTATAAGATTGGAATAGCATGCATCCTGACCCGGACCCTCCTTCATTGCGGGATATACTGGAATTTTGTTGTTGGAATTGCCAAGTGTCAAGCTGAATGCAATCTATTTCTTCAGTCTTTCCTCAACATCGCATCGCTCACAGAGCTTACATGGAAGTTTTGTCCCTGTTTGTGGTCTTTGTGTTTGACTTTAATGTCCAAGTAAAATCTGGTTCTTACCATCCTTCACCTGACTGGTTTTATGTACTATTTGGCAGAACAAAGCCAAAGCGCTCAAGATTCTCTGTGCAAAGTTGTATGAATTGGAGAGGTCCAGGCTTCACACCAATCGATCAAAACTCAGATCAGAACAGGTAAATCATACTAATGCCAAGAGCTAAGCCTTTTGAATCTGATCTGTACTGGATCCATACCTCTCCGTTTTATACCTGCAAAAAGTTGAGCTTGGTCGTGAAATATGACTGCCTAGCTATGTGTCATTAAAAGTACATGATTGAGTTTCGTTTTGAAGAATCCAAAGGCCTGCAAAAGGATAGCTGAAGACTTGGTTTGGACTTGTTAATTCTCTTCTGATACCTATTTGTCCATCAAACCCATTTCAGCTTCTTGCTGTTATGCATCTACTTCATCGTGTTTCAGCTTTCCTTTCTTTCTTTTTTTGTCGTGTAAATGGTTGTTACAAAAAGGCTTGTGCCCTCTACAGATTGGCAGTGGTGACAGATCTGAACGCATCCGAACGTACAACTTCCCTCAGGGCCGAGTAACAGACCACCGAGTGGGCATCACACATCATTCGATCAATGAGATTCTACAAGGCGAGGGCTTAGATTTCTTCATTGAAGCTCTTCTCTTGCAGGAGGAGATGGATGCAATTGCTTCATTCACATCCACTTAGCTTCGACCCGTTTTCCAGCTCCTTAGATCTGGATCAACCTACCCTCTAAATGTTGCACCATTGTTTTGCACTGGGAAGATTTGTGTTTCTTTTGGCAGATAGTACTATGATAGCTTTAGTTGTATTAATCCATGTTGATTCATTTCAGCTAAAATAAGTGAATTCAATCAATTACAGCCACAGGCATGTGCTCTTTGCGTTGTGAAATGATTGAAATCTTTACTTTTTGCAGAACTATTACTAGAAGATACTCCACAAAAGTTAGTTTGATTAATTAATTATGAGATAAACCTAAAAATGAAGGAAATATATAGTGAACAATTTTAAACTATTGGCTTCGACAAAAAAAACTACGGAAATTTCGTCTGGTACCCCTGAGGTAAGGGCTATTTCGCATGGTGTACCAAAGTTTGACTAATTTCGCGCGGTGCCCCTGAGTTATGCATTTATTTCGGGCCGCGCCCTTCCTCAGTTAAAAGTAACAGCCTTACATATTGCCGTTTGTTTGTTCTGAGAGTTTCAATTCCAAACGAAGAAACAACGAACGAAGAGAAGAGGCCGACTAGAGGAGCAGGAGTCGCCGGCACCGAAGAGAGCCCTCAGCCGCCGGAAGGAGAGGTGGAGCCGTGGAGACGCCCAGGACCCACCGAAGGTGGTGGCCATCAGGTATGTCCCCTTTCAAAAAAAAAAATAGGGTTTTAAGCTCTCGTCCGCTCTAGAGTGTTTTTGGTTGGATTGAGGTCTTTGAATTGAGGTTTCAGGGTTGGATTTAGGGTCTTTCGGATATGATATATAGATAATTGGAGAGTTTTGTTCCAATTAGGTTTTTTTTATACAGATTTAGGGATTTTCGAAAACCCCTAGCTTTAGGCTAGGAGAAAGAGAACATTAAAATGTAACAGGCCAGTCTTTCTCGATTCTCCTACTGACTTCACTTCCTCTCCATCGTAGCTTTCCACTCAATTTCTAGGTTTTTTTTGGTGTGTTGGTGTGTGCTCTCCCCCTCTTTGAATTCCGCTCAATTTCTAGGGTTTTTTAGTTTACATGATCTGAATTTGTATTTGATTTGAGATTTGGAGTAGTTGTGATGCTCGAAATGTGATTTTGGGGTTGTGATAATTGATTGTGCTTGCTATATGAATTGTTCTTTGCTGGAATGCATATCAATCTGCCTGCTGCCACTGGTTCCCCTACTTCAGGGCTCTGTCAGTTGTTAGTGCTACACTACTACGAGGAAATCAATTCCAAGTAAAATATTGAGCTATATAAACGTAGTTGGCAATTTCTTAGTTTTAATGTGTAGAATTAACTAGGAAATCAATTCCAAATAATCAAATCTCGGTGTTGGCAATTGACAAGTTCACTACTTGAAAAGTAAATTTTCTAGTTCTTAATGATTGCTGATAATCCTGATATAGAAATCTCACTCTTGTAATCACCTTGCACTTTCTTCTTTTGTGGATTGTGAAGAAGTGATATATATCCTACTTGAATTCAACTCTCACCTTTGAACGGAGTTTCAGACATTTTGTTGGTTTCTGAATTGTGGATTTTTGGCCAATAATTTGTTCAATCAGTTCATCACATGCATGTTTTTCCTATGTTGTTGATTTTTCTAGCTAAAATTGTCAAAGATTTAGTTAGTGTTTTTGGTTTTGTGTACTGTATTGTTTGGCCTATTAGCTCAAATGGTAGAGCATTGTGCTCACGCACAAATATGTGGGTTCAAATCCCACATAGGCTATCTGGATATTGAGTTATTTGTCGTGGTTAAAAAATCTGAATTATTATTATTTTGGTCAAAGAGGGGGCTAAAGCCTAAAACTATAAAAAGAACCAGGTGTTCATACACTTGGTTAGTGCTTCAACCACCTTATTTGCTATCCTATTAATGCAATCAAGCCTCACCATCCGACTCGTGTTCAATAGCCACCCTCAACATTCCTTTATTAGATAGAAGTCGGCGTGGGTACTCATGATTTCTTCCACTAACTATCGTTTGCTCCAAATCCCTGAATGAATGTTTAATCAGTAGAGTGATGCTTTTTTCATGGTTGTTAAAGAGAACTTTTCTTTTCAAGTTCTAATTTTGTTAGTAAGCATTTGGTTACTTTAAATAACTACACAACCATATATAGCCTACGTGGGATTTGAACCCGCATCTTTGTGCGCGAGCACAACGCTCTACCGTTTGAGCTAATAGGCTTAAAATCACTTCAAAAAATTGATTTCAATTTATAAACCAAAATATGGTCAGATGCTTAATTACTTCTCCTAATTTCTTGAGTATAATCACATATACTGTAATGGTGCAATTTCCAGCTATAGGTAGTGTATAAGAAAGTGATATGCTGAACAAAAATTAGAATAAAGTAAAACTCAGTTGAATAGAAAAACACATCCTTCAATAGTAAAAACTAAGAAAGATATACAGATCATTTTAGCTGCCAACTTGTTGATCATTTTAGCTGAATGCTTATGATATTTTTTTCACACAAGAGCACAGATGCAAGCAGAAGGTTTTCATAGCTGAACTTTACCACAAATGCAAGCAGAATGTTGTTCCATTTGTGCCAATTGAACATTAAGGCAGCTGAACACTCAACACAAAATACAAAAGTTGCAAGCTTTCAAATTTTGCAATAAGACATAATCCCAATTCAACATAAGTCATTAACACAGGTTGCCAAGAACATAATCCGGAACATAATTTGCATGCTTTCGGTTCAGGGACTTAAAAAATTGACAAAAATAAGCCCCAACTGAGCATAAGTATATAAGCAATGACCCAAAAAAAAAAAAACTCAACCGATAGTCAACATTAGAGCATCAACGTAATCAACACCTAGCGATTCTCCCCCATTTCAGACCTAGCGATTCTCCAAACAACAAGTAAATTAGGAATAAGAGGGTCAAGTAATCAATACATGACATTCACCAATGATCAAAACATGACATTAAGACTAAATCCGCTTCAAGAAATTAAGCTTAAATATGAAATTCTAATCCCCAAAATTGGAACCAAAAAACTCAATATGACCTTCGAGTCTCCATCCCTAAATCCAAATTAATCCAATTAAATCCTCAATCCAAGCCCCTAACACCTAAATTTCAGAAAGTTGAATTCAAAAGTCGAGCAAATACCACTCTTGTGAACTAACCATCGTAGACGCCGCCCACCGCATACCAACCATACTCACCGGCATCGGGCTCGTCTTCCACTCCTTCCTTCACCAACGTCGTAGATCTTCCCTGGTTGTCTCTTGCTCGTTTTACTTTGTGATGTGCTTTTAATCCATGGAGAATCGTGTATGTCGTGTGAGAGATCAAGGGAGGAAGATTGGAAGAGGGTAAGCTACACTTTCCCCTTTTAAATTCCTTTTATTTTTTTAATTAACGGAAAAATTAACAGGGTGGTAACGGAGGGTTACGCAGCGAAATAAATTAAAAGCTCAGGGGTACCAGGTGAAATAGGTCAAACTTTGGTACACCACGCGAAATACCCCTTACCTCAGGGGTACCACGCGAAATTTCCGAAAAAACTATTATTGATCGTTGCTATTGGATGGCGTCGGACCCTACTAAACCACCACCAAGTGTGTCTTTATGGATGAGGATAACAAGTTCGATGTTCTCGAGTGTTGTCAAGCCTTGTTAGACCACTAACCAAGTGCGATATTACGGATAAGAACAATAAGTTCAGGATGAGAGTGTAAGAGCATCCGCACCGGGGAGCAAAGTCACTCCATTTGCTTGAGCATTTCGTGGGATCCTATTCATTTGCCAAGCAAAATTATTTTGGAGCTCGTGCCGGTCTTGAATTGCTTGAGCAATCAAACATTTACATTTGCTCCACCAATCACTTGAGCAAAATTTGTTCCATCGCTTGCTTGAGCAAGTAGTAATATCTTGTTTTTTTTTTTTTTTTGCTTTTTGTTTTGTCATTTGCTTGAGCAAATACTATTTATGGGTGCGGATGCTCTTAACTACCGAGCCGTCTGATACGTCAAATTCCTTTATTTTTATTGTATTATTTTTAAAAAAGAATTTCATTAACGGTCAATTTGACCATTATTAAAAATCAAAAGGAAAGAAAAAAAAATGGAAAAGAAAAAGAAACCCCAATACGTCACGTATTATACGCGCATATCTCGACCTTGTCTTAACCTTGGAACAGAGAAAAGTCAGGGAAGGGAGTAGAAGCGAAGGGAATCACAATCTACCCTCTCTCCGGTCTACCATTCATCCTCTTCGTTCCTCCCGGAAGATTTTGATTCATTCAAGAACTGCCGGTGGTGGATCGAGCGGAGGAATATCAATTGAAGCGGTGATCGATTTCGTGGTGGAATCAGCCGTTCTCATCAGGTGCTGAATCTCCTTCGTCTTCTCCCTTTTCCCCTAACATTTCTATGGACCGGTTTAAGATCCCGCTGATTTCACTATGAACAACATTCGATCCCCTCAAACTGGTAGTAGAGGAGTGAACAAAGTGTGTTGATCTGAGATTCGTTCTGCAATTTATGCTCAAGATACAGCAGAGTAGCCGTTCTCAGTTCTCACCAGGTAACGATTGTCCTTCCTTGCAGTTTTCACGGAACGATTCAAGGTTTTACTGATTTCACTCCACACGCATCGAATCTCCTTAAATTCGTAGTTGTTGATCTGAGATTCAGAGTTTGTTGCAGAAAAAGTTCACTCTTTAAGGCTCACGATCGAGGATTGTCTTTCTGATTTGGTTACTATAGTCTCCCTCATCTATTGAATCTGTTCCTTGTTTGATTCAACACATGTTCCTTGTCTGTCCAACGCAGTGATTGAACTCGATGATCATGATCCCCAAAATTTTGTTGATACCAATGTCATTTTGACTTCAACACATTATCAAAACGACACAGGCTTAGTTTGCCTAATATATATTTGGAATCGGAAGGAAATTAGTTTCTGTTTTGTTTTCTATTTTTATTTTTCCTTCCTGTTCTGCCTTTAGATCTTGTTGATAGCTTGAGCTGTTGGACAGACTTGGATTTCATTCTTGTGCAACATCTGTAAATGAGTTTCGTTGCTATTGAAGTTGTTTCTAACTGGATCCTGTATTGGAATTTCTGTAGACTTACTCAGCAGTTTTGGTGGTGTGAAGAAATTCTTAGAACCATTTCTTTCTAGGGGCCGTGCAGTATTTTCTGAACCATGGAATCATCTGGTGAGTGTGTTTATTGTTGCTTTAGTAACTCATCTACATCTTTTGAAGTAATTGATTTTCATTGATGATTTTGTGCTTGAACTACTGTATAGCATTTGATTGAGGATCAATATGTTTACAGTAGCAAGATAATTTAGTGTGTAAGGTTGCTGAGAATTCATTAGGGTATGCTTAACTTCTTGCTACAAATTTACTATCTTCTACATATAATTATTATGCTAAAAATTGTAGGGTTTAATACTATCTTTTCTAGATGTGACCTTGATTAGAAAGTTGTGTACTGTAGCCATTAGTAGCTTTTGGCTTTTCTTTTCTTTAGCTTTTGTACTAGTTAGCTTGGCTATGCTTAACTTCTTGCATATATGGGTCTTTTTTCCCATGGAATTATCAGTTCTTGAAACTCCATTTCTCCACCTCTCCTTTTACTCACATACTGACTTCTTGATGGAATTTGGAGTTTTGTTTTAGGAATGGTTGATCCATCATTGTGGATCATTTTTTTAATATGAATGGCTTTATAAGATAGTTGATAGCAATATTGTTGGGCTTATTATTGAAGGAACATAGTTGGCTTTATATCTGCAAAAAATGAGGGTTGGTTGGAGAGGCCTTTTGTGGTAAAGAAGGGTCACTATGGAGTGTTTGGAACTGATTGATAAATACATTGGAACTAATGCTTTTAGTGCTTTCTTTTCCAAGTGAGGGGCCTATTTTCCTTTTCAATGGGAAGGGATAGGGAAGAGACCTTACTAGGATTTAGTAGAAGTGATTTTTGTATCTTCTATAGAAATTTATTCTTAAGTGGTTATGACATCACCTTTTCAATGAAGATTTCCTTTCTGCATGGTTCGCCTCTCTTCTGGCATTGAATGTTTAAATTTATTAATATCTTAGTATATTCTTTTTATTTTTCTAACTTTTTTTTTCCTGAATAAGTAGCAGGTAACATCACATCCTTTAGTTAATTTACCTAGGTTATATAGGCTTTAGTAAGAAGGCTAATGGAAGGACAAGTAGATCCTTTCTAATCTTGCATGTCATTTTGGTTTTATGCTTATAATTCACTACGGATGTCGTAATTCTTGATTGTCTTTCTCCGTGGCTTAATATATATAAGTTTTTAAAAAAAATATTTCTATCTTTGTGGGCAGCTGGTGGTAGGGACACATCTGTTGTTGTTCTTATGCTGGATTCTGGAGAGGTGTACATGGTTGCCAGCTTGTCTAGTAGATCTGATACCCAAGTTATTTATATTGATCCTTCTACCGGAGCTTTGTGTTACAATGGAAAGTTGGGTGTTGATATTTTCAAGTCTGAACGCGAAGCTATAGATTTCATCACTAATGGTTCAAGGTGGCTGTGCAAGACAACAACTTATTGCAGGGCAATTTTGGGTTATGCGGCCCTGGGGAGCTGTGGGTTGCTTCTTGTTGCTACAAAATTGGCTTGTAGCATCCCAAATTTACCCGGTGGAGGTTGTATGTATACAGTGATGGAGAGTCAATGGATTAAAGTACCACTTCAAAATCCTTCTCCTCAAGGAAAAGGTGAACTGAAAAACATACAAGAATTATTAGAACTTGACATTGATGGGAAGCACTACTTTTGTGAGACTAGAGACATCACTCGCCCTTTTCCAAGTAGGATGCCATTGGAGAATCCTGATGAGGAGTTTGTTTGGAATGGCTGGTTGTCAACCCCTTTCAAAAGCATTGGCCTGCCATTGCTTTGTGTCATTCTCTTGCAGGTTTTGCTTCATACTTGGTATTTTGTGCTCATCCTTGTCGTATTGTTGGCTTACCTATTCTACTGTCTTCAGACATTGAATTTATTTATTCTACTAATTAAGAAGCCATAGGTCATTGCGAAAGTAAAATCCTGTTTTCTAAAAAGAAGCATGTTCTAGTTCTGTTCTATTTTTGCGCTGTGAACTTGTGATGCTAATTTTGCTAAATTTAATGTTATTATCCTCGAAAGATAACACTAGTGCTTCTGATTCCATTTGCCTTATGGAGAGTCAATAATGTAACTTTCATGTTGTTAACATGGATTAAACTTCTAGTTGCTTGAAGATTTCCTTCATATTGAATGGCTTCATGTTAGATTGTTGTCATTATATTGCTTATATGATAGATGCATGCTTCTTTATGGATCCAGTATCCTGGTAGATTGGAACTCTTTCCCTTTATATCTAAGCGAAGACAATGGGCGTAAAAGGGTTGGATGGTACAGGCTTGTCAATTGTCATACGGGGCCACAAGGCCCAACAGTCTTAAATATTTTTCTTAGTCTCGCACAATGTATCCACCACTTTGGTGCCCCTCATCTTTGTTATTTTTTATTGCAACTGAACAGCTTTACATCACTTTGCCTAGTTCTGTGCCGCTAATGATTTCTTTTGTAAGGTCAATTTTGCTTTCATAAAATCTGTCACTTGATAGGGAATGCAATGGTATCATAATATATAGTAAATTAGTCTGCTATTTTCCTCATGTCTTCTTTTATTATTATTCTTTCTATAGTTTTTCTGTTATTTCCATTTCCTTTTTCTGTTTCAGAAGTTTTGGTCATCTCTTGTTAGTAATAAGCCCCTCCTTTTCTTTTCGAGAATATAACTTTTATTTAAGCAAAGAAGATTCCATGTCTTTCTGCTGCTAGGATAATCACTTACTTCATGTTAACTCATAGGGTTTTGCAGAATGTCGGAGCTTTGGTAGCTTGGGACAGCAGGAAGGGATTGTTGCTTTGATAGCTCGCAGAAGCAGACTGCATCCCGGCACTCGATATCTGGCAAGAGGACTGAATGCATGTTCCAGTACTGGTAATATTATGGTTTCACAATCTGATTGCCTTAGAAAGTTTTTAATAATTAATGCTAGCATAATATCCTTGATTATGCTGCTTATGCATTTATGTTTTGAAAGTGGTGAATACAAAGTTTATGAACTGGTCATAAACGAGTGTAGTACTTGTGCTCTACTATCTTAACCTTTCACTTTTAGTTAGATTGGTAAATAAATTGTAACATTTTGACCATACAAGGTTGCTTTTATGTGTGGAGTTGCTTAACTATGTTGGGAGTGCAACTTCTTGGTCTCGTCTTGTTGTTAGTGGTAAAGCTTCAGTGACTTGCATAGCATCTTTTGTGAAATTTCTAAGTTGAGGCTTTGATAGTAGGGAGCTGTGTCCTTGTTTACATGTTGGCAAAATAACTTATTTATTTGACTTGGTAAAAATCCCTTATTTCCTTCATGAAAAAGAATAAAAATAACTTATTTCTAACTCGAGGCTTTTAAAAGGTATTTATTCTTCTTCTTCTTTTAACTACCAGCATATGCATCCTCATTTCTTTGACTCTTATTTCCTTCATGAAAAAGAACAAAAATTTGTTCAACTTCATTGCAGGATAACAGTGGGCAATTGTTGTAGTTATTGTTGTTAGTTAGTTAGTTAGACTCTTGAGTGTCTTCTTGACACTTTGTTCATCTCCTTGGCAGTTAGCATCCATCGTATCCTCTATCTTATTTCCTCCTTTTCTATTATTTTCCATACATGCTAGCTGTTATATTTTACTTGATTGATACATGTATATTGTTAAGCTGTATATGCTGTGCAGGAAATGAAGTTGAGTGTGAACAACTAGCTTGGGTTCCCAAAGGAGCCGGTCAGAGTGTTCCTTTCAACACCTACATTTGGCGGCGTGGCACCATTCCTATGTGGTGGGGTGCAGAACTAAAGATCACTGCAGCAGAAGCGGAAATATATGTTGCAGAGCATGAGCCATACAAGGGAAGTGAACAGTATTATCAAAGATTAAGTAAAAGATATGATACTCGAGATTTCAATCTTGCTTCTGGTGTGAGCCAGAAGAAAAATCCTTTGGTCCCAATTGTTTGCATTAACTTGCTCAGGAATGGAGAGGGAAAATCAGAATGCATCTTAGTTGAGAATTTTGAGAAATCTGTGAATTATGTCAGATCAACCGGAAAACTTCCTGATACTAGGATTGTGTTGATAAACTATGATTGGCATGCTACTGTTAAATTGAATGGTGAAACAGAAACAATTGAAGGACTTTGGAGATTGCTAAAGGGACCTACTATATCCATTGGAATTAATGAAGGGGACTATCTTCCTTCACGACAACGTATCCTGGATTGTAGAGGAGAAGTCATCTACACTGATGAATTCAAAGGTGCATTTTGCCTAAGATCACGACAAAATGGGGTGCTGCGTTTTAACTGTGCAGATTCTTTGGATAGGACAAATGCTGCAAGTTATTTTGGTGCCCTCCAAGTTTTCGTGGAGCAATGTAGGCGATTAGGGATATCTTTGGACAGTGATTTGGGTTTTGGGTATAAGTCAGTAGACAACTATGGAGCCTATATTGCCCCTCTGCCACCAGGCTGGGAAAAACGGTCAGATCATGTGACTGGAAGGACATATTATATTGATCATAACACTAGGACCACTACTTGGAGCCATCCATGTCCTGATAAGCCTTGGAAAAGATTTGATATGCTATTCGAAGAGTTTAAGAGGTCAACAATTTTAGCACCAGTGTCTCAACTTGCTGATTTGTTTCTACTTGCTGGAGATGTACATGCAACTTTGTACACAGGCTCTAAAGCTATGCATAGTCAGATACTAAACATATTCAACGATGAAGGAGGGAAGTTTAAACAATTCTCTGTAGCTCAGAACGTCAAGATCACTCTTCAGAGAAGATATAAGAACGTTATTGTGGATAGCTCACGCCAAAAGCAGTTAGAGATTTTTCTTGGATTGAGGCTCTTTAAACATCTTCCATCAGTTTCGTTTTGTTCATTGAATGTATGCCCCCTTGACATCTCTTATTGATTTTTGCGTTCCTTGACCTGTTAAATACTTGTGCATTGCCCAGAATATTCTTCCTAAGTTTCATATGCCGAGCATAGGATCGTATGTAAAATTTCTACTGGGTAGCATTTTTTGGCCAGGTCTTATTGTTCTGTTTCTTTTATTCTGTCTTTTTTCTTTTCGTTGTGTGACAAGGACCAACACTACTGTGTTATTATGAAATTTCAGTTTAGTGGGTCTTGAAATGCATACCTATAGCTCTTCAATTTCCTACCTTTCTACATCCCTTTTTTGCTTTTCTTATTTATTTATAAATGATAAACTAGCTTTTGGCAAATAGATTGAGCAAGTGTTTTGTGAAGATGATTTTATCATTTATGAAGGGAGAGTCGGTGCTAAGCTCAAATGTTGCAATCTAAGGGGTGTGGGTACTGATTATGCAGATTGTTTATGTGGTGCTGTAAAGGTTGCTTATAATAATTTCTGCTAGTTTTGTCAACGACCTTGCAGCTTAGAAATGTGCTTGTACACCCACATGTAGGAGATTCTGCTAACTTTAACTTGGCTTCTCAATATTGTAAATGATGTGTTTCTAGCAACCAAACCCTTGGAACATACTACAGGTCCAAGTGCAAAGAGCTGACATGACTCGGACATTGCCATGGAATGTCCAGTCATGATTATTTTTTGACTTTAAAATAATATATCATGAACATTAAACGTGGAGGATTTTGTTCTTTTTCATCATCCAAAGAAGACTCATCTCTCAGAAGCATTTTTGATATCTTGCTACCTTTCGATTGCATATATAATTGGACAAATGACTGGGATGCTGAGGGATTGTGCCTGGTACTTGGCTGTTGAAGTTAAAAAAAATGCAAAATTGGTCTCTTATAGATTGGATTGATTTTTTCCAGGTACCATCCCGACCACCTGCTTACTTTCTTAAACCAGTTCCAAGTATTTCAAATGCTGCTGATGGTACCAGTCTTCTGAGTTTTAAGAGAAAAGACTTGATCTGGGTATATTAGTTTTCTCTAGAATCCCATAATTTTCATACTTTTGTCTCCTTTGGTAGTTATATGCTTACAGAGTTTTATCTTCTATTCATAATGGTTCTGAGTTGCGAAACAAATTTATTGTCCATATCTTAGGTTTGCCCACAGGCTGCCGATGTTGTTGAGCTCTTCATTTATCTTAGTGAGCCATGCCATGTTTGTGAGCTTCTTCTCACTGTATCACATGGAGCTGATGATTCGACGTTCCCATCAAATGTTGATGTTCGAATAGGACGAGATCTGGATGGACTAAAGCTTGTCCTCGAGGTTTTCTTTATAACAGGCAGCATTTAGCACATATCTAGTTATATTTTTTACAATTACCCATGATCATACTAGTACATAGGTTCATGATTCGATTCACAATTTTAAAGGGAACCCCCCTTTTTTTCCTGTTCTTTGCTTGAATAATTTATTGTTTTTCATAAACGTAACTGCTTGTCTTCTTAACAAACCCTTACTTTGTCTTGTCATACAGTTTTTTCTAATACAGTTTGTATGTTGGACTCTTTTGACAGGGTGGTTATATACCACAATGTGCAAATGGGACAAACATTTCAATTCCTTTGTCAGGGCTAGTGAGCTCAGAAGATATGGCTGTAACTGGTGCTGGAGCACATGTAGATTCATCCAGGCTTCCTCTACTGTATGATTTTGAGGAGTTGGAAGGAGAGCTGGACTTCCTTACTCGGGTTGTTGCACTGACATTCTATCCGGCTGTTTCAGGCAGAACTCCAATCACTCTTGGCGAGGTACAAGACTAGAACAAAATTACTACTACACCATGCACACACATGTTAAGGCACACCACTTGTCTTTCCCACTCCGGATCAAGCACTCTCTAATGTGTGGGTTGTACTGAAAGAACTATAATATACTCCCTCCTATCTAAAATACATGGGTTTTTAGCACTTGACACAAGTTTTAAGAAAACACTCATTTCTCAAAAACCATCATCATTTTACTTACTTTAAAAATAAATATTACTATTTTTCAATACCCAGTAAATATTTTAACCAATCAAAAAACAAATTATTAGTACAATCCCTTACCTAGAAAATCTAAAAGCCCATCTATTATTGAAAAAAAAATCACCTAAAAAACCTTGTATTTTAGATTGGAGAGAGTAATAGTTTTAGGTGTATGTACTCTTCCTCCGGCTATTCCACACTATGGTGAAACTTCATTTAAATGCAAGAAAAAACTTGGTTAGTTATCAGAAAAGATTAGATGGATGTTCAATATTTAATAGAAAGACGTTTGATAAAGACATTAGATGGATGAGTGTCACAGATGTCTGAATAAGCATGTGTTTTTACATTTATTCTATCTTATGTCAATTTGATTGTTTCATATTTTTATTTGGCTAATGATCTATTTGTTTGTTCTTAATTTAATCTAATCTAAGAGTTCTGCCAAATGATATTGGTTACATAATTTAGAATTGAACTTGCTACAGATAGAGGTTCTTGGAGTTTCTCTTCCTTGGAAGGCCATGTTTACATGTGAAGGGCCCGGTGCAAGCTTACTTGAGAAAGTAAAAAGAAGTTTAAAGGATAGAAACCCATTTTTGTCAGGAACAGATGCCAGTTCACATCCTGCTACTTTACATGAAAAAAGTGTTTCCCTTCCAGTGGAATCAAATAGATCCAGTGATTGGCTTGATCTTTTGACTGGAGATTCTGTCAATTGGAGTTCCACTTCTAGCTCTGTTGGTGAAAGTGCTGCTGGGAATGGGAACTTGCTCAGCTCATCAGATGGCGTGGTTGATTCTGGGTCCTCTCAGTCTCAAGTTGTAGAGTTCTCTCAGAATGGGGCTAAGCAATACACAAATTTCATAAATTCCTTTATTGGATCAGAAAGGGTATGCCATCTATTTAGATGTTTGTTATGTGTTTTTTATTAAACTATTTGCATATACTAGCTACAAGTTGTGTATTCGGCGAAGGGATTTCTCCACTTTGATGTTAGAAATAATAATTGAGACCATCTTGTTGACGGAGAACCCTATACACGTGATTACCTGCGCAAGGAACTCAAATACTATATAATCTTCTAATCATGATGTTGGAACCACTTAACTCACGAATGAAGAACTGTTAGAAACACCCAATCTTTCTCTGGTTCTTTTTTCAGTAACAACGCAGCATCTTTGTATTTGTACTGTGTGCAATACTGGTTTGCCATTTTGAGGAATACCGTTAACTTGGTTGTCCAAGATTCCCCTTGACCTTATATCATCTTATTGGAAGGCCGTGCAAGACTATGCTAATATTTTTGCCTTCATTCAATAAGGAAGCTTAAAGTAACTCCATTAATTTGTTCCCATGTTTTCTTTAATCATATACAGTGATGATTAAAAACATATGAAAACAGCATGTTCTCCTTTCTGTTATATTTGTTCTAGTGTTAAGAAATGAAACATTGACTTCATTAAAAAGGGTGATAGATATACGTGTCTAGGAAGTTCTTAATTGATCAATTCCTTATTTCAGGCACAATTCTCGTTGCTTATAGTTGCAATATAATCTCATAGCATGTATTCTGGATAATGCCTTCTGGTTTGCAACTTACACTCGTCAACAAACTTTCTAAAGATATCTTTTAAAAAGTTAATGAAATATCCTGGTCTTTTGAATTCTGATTTTAGCAAATACGGAGTATTATTAAACTTGTGTTTTGCTTGGTTATTTGACTTGCTGCCAAAATTTAACGCTTTCAATTGCAATGCAGAGAAGAAAGCTGGATTTTGTAGAAGCTATGAAAGTTGAAATCGAACGTTTACAGCTTAATCTGTGTGCTGCTGAACGAGATAGAGCCTTACTGTCTATTAGCATTGATCCTGCTTCTATGAATCCTAATCTTTTGGTTGATGACCTGTACATGGTAAAGCTATGTCGAGTTGAAAATAGCCTTGCATTGCTTGGACAAGTAGCGCTGGAAGACAAAATCAATAGATCCATTGGTCTTGAGACTACTGAAAATAATATTATTGATTTTTGGAACGTTGTTAGAATTGGGGAGAGCTGTTTAGGTGGCATGTGTGAAGTGCAAGCTGAAAGGCCCGAGAGAATGCCTGCCAAGATATCATCAGCACAATCTGCAAAGTCTTTCTTTGTCTGCTCTGATTGTGGAAGAAAAGTTTGTAAAATCTGCTGTGCTGGCAAGGGAGCCCTTCTCCTTGGGAGTCAAAACCGTAGGTCGTCCAATAGTGCTACCCCAAGCCGAAGTGGTTCAAACACATCGGAGGAGATTATTTGTAAACAGTGTTGCAGTGATATCGTTCTTCATGCTTTGATCTTGGACTACATCAGGATGTTACTGAGCTCCAGGAGAAATTCTCGCGTAGTCAGTGCTGTGGAGAAAAGCTTGGAAGTTGTTAAAGGATTTCAACTGATTGATAAGGTGTCTGAAGGTTCTAAAACTTCTGATCCTCAACAAGGTGATGCGGTGCTTAGGAAGTTGCTCAATGGGGAAGAATCACTCGCTGAATTTCCATCTGCTAGCTTTCTGCACTCGGTAATGAACCACTTGTTAATATATTATTGTTATGCTTAATGAAAAATCTCAACTAATACAGATGGGTGAAGGGCAATAATTTTTCTTGTTTGAGCCCAAGACGTATGTTCCATGATAAAATCCCAAGGGTCACCTTAATTTTTGGATATTTATACGGTTTACTATGGGGTTTAATCTCCTATGAGTATGCTTGAGACATTTACAAGGTAATCACCACGTCATGTCTTTCTTCTCTTAATATTCTCTACAACAGGTTGAAACGGCTGCAGGTGCTGCACCTCCCTTGTCACTGCTAGCCCCTTTGGTTTCTGGACCACAGCACACCTACTGGAAGGCAACCACAAATTCCACATCTGTAGATTTTGTAATTGTACTTGGTAGTCTTTCAGATGTGACTGGAGTTATACTACTTGTTAGTCCATGTGGCTATTCAGAATCTGATGCACCTTCTGTAAGTTCTATAATTGCTTATGTCAGACTATTAGTTTTCACTCATCATTTTCATTTTTTATTTTTTTGCACAGCTTCTTTCTTTTCATTTTCTTAAAATTGATGAATCCCCTTTTGTTATGCTTTGGAAAGATGACCCTGTCTTTATTACTTCTCCCAGGTGCAAATCTGGGCCAGCAATATAATTGGCAAGGAAGAAAAATCATGCATGGGGAAATGGGATATCCAATCTCTGTTAAGTTCATCACCAGACCTTTATGGACCTGAAGGTTCTGCAGTCAAAAAAGTTCCTCGTCATATCAGATTTCCTTTCCGTAATCCTGTTAGATGTCGAATCATTTGGATAACCCTACGTCTTCAGCGATCTGTATCAAGCTCTATGAACTTTGAGAATAATATAAATCTACTGTCTTTGGATGAAAATCCTTTTGCACAAGTTGATAGCCGTGCATCTTTTGGGGGGGCAGCCGAAAGAGAAATTTGTCTTCATGCCAAGCGCATTCTTGTAGTTGGATCTCCTGTTAGGAATGACATAAACCTTTCGTCCACAGAAGCCTCTGACCAGCTAAAATTAAGAAGTTGGTTGGAGCGCCCACCACAGCTCAGTAGATTCAAGGTATAACTTATGCTTCAAATCTTGTATTAATTTAATGAACTTGTGCCAAAATGGGGCATTAGCACATTTTCTCCACAACGATTGCTCACTTTGTTTCTAATTACAGGTGCCAAATGAGACTGAAAGATTGCTAGACAATGATCTTGTGCTAGAATTGTATCCATCCCCAGCATCACCATTGTTGGCTGGGTTTCGCCTTGATGCTTTTAGTGCAATTCGACCCCGTGTTACACATTCATCAGGTTTAGATGCCAGTGTCAGGGACGATTCGCTATCTTTATTAGACGAAAGATTCATAAATCCCGCTGTTCTGTATATCCGAGTATCTGCACTCCAGGTAACTGTTGCATGTGTTTCCTCTTTGATCCCATATCATGAATTCTTAAGTTACAACACTACGATACCTATTAGATATTTTGGCTAGATTAATCGATTGGTGTTGTGGTAGTGTACTGTGTATATTGCCCTAGCACCAAAACAAAACCTTGTCAAAATTTTGTTTGTTCAGTAAGAGTGATGGTTTCGCACAAGTACCAGTTAAGCGTAAATTTGACATTCAATCTTGTTGTGCCCCAACCCCTCATAAATTTAGGAGCTCTTTGCAGCTTTCATAATGTGATTTGCATGCTGTTCATGATTTCTCTTTTGACAATGTCGGAAATTACGTTTTTTCAGGATTCTCTAAAGATGGTGACCATTGCAGAGTACCGGTTACCAGAGGCAAAACCTGGAACAGTCATGTACTTTGATTTTCCCCGGGAGGTACAAACCCAGCGAATTTCATTCAGACTCTTGGGAGATGTCGCGGCCTTTGCTGATGAACCAGCAGAGCAAGATGATGCTGAGTACCGAAGCTCCATGGTTCCAGCGGGTTTATCTTTGTCAAACAGAATTAAGTTGTATTACTATGCTAACCCTTATGAAGCAGGCAAATGGGCTGCCGTTGCTTAAAGAATTACAATACAAGATTGGTTTCTGGTAAAGCTTAATTAATCAGAAGATAGCATTATCTGTCTGGTAAGTTGTAAAATTTTGTTTTCTAGCTATCTTAATTTGCATTTTTTGATATTGTTTGACCATTTGGGCAGTCTGTGTTATTCTTTTATTACGAGGCATTCGAAAACTAGGTTCTGAAAGCACATTAAGAGGGCGATTGATAGAACGAGTGGCGTGAATCATGAATGACTTTCCTGGTTCTGTTTTGTAGATTTATGTTACGGAATGCTCAGTCACATCTTCTGATGTTATTGGCCTGTTATATATGGTTGATTTTGGTGTGTGTTTGGAACACGATGAAGTATATGGTAGCTGGTAAGATCTGTTACTTCAATCGGTTAGGCCTACATGTTGATTGCATCTTTGTCACCGGTACTCTTGCTGGAGTTAGATCAACATGAATGCATAGCTGAAGTGAAGATAGTGACATTAGTAGAGTAGGAAGAGTTCTTATATTTCTCATTTTTTTTATTACTTTATAGATGTTACGACGAAATCTCCACATGGATGAAGCACTGCCCTTGCTTGGCTTGTGTTTCATGCTTGCAAGTTCCATAGGAAAGGTGACAACTGACAAGTCTCAAACTTGTCAAGTTAAAATTACATCAAAATCACTAACTGTCCATTCCGCTACTTCTTCGTTATTGCTCATAAAGATCTCAGTTCCTGTGTCAATTGAAGTCCATACTCTCCGAGCAGGGCGAGTTCCTGGATCCTGCAACAAAACCCAAGCAGATCCCGAAGAAAGTTTTAGCACAAACCAGCCTGTGAACCACAAAACCGAAACTAGACACGAAAGCTGAGCTAAGAACCTAACCTGATAGAAATAAAGCCGGCTTGAAAGGCCTCCGACGTCCAACTCCCAAGTTGTCGGGTTCCCAACCCACCCTTGTCCGGGGCTCGTAGGGTACCCGTACTCACCCCAAACAGGGTGAGGAAGCAGCTGCACTATCTCCTGCGCATGGGGGTTGCTGTAAGCGTCACACGGGTCAGCTATCGGCCCTAAATGCCTAGCGTTCCCGGGGCCACAGTAGTAATGGTAAGCTCGGTAGGGGAAGCGGGCAGTGTCGGTTCTATGGATCTTGGTGTTGTTGGGCGTAATGTGGTACGGAGGACAAGCCCTTAGATTAGTAGGGCTGCACCAGGCAGGGGTCTCAGGGTTTATGATCATCTCGGTGTATCGAGTAACGTCAGTTAGCAAGTCACCGTCGCATGGCTCGCCGTCGTTCTTCCAGCAGCTGCCGATGTCGATCAAGTAGAACTGGCTCTTGGGTCCTCCTCCTCGCTTGACATCCAAATGCAGCCTCACCTTGAAGTTTGGTGATTCAGGACGCTAGACACAAGTGTACTTAATCAGGGATTCAGGTTTTATGGTTTGTGGTTTATCTGTTTTTCAAGAAATATATATTTACAAATAACTATTTTTTCAACTTCAACTATATTATAAACTTAATCTATCTAGAATCTAGATCCTAAACCTTTAGCATGTTGGTTAATTTCAATTGTACAAGTTTGGGGAAAAAAAAAAAAACATGAGTGACATACAATATAGAATACTCCCATCTATTTTATTATTTATACACATTTTTTAAATAATAAAAATTATATAAAATATCAACATTTTTTCCATACTTATTAGTAATAAATATATAAGGTATTTTTTTAAATTCGTATTTTATATAATTTTTATCATTTAAAAAAATATAAATTATCATAATTAAAAGTAAACATAGAAATTAAAATGTCAAAACAATGCAGACAGACCTAACATGTTTTATCCGCGGTTGACCACCCAGTTCACCCTAAATCTTTGCCTTGTATTCAACAACAACAACAACCAAAAAAAAAACTGACCTAACATGGATCTATTTAGTTGACTGTTTGCAACTTTACCAACACAATAATTTTGTAGGACAACTACTCACCACTGACTCACTGAGTACTGATTCTTATTGACCTTTGTCCTGACAAAGTGCAACAAAACTTGCATCCTGAATTTGCAATTATGGTATCTATATGATACAAACGAATCTACATTTGCACTTGTTTGATGCAGTTTTTGCTGACAAGGAACTTATTTGTGCTGACAATGGTTCAAATCAGACAAAATGCAAAGGTAAACAAGTTGAATTGCACACAACTAAACTGCCATCCATAAATCACAAGGCAAGAATCAACAAGATAGGAAGAGGAACTCACAATCTTAAGCATTCCGCGGGTGTCGTAATGGTAGCCACCGGAGAAGCCGGAAGTGGCATCTGCCCTTAGATACAGCATCAGCCATGGGTACTTTAGAGAAGTCTTGAGCTTATGCCTGAATACCCAGCTTGTCCCTTCACCCACTTCCTTCTCCCAAACCACCTCATAGAATGAGGCACCTTGGACCCCAAGTCTAACGTCGCGATCCAGGTCATACGAGCCAGCGAAGCTGCCTCGAAGAATGCCCTTGCTTGTGACCCGAGTTGGACTATGATAGAGCCTTGGTGGGTTCATACACCCGGGTCCAAAGCAAGGGAACTTCCCGTCCATGGGGGCTGGAAATGGACCGACTTTCCGCCCATTGTGAGGGCAGTACCCTGAGGTGGTGTCAAAGTTGCCATTCTTTAGCATTACCATCCAGAAATGCCATTGATTTCTGTCTTCCTCTAACACCTTGCACAAAGATCCTAGATACACCTCTTTCTCAGCTGCATATAGATCTGGGTCATTTAAAGCTCTTGCCTTTAGGCCTGGAAATGGTTTCCCCACCCCCAATTTGTTGGTTTCTTCACTCACTTTGTGCTCCAACAAGTAACTCCCTGTCACCCAGATTAGATCATAACTCAACAATTCCACACTACTAGTGATACTACCAGTAAATATATTGGAGAAAACTTTATATTTAATGAAGCTAAACAACAAAAACAACCACCCAGTTAATCCTGCGATTAAGCGGGTTTGGGGGTTAGGATGTACCGTATACCCACTCTTTTCCCGAACAAGTTAAGAGAGTATTTATGGTAGACTCAGAACAATAGGACATAAGAACCACATAATAACAGGCCTCACATAAGGTAAAATAGACAGTAAAGAAGTAGAAATGAAGCTAAAAATGAGAATTTACCAACTACGCTAAACTGTTTTTGTATTCTTTACTCTTTTTAAACTCTTTTATCCCTAAGTATCAAAGTCCGACGAGACTAATGATAATCGGGTTGGAATGAGTTTCATTCTCATTCCTGCCCATTTCTAACACAATTATCAACTATCATGGTTTTACATAACTAAAAAAACAGCAAAACTAGCAAAGCATAATTCAAGGGAGGATCATCTTACTGTTACTGTTACTGGAAGGAGAGAGAGAGCAATCAAAGCAATCAGCAGCTCTAGGGCTACCCATCTGAGCAGCTTCTTGACCCACTTCATTGCAGAAATTCCAAGCTTCAAAGGCAACTCTCAGCCCATCTCTCCTCATCCCTGGGTCTCCCACTGCAGATTTACTCCCACTTACATATGAAGCCCTAAAAGCAACCACATTTACTATCCAAAACATTGTCAAGAACACCAGCCTCTCCTCCATTGCCCCCTTTCTTGATTTCTCCTTGCCTCCCCTTTCTTTTTCCTGAAACACAATCACTAGCTCTTGAATTGCTGATGCTATTCAGCTTGTCAGTACAAAATTAGGTATCAGCTGGTGCATTTATGTGTTACAGCTGAACATGGCTATTAATAGAGAGTATCAAAATTTCAGCATAAAAATAAAAATAACAATAAAATTATGGTATCAACTTTAAAGCCCATACTCAAGATTTAGCTGCTGAAAGAAGGAAACCATGGGAATTGGGAACGGAAATGCATAGCTCAGCTGGGAATGGGGAAAATGTATTTGCTTTCACTTTTCTTTCTCCAAGAGCCCTAAAGATTGTTTCTTTAAGGCGCCAAGGAATTATAGAGGGTTGCTTTAATTTGGCCTCCTCTGTGGTTCAATTTATAAATCCACTAAATGTCATTTTCATTTAACTTGTGAATTTAATTTTAAATTTAATGAATCTTGTAACATGTACTTGTATGAAGGAATGCCTATGTGTTTAGTCCCTAACTTTTCCTTGTTTTTTCCATTTTGGATAAATTCTTTTTGTGTTCTCATGATTAGGGGAAAAAAAAATTGGTACAATTAATAAGCAAGTCACATTATCTACTCACTTTACTTTCTTTAAACCAACAAGCTAATAATTGATTTGTTGATTGCTTCATTTTAATAATTAATCATTAATCAGCAAAGGATAAGATCCCATAGGCTAAAATAAGTCCATTTTTTAGTTAGGAATAAGGGACACCTATCTTTCCTTGTATACCAAACCCTTGATTGCTTCCATAGTTCCATGGCATTGTTTGTCAACTGTTGTTTTCAGGAAACTAGCTCAAATTCCAATTAGTACAAGTTTTCATCTTTTTACTCAGCACAAGGATATAGAACTGATTTTTTTTTTCTTGCTGCCATTGGTGACTGAGTTTTTCATATAACTTGCTAAGATATACCACTTCCTAGCGAAATGTATGGTGCGATTCGTCACTTTGTAACTGGGTTACGTGCAATATATTTACCAATTCAAACTTTCTAGCGAAATCAGGAGAAGTCGTATACGCAGTATACACAGCATTGATGGAAATATGGCTTCTAACCCACATTTCCATCAATTTGACAGTAGATTTGGCAGCATTCTTAGTTAAGAGTAAATGAGGGATGAAACACTTCAAATCCCAAATGATGGAGTTCGGTGGAAGTTTGGTGGGAAAATGAGGTGTAAACACATTTACACATAAAAAGACCCACAAAGACAGCTGCCAATGTACAGAAACTGAGCAATTTAGAGTGCAATCTACAAGTTTTCTTGCCTTATGTTCTTGGTGTTTCTTTTGTCAGTTACCACATTTGATGGAGATAAGTACATAAAGAGTGTAGAAGTTCCAACCCTTTTGCTTCCCCAATAATTAGGCAAATTAGGGCTATTTTGAGCTACTAACTAGCCTACCGAATTCGCCATTATTTACTAAGATTATTGACCAATGTTTTTCGTATTCATACAGATTGCATTGTGAGCATGGTTTGGGTAGCTCCGGTGTACTGAACTAGCAAGTATCCATCTGCACCTGAAAGGCACTACTCTGGCTGCCGTTATTGTGATGAGTGATATCTCAATAAATCGGGTAAGGTTATCTTCCCGGAGTTATTGGGATCAAGCCTCCTGAATTGATTGCAGATGACTGATATGTCTTTCTCCTCTATTTTCCCCATCTCCTTGAGCATGTAGATGATATACTCTGATTTGCTGCAAATCAAATGCCACAACAGATCATCAGAGACAGTTTTATAACTTGAACTGCAACATGATGCAATGTCTGAAACCTTATCCAATCGTAGAAAGCCGGGTTAAACAATCTATTGTTACATGACCAACTAATTGCTTTGCCGAATACAGTTGATCTAGAGTTGGAAGAGCATAGATGATCTTATTCCTGGAGGGTCTGATGATCCTTATCTTATTTAGGCTAAAACTGGCAAGAAATCAGCTAACTTCATAGCTATTAAAACCGTAATATAGGTCTTAGCATCCTATGATCTTGAGATCCAAAATGCATCAAACAATTTAAAATCGCGCATTATATTCACACATTGGTATGATCAGATTCTTTGATTCAATCCTAGTGAACCCCCTAACAGTTTCGAACATTTCAGCTGTTTCAAATGCAGTAAAGAATGCATCTTTTCTGCTCATCTTCCAAGTCTAGACATACATTATTTAGCCGCTGAATGCTGCCACGCCAAACACGGTCTAACATCAGTGTAACAAGCCACTCAACCAAAGAACCAGTGCAATGAAAAATCAAATCAGGTACAGAATCAAACCTGATGAAATCTTTGTTATTGAGATTGGCAGCAAGAAGATCATGGGCAGTAATATCCCTCTGCAAGACCCAATTAGCAATCCTCCTTTGCCTCCTATCAACCCTAGCCTCGGCCAAGTACAAGAAAGCCCGCGCCACCGCCAGCGTCGACACCAGCAGCCAAACCCCCGCCAGCAACCGCCCAATCAAGCTCCGGAAAGCCCGATCCCCGTACCCAACTGTGGTCACAGAAACTGCCGCCAGGTACACCGAGTCCACCAAGCTCAATCCCTCAATGAAATAGAACAAACCCGCCCCAATTCCAATACAAACCACCACCGCCCCCAAAGCTAACCCTACTTTGAGCCTGATCCGCATCCGCCCTTTCTCAATGTCGACTGCAAGCAGCGATTTTGACTCGATTATCATCTTCTCTTGTAGATCGAGGACCCGATTGACTGCCCCGCTGAGCAAGATGTCGATGAATCCGAAGCCGATTAGGACGAAGAGGCAAGCGAAGAGCTTGGCGGAGGGGGTTTTGGGGGTAATGTCGCCGTAGCCGATTGTGCACATCGTGACGATGCAGAAGTAGAAAGCGTCGACGATCGGGTGGGTTTCGACCCCCGAGAAGCTCTCCGGGCTGAGTCCGTACACCAGGACTCCGAGACCTAGGTAGATGAAGACCAGGAAAGCGCATTGCTTTATGATCGGGAACCGCGAGGAGGGCGACGATGAGGCGTTTGCGTTCGGATTTGGGGATTCGACGAGGACAGGTAGCGCTGGGGCGGTTTTGCTCCGGTGGAGGATCGGGCCCGGGTGGGCCGATTTGGGTCCGGATCCGGGCTGATCGGGTAGGAGTGGGAGGGTGAGGGTGAGGGGAGCTGTTGCAATTGCAGCAGCTGCCATACAAATTGAAAAGAGGTTTTTGGGGGAAAAAAGGGGAGTCTGTAAAATCAGAGAGATGACAACGAGGGGGTGAGGTTGAAGATGGAAGATGGTGATTGAAGGTGGGTCCCATCTGATGTGGCAGGTGGCCCACACTTGACGTGGACATGAGAGCGGTTATTTTTTAGCAAATTGCCAAAAATAACCTTAACTTTCTGGGTATTGCGGAAAATGTCCCAAACTTATAAAGTTGTGAAAAATTTGCAGGCGGGTGTGGGTCCCGTCTGATGTGGCAGATGGCCCGCACTTGACGTGGACACTGAGAACGGTTATTTGTTTGGAAAATTACCAAGAGTAGCCTTAACTTTCTGGGTATTGCGGAAAATGTCCCAAACTTATAAAGTTGTGAAAAAATTGCAGGCGCTTCCCGTCTGATGTGGCAGGTGGCCCACACTTGACGTGGACACTGAGAACGGTTATTTTTTGGCAAATTGCCGAGAGTAGCCTTAACTTTCTGGGTATTGCGGAAAATGTCCCAAACTTGTAAAGTTGTGAAAAATGACATTAAAAATGGGGGTGAGTTGATGAGTTATTATTAAATGGCTTTTCACCAGAGATTCGTTGCAGTCCGCCAGCTCGGGATCTTGAGGTTCAAGATTGAAGGTGATTGCGGCCTAGCGATTATTAATGCTATCAATATTTCTGGAGTTGTCCTTTGAAAATCGAGATTATCATGTCGGATTCTCGGAAGCTGCTTCAGGACTTCCATGTGTTTTCCTACATCCATATATTAAGGGAGATCAATCTAATTGCGGATAAAGTGGCACATCTTCAACACATCCTCAATCATAAGTTCATGACCTTAGCTCTCGTGTCTCATCATGAGCTTTAGATTCTCGTCCGAAATAACGCTCCTGACACCACCCAAACTCTTACCTTGTATAAAAAAAATTATCCTACTATCATTATTATTAAACTCTCGATCTTTTTTCTTTCCTTGGTGACCAAACTATGGGCATAGATCTTGTATACTTGCATATGCTGACTTGAAAGTTTTCTTGGTAGCCAAGGCTTTGAAAAGGACATTGCCTTGCAATATTATCTTAAAAAATAATAAGGAAATAATAAATTAAAAGGAAATTAATCAATGTCAACTACTTAATTAATTATTTCTACAATTTTGTTATCTCCTTTGGTTGGGCTTGGACTTGGATGTTCACTTGTCCGCCAAGAAAATCCAATTGAATTTCTTTCCTTTTAGGAGTTGAAAGTTCAAATTTAAGATCAGAGGGATGATGTCTCTTAACTAAGAATTCCAATATTTTTTTTTGGCAATATCAATATATTTGTCTTTTAAGATTATAGGGCGATTTTGGTACATGGCATTTTTTAAATATCCAATTAATCACCTAGCCCATAAATCAATTTAATTAGTTTGCCCTAGCCCCTTTCCCAATTGGGTGGGTTGGTCAATGGTCAACCGTTTGACCGTTGACCGGTCAACGGTCAATTTTGATGCCAACTTTTTTTTTTTGATGTCAACTTTTTTTTGATGCCAACTTTTTTTTTTTAGTGATGCCATATTTTACCGTTTTGATGCCAAAATTTTACTATATTTTATTTTCACTTTGATGCCACTTTTTTATGTCAATTTTTTTTACCGTGATGCCATATTTTTGATGATATTTTTTCAAAGTAGTATTTTTGATGACATTTTTTTCTTTAATGTGATACAAATTTTTCAAAATGGCATCAATGGTCAACGTGACATTAGAGTAAACAAAAAATGTCATCAAAGTTTAAAAAAAGTGTCATCCAATAATTTAATTAGAAAAGTGGCATCAGATTGAAAATAAAATGTAATAAAATTTTGGCATCAAAACGGTAAAATATGACATCACAAAAAATGTCATCAATGTTTTAAAAAAGTGGCATTAAAAAAAAGTCATCCAATCATTTCATTAGAAAAGTGACAATATTTTGATTCCACGTTTTAATCTCTTATGCCATCAATTATATAAAATTGTCACCACAAAATGTTGGCATCAAAACGGTAAAATATGCCATCACAAAAAAAAAAAAAAAGTTGGCATCAAAAAAAAAAAAAAAAGTTGGCATCAAAAAAAAAAAAAAAAAGTTGGCATCAAAATGGGTTGACCGGTCAAGAGGGCTAAGCAATCTAAAAAAACAATTAATGGGCTAAGCATACTAAAAAAACAATTAATGGGCCTATCTAGCTAATCAAATATGCTAAAAGAGCCTTTTCACCAAATTCCCTCAAGATTATATTATTATATTCATTTTTAACCAGCAAAATATTATTATATTTGTTGTTAGATCAACATTAATTAATAAATATCACCACTTTTTTTTTTATTAAAATTGATAACTATCAATAGTTGTTAATTTTTTATGAAATAATATTTTACAAAATTTGATCAAATATATGAAAAAGTTGATGTCGAAAATTTGATCAAAATTTGACAAAATGTGATCAAATAGAGAAAAAAGAATCTAATATTATGATATTTTTTATTATTTTTATATTTTTAATGTCGAAAATGTGATTTTTCTCTTAAAAAATTTAGATTTTGAAATCAAATTAAAGCAAACAAATCCACCTGTTTTGCATTAAATACCCGCGATACTTGGTACGATGCTAGCAGTAGCATCCCAAAACGATATTCTTCCTTCTTTTTTTTTTTTCAATTATTTTATTCATTTTTATTCTAGGATCGATGCCATAAATCCTCCGTTAAAATTGGCCCATTTATTTTAATTATTTTATTGATTTTTGGACAGTGTACTTGGACCTCCAAGACAGCTTCATCCAGCACGGCTACATCACGTTCTTAATTTATTAAACAATAATTTCTTAATTTTTTATATTAAACAATATCTGTTTGGCATCTCTACGTGCATCCAAAGTACAGATCCGATGGAGCTTTTTCCATTTTACCTGCTCCTACTTTTATTTTATTTTATTTTTCCCAATTTGTGCCCACAATAATACGTCAAGCTATACGCACGCATCAAGGAAGGTTTTCCGAATTTGCACGGAATCTGAATTTCCATCACCACTCTATATACACTCTGTATATATATATATATATATATATATATATATATATATATATATATATATATATATAGAGTAGTGGGAAAACCAGATCCAGGAGGAGTACTGTCTGTGGGGGGTTTTTGTGTTTGAATGTGAGAAAGCAATTAATTCAGTAAGCAGATTCCAGCCTCCCCGGAACGGCGCCGTTTTGCCCTTTTGCCTGTCTCCTTTTGGTAATATTTCTGTTTGAATTGGTTCAACTTCTTTCATTTTCAGCTCCTCCTCCATCTCCTTCTTCTTCTTCTTCTTGTTCATATTATCGAATCGATCTGTTTTCGTGTTGATTTTGAAATGAACGGTGAATCTTAGACGATTTTTTCTATATGATCGATCTCATTGTGAATTTACTAATTTGCCTATACACTTTTGTCTATATTTTTTATAATGCATCCCATAACCTATCTACTTGAGAAAAAAAAGAAGAAGAAGAAGAAGAAGAAGAATGTGTGTAGAAATGCTCTTAATTGTTGAGGGAGGTAAGACCCAAGTTAATTTTGCATTCCATCTAAAGAGAGTACATGTATTTAATTAGATGAGTGATTTTTTTTTTTTTGTCTTGATGTGAGATAGTTTTTTTTGCACTCGGGATATGGCTTGATGTAAAATAGAGAAAATGGACAATTTTAGAGGAAATATGAGTTTTTTTTTTATTTTTTTAACCCCAATAGTTTCTCTAAAACAATCTATATATAAAATAGAGAAATAGGAGGAGAGAATAAAAAATTTAGAGGAAGGGTTAGAATCTGTAAAATTTAATGCGTTCACCCATTTTAATATCTACCTATTTGTTTATTGGTTGTTGCCTATTAATTTATAATGAAGCTATTAGAATTTTATTGATTAAATTATGAATTTATGCATCCATTATAGTGTATAATAAATGTAGCAATTTGTATAAATAGAGAATCTGTTGGAGTTGTGGTCAATAATTTTTAGAGATTTTGTTATTTTGTTCTCTATTTTAGAGATTTTTAGAGAAGCTGTTGGGGAGGCTCTTAAGGCTCCATTTGGCAACATCGTTTTTTAAAATTGGATTTTCAATAGCTAGTTATCTCATAGGTTCATACTTAATTCATACCTTTTCACAAATTTTTTTTCCTTATCTCTTATCAGTTACTTTGTATTATATATAAGAGCATCTCCAACCGTTTTCCCATTTGCGGGATTTTGGAGTTAATATTTTTTTTTTGTCAACAGATTCTCCATCACATTCTCCAAAATAGAGAAACAACAAAAAAAAATAGAGAGAATTCCTTAAATCTACAACATTTTTCAAACTAAATGATTCTTCAAATCTTCAAAATGGAAAAACGGTTAGAATTAAAAACAAAAATAATTTAAAGAATATATATATTTTGTTTCCCATTTTGGAAAAAAATTAGGAAAATTATTGGGGATGCTATAAGCTATATGGTTAATTTTTAACCATCTTAATTATACTAGCTTATAAACCATTTAATGTAACATATATTGCCTTACAAAGCCTAAGTTTTTTTTTTTGTTTCCCATTATACAAACCAAGTAGCTGAAATTTTGTACATATTTCAGCCTTGAAATTGAATTGAATACAATAATTCATTGTACTTGTAAGGTTTTTAAGACCTCAATGATTCATTTCTTCTGTTAAATATATCCATCAATTGATTAGTTAATCCAGCTGAGTTAATTAATTTAGTTCCTCTCAGACCACAGTTTTATACAGGAACCATTGACTAGAATTTCATTTATTGTGTATAGATATTGCACTTTGCTTGAATTATTGTGATTTAATTTCCTGCATATCTTATTATCTTTGACTATAAAATTGTCCTTATAAATGCTTGATCCTGTCATGTAACTACTCAATCAATTTCAGCCCATCCCTTGTGCAGGTTCTTAGCATAAGGACATTTTTTGGACCCATTAGATAGATTCGATCAACTAACTCCTTGGAAAAAATGGAAACCGAAACATCTGCGAAATCAGCTCCATTGGAGATGGAGATGGAGATGGAGATGGGAAAGAGCAACAAGGAGGAGTTAAAGTCGACGAATGATCAGTCAGTTCCGTTCTACAAGCTGTTCACTTTCGCCGATACAACTGACAAGATTCTTATGGTGGTTGGCTCAATCTGCGGAGCAGGAAATGGCGTATGTATGCCTCTTATGACAGTCTTGTTCGGCGAGCTGATTGATGCCTTTGGCCAAAACCAGAACACCTCGCACATCATCCATGTCGTCTCAATGGTCGCTCTTAAGTTCGTCTACTTGGCTATTGGTGTCGGCGTTGCAGCATCTCTTCGTAAGCACTACCATCCTTTAAGGCCTGATCTGACTTAAGATTATAATCTAGATGAAAATTTTGATGAAAATCTAAAGTATATTTAGGCTCTGTTTGGCATACTATACAATAAGTAGCTTTTCGGAGGTTGTGGCTTTGATATTATATATTTTTACATGAAATAAATATAAGATTTTAATTTATTTTGGAATTTTTTTAACAACTACTCACCCAAGCTTTTCGGAGTTTATGATTTTTTATTCACAAATTTTTGTCAACTATATCCTAACAACTAGGTAATTTCTCAAACAACATACTGGCTTATTAACTATATTTAACACAAATAATCAATCAGCTTCAGCTACCCCAATGAGTTGATAAGATGTGAATGTGATTGATCTTTATTGATTCGTCGACAGAGGTGATTTGTTGGATGGTCACCGGAGAAAGGCAGGCTGCAAGGATACGGAACCTATACCTGAAAGCAATCATACGACAAGATGTCGCGTTCTTTGACAAGGAGACAAACACAGGAGAAGTTGTTGGACGGATGTCAGGCGACACTGTCCTCATTCAGGATGCCATGGGCGAGAAGGTACCGATAAATTGCTTGTTGTTCGTCTAAGTTTGCTTCTATTGTGTTTCAGAATCTCACAAAACCGGTTAATGTTGTATTGATCTTAGGTTGGCCAGTTCATACAGCTGACATCAACATTTCTTGGAGGCTTTGTCATAGGATTCATAAAGGGTTGGCTACTCACCCTTGTCATGCTTTCTTGCATCCCACTCGTCATAATTGCTGGGGCGATTATGTCTATTACGATATCCAAGACATCAACAAGAGGGCAATCCGCGTATGCAAAGGCATCCAATGTTGTAGAGCAATCGATAGGCTCCATTAGAACGGTGAGTTTTAGTCCTCGGATGCACATGGAATATATTGATATATGTTTTGTTGTCTCTTTGGCTTATTTGAGGTGTTTTGAAAACTAGGTGGTGTCCTTCACTGGTGAAAAGCATGCTGTGTCCGAGTACAAGAGGGCTATCGTAGACGCCTATAAGGCAAGTGTTCATCAAGGACTGGCTTCTGGATTGGGCCTTGGATCTCTTTTCCTAGTCATCTTTGGAAGCTATGCATTGGCTATATGGTTTGGCTCGAAAATGATCATCGAAAAAGGGTACTCCGGAGGTGCTGTTCTGAATGTGATCTTCGCCGTCTTGACTGGATCCATGTGAGCTAAATTTCGCAATGTCAATCTCCTTAGGACTAATGAATCCACAACCTGTTTTTTCATGTACTGTATATAACAACGTGTTGATTTTTCTGTATTATAGGTCACTTGGGCAAGTGTCCCCTTGTCTTAGTGCATTTTCAGCAGGGCAAGCTGCAGCATATAAGATGTTCGAAACAATCAATCGAAAACCAGAGATTGATGCATCCGACATGGGTGGGAAAGTACTAGATGACATCCGCGGTGATATTGAGCTAAGAGATGTCTACTTCAGCTATCCTGCTAGACCGGATGAGCAAATATTCCGTGGATTCTCCCTCTCCATCCCTAGCGGAAAGACTATCGCCTTGGTTGGACAAAGTGGAAGCGGAAAATCAACAGTTGTTAGTCTTATAGAGAGGTTTTATGACCCACAACTTGGTCAAGTCTTCATTGATGGTATCAATCTTAAGGACTTCCAACTCAAATGGATTCGGAATAAGATTGGCCTTGTTAGTCAAGAACCTGTGTTGTTCGCTTCCACAATAAGAGATAACATTGCTTATGGGAAGGACGGGGCTACAACCGAAGAAATCAAAGCTGCAACTGAGCTTGCGAATGCTGCAAAATTCATTGATAAGCTACCTCAGGTTAGTCTACATATCCGGTTCTCATGTTACATTATATCGATGTTTCCCTTAATTGACCTTTTGTTGTATATCTTATAGGGATTAGACACTTTAGTTGGAGAACATGGAACTCAGCTATCAGGTGGACAAAAGCAGAGGGTTGCAATAGCAAGAGCAATACTAAAGGACCCAAGAATCTTACTTCTTGATGAAGCCACTAGTGCACTTGATGCGGAATCTGAAAGGATAGTACAAGAGGCGTTGGATAGGGTGATGGTCAATCGAACAACCGTAGTTGTAGCTCATCGTTTGAGCACAGTGCGAAATGCTGATCAGATTGCGGTTATCCATCAAGGAAAGGTGGTTGAAAAAGGTAATTTTGACATTCGTATATACTTCAATTATTTCACCAAATCAGATCATATAATGACATAATGTCATATGATTTCAGGCACACACACTGAATTGCTAAAGGACCCTGAAGGCGCATACTCTCAGCTTATCCGGTTACAAGACACGAAAAAAGAGCCTGAACAAGCCGAACTCCCTAGATCATTCGATCAACGACAATCGTCATCACTGCGATCAATAAGTAGAGGATCATCAGGAAGAGTGGGCAGCAGTCGACGCTCACTTTCATTTATGTCCGGTGTAGGCCTAGATGTTCTAGAAGGTGGAGCTCATGACACTGATTTGGTATCTATTGATGAAAGTGAAGCTCATCCAAAAGTGTCGGTCAAACGACTTGCCTATCTCAACAAGCCTGAGCTACCTGCATTGCTGCTTGGTGCGTTCTTTGCCATCATCAATGGCTGCATATTTCCGTTCTTTGGGATCATACTCTCCGGTGCAATCACTTCATTCTTCGAGTCAGCACACCAACTCAGGAAGGACTCTAGAGCATGGGCGTTGAAGTTTTTTGCCCTTGGTGTAGTAGCAATGATAGCTTATCCGGTTCAGACCTACTTCTTCTCGGTGGCTGGTGGTAAGCTCATACAACGGATTAGATCCTTGTGCTTCGAGAAAGTTCTTTCCATGGAGATTGGATGGTTTGATGAGCCACAAAACTCAAGTGGTGCCATTGGAGCTAGGCTCTCCTCCGATGCAGCAGCTGTTCGCGGTCTAGTAGGTGACACGATGTCTTTGCTTGTTCAGAATATGGCAACAGCAATTGCTGGTCTACTTATTGCTTTTATAGCCAATTGGATGTTGGCTTTCATTATCCTTGTACTGATACCCCTCATTGGACTCGGTGGTTATGTCCAATTGAAGTTCATACAAGGGTTCAGCTCAGATGCTAAGAAGAAATACGAAGACGCAAGCCAAGTTGCAAATGACGCGGTTGGGAGCATAAGAACTGTGGCTTCCTTTTGTGCAGAAGAGAAAGTAGTCAAGTTATATGAGAGCAAGTGTGAAGGACCGATGAAGGCAGGCATAAGACTCGGGTTTGTTAGTGGCATAGGCTTCGGAGTGTCCAATTCATTACTCTTCTTGGCATACGCTGTTAGTTTCTATGCCGGAGCACAACTTGTTGGACATGGAAAAGCAACCTTTTTTGAGGTTTTTCGAGTAAGCAAACGAATCCTTCCTAAGTTGAATATCTCCTTAAAAAATACAATGTGAATGAAATACTTATGTTGTTGTTGTTGTTTGTAGGTGTTTTTCGCTTTGGCCATGGCGGCGATTGGCATTTCCCAATCAAGTTCCATCACCCCGGATAGTAGCAAAGCTAGAAGTGCAGCTGGTTCCGTATTTGCGATTCTTGACCGTAAATCAAGCATAGATGCAAGCAATGAATCAGGGACTACTCTTGAGGAGGTGAAGGGAGAGATTGAACTTAGGCACGTGAGCTTCAAGTATCCCACTAGACCTGATATTCATATCTTCCGAGACATCAACTTGGCTATTCGAGCTGGCCAGGTAAATCTCAATCTCACCTCTAAGAAAACTGTTTCACTTTCACACAATATCATTTTGTGATTCGCCTCAACTTAAGATTGCGTTCTTGTTTAGACGGTTGCATTGGTTGGAGAAAGCGGAAGTGGAAAATCAACCGTCATCTCTCTACTACAAAGGTTCTACAATCCCGATTCAGGTCATATCACCCTTGATGGAGTTGAAATTCACAACTTCAAACTTAAGTGGTTGAGACAACAAATGGGCCTTGTTAGCCAAGAGCCTGTCTTGTTTAACGAAACCATACGCGCTAACATTGCATATGGAAAGGGAGGGAACGCTAGCGAATCTGAAGTCACAGCAGCCGCGGAGATGGCAAATGCACACAACTTCATTAGTGCATTGCATCAGGTACCATTTGTTGTTTTTCTGATGTTGTTATTGTTATTATTTATATTGTTGATCGATTACAAAAAAAAAACAAATTTTATTATGTTTTGTAGGGATATGAAACAATAGTTGGTGAGCGCGGAACACAACTGTCAGGAGGGCAAAAGCAACGAGTGGCAATTGCGCGCGCCATAGTAAAGAGCCCGAAGATACTACTATTGGATGAGGCGACGAGTGCATTGGATGCCGAGTCAGAGAGAGTTGTTCAAGATGCATTGGACCGAATCATGGTGAACCGGACCACAATTGTTGTGGCTCATAGGCTGTCAACAATCAAGAATGCGGATGTCATTGCAGTGGTGAAGAATGGAGTCATTGTAGAGAAGGGAAAACATGAAACTTTGCTTCGCGTTAAAGATGGCGCTTATGCATCCTTGGTGGCTCTTCACATGAGTGCTTCCTCGTAACCACATTCGAGTGTGGTCGATTTTTCTTCTCTGTAAAGCGAGCTTGAGATCTCTGATTAAGGAAGGAAAGTTCATTGTCAGTTCATATCACATTGTCAATAAACACATACTATCTTTAAATGTGTTTCAAATTTTTGAATAGGAATAAAGTTTGTTTATTCACCTCTTATAAAGCACATTCAATACATCAAAATTTTGAAACAGTTGACACGGTGATATAAACTATATTTTTGTTTTGTTTTGTTTTGTTTTGTAAGCTCTATTTCAACATGAATTGAGATATACATTCAATATTTCTACTTGATTTAAAATCATTTTGAACTTAATAACTCCCTTTATTGACTTTAAATTCTCTTATTTAGGGTTTTGATTTTTTAAGGGATAAGATCTCTTGTAGACTTTCTTTATCGTTTAAACTACAGAAAAAAATAGGAGAATCCGATTCCTCAACGAGTTATTCAGTTACATTGACTAGGTTTTCGATTGCATCACCTTATTAGAGATTACAATGCAGTTATTCGACTGCATTGTATTGCACTTATGTTATTTTTCATAATTTAATTCAATCAAATAACCAGTGGCAAAACCTGAATTATACATTCGATGGGGTCAAAAAAATATTTGAGATTTTTTTATTGTTTTTATATCACATTCACACCAATTTTTAAAATTATTCTTCTAAGAAGTTAATATTGAGATTTGAACCCTTGATTTGTAGATTAAAATGCTTCTCATTTACCAACTAAGCTAGAGGAATTAGTTGTTAAAATACTCTTTTACTACTAAATATAATTACAATTTTTTACATATTACATTAAAAAAAATTTGCCCAGAGGGGCCATAGCTACCTCCCGCCCCCAAGGAGTTCCACCCCTACAAATAACTAATAATTGCACCCGAATAACTTAATACAACCGAATAGCTATTTTATGTTTTTTTTAAGAGTAGGCAAACATTAGGAGAGTTTTACGTAAACCGCGAAACACCTCCTTGATCATCCTACAGGATGATGGAATACAAGTCCCTATTAAAAGGGATAGTAGCTATTACTAATAATACCATGTCTAGCTATGTAGCCGGCTACTCTACTAGCTTCTTTGTAGCAATGTCTTAATTCAACATAGTTAAAAACTGGTAGCCATTGATTGGATATTCTCCCCTTCATGCATGATTTCCCATTTGATGTTATCTTCTGTAAGTGCATAAATCTGCACCTCCTTCCTTCTCGGCATCGATCGATCACCTGCATAGAAGGAGAGGATGAAGAGGCGGGGCTCGCTCCCCGGAGGAGCCTCCGACGCTCAAGTCAGAATGTGTCGGCTGATCGAAGCCCCTCTAACCCTAGTAGTTCAATAATATTTATAATGAGAATTATGGTTTGATTATTTCACCTTGCAAATGACGATTATGCCCCTATAGATCATATGGAATTACTTTTGCTCTATCAATTGCCCCTCGGGTTTCTTCTTCATGTCTCGATGATGAAGGAAGCCGAAAAAAGTAAATGGCGAAGTTTGTCGATTGAACGATGATTTTGCCGCAAACGTTAGTCGCTTGATTCGTAGTTGGCTATTGTGGCCGTAATTGGCTAATATGGCCTTGAGCGGCTAAGTTGGCCTTGATCGGCTAATGCGGCCTTGAGCGGCTAGTGTGGCCTTGAGGGGCTAAGTTGGCCTTGAGCGGCTAGTGTGGCCTTGAACGGCTAGTGTGGCCTTGAGCGGCTAGTGTCGCCTTGAGCGGTTAATATGGCCTTGAGCGGCTAAGTTGGCCTTGATCGGCTAAGTTGGCCTTGAGCGGCTAAGTTGGCCTTGATCGGCTAATGTGGCCTTGAGCGGCTAAGTTGGCCTTGAGCGGCTAATGTGGCCTTGAGCGGCTAAGTTGGCCTTGAGCGGCTAATGTGGCCTTGAGCGGCTAAGTTGGCCTTGAGCGGCTAATGTGGCCTTGAGCGGCTAAGTTGGCCTTGAGTGGCTAAGTTGGCCTTGATCGGCTAATGTGGCCTTGAGCGGCTAAGTTGGTCTTTTTTCCACAAATAGCTTAAATGTGTGGGCATAACTGCAATTTCCAAGAACTATGGACTGATCTTGTAATTAGTCTCAATTTACAAAGTAACATCTCGGCCGCTTTGCAAAGTAACGTCTTGGTCGCGGATTAATTATTGGTAATTAATCCAAATTTGCAATGTGTAACGTCTTCTTCGTAGGGCTTGTAGCAGGCGGTGGCGGCGCAGGACTTCAACACGGGCTCCTCACAACCTCTCGACCTCGAATCGACTGCCCCTGCTCTCAGCCGCCACCGGACAGCACCTCGCCTGTACACCGCCGTCGGCCTCCCCGTGCCCAGAGCCGGCCACCAGCTCCACCGACAGTAGAAGATCCACCTAGATCTGCCTCCCTCTCGTATCCGCACAGACCGCCAACCCATCTCCTCTTCGCTAATTGTTCAGAATTGGGAAGAGCGGCAGCGGCAGTTGATTCCATACGACATCCTCGGCCTTGAATTTGAATTCGAGAGGACGGAAGGCAACAACAGCGAACGTCGACGGCGATTGAGCATGGGTGCCCCCGACCTACCCATCGCTACCGGTGCGTTCTCGTTGGTTCGATGAAAGGGGATGCTTGGTAGCGGCGGCTACGGCGCAATCCCAAACCAGGTCCAATCGGAGTCACACAGAGAGAAAGAGACCGAGGAGGCCGGAGTCAGTGGCTATGGTGGCGATGGAGGCTCGGATCTGACAGGTTTCGAACCTAAGGGAGGGCGATCCAGTCGAGTACAACGTCTCGGTCGGGCGGAGGACGCGGTGGTGGCTTTGGATTCAACGCTGGAAGTGGAGACGGCGATGCCGGTTACGATGGCGGTGGCGGTTGCTACTCGTGCAGATCCGCCACCACTCATAAGGCCTCACCAATGATTGATCTTTGTTGCTTCTTTCATTGAGAGATCCGATCTTATGACCTTTTGATCGAATTCCCACAGACGGCGCCAAATGTAAGTGCATAAATCTGCACCTCCTTCCTTCTCGGCATCGATCGATCACCTGCATAGAAGGAGAGGATGAAGAGGCGGGGCTCGCTCCTCGGAGGAGCCTCCGACGCTCAAGTCAGAATGTGTCGGTTGATCGAAGCCCCTCTAACCCTAGTAGTTCAATAATATTTATAATGAGAATTAGGGTTTGATTATTTCACCTTGCAAATGACGATTATGCCCCTATAGATCATATGGAATTACTTTTTCTCTATCATCTTCCTTCCTTATTGCCTTGATTAGACCTTGGTTGTCACCTTTTATAATAACTTTCCGAAGACCTTTCCTTGTCGCCTGTTGCAGATCTAAACAGATTGCAGCACCTTAATTCTGTTTGTAACATAGTACCTTTGTTAGTTTCCTGATAGAAGATATCTATCACATTACCTTTGGAGTCTCTGATGACCCCCCCTCCCCCCCCCCCCCCCCCCCTTGGCAAATGCCCGTGGGTATATAGCTATTTTATGTTGTTGATTATATCTTGACTGACCAAAGGCACATGGCACTCACTAGGGGTTATAATCGACTTCGGCGTTTGTAGGCCTTATTTCATATTAACCAACATGTTCTTGTACTGCAAATTTACTACCACTTACATATGAAACCCTAAAAGCAACCACATTTACTATCTAAAACATTGTCAATTCAAGAACCCCCCCCTTTTTTCCTGAAACACAATCAGTAGCTCTTGAATTGCTGATGTTATCCACCTTGTGTCAGTACAAAATTAGGTATTAACTAATTTTGTGATCACGGTCAGGTGGTGGTGGAGATTCTGGAGCAATAGGAGAGAAAAAAAGGGGTATTCAAATATTTCAACATGTGAGGGAAAACATGAAGAGTTTCAGTAAATAGTCAGTGATAATTGGATGTTCATGTGGGGGGGGGGGATTGAACAATTTTTGTTATGTAAGAAGCTAAAAAACTTGAAGATCCCCCTAAAAGATCTCAACAAGAAACTTTTTTCTGACATCGCTATATAAAAGAGCATTCCTAGCACTAAGAGAGAACTCAGAATTAGAGGAACTACTCCAGAATATGCAAACCTCCGAGAGAAAAGCTAGACGCCTAAAGGATGCAAAATTTAGATTCAATTCCCAACTTGCAAAAGCCAAAAATGTCTTCCAGGGAGACAAATGTAATGCATATTTCCATGGATTAATGAAGAAGAATATGAGGAGGAATCATATTAGTGCACTGGTCAGAGAGGATGGATAGGAAACTATATGTCTCTTGAGGAGGTTGCTATGCAATTTGAAGAGTTTTATATCAATCTTCTAGGTACATCCAAACATACGGATAAAATAGATCATTTGTTTGTTATTGATGGGGGAGATCTCCTGGAACCAGAATCACATGAAGAGCTGATAAGGCCAATTGACTTAGAAGAGATAAAAGAGGCTCTTTGGGAAATTGGAGATGATAAGTCCCCGGGACCAGATAGCTTCACCTCAAAATTCTTTAAGGATTGTTGGGAGACGAAAAGGGATCAATTTTGTAGAGCTATCAAAGAATTTTTTGAGACATGAAGGCTCCTCAAACAGATTAATCACACCAGCATTGCTCTTATAGCCAAAACTACAAATGCAAATAAGGTGAGTGAATTTATACCTATTCCTTGTTGCAATGTGACATACAAAGTAATCAAAAAGATCTTAGCAAGTAGATTAAAACCGGTTTTGAAGAAACTTGTTTCCCCTGCTCAAATAGGTTTTATAGAAGGGAGATTGATGACAGAAAATATAATGCTACTCTAGGAACTAATCAGAAAATATGCTAGGAAATGTATTAGTTCTAGATGCATTTTGAATATGGATTTAAGGAAAGCATACGACACTATTTCTTGGGATTTTATCAAACAAATGTCGATTGCTCTCAATTTCCCTTCAAGTTTTATAAATTGGTTGATGGAATGTATATGCACCACGTCCTTCTCTATAAATATAAATGGTTGCATGAATGGATTTTTTTAGAAGGAAAAGAGGTCTTAGGCAGGGAGACCCTATTTCCCCCCTCATATTTGTGCTCGGTGTAGACTATCTCTCCAGAGGACTATAATGATCCTTCTTGATGCACTAGAACACTTCTCCAAAGGATCTAGCCTAGAGGTAAGTTCCTTAAAATCCTCCTTTTATTTGGCAGGGGCTAAACCTGAGGTTAAATCATATCTAGTTAATAGAACAGATTTTCCTCAAGGTGAATTCCCCTTTAAATACTTAGGAATACCCATCTCCTCGGGCAGACTAACTGTTTCACAGTTCTCTCCTTTTCTAGACAAGCTGCTAACTAATATTAGCTATTGGAATTCAAAGACACTAACTTATATAGGAAAGATGGAACTCATAGGGTAAAGTAAATGCTTTATGTGCTAAATTCTTATGGAAGTCTCATAGGGTAAAATGGAAGGATGTTTGTCTACCCAAGGAAGAAGGTGGTTTAGGGCCGAAGGGCCTTAAAACTTGGAACATTGCATTTCTGTCAAGAGTGCTATGGGATATTTTGAGGAAAAAAGATAGCTTATGGATTAGATGGTTACACTACCAGTATTTACAAGATGGGAGTATATGGAGTTGGGAGCCCCACAAAGTAAATGATTCACCCTTAATCAAGAAAATCTTAGCTATCAAAAATGAACTTCTAACCACTACAGGTTCTGAGGAGCAAGCAACTACTCTCTTATCTTCTTGGTGCAGTGGAGGGAAATACAAAATCAATGCATCTTATGATTTCTTCATAAGGAAAGTTGCTAAGCCTCCTTCGAGTACGGTTGTATGGGACAATATTAATCTCCCCAAGCACTCATTTATTCTATGGCTCGAAGCTAAGGGGAGATTGTGCACAAAAGATAAGATCGGGACAAGGGAAGTTCAACTGGGCTGTACATTTGGAATCAAGAGCTTGAATCACATGATCATATATTTTTATCTTGTAATTTCTCTTCTCAAGTATGGATGCAGGTAAAACATTGGTTGGGAATCTGGAGAGGAAAACACAATCAGAGGTTCCCTAAAATGGCTGAAAAAGGAGGCAAAAGGCAGAAGTTGGCAATCGAAGGTGAAAATGATAGGCTTAGCAACCACACTATATCACATCTGGAAGGCCAAGAATGAAAAGGAGTTCGAGGAAGTCACTAAGAGCCCGAAGGAGATTGTGTACATCATATCATAAAGCTCCACATCTACAAAGTGCTAGCTCAACGTTTCTCCCTGCATTTCAGCACTGCTCCCTTGCTTCAGGATGGCCTAATAATGGAAAACTTGGAGGAGGAATCTCAAAGCTGAATGGAGATAAAGCATAGCAATTCCTTTTTGCTCAAATGCTATCTTCATGAATGAAGGCCATCCCCCAAATCGGACCAAGACCCCATCAGATATCTATGTGTAGGCAACATTTTGTTTTGTCTAGTTTGCCTCACAATTGTATAGGGTCTGAATGATTAAAATTGATGGCATATATGTAAGTGCAGAATAGGCTTGCGAATGGTTGGATTATAGGGTGCTCGAAGTGTTATGATGGAACCTCCTTGATGGCCGAGCCGAAGGGGAGGTGTCATCTTAACACTTTCGAGGTGTGTGTTTGACTTCCGATAGCTTTGACTTAAAGAGATAGGATCCACACAAGGACTAGGTCCCCCACCTTAAATGTTAGAAGCTTAGGATGTGAGCCTTACTCACACAAAGACCACTCAAGGAATATCCTTGTTAGTCGCCTATGGTCCGAACAACTTTGTACATATTTCATTTTTTGCAATATATTTACCTTCAAAATAAAAAATAAAAAAATTAGGTATCAGCTGGTGCATTTATATATGTTACAAACTTACATACAACTAAACATGGCTAACAATAGAGACTAGAGAGTATATCATCTTCAGAAAATAATACATACTCCCTCTGTTTCCAAATAAATGACTTTTTCAAGTCAACCATGTAAAAAACTATATAAAATATTAAATTTTTAATTTTTTTTCATAATATTATATATATATATTACTTCCTCCGTTAATTAAAACTTGGCGTTTTACTATTTACGCACGTGTTTTTAGGTGTTAAAAACTACATAAAATATTAAATTTTTTTAATAATTTCATACGTAATACAATTAAGTATGAATTTATAAAAACAAATGTGAAAAATTGTTAATATTTAATATATTTTTATCATTCTAAAAAAATGTGCATGAATTGTAAACGAAAAGTTTTAATTAACAGATAGAGTATTAAGAAGTATGATCGAGTTCATAAAAAAAAAAATTAAAAAATTATATTTTATACTCCCTCTATTAATTAAAACTTGTCGTTTACTATTAATGCACTCTTTTTTAGTCCCCATTTGGTTAGTCAGTTAAAAACACAGGAAGTTAAAAAAAACCTATGAAGTAGGATATATTCCTGTGTTTGGTGGACAAAATGACACATGAATTCAATTTCCTAGGAATTTCAATTCCTCAAAGTCGTAGGAAGTTCACTTACCTAGGGGGACTAGGTAAGTTCAACTTCCACTATTTTTTAATGTGAATTTATTTATTTTCCAATTTATATTTCTAAAAACCAAAGTTCAACAAAACAACTTTTACAATTCATGGGAATTGCATTTCACGTGAATTCAATTCATGAGAAGTAAGTTCCCGGGAAGTGTACTTCCCGCATTCAACCAAACGAGGAATGATAAAAACTATATTTGTTTTTATAAATTCATACTTGATAGTAATAAGTACTCCGTATGAAATTATTTTAAAAAATTATTAAAAAAATTAATATTTTATATAGTTTTTTAACACCTCAAAAAACGTGCGTGAATAGTAAAATACGTGCATAAATAGTAAAAGGTCAATTATTTAGAAACTGGGGGAGTATAGAATTATAGTATCAACTTTAAAGATTAATGTAGATGCTTGATGCTTCGGTGAAAATTGGTTGCGAGCCTCGAATCGGGTGCATTTTAAGAAACAATTATGGTCAAGTTATTCGCATTCATAAATGTAATGTTAGGATGAGTTTTGTCATCCTAGAAGAAGCGTTTGCAGTATATTCAGGTATAAGCAGCGGAGCTTGGGATACGGAAAGCCATACTCGAAAGTGATTGTGAAATCATTATCAATGCCATTAATCAGGTGAACAATATTATACCATGGAAAGTGGTGCAAATAGTTCAAGAAATCATATCTTTAAGCGAAGACTTTGAGATCATTACATTACAGTATTGCTATAGAGAGAATGATGCAACTGATTTTCTAGCCGAACTGTAATTTTATTTTGAGTTCTTGTTGTAGTGAGTTCGAGAACATCATCCTGTAAGATGATCATGGATGCCGGTAATTCATCCTATTCATTGCTTACTGTAGAATAAAAATATAAAAAAAAAACTTTAAAGCCAATATGCAAGATTTAGCTGCTGAAAGAAGGAAAAAACGTGGAAATTGGGAACGGAAATACTATTGCATAGCTCAGTTGGGAACAATGCAGATCCTCCGCTTCACAAAATTGTATCACATAATGCTTCACAATTTTAATTGGACCACCTGTACTCATTTTTTTTAATTAAAATGTTGACAATTGTCAATCCGGTGAAAAATCAACTGGGTTTTTTTGTTCTGGTTTCTTTCAGAAATGGAGTACACCGGTTAGGGCGCCGACGCCTCAAGCCAGAATTTACCCCGCTCCTTTTATCTCAATTGATCTCAACCAAATCCCTTCAGCCCTTCCCCTGCTGTTGAATCACTCCAATCTCCTTCGATGTCTGTTTCCCCGATTTCTCTCATACGGTCGTTTCACACTTCCACGACAACCCGGCACCGCCAAAGGGGCCTCTACTCGAGATTCTTGGCAACGGATAGATGGTGCCCTGTGGCGCGTCCGACCTCATGGAGATTCGCGACCAAGTGGATGGTGCTCTGTGACGGTTGCGAGCGCGACTTTCATCACTTAGCCTGCGCTGGGATGACGGTTGCGCAGGCGGCGCCGTAACCGAAGTTCTTGAAAGAAAAAGAGGGGATTTGTAACCGGATTAATAATTATCAAAACTTTTTTATTAAAAAATGATTACAGTTAGTCCAATCAAAATTGTGAAGCAGTGTGTGATACAATTTTGTGAAGCAGAGGATCTGCATTGAGTTGGGAATGGGGAAAATATCAGTGTGGATCCTCTACAACATTTCATGCATCACTTCATACTCCACCTACTTATTTTAATAGTATTTTTTTTATATATACTATTAAATCAAAGCTATCGCAGAGAGAAATACATATATATTAAATTTTAATTTTGATTGAGGTACCACCCCTACTTGTACCAGTTGTACGAAGATAGATACCGAAGATTCAGCCTATTTGCCTATGGGGGCTCCAAGATAGTTGCTGCACCGGCATCACGTTGTACATTATTTCTTAATTTTTTATTAAACAATCAATTACTCCTTCGGTCCCTCCTATTGTAAACTCATTTAGTACAAGGAACTAAAAATTATATAAAATTTTAATTAATTTTTTTACATTATAATTAATAAGTATTATAATATAAAAAATTTAATTTAAAAAAAATATTTTTTAACACCTTAAACTACGTGTATAAGTGGAATGTATAAGTATCTGTTTGAATTTCCATCACCACTCTCTAGTTTTGCCCTTTTGCCTGTCTCGTTTTGGCAACATTTCTGTTTGAATTGGTTCTTTTCACTTGAATAATTCAAACTCCATGAAACCTCTTAATTTCATCTCCTCCTCCTCCTCCTCCTCCATCTCCTCCTCCATGATCAACTTGAATATATTTCAGACTTGAAATTGAATTGAATACAGTAATTCATTGTACTTGTAAGGTTTTTAAGACCTCAATGATTCATTCCTTCTGTTAAATATATCCATTGATTAGTTAATCCAGCTAATTAAGTTAATTAATTTAATTTTTTTTTTGAAATAAAAAACCTTCTATAAATCAAAGGAGGTCAAGTTCCGCAAGGTCGACAAGACCCTGCGGAAAGTGATCAAACCAAATACAAGAGGAGTTATCGGCCGCCTAGCCGCAAGATGAGCAACAGTGTTAGCCGCCCTATGAACATGTAGGAACGAAGCATTAGCACGAATAAGTAAAAGATCTAAGGTATCCTCGCACACGAGGTCTACATAAGAGTGACTAAGGGCTGAACAATGCAGCCGCTGGACTAGATTGAAATCATCGGACTCAATCTGCACTTGTGGAGAATATGAGTCGTGGGAGTGTCCCACATTGATTAAAACTTGAATCCAAGTCTTTCATATAAGCCGGTGGGCTACCCCACCTAATACCAATTTGTTTTAGGATGGAACCCCACTCGGCTTGTGTGTGTGCTCGGCTTGGTTAGCGCGTTTGCGCTTGGCGTGCGTTGCCCCCCACGTCGGATGACCCACCGTTATTTCATCATATGGTATCAAAGCCGAGGCTCGGCATGGTGCGGTGTGGTTTGGATTCCTGGTCTAATTGGCTAGCCGGCCTTAAGGCATTGATTCGTCAAGTGCAACTAGCAAATAATGCGTGGCCAGACAGTTGTACTTGAGGGGGGTGTTGTGGGAGTGTCCCACATTGATTAAAAATTGAATCCAAACCTTGCATATAAGCCGGTGGGCTACCCCACCTAATACCAATTGATTTTAGGATGGGACCCCACTCGACTTGTGTGCTCGGCTTGGTTAGCGCGTTTGCGCTTGGCGTGCGTTGCCCCCCACGTCGGATGACCCACCGTTATTTCATAGCACTTGATCACAAGCAATGTCGGCCATGGATTGTACCCCAAACAGAAGGGCCCAAGCCTCTGCTAAGGCCACTGACATGAATCCGTCTCGAAAGGACCTCTGCATTGCATTCATCCTCTGAAAACAAGGCTTTGTTGCGGAGTGTTCATGCTATCCAGGCATTAGTAAGGAGATCACACACTCCCGAATCGCCTAACGAAGCAGCCATTTGATCCAGCACTTGTAGCGGCTCCTGATCGAGCACAGTGGCGACAAGGGCGGCGGCGGAGAATACAATGTATATGAATCACAGACTTAAATTTCATTTATTGTGGTACATATAGAGATCGATGTCACTTGCCTGAATTAGTTAGATGCCATGATTTAATTTCCTACATCTTTGGTGGTACCTTAGTAACTTTAAAACTGCCCTTAATTATAAATGATCGATGCTGACATGTAACGACTCAATCAATTTTAGCCCTTTGTTTCAATTTCAATCCCTTGTGGACATTTTCTGGATTCGTTATATAAATTCAGCTCCTTGGCAAAAATGGAAACCAAAACGACGAATAAATCAACTCCATTGGAGATGGAGATGGGAAAGAGCAACAAGGAGGAGGAGCTAAAGTCGACGAATGATCGTCAGTCAGTTCCATTCTACAAGCTGTTCACTTTCGCCGATACAACTGACAAGATTCTAATGGCGGTTGGCTCAATCTGTGGAGCAGGAAATGGTGTAGGTATGCCTCTTATGACAGTCTTATTCGGCGAGCTGATTGATGCCTTTGGCCAAAACCAAAACACCTCGAACCTCATCCACGCCGTCTCAAAGGTGGCTCTTCAATCCGTCTACTTGGCTATTGGTGTCGCGGTTGCAGCATCTCTTCGTAAGCACTAGCTACCATCTTGATCTGGCTTAAGATTATAATTTAGAAGAAATTTTTGATGAAAATCTAAAGTAGATGTAGGCCCGGTTTGGCACAATAAGACAATAAGTAACTTTTTAGGGTTTGTAGTTTTGATATTATATATTTTTAAATAAAATAATATAAGATTTTTAGTTTATTTTGGAATCATGGTTTTCAAACACCTACTGTCTCGAGATTTTCGAAGCTTATGATTTTTTATTCAAAATTTTTCATCAACTATCCTAACAACTAGTTTTCCAAAAGAGCATACTAGCTTATTATATATTTAACAAAAATAAATATCCATCGGCTTCAACTGCCCCAATTTCATTTTGTGATTCGCCTCAACTTAAGATCATGTTCTTGTTTAGACGGTTGCATTGGTTGGAGAAAGCGGAAGTGGAAAATCAACTGTGATCTCTCTACTACAAAGATTCTACAATCCTGATTCAGGTCATATCACCCTTGATGGAGTTGAAATTCACAACTTCAAACTTAAGTGGTTGAGACAACAAATGGGCCTTGTTAGCCAAGAGCCTGTCTTGTTTAACGAAACCATACGCGCTAACATTGCATATGGAAAGGGAGGGAACGCTAGCGAATCTGAAGTCACAGCAGCCGCGGAGATGGCAAATGCACACAACTTCATTAGTGCATTGCATCAGGTACCATTTGTTGTTTTTCTGATGTTGTTATTGTTATTATTTATATTGTTGATCGATTACAAAAAAAAAACAAATTTTATTATGTTTTGTAGGGATATGAAACAATAGTTGGTGAGCGCGGAACACAACTGTCAGGAGGGCAAAAGCAACGAGTGGCAATTGCGCGCGCCATAGTAAAGAGCCCGAAGATACTACTATTGGATGAGGCGACGAGTGCATTGGATGCCGAGTCAGAGAGAGTTGTTCAAGATGCATTGGACCGAATCATGGTGAACCGGACCACAATTGTTGTGGCTCATAGGCTGTCAACAATCAAGAATGCGGATGTCATTGCAGTGGTGAAGAATGGAGTCATTGTAGAGAAGGGAAAACATGAAACTTTGCTTCGCGTTAAAGATGGCGCTTATGCATCCTTGGTGGCTCTTCACATGAGTGCTTCCTCGTAACCACGTATTATAAAGCGAGTTTGAGATCTCTTATTAAGGAAGGAAAGTTTACTGTCAATTCATTTCACATTGTCAATAAACACATGATCTTTAAATTTGTTTCAAATTTTTGAAGAGGAATAAAGTTTGTTTATTCACCTCTTATAAATTAAAGCTCATTCATTACATCAAACTTTTGAAACAATTGATATTGTGATATAAACTACGGAGTATATTTTTGTTTTGTTTTTGATAGGCTAAAACCTACACCCACAAGTGTATGGGGTTCAGTTGTAGTATATCGAGTGTCGTATCCACAAGGACTATGTGGTATCGATTATCAATTCAAACTGATTTAACTAAGTCAAGAAAATAAAGGCGAAATGTTTATATGGATGGAGAAAGTAACCAACTAATGAGAAACAACTATGCAAAAATAGGTATTAAACAATGGATACGAGGCAAATCTAGGGTAAGGATCACCACAACGACACTTTAGTAGATTAATATTGATATCCGTGTCACATTGTCTGAGTTTGCTAAAGGTAGATTGTCTAAGGTAATCGCAAATCTCCTTTCGGAACCAAAGCGAATGTGTCTAAATTGGTTAACAATCACCTTTCGGACTCAAGCAACCAATTTAGACCCTTTAAGTTCTTAGAATTCTAGACGATAATCATATCAACGTCGCCTTTCGGTATCGATCAATATCAAAATCATCTAAAATATCTATGACAATCTATAAATCCTCAAGAAGCTTCGATTCTCTTTCGATAATCAAGCTTCAAGTTTAATCCTATGGTTCCGATGGATCCAATAGCTTTTCGGCCTAAATTCACCATCTAAATTCTAACTTAGGGTTTTAGTCTTTCGATTTCAAACCCTAAATCAGTTCTAACAAATTTTCATCAATTAGGGCTGGCGCAATAGGATTAAATCTAACAATGATCAGACAAACGAATATCAATCTCAACACTACCAAATCATCGTTTGGATCACCCTAACCCTAGAACGGAGAAATTAGAAAAGCATAATAAAATAAACAATGAACTAGATTATAGACAGAAATAGATCAAAGTTTAGAATAGAATGCAAACCGAAATTTCCGTCCTCGATCCAAAGTGTATACCGTCAAACCAAGAACAACCTAAACCTAAAAAGTGGCCGAAGCCATGTACGGCAACAACCCAATTCTGAACTCCCCCCTCAATTCTATTACATACGAAGTATATATAAGGTTTTTAGGAAAATTACATTTTTGACCCACAAACTCAAATAACTAAATTGCATCGCAACACCCAATTATAAATTAACTCCACAAAACAGCTCCCACATTTAGCAACTTCCGCACTCGACAAGTTAGCTCCTCGGGTCCGATCCAACTTGCTCGACGCTCCGTATTAAAGCTTGATTTTCCTCAATATTAGCCTCAAAATGCCTGAAACACATACAAACAAGTTGTAGACTCCGAAAATGCAAAATAAAATAAATAAAGTATAAAATATGATAAATATGCATGAAAATGACCTAAACTAATATGCAAATATATGCCTAAAATATGACTAAAATAGATGCTATCAGTTTTGTAAGCTCTATTTCAACATGAACTGAGATATACATTCAATATTTCTACTTGATTTAAAATTATGTTGAACTTAATGACTCCATTTATTGAATTTAAATTTTCGTATTTAGGGTTTTGATTTTTTTTAAGGAATAGATCTCTTATAGACTGTCTTTACCGTTTAAATTAAGGGAAAAGGAAGAATTTGGTATATTCCTCAACTAGTTTTTCGGTTACAATAACTAGTTTTTCGGTTACAATAACTAGTTTTTCGGTTGCATCACCCTATTAGATTAAAATGTGTAGTTATTCGATTGCATTGTATTGCACTAATGTTATTTTTCATAACTCAATGCAATCAAATAACTAATAATTGCACCCGGATAACTTAATACAACTGAATAGTTATTTTATGTTGTTGATTATATCTTGTCTGACCACTTTGATAGAGGCACATACATCGCACTATAATTAACTTCGTCATTTGCGGCCCTTAGTCCATAGTAACCAATAGTTCTTGTAGGATCGTTTGCTAATACTTGAATGTGTAATTGCCTCTCCCTAGGTCTCCCATTGTAGATTTACTCCCACTTACATATGAAACCCTAAAAGCAACCATGTCTACTATCCAAAACATTGTTGTTAAGAACACCTTCCTCTCCTCCATTGTCCCTTTCTTGATTTCTCCTTACCTTCCACTTCTTTTTTCCTGAAGCACAATCACTAGCTCTTGAATTGTTGATGCTATATTGCTATATCCACCTCGTCATTAAAAAATTAGGTATCAGGTGCATTTATGTGTTACAGAGAGCTGAACATGGTTACATGGCTATTAACAGGGTATCATTTTCAGCATAAAAATAAAAATAAAAATAAAAATATAAATATAGTATCAACTTTAAAGCCCATACACAAGATTTAGCTGCTGAAAGAAGGAAAACATGGAAATTGGGAACGGAAATGCATAGCTCCGCTGAGAATGGGGAAAATATATTTGCTTTCACAATTTTCTTTCTCAAAGAACCCTAAAGATTGTTTCTTTAAGGCTGCAGCTCGGCGTGCCTAGATGTCCCATCGCCTAAGGCGATCCCGGCTCCATATGTTGGCATCCTAATGTCTGCAGATGGGCGTGCCTATCCAAGGCCTATTTATAGGGGTTCGTTTGACCACCATAAACACTTGAAGCCGACTTCGGAAGTCTGTGTCTGCACTTCCACTGCCTATAGTCTCTGTCGACTTAGGAAGTTTGTGTTTGCACTCCCACTGCCTACCCACTGTCGATCCAGGAATCCAGGATCATCACCATCCTTGCAGACCAAGGAAGTCGAAACCTCCACCATGCGTCTGGCGAGATTTCGTCGTGTGAATAGAAGGTCCATTTTCATTTAGGGTTGGCACGGTACGGTACCATGGCAAATTTTCTATTACCACGTACCGATACCATTTGGTATGCAATTTTTCCTACCACGTACTAACCGAAAGTGTCGGTAACCGAAATGGTTGGTACCGAAATGGGTCTGTTACCGAACGTCGGTACCATGGTAACCAACATCACAAATTTCAATCATCATTTACATTTTATAATCTATGGTAACCGACGGTACCGATGACATTTTTCCTAGAAAACTAATCGGTACCACGGTAGGAAGTAGGGACATTTAGGGAATGTTTTATTTTTAAAAAAAAATATTTATAATCGGTACCACGGTATTTGAGTTTTCATTACCATGTACCGTACTGATAGAGGTCGGTACAAAGATTTCGGTTATCGATTTTGTCGGTTACCGACTACTTGGTATCAAAGTTCTGTTGGTACGGTTGGTATGGTAATTTAATCACCACCATCCAGCCCAATTTTCATTTAACTTTTAAAATTTAATGAATCTTGTACATCAGTACATGTAATTAATTATATGCAGTGGCGGATCCTGAAATTATTAATCGAGGGGACGACATTAATTTCATGGTTTTTAAATATTTTAATATAACATACTAATTTGAGGATTTCGGGTTTAATTATAGTAATTAGTTACGAAGTTTAACAAACGATAAATATGATAGAAGTATACGAGTTTCGTAAACGATGTGCAAAATAATTTATATAGGTTCGGTCTTAAAACGTTCATAACTTTTTACTCAGATGTCGAATTTGAGCTTATAATATATCAAATCGAAGTTATCGATGAGAGAAACAAGTGTATTAAATTTTATTTTTGATCAGGGCCGACTGCCAACCTGGCCCAAAAAGGATCCGCCCCTACTTGTACGAAGATATACACTGAATATTCAGCCTATGTGTCTAGTCTAGGGTAGACATGAGCAAGGGTCAAGGGTCGACCCGGACCCGACGGGTTTTGACCCGGCGGGAACCCGAAGGGTCGACGACCCGGCGGGTTAGGGTCAACAAGGGTCAGGGTCGAGGCGGGTCAAGGTTTAGGGTTAGGTAGACCTGAGCAGACATGGGCTAACCCGCCCAGCCTGCCCAACCCGCCCTGTAAAATATGCGGGCTTGGGTAAGGCAATTGGCCCAAGCGGGCCGATAAGCCCGGCCTGGTTGGCCCATAGGGTCGGGCTTGGGCTAAGGGTTAAGCCCAAGCGGGCCGGTAGGCCCGACCTGTAACGGCCCGGGATTATGATTCCCGAGTTACGTTTCGAGGGATTAAACCCCCCGTTAGGACCTTGCGCCCCGAGTACAGGTTGAAGGTTTCGAAACTTACTTTAGTGTTTTCAAAGGGGGATTTCGTACCCAAAATCGAAGGGATCGTTGGAATCCCCGGGGAAGTCCCCTGTACCTGTCGTAATCTAAGCGTGGAAATCAGAAATCATGCGACTAGCGGAAACAGGTATAATACAAATGTGTGCCACGGCAGAGCCGGGTCAAAACGGAGTCTAAAGTGTAAATCCGAAGAAGTATAATCAGAGTCTGGTGAAGTCTATACCCCAGCGCTCACTCTCCGCCGACAAATGACCCGCACAATAAGCAAACAACACCGATAGGATGAACATAAATAATTCCTAAAAAAATTGATTTGGGGCGGGATCAGATCGATGCCCACTTAACTCTGCATCCCAACCATAAGCACACATATACGCTATACCTAATAAAGATGCTCTAATGCAGTACGAAATTCAAACACACTAGCATGCTCCTAGTTCATAATAATGTGCAGAATACTGTAAAAGGCCCAAGACAATGCCAAGTGGCATATCCCTCTCCTACCTCCACCCCTTCCGACAGGCGGAGACTGGCCAGCTCGTGAATGCATTCATTCATAATCGGGGGGCACGCATGCCTAACCCGCTCCACAATAAAGCCCGCAGGCATATCATAATATAAGGAAGTACTCGATTGACTCAGGGTACCCGATGAGGCTGGGCTACCCTATGACCCTAGCAAAGACTCTAGGACTATCACAGATAACGGCCGTTCTGTTGACATACACATAGAGAAATAGAATGCTCAACGATCAATGCAACCTAGCATGGTACTACATGGCATGCTGATCATGAATGCAACACCTAGTATATCATGCACCTAAAGCAGGGAATAGCTCTATTCAATCTGAGTAAGCTCCGAAGAGACTTACCTGGTATCGCAGAACAGCATAATAGAAGATCCATCATACATCATTCAAAGTCACAAGGTATTACCTAGATACATATCAGAACATATATATAAGTCTATGTCTAATCATACAAGCATTCAAGCACACATCATTTAATAGAATTGACCACACCATAATCATCATTCCATCCACTCAACCATTCATCATTTTACCGCATTCCATAAGGCCACATCATACTCGTCATTCCATTCAGCCACGTTCATATATCCACAATAATAAATCCGTACAGTCATATATCTCAAAGTTCATCATATTCATCATAGTCATAAATATCCATATCACATAACTCGAGTTCATCATATCATCACATATTAAAAGCATAAGTGAACTATACATAAGTCTAACACTTCATCATGCTATTAGTTAGTCAATCATGCCATTAGTCCACATCAATCATGATATTAGTCAATCAATCATATCAGCATGCTAGTTAGTCATTGATCATATAATTCCCAAGTTAGTCCCGAAAACCGTTTAGAAACCCGAGTTTACAAGATAGAAATTCCGACCTTGGAAAATGTTCATAAATTTCCTTTTTCGTTTTAAATCCGATAATACCCTTTTAAATCTCCAAGTCTCATAATATTATATTTTCTTTTAATCTCCATAATATTATATATTAAATCTAAAAAATAACATTTTATATTTTAAATCTCACATAATATTATATAATATTTTAAATACCATTTATTAAACAATTTCATAAAATATTTTCAAATCCCTTTTTAAAATCCAAGTCTCATAACATTTTTCTTAAATCTCAATAACAATATTATATTTTATAACAAATAATTCCATTTCGTATTTAATCCACTCATTTAATATATATATACTAATGAAAGTTCATTTTAGCCTTAAATCAGCAAATACGATTTATCCTATATGTTCACCAAGTTTAGGCCCAAGCCAAGAAGGTTCAAACCCATTTTGAAAACCGGATCCCACGTCAAAACCTCAACCAAGTCTTTTAAAAAGGTGAACCGGTTTTGTTTTGTTTTATTTAAAAGCAGTGAACCGGACCCTACTTTAAATAAGAAAACCGGACCCAAGACATTACACTGTTCATCATCTTCACAAAGCTACCGCTTGAATTCAAGGAAAGGAATGGGAATGGGAGGGCTCGCCGTCGGTGGATGGCAGGTGCTCACCGTTCAGTCCCGACACCACAGACACAGAATCGACAAGAAAGGAGGAGAAAGAGGTGCTCACCGAGGGAAGGGTTCGATGCTCGTCGGAGGTGCTCGGAGCTTCGATCGGCTGCGTCGGAGGCAGAAACAGTTCGTACCTGTCCTGGGACGAAAGGAGTGGTCAAAAGGAGAGACCTTTCAAGGTTTCGAAGCAGAAGAAGGAAAAACGAAGCCTCACCGAACCTTATATGCGGAAACAGGAAATGGGAGAAGGACGGCGGCGCTGGGCGGCGTCGGCTGCCCCGGGAGGTGCTTCTGATGCTTCTGTCATCGAGGGCGTGTCGGAGGAGGTGTGGTGGGCGCCTGCTACGGCTTCCCGACGAAAAGAAATGAAGGAGGAATAGATTGGGGGTGTGTGTGTGTGTGAGCCCTCGGCAAAACAGGGGAGATGGAAGGCGGGGCTGCAGATTCGGTGGTGGCCGGCGACGAGGATGGGTGGCTGATGGTGGTGACGGTGTGGCGGTGGAAGGGTGGCCGAATAGATGAACATAGAGGAGGAAAGGAGAACCTTGGTTCTCAGCAAAACTCAAAGAGGGAGGGTTTGAGATTGAATGTGTGGAGGGGCTGGGTTCTGAATTTGTACAGAGGAAAGTGAGGTAGGCTACTAGGTTGTCTGGACTGATTCAAGAGGAGGAGTGCAGCTATTGTCTTCGGCAAAACAGAGAAACGGGGTCAAGAAAAGAATGGGGGAAACATATATAGATAGAATTTTACCAAAACAAGAGGGATGAGTTTGAATTTGATGAGGATGGGAGAAGAGGGCGGAATTGTGATCCCGAGTCGAAAATTGAATACCCGAGGTAGAAGACGGAATCGATCAAATTTTCAAATGTACATCTTGGAACCGAAGCTAATAATGAAATCCAATTTATTTTATTATTATTATTATTATTATTATATATATATATATATATATATATATATATATATATATATATATATATATATATATATATATATATATATTTTTTTTTTTTCACTCTCGGAATCTGAAAGCGGAAATAAAATTCGATTTAATGAGTTTTTCCTTTAAATTCCAATTTTAAATTCATTTTGATTTTCTTTTTCCGAGAAATTAGGATTTAAAAATCCGAGCCTTTACACGACCCGCCTATATATGTTACTTATATTAATTTTTATATATTTGTATTAAAATACTACAGAGTATATATATTGTTTATATAATATCTAAACTTTTACATCTATTACTTTATAAATACTAATAGTATTTACATAACATATAAATTAAGGAATACAGTACTACTCAATAAATTATTTTCAACATTTTTTCATTAAAATGAACCTACATAAAGATTGTAGTGTGTAATTTCACATTTGTGTAACTTGTATACCTTACATTTTTGAACCAACTCTCTTGCCCAAGCCCGCCTATAAAATCGGGCTTAGCCCAAGCCCGGCCCGCTGAAATGGGCCAAGATATTCTCAAGGCCCGGTCCAAGGCCACCCAAAGCTCGCCCATGCTCAGGTCTAGGGGTAGGGTCATGCTGATTTTGACCCGCGGACCCGTAGGGTCAATCCGCCGGGCCATCTATTTTTTTTCCAAAAAATCGAGGTGAAGAGGAAGAGGAATTCAACATTATCGAATGACGGAGCCATCTAGAGAGATCCCAATTTCCTATTACGTAGGCAATCGCTCCTCAAATATTCGCCGCTCCTTGCTCAACTCTAGCGGTAGAGCAACGTTTTAGCCAATGTGGTTAAATATTAAGCGAGAAGGGATCGATAAGGACTCTTGTCCGAGACTCTGGAAGGTCAAGTTTGCCTAAACGATTGGAAGAGGGTGGAGATGCGAATTCAAAATAATGACCACTTAATCGAGTCAGACTCGGATGAAGAACTCGACGATGACACAATGGTCAGGAGCTCAGATGCAAAGCAAGGAGAAGAGTCTTAGCATGAGATAAGGTAAGTAGGGATCAAAACAAATGTAAAGAACTACGTGAGTTTTTATTCCTCTTCCCCGAGAGATACGTACACAACTAGAAAATCGGTCCATACCCTTCTTCCTTTTTATTTTTATTTTTATTTTTTTAAACTTAATAAACTTAAAAAAAAACTGACATGTCATGACCCAACGGGTCAAAGGGTCAACCCTTGATCCGGCGGGTCACCACAACCCGTTGACCCGTGGCTTGGAAGGGTCAGGGTTAGAGTCAGAGATATCCCGACCCTTGACCCGGCGAGTCGGACCATTGACCCGGCGGGGCCAACCCGGGAGTCTAGGGGGTCCTCCAAGATAGCTACAGCATGGGATTGGGCATCACGTTCACGTTGTATATTACAGTATTTCTTAATTTTTTATTAAACAATTATTTCTTATTTTTTTATTAAACAATCAATTACTCCCTCCGACGGTGAATTCATTTAGCTTAATGAGCTAAAAACTATATAAAATATTATTTTTTTAATTCAATTTTTTACATTGTAATACTTATAATTATATTGTAAAAAACTTAATTAAAAAAATTAATATTTTAATTTATATAGTTTTTAACTTCTTAAACTACGTGTATAAAAGTCAAATGTTTTATATTGATTATCTGTTTGAATTTCCATCACCACTCTACACTATGGGTTCGTATGGGACGAGGTTAATAAACTGACTAAAATTATAAACAGGGTAAAATTTATAAAATATTGGTAAAAGTAGTTAAAAATTTAAACAAGAAGATAATCTCCGTATGAGGCGAAAAACAGTTTATTTGTACAAAGTGGAGTTTATTTGGTTGTTATTAGGGGTATTGTGGTACTTTCAAATCAAATAGGATAAAAGGAAAGGGGTAAAAATGTCTTTTGGAAAATAAACACCTAAAAAAAACACCATTTTGGAGATTTTTTTAACTCCTTTTTTAAACACTTTTTTCATGTTTATTGCCCCCCATACAACCATTTTAACTGTTTATAAAATAAATACATATTTCTACTTAATTTTTACATGTTTATTTGCACACCCATACACAGTGGCGCGCGGAGCTAGGGGGTGCTCGACCACCCCCCAACCCGGAAAAAATATACAAAAATAAATAAATTTTTTTTGCATATATTTAGTATTTTTAAGGTAATATAACATCTTTAAATGATATTTGAAATAAGAGTGTTGTCTAGTTCAAGTGGTAAAGGAAGGGAAGAGGGATTCTTGGGTTCAAATCTCAACTCCTTCACTTTTCATTTGTTTTTTACTATACCATTAATTCTTCTTTATTTCTCTTCATATAAAAATGTCATATTTATGTTTAAATTATACATTTAACATTTTCTTTCAATATTGTTTTAAAAATAATTCTTTGTGATTTTTTTCTATATTTTTTATTTATCTTATCTTTTTTTGGTTACTCTCAACTATTTAAATACAAAAAAAAAATCATTAAAAAATCAAATTATAGTTTTTTTTTAATATTTTTAAAAAAAATCTTCTTAGTAAATATACACACAAAAAATATTTCAACGAAAATTTTTTAGCACCCCTGACAAAAATTCCTGGCTCCGCCATTGCCCATACCCACCCTATCTATCTATCTATCTATATCTATATATCTATCTATATACATATACTAAAACCGATGCATAACGTCCTACGTGGCGCGTTGTGGTTGATTCTAGGGGGAAAATCCTACATGGCGCGTTGTGAGTGATTCTAGGAAAAAAATTAATAAAATAATATGTTATCATAATTTATAGAAAGTTATATAAACCACAATCTATCTATGTATATTTATATTTTAGTTGATTGAAATAAATATAAATATAAATTATTTCGTAGTCATACTTACCAAAAATATTAATAGATAAATATGTAGTATTTGATAAGTGATATTTTATTTATATCTAGATTATTTTTTGGTGGAAAAAGTTATTTATATCAAAATTAATTATTTAATAATTGTTATTTTATTTATATCTATATTATTTTTTGAGACCAAAATAATTTATCAAAATATTATATAGCCACAATCCATCCGTGGATATATATTTTAGTAAAGTAACGTAATAAATATATACTATATATTTAATAAAAAACAATATTAAAATATTTAAAAAAAACAGTTATCAATTAAATTATATGAGATTCAATTAATGGTAGATTAGGAAAAAAAATTACCTTATAAATGTGAATTTTATTTATATTTTGAGATAATCTATATAAAAGATATTTGGATTTTTTATAATCCGCCAAACTAATTTTATTTATATTTATATTAATTTTTTGGTAAAAAAATAATTTATATTTATACTAAAACTGATGCATAACGTCCTATGTGGCGCATTGTGGTTGATTCTAGGGGGAAATCTGTGTGGCGCGTTGGGGTTGATTCTAGGAAAAAAATAATAAAATAATATGTTATCATATTTATAGAAAGTTATATAAGCCACAATCTATCTATCTATCTATCTATCTATATTTTTTAGTTGACTGACAAAAATATATAGAAATAAAAAATATTTCATAGTCATAATTACCAAAAATATTAATAGATAAATATGTAGTATTTGATAAGTGCTATTTTATTTATATATAGATTATTTTTTGGTGGAAAAAATATTTATATCAAAATTAATTATTTAATAATTGTTATTTTATTTATATCTATATTAATTTTTGAGACCAGAATAATTTATCAAAATATTATGTAGCTGCAGCCCATTCGTAGATAGATATTTTAGTAAACTAACATAATAAATATATACTATATATTTAATAAAAAATAGTATTAAAATGTTTTAAAAAACAACCATCTATTAAATTACCTGAGATCCAATTAATGGTAGATTATAAAAAATTTAACTTATAAATTTGAATTTTATTTATATTTTGAAAGAATCTAAATAAAAGATATTTAGTTTTTTTGTAATCCGTCGAACTAATTTTATTTATATCTAGTATTATTTTTTGGTGAAAAAATAAATTATATTCAGATTATTTTTATTTATTTATTGGAATCTATCAAAATTATTTATAATATTGTATTAATGTATTTTTCGTGCACGAGACGGGATCTGCACTAGTATATATATACAGAGAGAGAGAGCAGGGGGGAACCATGCCATGTGAGAAAGCAACTTGAATAATCAAGTACTGGATATGAATGACTTGAATTTCATTTATTGTGTATAGATAGCTATCGATCACTTGCTTTAATTAAATTAGTTAAATGCCATGATTTAATTCCTACATCTTTGATGGTACCTACTTTAATTAGTAACTTCAAAACTGTCTCCTTAATTAATATAAATGCTCGATGCTGACATGTAACTACACTCAATCAATTTTAGCCCCTTGTTTCAATAATTCAAATCCCTTGTGCGCAGGTTCTCTTCATAAGGACATTTTCTAATTGATTAGTTACATAAATTCAGCTCCTTGGCGAATAAATGGAAGCCGAAACGACGAATAAATCAACTCCATTGGAGATGGGAAAGAGCAACAAGGAGGAGGAGCTCAAGTCGACGAATGATCGTCAGTCAGTTCCGTTCTACAAGCTGTTCACTTTCGCCGATAAAACTGACATGATTCTTATGGTGGTTGGCTCAATCTGTGGAGCAGGAAATGGTGCAGGTATGCCTCTTATGACAGTCTTATTCGGCGAGCTGATTGATGTCTTTGGCCAAAACCAAAACAACTCGAACCTCATCCCCGCCGTCTCAAAGGTGGCTCTTAAATCCGTCTACTTGGGTATTGGTGTCGCGGTTGCAGCATCTCTTCGTAAGTATCTTGATCTGGCTTAAGATTATAATTTAGATGAAACTAGTGTAATACCCGTGCCTTAAAGCCACCGGATTTTGATTTATTTCAAATTGAATATCGTTCTATATATCTATATATAATACTATATTAATATATACTTGTTTAAAACAAAAATAATATGTATAAAGTATTATTTTTTAATTTATAAATTAGTTGGAAAGCGATACAATATAATTTTTTTAAATGATTTAATAAGGTAAAGTGATAATAAAACTCAAACACACGACCTATTATAATTTGCAATACATATATAATTATTATCATTAGGATAAAACTAAAAAGGAAAATATAAGTTGTCCTATAATGATTAAAAAAATCATAAGCACGTGATTGTACGAATACTTTTGAAGTTATGTAGATATACATAACTTATTCATTATTTTCATGAGAAAGATAGCTAGAAAGAGGGAGAAATAAATAGAGAAAATAAAGGTAAGATGGTAAAAAAAAAGTGATATAAGGCGTGTCATCTAAGATGTAAAATAAGTAATGCTTATAAGTATTAACTAACTTTTAAAATATGTAAATTGTAAAAAAAAAAAAACTTTTTTGGCTCTAATTTATTTTTATAATTAACTTTTGAAATCGAATATTCACAAATTAATTATTTTTACTAACTTTACAAGAAAAATTGTAAGTCTTAAATTATTGAAATTATAATAAGGTACATCTAGGGTGTATAAAATAAATATAGATGTAAAATATTCATTTTGGGAATAAGTATTTTTTTCTTTGATATTTGAAGCCAAACACCCAAAATTAATCATAAAAGAGTGTTTATTTATTTATTTTTAAATGATAATATATGCAAATTTCACATTTTTTTTCTCCATATTCTTCAATTTTTGTTTGTAGATCTTAAAATGTTATTCTTTGTATTCCAAATAGTCATTTAAGATGTTTAAAATAAATGTAGTTTATCTCTAAAAATATTTTGTTAAAAATTTATATAGATGTCATGTAGAATGTGCAGAGTGAGTATGGATTTAAAATATTCATTTTGGATAATTATTTTTCTCAAATTTTGAAGGTTAACAGATGCAAAAATAATTTCTTCTTAAAATTTATGATGTTTTGCTTCTATCTCCAAAAATATTTTTTTTAAAATTCAATAAAAATTTAAGATGTCTATATTGTATAATGAATGTAAATTTTAAAAAGAAATATATAATATTATTGATGAATGAAATGTATAAAGAAAGTCATCATATTAATGAAATAATGATATAAAAGACCACACATAATGATAATATCCAAAATTGTTGTCCGACGGATCAATGTATATAATCTTTTCTATGAAAAAATAAAATAAATATATTTGAAATAAATAAATAAAATCGATATAATTAGCATATCAATTTAAATAATCTTCGTATGAAAAATAGAAAACAAATATATGTCAAATAGGAAACAAATAATTTCAGCAATAATATTGACCAATAAGAAAATATCATTTGAATAAAAAATTCAACTTTAATTGTGGGCGTGACACGTCAGCAAAATGCTAGCAGAGTTAGTAATATTAATAGATTTTTGATGAAAATCTAAAGCAGATGTAGGACCTGTTTGGCACGATAAGAGAATAAGTAGCTTTTTGAAGTTTGTGGTTTTGATAATATATATTTTTAAATGAAGTAAATATAAGAGTTTTAGTTTATTTTGGAATCGTAGTTTTCAAACAGCTACTCTCTCGAGATTTTCGGAGCTTATGTTTTTTTATTCACAAATTTTCATCAACTATCCTAACAACTAGTTTCCCAAAAGAGTATACTAGCTTATTATATACTCCCTCCGTTAACTGAAACATGTCGCTTTAGAAATTTGCACACTTTTTAAGAAAGTAAATAAAAGCAAACAAAAATACACTTATACCTTAATTATTACTATACGTTTTCACTTCATTGAAAACTATAACGAACAAATCCCTAATCATATTCAAGGGTAATTTTGGAAAGTGAACACCAAATATCTAGAACGTACGGCATGTTTTTCTCAACAAGATTTTACTCTTAAGACAACATGTTTTTCTTAACGGAGGGAGTATTTAACAAAAATCAATATCCATCAGCTTCAACTATCCCGATGAGGTGATAAGATGTGAATGTGATTGATCTTTATTGATTCGTCGACAGAGGTGATTTGTTGGATGGTCACCGGAGAGAGACAGGCTGCAAGGTTACGGAACCTATACTTGAAAGCAATCATACGACAAGATGTCGCGTTTTTTGACAAGGAGACAAACACAGGAGAAGTTGTTGGACGGATGTCAGGCGACACTGTCCTTATTCAGGATGCCATGGGCGAGAAGGTACCGATAAATTGCTTGTTGTTCATCTAAGTTTGCTTCTATTGTGTTTCAAAATCTTACAAAACCGGTTACTGTTGTATTGATCTTAGGTTGGCAAGTTCATACAGCTAACATCAACATTTATTGGAGGCTTTGTAGTAGGATTCATAAAGGGTTGGCTACTCACCCTTGTCATGCTTTCTTGCATCCCACTCGTCGTTATTGCTGGGGCATTTATGTCTATTAGGATATCCAAGACATCAACAAGAGGGCAAGCCGCGTATGCAAAGGCATCCAATGTCATAGAACAATCGATAGGCTCCATTAGAACGGTGAGTTTTAGTCGTCGGATGCACTTGGATATATGTTTTTGTATGTTTTGTTGTCTCTTTGGCTTATTTGAGGTGTTTCACTGGTGAAAACCAACATCTAGGTGGTGTCCTTCACTGGTGAAAAGCACGCTGTGTCCGAGTACAAAAAGGCTAATGTAGAGGCCTACAAGTTGAGTGTTCATGAAGGATTGGCTTCTGGATTAGGCCTTGGGTCTGTTTTCTTTGTCATGTTTGGAATTTATGCATTGGCTATATGGTTTGGCTCGAAAATGAGCATCGAAAAAGGATACTCCGGGGGTGCTGTTATGAATGTGATCTTCGCCGTCTTCACTGGATCCAAGTGAGCTAAATTTCACAGTGTCAATCTCCTTAGGAATGATGAATCGACAACCCTTTTTCATATATGTAACAATGTATTGATTTTTCTCTATTATAGGTCACTTGGGCAAGTGTCCCCTTGTCTTAGTGCATTTTCCGCAGGACAAGCTGCAATATATAAGATGTTCGAAACAATCAATCGAAAACCGGAGATTGATGCATCCAACATGGGTGGGAAAGTACTAGATGACATCCGTGGTGATATTGAGCTAAGAGATGTCTACTTCAGCTATCCTACTAGACCGGATGAGCAAATATTTCGCGGATTCTCCCTTTCCATCCCTAGCGGAAGGACTATCGCCTTGGTTGGACAAAGTGGAAGCGGAAAATCAACAGTTGTTAGTCTTATAGAGAGGTTTTATGATCCACAACTTGGTCAAGTCTTCATTGATGGTATCAATCTCAAGGACTTCCAACTCAAATGGATTCGGAATAAGATTGGCCTTGTTAGTCAAGAACCTACACTGTTCGCTTCCACAATAAGAGATAACATTGCATATGGGAAGGACGGGGCTACAACCGAAGAAATTAAAGTTGCAGTTGAGCTTGCGAATGCTTCCAAATTCGTCGACAAGCTACCTCAGGTTGAACTCTTACTCTCTTAATCTACATATCTATTGCTCAAGGTACATTATATCGGTGTTTCCCTTAACGTACCTTTTGTTATATATCTTGTAGGGATTAGACACTTTAGTTGGAGAACATGGAACTCAGCTATCAGGTGGACAAAAGCAAAGGGTTGCGATAGCAAGAGCGATACTAAAGGACCCGAGGATCTTACTTCTCGATGAAGCCACTAGTGCACTTGATGCGGAATCTGAGAGTATAGTTCAAGAGGCATTGGATAGGGTGATGGCCAATCGAACAACCGTAGTTGTAGCTCATCGTTTGAGCACAGTGCGAAATGCTGATCAGATCGCGGTTATCCATCAAGGAAAGGTGGTTGAAAAAGGTAAATTTGACATTCATACTTCAATTGTTTCATCAAATCAGATCATATAATGTCATATGATTTCAGGAATACCCACTGAATTGCTCAAGGACCCTGAAGGCGCATACTCTCAGCTTATCCGATTACAAGACACAAAAAAAGAGTATGAACAGGCCGAACTCACTAGATCAATATTCGATCAACGACAATCATCATCATTGCGGTCAATAAGTAGAGTATCATCAGAAAGATTAGGCAGCAGTCGACACTCACTATCATTTATATCCGGTGTAGGCCTAGATGTTCCGGAAGTAGGAGTTCAAGGCATTGATTTGCCACATATTGATGAAAGCGAAACTCATCCACAAGTTTCAGTTAAACGACTTGTCTATCTCAACAAGCCTGAGTTACCTGCATTGCTTCTTGGCGCGGTCTTTGCCATCATCAATGGATGCATATTTCCTTTCTTTGGGATCATACTTTCCAGTGCAATCACGTCATTCTTCGAGTCATCACCCCAGCTCAGGAAGGACTCTAGATCATGGGCGTTGAAGTTTTTAGCCCTTGGTGTAGTAGCAATGATAGCTTATCCAGTTCAAACTTACTTCTTCGCTGTGGCGGGTGGTAAGCTCATACAACGGATTAGATCTTTGTGCTTCGAGAAGGTACTTTCCATGGAGATTGGATGGTTTGATGAGCCAGAAAACTCAAGTGGTGCCATTGGAGCTAGGCTCTCATCCGATGCAGCAGCTGTTCGCGGTCTAGTAGGTGACGCGATGGCATTGCTTGTTCAAAATATGGCAACAGCAATTGCTGCTCTACTGATTGCTTTTCTAGCCAATTGGATGTTGGCTTTCATTATGCTTGTACTGATACCCCTCATTGGACTCGGTGGTTATGTCCAATTGAAGTTCATAAAAGGATTCAGCTCGGATGCTAAGAAGAAATACGAACATGCAAGCCAAGTTGCAAATGATGCCGTTGGAAGCATAAGAACTGTGGCTTCCTTTTGTGCCGAAGAGAAAGTAGTCAAGTTATATGAGAGCAAGTGTGAAGGACCGATGAAGGCAGGCATAAGACTCGGGTTTGTTAGTGGCATAGGGTTCGGAGTGTCCAATGCACTACTCTTCTTGGCATATGGTATTAGTTTCTATGCCGGAGCACAACTTATTGGACATGGAAAAGCAACCTTTTCTGAGGTTTTTCGAGTAAGCATACGAATCCTTCCTAAGTTTAATATCTTCTTAAAAAACATAGTGTTAATGAAACATTGATGATGTTTCTTTTGTAGGTGTTCTTTTCTTTGACCATGGCGGCGATTGGCATTTCCCAATCAAGTTCCATCACCCCAGATAGTAGCAAAGCTAAGAGTGCAGCTGGTTCCGTATTTGCAATTCTTGATCGTGAATCCAACATAGATGCGAGCAATGAATCAGGGACTACTCTTGAGGAGGTGAAGGGAGAGATTGAACTTAGGCATGTGAGCTTCAAATACCCCACTAGGCCTGATATTCAGATCTTCCGCGATATCAACTTGGCTATTCGAGCTGGCCAGGTAATCTTAATCCCATCTTTACGAAAATTGTTTCACTTTCACACAATTTTATTTTGTGATTCGCCTCAACTCAAGATTGTGTCTTTCATTTAGACGATTGCATTGGTTGGAGAAAGCGGATGCGGAAAATCAACTGTCATCTCTCTACTACAAAGATTCTACAATCCTGATTCAGGTCATATCACTCTTGATGGAGTTGAAATTCACAACTTCAAACTTAAGTGGTTGAGACAACAAATGGGCCTTGTTAGCCAAGAGCCTGTCCTATTTAACGAAACCATACGCGCTAACATTGCGTATGGAAAGGGAGGAAACGCTAGCGAATCTGAAGTCAAAGCAGCCGCGGAGATGGCAAATGCACACAACTTCATTAGTGCATTGCATCAGGTACCATTTGTTGTTGTTGTTGTTGTTGTTTTATATTGTTGATCAATTGCCAAATAAACGAATTTTGTTATGTTTTGTAGGGATATGAAACAATAGTAGGTGAACGCGGAACACAATTGTCAGGAGGACAAAAGCAACGAGTGGCAATTGCGCGCGCCATAGTGAAGAGCCCGAAGATACTGCTATTGGATGAGGCGACTAGTGCATTGGATGTCGAGTCGGAGAGAGTTGTTCAAGATGCATTGGATCGAATCATGGTGAATCGAACCACAATTGTTGTGGCTCATAGATTGTCAACAATCAAGAATGCGGATGTTATTGCAGTGGTGAAGAATGGAGTTATTGTAGAGAAGGGAAAGCATGAAACTTTGCTTCGCGTTAAAGATGGTGCATATGCGTCCTTGGTGGCTCTTCACATGAGTGCTTCCTCGTAACTACCGAGTGTGGTCGATTTTTTTTCCTTTGTAAAGCGACTTTGAGATCTCTAATTAAGAAAGGAAAGTTAAGTTGTGCCTAACAGAATGAGAGAGAGAGAGAGAGAGAGAGAGAGAGAGTTTAGAATAGAACTGTATTTTGATTGATGAATGAATGAGTTTCTCAGTACAAATGACCCTTATATACATGTCATAACATCACTCCCCTCCTTACAAAGACCTTGCCCACAAGGTCTAATTCATATAAAAAAAAATGAGCTCTGCAACATAGCTTTTGTAGGGTTGGTAGCAGTTGCTTCCGTACCAAGTAGCCCAAACCCACTCCATTTATACACCACAACTCGATAGGTAGGTAGCTTGGCTTGTTTTGAAGTGCTTCCACTGCCCAACGCTACACAGCTTCAAACATATACTTGTAGGACATCCAAGCAAGGCGCTCACAATGAAATGTATCTTCTTCTTTCTCAAACATGGAGTATACATGCACCTAGGCCACAAGAAACAGCTAGGGGCTCCACCCGGATCAAAAACCATAATCAAACTCCTGTCTATGAACGAGGCTACACCTACTCCTAATTCAATAAGGATGACAACGACCCTTCATCTGTCAAAAAGCATCAAAATCAATCGGTCTTTGAAGCATTGAAGGTTGAACAGAGCATCAGTAGACAAATTGTACCCAACCTGACCAATCGAACCCATGTCGATTACTTCACCTTCACCATTCTCACCATCTAGAACATCAAGGCTACCACCAAGGTCAAAATGGTTATGCTTCCTGACCTATACATTCCGTCGAACACTTGGTAGGCAGTTTTAGCTTTAATCGAGCTAATTGAAATATCAACACAATCAACTACACAAATCTTCTTGACAGACAATTTCACAAACACCTTATATGCACTAGGAATTCCCACAACTACGTTGGTTGCTCTGCCTTCATTCATTTCACAATCTATGAAATGAAGGCTACCCCATTGATCAAAATTCATGATTTCTTCAATAGACTTGTGCTCATGTACTGCACCATTATTGATCACAATACGACCCAATTGGATCCCCTTATGCCTAGACATTTGCACAAACATCTTGTGTACGTGCACTGGAATTCCCAAAATATTCAATTGTTTTCATCATACCATCAACTCACTTAATCTTGATCGATCCAGACAAGACATCAGCCAATTCATTTGTTCTATTCGATTCAACTGCAACACTTATATCTAAAGGATTGGAAATTACCTCCGGGTGCTCTTTCGGCTCCACGAGACGTTTCTGGCTCATCTCCTCAATCGGATTCGCATGGGCTATTTCACCCTGCAGACCGCAGCTAGACATACCCAAAATACTAATCCCTAAATCAAAAATTGTACTCTTCTTCATGAAGAGAGCCCTATCTATGGATGCAACAATACTAGATGATGTGATTAGGGCCCTACTTAGCTTAGTCATTTCCACAAACAACTTGTGGGCATACTTAGGCCTTGAAATTTCCGAAAACCCAAAGACCAATTCCATCGTCTTCAGTGTCCAATTCCATAAACACATGACTAGGTTGAAGACTCATCAAGTCCGAATTCATAATTTTGCTATCAATTGGACTCGAAACCATATAAGAATTTGAAAACTCGCCATCAGAGAGGCCAGAGAGGCTCGTCATCTCCATCAATTGAATCAGTATCTGAATTCAACAAAGGCTTGATATCTTGGTTCTTGTCTGCGATTTCTTCAACCCAAGCCAATTCTGATTCTTCATCAAGAACCCCCTCTTCCATTGAAACTTCTTCTTCTGTTGATGCCTCAACTTTGCTCCCGCAGGAACCCTTTTGTATTTCTTGAACCGATACTGCCAGCTTGCGAAGGGTCTCTCCTGCCTTCTCTAGTTAATGTTTGCATTATCTTGAACCTTTTGCGAAGCTGTTACCGGATCTGCTCTTTGTTTCGGAATTCGATTCGGATTTACGTTCTCACCTTGTGTGACGGAAGTGATTTGCTGGCTCGCCGTAGTGATCACGATTTCTCCCGTTTCTGTTGCCTCGCCTCCAGTGACGAACTTCCTAACGAGATCGGTGAGGGCTTCAAACTTGTGGATGGTCTCGACCTGGCGTTTTGCCAATCTTGAATCCCCCAATGCGTTGAAGCGACGAGTTGCAGAATGCTTTGCAACTGAGTTTCGTTTCTGCGCCGCCTCTCTTCCCTTGCCTGCCACCCGGTGTCGTCCCCCATTGCCGAGAATCTTCAAGCCATTGATACCAATTGTTAAGCCCCTAAGTTGTGCCTAACGTAATGAGAGAGAGAGAGTTTAGAATAGAACTGTATTTTGATTGATGAATGAGTGAGTTTCTCAGTACAAAGGACCCTATATACATGTCCTAACAAGTTCATTTTCAATTCATATCACATTGTCTACAAACACAAATGGTCTTTAAATGTGTTGTGATTTTTTAAAGAGAAATAAAATCAATTATTAATAATACTAAAGGAGCAGTCGCCTACGCCATGTGACTTCTTCTTCTATAATTGCATACTACCTCTGTTCAGAAATAGATGTCGTTTGACTTTTTGACACGTTTTTTTTAAGGAGCTAAAAACTATATAATATATCAATTTTTAGTAATTTTTTAATATAATATAAAAACTTATTAATAATAAGTATCATATTATTAAAAAAAATTATTTAAAAAGTTAATATTTTATATAGTTTTTAGCTCATTAAAAAATGTGACAAAAAGTCAAAAGACATTTATTTCTGAACGGAGGTAGTATACAATTATTTTTTTATTTTTTGATGGAAAACCACTCCACATTTATTCTGAAATCATAAGCTCTCCAAAAACTAGGGGTGGGCATGGGACGGGACGGGACGAGATTGGAGTAATCCCGCGTCCCGTCCCTCGTATTTTTTGCGGGACGGGATCGGGACGGGATTAAATTTTTTTTTTCAAATCCCGCCGGGTCTTATCCCTCGCAGGACCGGACGGGATCGGGACGGGACGGGACTTGTCCCTCTCATAATAATATATAATTGCTTTATATAAAATTGCTTTACAAAAACAAAATCTCAGTCACATAGCCACTGTAATACTATATTACATGTTATATTAGACTACATGTTATATTTGATTTTTGTTTTAAACTAATAGCCACTGTAATACTATATATTACATGTTATTTTTTTAGTTAATGCCTCAATTTTGTTTGAAAGCCACTGTAATACTATACTGTATTAGACTATTAGGTATTCTATTTGTATATTTGATAATTGATGAACACATTATATATATAATATAAATATATTCTTAGATGTTTTTAATAATTTCAATTATATATATAAATATATATAAATTTAATATATATGCGGGACGGGACGGGATTTGCGGGATGAGAACTCTTCGTCCCGCGTCCCGTCTCGCGTATTTTTTACGGGACGGGATTGAATATTTTTTTTCTAAATCCCACCGGGATCGGGACGGGATGGGATTTGTGCCCACCCCTACCAAAAACAATGTGAAAAAGAGCCGAAGGTAAATCATCCTCACAAGTTACAAAGTAAGTAAAACTAGGTCTTATCTTAGCTAAAAAGTTTGTTGCTTGATTCCCATCCCGCTTGACATGGCTCTCCATAAGCATCGCCTAAACTCACGAGCCAGACTGAGAATAGTATGCAGGAGCCTCCCCACCACTCCCCTAAACGAAATCTGACGACTACTAACTAGCCGAATCAGTTGCTGACAATCCGACTCGACCACTATGCTATCCATCTCATGCTCCTCCGCCAGCTTTAGCGCTCAGACCACATCCTCCAGGTCCGCCACCAGCGCCTCATACCCTTTCTGTATCGACCTAACTACTGCCCATACAAGGGCTCCATCTATATGATGTTATTTTTCATAACTTAATACAATGAAATAACTAATAACTGCACCCGAATAACTTAATACAACTGAATAACTACCCACTGCAATCCAATAATCATTTTCTGCAACTGAATAACTTGCTAAAGAAATGAAACTTGTGTGTCCGCAAACTCCACACAGAAAAAGGCCACAAAACGCATATTGGGCCTATTGGCCCAGTCCAGTTGCTCTCATCCCCTTCTCGAGTCGAGTCAAAACCAGAGTTTGGAGTAATCACAGAAACAACGACGATGGTGCTCTTTGGTTTCTTTGCTGCTTGAATCTTGAGATAAATTTGGTACTCGAATCCGATATTTACCAAGTACGTCAATCCTTACGGTAAATTTCCTTTTTCTTGAGGTCTGATTCTTCAGTATTAGTTTCGAATTTCGATCCAAAACCATAAATCGTTCACCTTCTGATTTCTCTCTCCGATCGTCGATTTCGCCTCAAATCAGTGCAATCTCGATATCGAATTGATTAAATTCTCTGCGCCGTAGCGCTTTTCGTTAGGGTTTACCAAGATCTTTGTTCTGCGTTGCCCATTGCTGGTGTTTGTCGATCTTCATTCATTCTTTGAATTCGACCTACGCTAAGCAGTGATTTTTATGGGAATTGGGTGCTGATTGCTTGTTGGAATAAAGAATTCGGTAGAGATCCAATGGCGAATCCGTTAAGATCCCCCTTTTCCCCACCTGAGGTTATCAAACCCCCAAATCTGGAGGGTTTCAGCGCTCAATCGGAAGATAAAGATAAGCCTGTTTCTTCCCCTTTCATGCCGTCCGCGGCTGCAAGATTTCCGCCACCTCCATTGCTACAGCCTTCCGATCAAAAGCCCTCGCCTTTGGCCCCAACAACGGTATCACCATCGCCGGCGAATGGAGTGAGAACTCCTAGCCCTGTTCCTAATCTGAGCACTCCTCCCGGCCCTCCGGTGTTTTCGTCGCCTTTGCGTCCCGCTGCGGTGCCTTTTCGAACTTCCCCGGCTTCTCCGCAGCCCGTTGCTTTCTCCGCCAGCTCAACTTTGCCTCCTTCCACGCCTCCTAGCTTCCCAAACGGGTCTCTCGATCATCTCTTTGATGTCGCTGACAAGTCCGGTGCCGTGGGAGGAGCACCTCAGGTTTTATTTTCAGCTTCCAAGGTATTGTTTCTTCTTTGCAATTTCATATCAGTTTATGTTGAATTCTTTGATCCTGCAACCTATAGAGTGATTTGTCTGATAATTTATCTTCAATTCACAGTTGCTGAAACAGAAAAAACAGGCGAATGTTCGGAGTTTGGGTCTTGGGGTATTGGTATCTCCTGGTAGAGAGATCTCACCTGGTCCTCAGATTGTAGAGCGAATTCCGCACCGCTGCCAAAACTGTGGCGCTTTTTCGAATTTGTACTGTAACATTTTGCCTGGTTCGGGGCAATGGCAATGTGTGATTTGCCTGAACTTGAATGGAAGCGAAGGCGAATATGTTGCTTCGAGCAGGGAGGAGCTGTCTGTTTTTCCGGAATTGGCTTGTTCCTTAGTTGATTATGTCCAAACCGGGAATGTAAGACCGGGGTTTCTTCCTTCATCGGATGCAAGGATTTCTGCGCCTGTTGTTCTTGTTATTGATGAAGGCTTAGACGGACCACACTTGCAGCATTTACAGAGCTCGCTACATGCGTTTGTGGACTCACTTCCCCCGACAACTAGGCTTGGAATTATTTCTTATGGACGGACCATTTCTGTGTATGACTTTTCAGAGGAATCAACTGCATCTGCTGATGTGCTTCCCGGGGATAAATCCCCGAGTGAGGACACTTTGAAATCACTGATGTATGGGTCGGGTGTTTACTTGTCGCCTATCCATGCTTCGCTTCCTGTGGCACACAATATCTTTTCTTCTTTTAGAGAGTATAAGGCGCCACTTCCTGAGGCATCAAGAGAACGATCCATGGGAGCGGCTGTGGAGGTTGCCCTGGCCATTATTAAGGGGCCTTCTGCTGAAATGTCACGAGGGATTGTTAAAAGGTCAGGAGGTAACAGCAGGATAATTGTGTGTGCTGCTGGACCAAATACTTATGGTCCTGGATCAGTTCCTCCTTCCCTTAGCCATCCAAACTACGCTTACCTTGAAAAGAATGCAATCAAGTGGATGGAACGTCTAGGTAAAGAGGCTCTTCGGCAGCATACAGTCGTTGATATTCTATGTGCTGGGACTTGTCCTGTGAGAGTTCCGCTTTTGCAGCCTCTCTCAAAGTCCTCTGGGGGTGTTCTCCTTCTTCAAGATGATTTTGGTGAGGCCTTTGGTGTGAACCTGCAAAGAGCAGCGAGCCGAGCTGCTGGCTCTGGAGGTTTTCTTGAGATGCGCTTTTCAGACGGTATTTTCATTACTCAAGTTGTTGGCCCCGGGGAGGAAGCACAGTCTGATAGTCAGGAAAATTTCAAGAACGACGCATCTGTTACAGTTCAGATGCGAAGTGTTGAAGAAACACAGAGCTTCTCGGTTTTTATGGAAAACAGCAGAGACATAAAAAGTGATCATGCCTTCTTCCAGTTTGTGATACAATACTCAAATGTTTATCAAGCTGATATTTCGAGAGTGATCACAGTGAGACTGCCAACTGTTGATAGTGTTTCTGCACACCTTGACAGTGTGGAAGATGATGTGTCAGCAGTTCTTATTGCCAAGAAAACTCTCCTTGAGGCAAAAACCTCTAAAGATGCGATTGACGTGCGAACGAGTCTAGATGAACGAGTTAAAGACATAGCAGTTAAGTTCGGTTCTCAGGCACCTAAAGCCAAACATTTCCGATTTCCAAAAGAGCTGTCCTTGTTGCCAGAGCTGCTATTCCATCTTAGGAGAGGTCCACTGTTAGGAAGCATCATCGGCCATGAAGACGAGAGATCAGTGCTACGGAACTTGTTTCTCAATGCATCATTTGATCTGTCACTTCGAATGGTGGCTCCTCGATGTCTGATGCACAGGGAAGGGGGTACTTTTGAGGAGCTACCAGCTTATGATCTGGCTATGCAGTCTGATTCTGCAGTTGTCCTAGATCATGGTACAGATATCTTCATTTGGTTGGTAAGTCATCGGCTCCTCATTTCTTCCCTTTCGTGTATACTGAATTATTGGTGGTTATAGCGACATAATCTTGAAGGGTTCGATAGACTAGGCAGATGATAAGAACTCTCATGTTTGTAGTTGCTTAACATCAAGTAATCATACATGGTTAGCGATTGAGATATTCTCGTCTCCTTGCAGGGTGCTGAGCTTGCGTCACAGGATGCGAAATGCGCAGCAGCATTAGCAGCATGTAGAACACTGGCAGAAGAGCTGTCAGAGTCGCGGTTTCCAGCTCCTCGGATCCTTGCATTCAAGGTCTGGCAGACTTCCCCTGCTCGGTACATTTGTTGTTTCAGCTTATATGACTATTCAAAAGATCTGAAGTATTATGGTTTTGAACCTGCAGGAGGGAAGCTCCCCAGCTCGGTACTTTGTTTCCCGATTGATACCCGCTCACAAGGACCCTCCCTATGAACAGGTCAGGCCCTTGTATTACTCTTTCATGTGAATGTGATTTGGTAGTGTAGTTTACTTAACAGAGAGTTGCTAAAACTCGAATGCAGGAAGCGAGATTCCCACAGCTTCGGACACTCTCGCCAGAACAAAGAGCTAAGCTGAAAAGCAGCTTTCTCCACTTCGACGAACCCAGCTTCTGTGAGTGGATGCGTAGCCTGAAGCTTGTGCCACCAGAGTCGAACTAAAACCCCTCGGAAACGAATCCGTCATTGACATAGCTATGTCATTGCTTCAGAGGCTACGATTGGATACGAACGCAATGGCGTTTGGTAGCTCTGCTCGGGAGGTGAGTTTCGATATGCGGTTATGATTCATATGAGAGGATATGGGAATGATGAGACTCAACGAACTTGTAGCATCAATTTCTTGTTATGTTTTGAGAGTTGCACAGGATCTGAAAGTTGTCTTCAAATTGTATTTAAAGTTGTTGGAGATTTGATATTGCCATAGGAGAGCAATAAAGTAGAGAGATTACTAGGCTGAGGATTTTGATTTCTTACCCTTTCAATTCAAATCATGTAGATTGCAGGGTACTAAACAGTTTCCAATTTCAGAAAAAGGACAGTTTCCAAGTCATGTGGTGATATCTGATGGTTGTTATCTTGTTAAATTTCAGTTGTCTAGTTGCAAGTGGCATACAACCTTTTCAAATGTACCGATTCGGCATCGGTTTTCGAAGTCGGTAAATATTTTTGTCGGAAAACAACTTGTCGACACCGACTTCCCGTGTCATTAAAATGCTTATCAACTCGAAAAGGTGGTGTTAGCAATTTGTTTTCCGTTTGGCAAATAATCACTACTCTTACAAGTGTTTATCATTTCACATTTTACTCTCCCTCGAGTGAGTATAAAGATAATTGTACAAAGTAAATAAAGTATGTTTACAAATACATTATAGAAGGCCCCGTGGGAAGTCGAGATGGTGATTTCGGATGTCCACCTTATGTGCACATACCTCCAATGGAGGGTTTACTTTTTCTAATGATTCCGCTTCAATTTAAATTTGAGTGCAATGAATTCAATCTCCTTAATTCAACGATAATGTCAATTAGTGGTTTTCTATCACATTTAGATCGAATTTCATCCGCAATTTATGAAACCCTAAAAACACAATCTAGCATGGCCATTAACAATTCACCCAAATTGAAGAGTCGGATACATTCATACAATCACTGTGAATTCAAAGTTACTTTTAATCTCGATCTCTTGACTGATCATTGTGAATTCATCCTGGTCGTACAACACTATGTACCTCCATCACCGAAGTCACTTTTTTAAATCAAAGAAAGATTTTAACTCAAAAGAAACCGCGAAAAACGAGTCGATTGCGGTTCAGTTTTTGGGCTGGTCCATTTTTAAGCAATCCTAGCTTCATGTATTTTTTTTGGTTTTAGATATCGCCATCGAATAATCAATTTCATCGAACATTTCAATATGAAGATCATGCTGCTACAATACGCGATTGTCGGTTGTTCAATCTATTTGCAGAAGATGTTATGAAGAAAAAAGGCTTTTACCTTACTAGCTACGAGATTTCAGATCCCTTCTTTACAAGAGATAAAGAAAATTTGTGAAAATATGTCCTTGAATCCTCTAGAAAGGTTTTCTTACAAGGTTAACGGAGTTGAACTCATCCGAGTGTTATATACTCCTTTCAAGACATTGCTTGGATATCTGGATTGTTCAAATGCAAAACTTGATTTGTTAATATTTTTACTTGAGGTTTTAAAAGATTTGGTTCATCTATATTTCAATGATAAAAGGCGTTGTTGGAATATCAAATGTTGTTGGGATATGGTTGTGGTACAAGATGAAATTAAGATTGCTGAGATATTACATGTATTTAAATGGTCAAATGACGAGGATGATAAGGATAATGAGCGTATTAGCAACTTTTAGGGAGTGAGAGATATTACTCCCCCGTTCGGCAAAACTTAACGTTTTACTATTCACGTACACTTTTTTAGCGGTGCAAATCCTCTGGCCTTGTATTAATCCCCCCTCCTGTCCTTCAATTTTGATTGGTACAGCTGGCCATCTAAATTAATTCTTCCAAACCCAATCAATATTAAACCAAACCGTGAACCCATGAATAATAAATATTAACTAAACCCAACCCTTACCCACTCACCCTCCTTTGCAACTGTCAATTCTGGAAAAAATTCCTTGCTGCCACCACTGCCGTCAGATGCCCTCGACGCCCCCGTCAAAGTCATTGTTCGGCTGAGGACATCGCCAGCGCCACCCCTTTCCACCGCTAACACAAGGTGCAACCTTTTTATCATGTGATTTTTTATGATGCATAATAACCATGGAGTATGTGATTGAAATTAAAGATGAATTCAATTGATTTTTGCATCTTATGATTCACAAACTCAACCTTTTCAAATCGTCCGAAATAAGATTAGTTTTGTTTGATAATTAATCAATTGTTAGCCCTTGAATAAGATTTGAACCAACGTGAGAATAAAATCTTGTATGTGCATGTACCGATGATGAAATTATTATTTGCGAGTACACCATAATCTAATTTTGAATAACTTTGAAGGCGCACCATGGATTCTGCACCAGAGGTAGAAGGCCAATCACGAAGACGTTTGGAATTTGAGGTTGATAAGGATCCTATCGATTCTTCTGTGGATAATAAAAGTGAAAAGATCATTCATGAAAAAGTCTCTAAAGCAATGATACCTGTGGTTGGCATGGAGTTTGAAACTGAAGATGTTGCTTATGAATTTTACAATGCTTATGCAAAGGAAATTGGCTTTTCTGTTAGAAAAAGCAAGTCACATGGACCAAAGGAGAGAGTGGTGGATAGGAAATTTGTTTGCTCATGTGAGGGTAAAAGGGGACCAGATAGACGAGATGATGTTTACAAATCTCATCGTCCAGAGACAAGATTCGGATGTTTGGCTATGCTAAAAATCTGTCGTCGTCATACAAGCAAGTACACTGTTGTGAATTTTGTTCCCGAGCATAATCACATGTTGGCTAGTCCAAGTAAGGCTCATCTATTTAGATCGCACAGAAAGGTGTCATTGTCACAAGCAGTAGATGTAGATATGGCTGATATGTCAGGTATTGCCCCTAGAAATGCGTTTGAGCTCATGGCAAAGCAAGCAGGAGGTCGTGATAGTCTTGGATTTGTTCGTGTGGATTATAACAATTACTTGAGAAGTAAGCGCACTGGAAAAATCAGGCCAGGTGAGACAAAAAACGTTCTTGGTTACTTGCAATCCATGCAAATAGAGGACCCTAACTTCTTTTATGCTATTCAAGTGGATGAAGATGATTTGATCACAAATATTTTTTGGGCGGATGCAAAAATGGTGTCGGATTATGGTGATTTCGGTGATGTAGTATGCTTTGATACTACATATCGGAAACATAAAGATGGGCGACCAATTGCCTTATTCGTTGGAGTGAATCATCACAAAAAAACCATTATTTTTGGTGTTGCATTGTTATATGATGAGACTGCAGATTCTTTTATATGGTTATTTGATACATTTGTGAAGGCTATGGGTGGAAAACTACCAAGAACGATGATCACCGATCAAGATGCTGCAATGTCCAAAGCACTCAAACAACAATGGCCAGAGACTTTTCATCGGTTGTGTTTATGGCACATTTTTCAGAATGCAGCCATTCACTTGAGTAGTGTATATGAGAGGTTTAAAGACTTCTCAATAGTATTCAAGAGTTGCATCTATGATCATGATTATGAAGAAGATTTTTTGTTGTCGTGGGACAACATGTTGCAGAAGTATAATTTACAAGACAATGATTGGTTAAACAAGATGTTCAAAATCAAAGAAAAATGGGCATTAGTTTACGGGCGGGACACTTTTTGTGCTGAGATGATGTCTACGCAGCGAAGTGAAAGCATGAATAAGGTCATTAAGCACTATGTAAGTTCTAAACATGATTTGCCTAGGTTTTTTGAACACTTTCAGCGGCTACTTGATGATCGCAGATATGATGAGATGGTCGCAGATTTTAAAGTCAGTCAGAGTAAAGTGGTACTGTCTATGCCGATAGAACTTTTGAAGCATGCGGCAAGTGTGTATACACCAGAGGTATTTACATTATTTCAAGCTGAATTGTCCAAGGCTTTCGACTGTGTGATTGAAAAGCCTTCTGATGGTGAGATTGAAGAAGGTGTGAAATATATTGTCAAGCCTGTCATGAAGCGATCAAGCTATGTTGTCTCATATGATAAGACGTCAGAACTGATATCTTGCAGTTGTAGAAAATTTGAATTTGCGGGTATATTGTGCAGTCATATACTGAAGATTTATTCTGACCATGGTATTATAAGAGTTCCTGAAAAGTACATCTTGAAAAGATGGACAAAAGATGCAAGAAAAGGGAGTGTAAGAGTTATCAATCAGAGTTCAATTGATTTAGATCCTAAAGTAGCGATGGGAAGGCGTTATAGAGATTTATGTCGTTTATCTACTCATTTGGCCACGACAGCTGCAGAATCAGAAGAAGCTTACACTCTTGTGAGAGAGGGTCTCATTAATTTGCGTCGAGAAGTTGATTGCAATTCAGGAGGAAACCATGTACAATCCACTCCCGAGAGTTGTCAACTGATGGGAAGTGATCCTACTCAGACGAAGATAGTTGCAAACTCGATCTTAAAGCCAAAGCCTGGACATCAATCTAGTAAAAGGCCAAAAGGTCCTCTTGAAAAGAGGAAAAGATCCAAAAGGGTAAAGAAAAATAAATTACCAAATGATGGTGTGCAAACTTTTATTGGTCATCAAGCTGAGCAAGTTACAATCGATAATGACATTAACCATCATACCCAGGTGTGAAAACTTTCTATCTGTTACTGTATTATTATTAAATTTCTGTCTACCAGTTTTTATTATTTCTGTCTACTTTTCTGTCTCTTATTGTCATGCTTGGATGATTTATATGTACAGGTTAGTAGAATGAATGCTCCTGCTCAAGAAGGTTCTTTGCTTAACATTTTACAACAGGTTTTGACATTGTTCATATCTATTTTCGATTTTCAACTATAACAATTATTTCCTACACTAAGCTTTGTCTTATTGATTCTAGTGTGATGACTATAATGCCTATGCTAAACTCCTTCAAGGAAGTGATATGTGACCTTTCAACCCTTTGAGGTTTTGGCCTTCTGCTATACATGTGTTGGTGTTCAAGTTGCTTTGCTGCTGCTGTTGCTGATTTCCACTCTCAGCCCTTGCTGATGTTCTCTTATACTTTTTGGTCTTCATTTATATTTCTGCTATATTTCAGCATATTAAAACAAGGTGTCATCATTTGCATAAACATTGGATTAGTCTTATTGAAGTGGTTTTTATACTACCAAGTATTGGACTACATCTTGCTGATGTTTTGTTTCATCTTGATCAATGTATGGGAAATTTTCTATTTCAATTGGTACTTCATCTTACTCAATCAAGCTTTAGTGGTAAGTTAGCCTATGTGGGATTCGAACCCACATCAATGTGTAAAACACATAGCTCTACCATTTGAGCTAATAGGCTGAAAAATTACATCACCTGTCGTAATAGATCAAGGGTATAATGTACCTTATACAATCAGCCAAGAAATCATACTTGAATCCCAAAATTAGGTGTGTATATCCTATGCTTAGTTTTCAACATTAGAACCCTTAAACACCAGTGAATACTATCAAACCTGTTTTCAGTCCTCAAAATCAGCTATACATATTAAGTGTTTAAAATACAGGGAAAGAAAATGTTGGCAAACATGAAGCTTTAATCTTGAACACTATCAAACCTGTTTTCAGTCCTCAAAAGCTGTTATACATGATTTGAAGAGGCAACACAGAACAAAAATAAGGTATAGTTGATTTTAAATGTAATCAATCCAAGTGAGATACAAAGTCAGGTGATTTCTGATAATTTTGCTAACTTTTTCGTCACTGTCATTATTTTAGTGATTATTTATTCTTATTTTGCAGATACATGTTCTACCAGAGTTATAAAGAACATTGAGTTACTTTCTATCAGTCTGAATTGAGAGCCAATTTAGGCAAAAAGGCAGTGCTATGACTTTGCTAATAGGTTGTTTTTGCATCTGCAATCTGCCTCTAGCATGCTAAGGTAGAAACAAACAACCCAATCCAACAGTGCATCTCAATATGAGATATGTAACCTACTGTTAATTGCTCTACCAGTGTAACCAAAGTGGCATCAAATCCAACAGTGCAACCGAAGTTACCAAGTGAACCCATGAAAAAATTAGTCCCATTAATGAAACAAACAACCCAATTTCATAATAAAAATAAGGGGTTGAATGGGAGAAATTAGGGATTTCAAATAACTCAATTTAGGGATCTCAAACAACTCAATTTCCAGACAAATTAGGAGTTCAATTGGAGAAAGTAGGGATTGACAAATTAGAGATCACATACTCGATAGAGGCATCGTCGGAGAGAGTCACTTGGTCCGCCGCCATCGATCCCTCTTGCTCTCTATCTTCTTACGGCCATCGATCCCTCTTGCTCTCTATCTTCTTACGGAGGCAGAAGACCAAAGGGATCTCAGTAGATGCAAGAGTCGGAGGGGAAGAGAAGTCCGCCGTTGAGACTGACACCTTTGGGCCGAGAAGAACCGAACACCCACTGGTGAGGTTTTCCGGCTTTGACAATCGACGGGAACCCTCGGCTCTCTCTCTTTGTGATGATGAGAAAATCGCCAGGAGGAGACCCAAATTAAAAAAAAGGGGTTTAGTGTGTTTAATGGTTTTTTGGACCGGTTTGGTTTGATATTGTTTGAGTTTGAAAGAATTAATTTCTATGTCCAGCTGTACCAATCAAAATTAAAGGACAGGAGGGGGGGATTGATATGGGGACAGAGGATTTGCACCGCTTTTTTAGAAGCTAAAAAGTAAAAACTATATAAAATATCTAGTTTTTTTAATAATTTTTTTTAACAATTTTGTGGAAAGTTGGGATAAACAAGTGAAAAATGTCAATGAGCGTGAGTTGAAGGTTGTCTTAGACTATGTAGATCCTGTATTGTAGCAGAAATCTCGTAGATCTTGTAATGTAAATGAAAACTCTTTAGTTTTAAAGGAAATAAAGAGTTTTAGTTCATCTAAATTCCAATGATAAAATGCATTGTTGGATACTTGGATGATCAAATAATCAATAATGTTGTAATATGGTTGTGGTACAAGATGAAATTAAGGTTGTTGGGATATTACATGTAATCGAACGGTCAAATGACAAGGATGATAAAGATAATGAGTGTATTAGCAACTTTCAAAGAGTGGGAGATATTATCATAAAGAAGGGAAAGGGTGATTGTTCTCCGGGTTTAGGGTTGGATATTATAAAGATGTTCGGAGTGATTTATAAGTGTGAGAAAGGATGTTACAAACTTCACTTTTAAGACCCTAAACCCTAAGCGCACATCAAGTAGTGGTCCAATCATATTGTTAGTCACTTTCACTTATCTAGGTATCCCTATCTCATTAGAAAAGTTTACTACAGTCCAATACTCTCATCTCATAGACAAGTTTTTCATTTACTTATAACACAAGTTTTTTCACTAACCATGACTACAGTTTTCCATGGGTTTTAGTATTGCTTGGTGGCTGCCCATCCTGAATAATAAACTAGGGCAGTTGTGCTGCTTCTGAAGCGTTGGTGATGTCTCTTTCATTCTATGTTTTTTCACCTTGATGCATCAAAAGATCCCCACTTGTTTTCGATTTTACTGCATATTTTTTCTGAAAAGCTATAAGATTTGGAGTATCATAAATATGATTAGATGATGACTGGGGTTCTCCCTACTTTATTGAGGCTGGGATGAGGTTGGTAAGTATCTCTCACATTTTTAACATTATGAATGACAATGGTTATTCAATAAAGAGTTCAGTTGTTCTTGAATTTTATTCATTGTCCTTATTTTCTTGCTGCTGGTAAATCTTGTGTTGTGCCTTATTCAACTTTGCAGATTCTTCTCGCCAAGTGATTGTTGAGTATGACTAGTTGGATTGGTGCTAGCCTTGAGAGAACGGGCCTAATGAGCTTACAAAAGTCGTTTCTTTGTCCTTTCTAATCTTACCATATGTCTAATATTCTTCAGCATTGTTCTATTAGTGTTTATAGTTGTTCTTTGCATTTGCAGTCTTACTTTGGTGTCATTTTTCAGCAACAGCTTTTGTGTTCGATGTCAGAGATGGACCATCGAGTAGATGTACGTAGAGAGTGTTTTGGATTGTCATATTTTTTCTTCTAGCTCTTGTACGTTAGCTTAATCAATTCTATGATGCAGGTGGTCTTGACAGTTCTTGAATATAAATTCTTCCATAATGCCATGATCGATATCATCAATAAGATGGAGACTGAGTACAACTCAGATTCAACTGGTTATCTTCTACAACTGGTTTCCATTCAAATTTTCCAAGTTTAATACTCTTTTGTTTTCCATTCAATTTTTCTTACTTTATTCAACTTATCTTGCAGGGTTTGAATCTTCCCAAGTCAATTTGTAAAAAGAGACTTCATACTTCATATTTCAATATTTGAAAATGCAAGTGGGACTGCTGCTCCTATGGTTAGTGTAAATGAACATTGGCTTTTCATTATCTGTAAAAAGAGACTTCATACTTCATATTTCAATATGTCCATGGCTATATTGGTTAGTGTAAATGAACATTGGCTTTTCATTAATGTGTTGATTGGATGGAACAAAATCTACATTATTAGGTATAGTTGTTTTGTTTCTTAGTTTACTGCCACCTTTTTTTTAAACTTGGCCACTTTCATGTTCATCAACCTCTTGTGTTTATTGTAGGAAAGGAAAAATCAAGATGGAATGATATTAATATGAAAGTGGAATTTGCGATCATCCTATGCTTTCTACCTCATCAATAATAAGTATGTGTACTAAAAAGGATAAGTAACTTCTTTGTTTGCTTGGGTTTTTTTTAGCTTTTCTTGTAAAGAACTCATGGGCCTCCAATTTTGAATTTCCCTCCATTGTTCCACGATTTCAGTAGGTCCTGCATGGTTTAAGAGCTCATTTCTTATGGAGAGAATTCTTTTGATTAGAGGTGAGTCATTTATTTTATGCACACTCCAACTCCAAATACTTCCTTGTTGTAAATATTGGTGGTAGATCCAACTTATCTAGAGGTTGTCCTTTTTTCTACAGGATGTCCCAAAGTTGTCTAGTTATGAAGGCATTGTTCCATGTTTTGAGGTCTTTGAGTTCAACCCCACCCTATTCTTTTGGTAAGCATTTATCTTTCCACTTGATCCTACCTGACTTCTAGAGGAATTTTGCACAAAGACTATTAATTTTCTGGATAAGAACGGTTGTGCGTGGAAGGGAGAATTGAGAGCCAAAAAGCTTTTATGCCCTGCAAAATGGTTCTAATTAGGACAAAGTTTTAGAGTTCTAGTAGCTTATGTTGGCCAGAAGCTTATCAAGAAGAGGGGAGTATCCTACTTTTTCCCGAGGAAATAGGAAAACCTAAGTACTTGAAACGTAGCCTCCCTTGACCAAAACTTGTTCTGAAGAGAAGGTAGTTTTTGTCATCTTCAAGAACTCTAGCTCAGTAGTAGGACGATTTTGTAGAGTTAACTTCAAGACCAGAGGCAGCTTTGAAAAGATCCAAGGAGTAAGAGAATTTGAATGGAAGGCTTGTCTCCTCTTGAAAGCAGAATCAAATCATCTACATAGGCTAGATGTGTAATATGTAGAAGCCCACATTTAGGATGAAATTTAAAGGATGGAAGCCTAGTCCTGCATTTTAGAAACCTAAAGAGATACTCAGTGCATACAAAAATCAATGGGGGAGATTGGATCTCCTTGTCGTAAACCTCTTTTTCCAAGGAAGAAGCCCTGCAGGTTACCATTTATATTTAAAGAAAAACATGAAGTGCAAATGCATTAATGAAGCCAATTAATAAACATGGTAGGGAAGTTAAGATCAGTGAGCATTTCCTTGATGAATTTTCATGAGAGGGTATCATATGCTTTTCTAAGATCAAGGTTTAGGAGGCACCTCGGACTTATCCTCTTTCTTGTATACTTCCTGATGAGTTCTTGGAGTAGCATTACATTTTCTCCCATGAGCGCCTTCCTTCTATAAATCCAACTTGTGCAGGGGAGATGAGATCTTTTAGTTCTGGACTGAGTCTAGAAGCCATGATCTTTGAGATGACTTTATAGGCTACATTGCAGCATAATATTAGTTATGGACCGAGTCTAGAAGCTAGCACTGTGGGAGACGACAGGCCTATATCTTGCTGTAACGTCACGTATAAAATCATCTCTAATATAATAGCTGAAAACTTGAACTGATGACTCTTGTCTCTCTTGCACAATCTGGTTTATAGAAGTAAGGTTGATGGCTGAGAAAATTATGCTATTACAGGAGCTTGAGCAGAAGGTTGACTAAAGATATGGTAAATCATATAATCCTGGACTATTAACCATATTTACAAAAGGAATGTCAATATATGTCTAGAAATCATAACATTATCACATTGACAGGGTGAATATCAATGTTGGCGAAACCAATTATAAAAATTGACATGATGTGTGCATTAATCGGAGATTTTTTTATTATTTAATATAATTTAAATATATAAGAAGAAAGATAAATACCAAAAATATTTTACCTTTTTTTATTTTTTTGGGTGGTAGGATAGTTTTGATAATTGAATGTAGTATTTTTGCAAATGTTCAAATGTGGACGCAATTGTTTTCAAAACTAATATTTTTGCAAACCAATTACCAAAGTGGGATACTCGGATGTTTACTACTAATTCTCCTATTTAAATTGGGGAATTATTAGTAAATACCCCACTTTGATATTTGGTTTGCAAAAATACCTAGTTTTGAAAACAATTGCATCAATATATGAAAATTTGCAAAAATACCTTATTTTATTATCAAAACTACCCACCATCCCAAAAAAATCAGGAAAAAAAAGTTCAATATTTTAGGTATTTTTTAATTTTCTGATATTTTTAAATTATATTATATAATCAAATAATAATAAAAATCTGGAATTAAAAATAAATAAAAAAATTCTCAATCCCCTTCATCCGGACTGATAGCCCCGACCCCCAAATCCCAATCCAAACACTAACCAAAACACACAACCCATCCCTCTCCGGCTCCGTTGACGGAGGGAAAGTCGTTGATTCACCTCGTCAAAAAAAAAATCTCAAACAAACAAACTAGTATAGTATGCAAGTAAGGGGTCGAACCCTAGAGAATCAAGTATTTCTAAATATTGCGTATTTATCAATATAAAAGAAAAGACTTTTATGAATGAAAATAAAAGAAAATAATATTGACAAAAGAAAATAAAGGATAGAAGAAAAACGTTTCCACCTACAAGTTCTCGACTTTGGTTGGTTTTATTGATCATCGAATCCTTTTCAAGTTATTATCTTTTCCTACGAATTCCTCCCGTCTTGGTTTAAATAGATTAAAAGTCCTACGAGTCCAATTAATCCCTTACACCTCAATGCAACCCTAACACGGTCAAGATTTAACAAAGAGATAGCAAATAGTCCCAAGAACTTGAGCATATAAATAACACCAATTAAACACGGTAAATTAATGTTTAAGATATATGTCAACTCCCTACATAATCATGATTCAAACACGGAATCCACATTCTTATGCGTGCTACTACGGAAATAACACAAATACGAAAGTATTAAATCCTAGCATGAAATCAAATATTATCAAGGTAGCTAATCAAGATAACATCAATAACATAATCAATATCGCACAAAGAAGTTGAAAGAATTAAAGAGGAAAAATAACTTATATTAGAAACTCACAAACCACCAACCAAGTCTTGAAAGTGTAGGCGGAAACTACAAAATTAGCCAAACATGGCTTACCTAAGCTTTCTTCTCTTCAATGGTGATTTCTCTACTTGGAATTAATTCTTCTCCTAAAACTAAGCCTAGAACATCCTATTTATAAGCCTAATGTCTTCCATAAATAAGGTAAAAGATAGATAAATTAGATAGAAACTTCCTAAACAAACTAGATAGAAGATAGACTTTCCAAATTTAATTCAGCGTCAAATTCCGTTGGCAGCGAAAATTTCCGCTGGCAGCGAATGGCGTCAATCAAGCTCCTGTTGGATTTTCGCTACCACACTCGCTGGCAGCGAATGTCCATGCCTTAGAATATTTTCAAGCTTCTTCGATTCCGCTTCCGCGAGTCCACCCTTCCGCTGCCGCGAGAGTCTCCATTCGCTGCCGCGAAAGCTTACATCCGCTACAGCGAATCCGGTCGTCCGCTGGCAGCGACTCCATTCGCTGGCAACGAGTTTCCTTTCGCTGGCAGCGAGTCATGCTGCTCCTGGACATGCTTCCGCTGACTCCAGTCGCTGGCAGCGAGATGCCATTCGCTGGCAGCGACTCATGCTCAGGCCGGCCACCTTCTCGCACATGTTGTTGCTGACTTGATTCGCTGCAGCGGAAAGGCATTCGCTGGCAGCGAAAATCCAACAGAACACCATCACGTAGATCTTCGAAAGAACTTTCCAACGCATGCTCATATGCGTCGATCGGACATCCGAGGCCTCCGAAAAGTGCGTTACAAGTTCAGCTCGCCGAGCGGACAGCTTTCGCGACTCGCCCTCGTTTTCGCTCTTAGACCTCGATTTCGTTCTCCGTTGCTCCTTAGGTTGTTCCATTCTCTTTGGGACTTCTTCCTTAAGCTCTCCAAAGTCTCGCCTTAGCCTTACTTAGCTCCGTTCCTCGTGTTCTTTGCCTCGGATCTACGAATCTACATAAAACCATCGAAATAGCGTAGATTCCGAACTTTCCCACAAAATGAATGATAATCTAATTAACACTATAACATGATTATATAACAATGAGATGCACCGAAACTAACCTATAATGCCTATTGGAAACATGCCTTATCATCCGTCGGCCCCAACCCCAGGTCTCCGGCACTCAGCCCCAACCCCAGGTCTCCGGCGCTCACTCCGTCACTCGCGTCTCCGGCTCCGTCGCATGCGCTTGCACTTCCCCGGCCCTTACCCTCCGCGACCGACCCAGTCCCAATCGCTAACAAGAACAAACAAGCGCAGCCCGACCGTCGCCGCCCTTACCCTCCGACGATGTGCGGGCATTCCGACGCAATCAGTCTCCGCTAATTTACCTATAAATCCCTCTTCTTCTTATGCTCTGCTAAAATGGGGAATCTGGATTTCAGTAACTACTTTCATCTTTTATTGGCACTCTTATTCTAATTGAGTTTCGTTCTTGTAGAAAATTGAAGTGGTATTCGGGAATCCATGCCCCCGGAGCTTCTCAATTAGGTCCCAGGCAAGTTTGATTTTTGGGAATTTCGTTTCCAGTTCTCGACTTACTATCCACATTGCTTTGTGTTTATGATTTTTGTTGAATTCATGGAATATTTAGGCTTCGTCGAGACCTAAAAGCAATGGCGAGACCTAAAAGCAATGGTTTTGCTAATAGAATCATGCTTTGTTCTGAAACTGATCTTTGTCCAGAAATCACAAACATAGCTCAAAATCCATCCTTGTCTGTTGGATTTTTTTCTGTTTTGAGTTCCCCGTATATTGCTAATTCTGGATCATGCCCTTGTTTTCTCACTAGCAGTAGCTGCAGATTGGTAGTTGTTTGACTGATGATATGCTTTTATATGTATATTACCACCAATAAACAACAATCCTCCCTCTTGCTTGGTCAATTTCTAGGGGTTTCCCCCCTTTTGCTTAAATTTTATGGTTGTCCATCAGTATTTAGTTATTTGAATGGATTTTATTTAGGGTTTTTTTTTCATATTGATTGTTAATTTCTTCAATCTGAATTTGAATGCCAGAGATCATAGATTTGTGGGTTAAGGCTACAAGAACTTCTCAGTAACTTCTATGGCTATTACAAGAGGAGGGAAGGCGGCGAAAACAAGTCCTTCGGGGGCAAAGGGTAAAAGGAAGAGGATCCTTGAGTTAGATGACTCAAATGGCACGGAAGATGTGGGTACTAGTACAAGCAAGTTGAAAGCTAAAACATCTACTCCTCAACCAGAAGTGCAAGTTAGTACAACTCATCTTTAATATAGTTCAAATCATTTCTCTAAGTTATTTAGTTAGTCTAGAACTGAACTTCATCATGCAGGTGAAATTGAAATATAAGAGTGAAAGTATGTTTTATGGGAGAATAAACCAAAACTCTAGGCTTGCATATCTTCAGCTAATTGAGGACAAATTATCCCCTGGAATATGGCAACTAGTTTTAGATGGGCCCTTCGGGAAAATTGTGAAGATGATAGAGTCAGTGAAGCTATCGTCTCAGCTGTTGCACCATGTGTTGTTTAGACAATTAGAGTGTAAAAAGAAATGAGAGACATGGTATGAAGTGGATGGGAAAATTTGTCGTTTTTCCCTTAAAGAATTTAGGCTACTTACTGGGTTGAATTGCCACGGATATGAGGAGCTGGAAAAGGACAATCCTGCTATGACTTCATTGCTAAGAGGGACCAAAATCAGTATTGCAGAACTTTCGAGTCTGTTCATAGACGCTGAAGAGAACACTACCCGAAAACTTAAGCTGGCCCTTTTGCTGATTTTGGAGGGTGTTATCCTATGTGGCGACAAAAAGCGCTACGTCAACTCTGCACATGTGAAATTGCTTGAAGATATGGGTCGATTCAATAATTTCCCATGGGGTAGGATTGCTTATTTGGAGCTGCATGACAGTTTGAAGAATTCTCTAAGTAGACGACTTGCAACCAATGCAAAATCACAAAGTCAGTTCTTGCTGATCGGGCTTGATGAGTTTTAAGATCCGAGTTTCAACTATGCCTATGAGCAAATAAGAGCTGAGTTCAGCAGGGTAAAAGGTATTTTGTTTCGTGAGATTGTTATTGATGAGTTTTAAGAGCTGAGAACGAGTCAAAGAGAAGGCGAACTGATGCGTCAACGAGCTCAGATGTACAGAAATGAATCCCACTTGTTCGCCCTGGCTCTGCTTAGGATTGGGAAATGTAACGAGTTTCCGCTTCAACAATGCATGTTGTTATATATATCGCCCGAGGTTGAGTGGCCTCAATTAGCTGCTGAAACAGTATCTTTAAATGGTCTATTTCATTTGCTGATAATGCCTCTTGTGAATTTGTAATCCTTCATCATTCGAACGGTTGTAGATGATCTATGACAGTGGCTGTATCAGAATCAATCTGTTACTCCGTAATTGTTAAAAGTAATGATTGAACTTTGTTCATCTAATTTTGCGTGGGAGATATCAAAATTTAGAACATTTCAATATAAATATAAAATGTCTACTAGAGTTTTTTTTATAGAAAAAACAAAATACCAATCCATGAACTAACTAAACAAAGTTTAAGATAAGCAAAAAATAAACCAATTCAACCAACATAACCAAAGTTGAAGAGAACTAAAACATAAACAAAGTCGAGGAGAAGCAAAACATAAACAAAGTCCACCAACATGAGAGTTGTATGGAAATCATGTTGCTAGGACCCTGCCCTTGATGTACTGGGCCTAGTACAGTTACGCTGATTATGACCCTTGGTTCCACACCGACCACATTTTCGCATCTTCGACCAATCCTTCTCCCAGGGTGCACGATATCTATTTACCTTGGGTCTCCCAACACGCTTTCTTACCCATTACTGCAATCCCATCAATCGAAGATCAAGCGTATTCCACCGGAAGATATGAGGCGGCAATAATTTACGAAGATAAAGTTTAAGTGTTGTTAGAGCTGGCGGGGTGGGTAATATATTGGAGGGAATATCTAGTAGGAGGCGGCAACTAAGAGGTTAGGGTTAAAAATCTGGTTGTTATGATTTAGGTCAAAACTGTATCTTTACTCAATCTCCCGCCGATTTTTTATCATATCCTGTCAATATTCATATTTAAGATTGTCAAGAACAACACTCATCCTGTCACTATGATAATATTATGTTTTCAAGATATATATTGTCAATCGTTTTGTAAATATGGTTAATAATCCTGAAGATATGATTGACCGTATCTTCATTGATTCTCTCTCCAATTATAGGTTTAATCCTGTCAAAATATACCAGAATCCTATCACTGTAAACATTTTTCCTGTCACTTGGAAAAAATAACTTTGTCACCATTGACAAACCTTTAATTTCTAGTTATGGTGTGGATAAACTCGTATCTTTCCCTATTATACACCTTATCCTGTCATTATTAGATATCTGTTTTGTCATTAAAAACATATATCCTGTCAACGACAAATAAATCCTTGTCACTGTTTGATTCTCTTAATAAGGCAATGATTTTCATCCGGCTAGTTTTATTTTTCTTAAATTTCCGAGAAAAATATATTAAAAATATTATTTTAATATATATTTTATTTTATTTTAAATTTTTTTAATTTCCTTTTAATTCATAATACTCCTTTTAATGATTTTTATATTTAAATTTAATGGTAAAATCAGTCATTATTTTTTAGCACAAATGACCCATCTATTCTATTTTTGTTATTCTCAGAAAACGGGTATACTTTTGCAAACCGAACACCAATTTGATGTATTTATGCAAATCGCCCCCCTATTTAATTTTATAATTATACTGTATTATACACATATTTTAATAGATAAATCCGCGAATAATACTACGTATTACTTTGAATGGAAATGGAAATTCCAGAAAGTTTAGAGTGAGCGCGTCGCACAAAATCAAATCCCAAATTGGTGCCTGTGATTTGTGGATAAGGTGGTAACGGCTTTGCAGGGAGCCATTCCACGCAAGCTCAAGTTCGAGCACGAGTTGCCCGGCAATGGTGGAATCACCCGCTTTGGTGGCGAGTTACGCTGCCTCCTCTTTCCCGTTCTCCTCGCCAAATCCAATTCCGTGCGTTTACAGCTGTTCCGGTTTTGATAGTAGCACGACTTATACGTGGAGGTTTCTTTCCAATTCAAGCTCAAATTCGAGCTCGAAGCTCAATCATAGGGTTGGAAATGGAGGCGATTGCGATGGATATGGATTCCGGAGTAGTAGACGAAGCAGTAGAAGACAGAGATCGTCATCATCTGTAGTGATGGCTTCCATGGGGCTGGGAGGTTTGTTAACTGGCATATTCAAAGGCGGCGATCCCTCCGACGCCACCAGGCAGATGTGCGCTCCTATTGTCTCTCTCGTCAATGGCTTGGACTCTGAAGTCTCTTCTCTTTCCGATTCCGAGCTGAGAGATCGAACTGCTGTGTTGAAACGGCGCGCTCAGAACGGCGAATCTCTCGATTCTCTCCTACCTGTATGTTTAATCTGCTTTTTCTGTGTTTATTTTTTTGGTAGCTTGCTGGATTCCTTTTTATGAGCATATCGATTTCTAATTCAGGAAGCGTTTGCTGTTGTGAGAGAAGCATCCAAGAGAGTAATTGGACTCCGACCTTTCGATGTCCAACTTATGGGTACTACTATATTTGTGCTTCTTGAATTTGAATTTGATCCTAGAACCGTTGGTTTCACATCAATTGCACAGTTTTTATTTTGATTTGGGGGAAAAAAATTTCTAGGAGGTATTGTTCTGCACAAGGGGGAAATAGCTGAAATGAGGACTGGAGAAGGGAAGACTTTGGTTGCTATCTTACCTGCATATCTCAATGCTTTGACCGGCAAAGGCGTTTATGTCGTCACGGTCAATGATTATTTGGCACGCCGTGATTGTGAATGGGTTGGTCAAGTTCCTCGGTTTCTTGGTCTCAAGGTTGGCCTAATCCAGCGTATGTGCTTTTGTTTTCCTTCTCTTGCTCCTACATTGTATACTACTATGGGACACGGATGATTCACTTTGTTACTCTCTTGTAGTAGGAAATTTGACAAGCCGATTCTCTTTCAAAATCTATTCTTGTGCAATTTCATTGGCTCCAACAAATTGAGCAGATATATTGAAGCACATAATTGGTTGCTCTAAATGTTTTGCTATATAAATGTAACATAGATATGCATTCAATATAGTGTTTCTGCAGAAATTGCTTGTATTAAGCAATAAGCACAATGATTTTCCTTAAAAAAAATTGTTAAGCAGCATGCCTTTAGGTAGATTATGAATCATATTGCAATTTAGCTGTTCCCTTCCTGTGGTCATATTGTGTTAGCGGCTGATATTATTTGCCAATTGTTCTGATTTGTCGATGTTGAATTGGTTGCATCTGATATTAGGTTGTTTTTGTTGGCAGAGAATATGACTCCTGAACAAAGAAGGGAAAATTACTTATGTGACATCACATATGTCACTAACAGTGAGCTTGGATTTGATTATTTGAGAGACAATCTTGCCACGGAAAGTAATTTTTTCCAATGAAATTCTTCTCATGCCATTGTTTCCATGAGTATTTTCCCTCCATCCTTGGTAACACATGACTCATTTTGCTGAATATTGTTTTCTGGACATACAGAGTGCTGACGAGCTTGTCTTAAGGGGCTTTAACTATTGCATAATTGATGAGGTGGATTCTATCCTTATTGATGAGGCAAGAACCCCCTTAATCATATCTGGATCTGCTGACAAGCCAAGTGATCGTTATTACAAAGCTGCAAAGATTGCTTCAGCTTTTGAGCGAGATATTCACTATACGGTAAGAGATCTAAAGTTATTATGTTTCGCTGTAATATATACTTCTGATTTAAATATCAGTGTATGGTTACAATTTACCGGTGTCATATTTGTAAGGTAGTTGGTAGATATTCAGTTCATGAACAACAAAGGGGCTTAGAACATAGGCTGACATATAATTAAGGTTGAACTTTGACTTATTTATATTTTATTTGTGGCAGAACTTCCCTTCTTTCAATGCAAATGTTGCAAAGAAAAAATGGAAAAGGGCTACATATTAATATAATGTGCATGTCCATGAAAGCAGTAACTCTTCCCAAATGCGTTTTTATGCACATCTTGGTTTCATTCAAGTTTTCTTGCAATTGTCTGCTTCTTTTTTGCCTGTTTACATTCCCTACTTATGTTTCTTAGTAGCTAATTATCTCCTTATACATAGTAAGTCAACTGCAGTTTGTTAGTATCCAGCATATATGTTATAAGCTTTATATTGTTTCAGAACCTTATGTTTAAACTCTCCGCTTTGATCATTGGGCTGAGATATGTGTAATTGATGATTTGTCAACTCTTTTTTATCTTAGGTCGATGAGAAACAAAAAACTATTTTGCTAACAGAACAAGGCTATGAGGATTCAGAGGAAATTTTGGATGTAAAGGATCTTTATGATCCACGAGAGCAATGGGCATCTTTTATTCTAAATGCTATAAAAGCAAAAGAACTCTTTCTCAGAGACGTGAACTACATCATTCGTGGAAAAGATGTCCTTATTGTCGATGAGTTTACTGGTCGAGTGATGCAGGTACTTACTGCGGCTTTTGTACTTTTGAAGCTCGTAATTCATGATCAGTCTGCATCTATGTTGTGATTATATTCATTTTATTTTCCTTCTCTAGTTATCTCTTTCACTGAATTAAAACAGCCAACTTTCTACATATCTACTCGACTCGCTTCCCTTCCCTTCCCTTCTAAGTCACAACTGATTTTTTTCTTACTGCTGCGCACTTTCTGAGCTCAGTTCTGTTTCTGACCTTGCCACTATCCTCATCCTGAACTGGAATCATCGCTTCTGATACAAATCTTCATGTGCTAATCCATTATTTGCCAAGGGCTTTTGATCCCCAAGCCTGGCCCAGATGACCTCTGTTTCAGGCATTAAATTTCTTTAATTGTAACTCAAAGCTTTCAATTGGTCCTCAGAGAAATTTAAATGGATGCTGCTGTTATCAAGGACAACTGTCATCTCCTCTTGAGGAAATGGTTGTTAGAGTTAGAACTAGGTGCTGCAAATGTCACAAGTAATCTATCACTTTCCTGACAAAATTTTCTTGTTAGGGGAGACGATGGAGTGATGGGCTTCACCAAGCAGTTGAAGCAAAAGAAGGTGTACCCATTCAAAGTGAAACAGTAACACTGGCTTCAGTCAGCTACCAAAACTTTTTTCTACAGGTTTGCACAAATCATGACGATGGATAGATTTGCTGAGATGTTTGTGCTTTTTTTGTTTAAATTGTTCGGATGCTGATTGCTCAAATACCTTTTCAGTTTCCAAAACTTTGTGGGATGACTGGTACAGCAGCAACCGAGAGTGCAGAATTTGAAAGCATATACAAGCTTAAAGTCACAACTGTTCCTACTAACAAACCCATGATGAGAAAGGTTTCTTCTTTGTGCCTTTGAGCAACTATTTTATGCAATAACTAGATGAAAAGAAATGCTGTTACTTCTAATAATCATTGATTTCTCTTAAATAAGATAATATCTTAACCAATCAAAGTACAATGGAGAATATTAATTCAGAGTTGGATGATATTGTTGATAAATGAATTCCCACTCTATTTCCATGGTTTATTTAAGGTTTTAAAACCCACTGACATAGCACCGTAGTTCAAATTGTTTGAAAACTTTAATGTAGAAATTGCAGCAGATATTCTGCAACAAGAACTTAATCACCCAATTACATTATTTAGTGCTTACACTTGGCAAAAGTTGAAACCTTCTATTCTATTGTTAAAGTTGTGTCTTTACTGCTGAACTTTCTTTGTTCGAACTTGTTGCAGGATGAATCTGATGTTGTTTTTAGAGCAACCACAGGCAAATGGCGGGCGGTAGTTGTGGAGATATCAAGAATGCACAAGACAGGCCGGCCAGTGCTTGTGGGAACAACAAGTGTTGAGCAAAGTGACTCATTGTCTGAGCAGTTAAAAGAAGCCGGTATACCACATGAGGTATATACCAGCTGCTAAATTGTCATTTTTGTTTGGACATGAATAGAGATAATTTTCTGCCCTTGAATCACATATAAAGAACCACATGCACATCTACTGCATCTTGATATACAAGGGAAATGAATTTCCATTGGGCACAGGTTCTTAATGCAAAACCTGAAAATGTTGAGAGGGAAGCAGAAATAGTTGCTCAAAGTGGTCGTCTTGGTGCTGTGACCATTTCTACAAATATGGCTGGTCGTGGAACAGATATCATCCTTGGGGGTAATGCAGAATTTATGGCAAGATTAAAACTTCGTGAGATGCTTATGCCAAGGTATTTCATGGGGTTTAGATGAATCCTGTTTTGGAACTTGATATGAGCTTTGTTTTTAACCCTTCAATTCCATTTCCTCTTCCTTTTAGATTTTACTCATTTGGAAGACCGATGTGCTTTTAATCTGCTGCATTAACTCTAGAACAACAAGCTCTTATTCAGTTGTATTAATGGCATTAGCTAAGGGAATTCATTTTATGCAACTTGGTGCCTTTATCATGATGGCCACCATTCCTTTTCTATAAATGCCATGAATATCTTCTAAGTATGATTTTTTTATTAAAGTTTTCAAGTGTTTAGCCAGAACAAATGAGGGTAAAAGTTCATTCAGGCTGCAGTGACCTAAGGCTGAAAATTTTATTATCTTTTTCTCGTTCAACAAATCACATGTGTAGTAAATGAACATTCTCTATTTTCTTTCCATTTTACCATCCTCTTTGTGAGTTAATTTAGAAACTTGGAACAACCAAAAGGTGCTAAGAAGATCACATGTACTAAAATTTGCTAATGCCCTAATGCAGGATAGTCAGTCCAGGTGATGGAAGTTTTGTTTCTGTGAAAAAATCGCTTCCAACAAAGAACTGGAAGGTCTGATTTTAGTCTTTCTATCAATTATTTGTCTTCTTTGATCCCTATTTTGTCTCTACTGAGCGCTTCATCAAGGTACAGGGGTGTATTTTTTCAGGTAAAAGAAAGTTTATTTCCATGCAAGTTATCCGAAAAAAGTACCAAATTGGTTGAAGAGGCAGTGCAATTAGCTGTTAAATCTTGGGGACAAAGATCATTACCAGAGCTTGAAGCAGAAGAAAGGTTGTCTTATTCTTGTGAAAAGGTAAAATGAGTTATATTTCCGATCATTGCACGGCACACCGTTCAGGATATTGTCTACTTGACTCTGTTCTGCCTTTGTAAATTGTATAGGGTCCTGTTGAAGATGAAGTGATTGCAAAACTCCGTTCTGCCTTTGTAGAAATCACTAGAGAGTACAAGACCTATACCGAGGAAGAAAGGAAACAGGTGAAAAAAGGGCCAATTTTTCTATGTATATATTCTTCTAGGCAATTCCTTACATCTTTCCTAGCTACAGGTTGTATCTGCTGGCGGGCTTCATGTTATTGGAACAGAACGCCATGAGTCCCGTCGTATAGACAATCAGGTTATTTTTCAGAGCTCTTTGTTTTTTCTTCCGTATTTTCCTTTTCTTGATTAGATTCTCTAGTGTTGGGGAAAATTTCATAAAATGTCTATATACCTCTTCTATTGCATAGCTACGTGGTCGAAGTGGTCGTCAAGGAGATCCTGGTGGTTCGCGTTTCTTTCTTAGCCTTGAAGATAACATCTTTCGGATATTTGGTGGTGACCGCATTCAGGTACAATCCTTTAATCTATCTCTCACCCTCCCTTTACCTTCATCTTTTGAGACATTTGGTTGAGTTTTGGCTCCTATCAGGGTTTGATGACAGCCTTCAGAGTTGAAGACTTGCCAATTGAGTCCAAGATGTTAACGAAAGCCCTAGATGAAGCGCAGCGGAAGGTAGAGAACTATTTCTTCGATATAAGAAAGCAACTCTTTGAGTATGATGAAGTGCTAAATAGCCAGAGAGACCGAGTGTACACGGAGAGAAGGCGAGCCCTTGAATCTGATAATTTGGAATCTCTTCTCATTGAATATGCCGAACTTACAATGGATGACATTTTAGAGGTAAACATTTTAATATTCAAAAGACTCTGGAAAAGTTTAGACTACTCTTCATCTTAATCCTTGTCTCTCTTTCTGTATCTTTTAGGCGAATATTGGTCCTGATGTTCCTAAAGAAAGCTGGGATCTTGAAAAGCTCATAGCAAAACTTCAACAGTAAGGCTCTTTTTTCTTACTTCCAAGATAATCTCTTTTGTCCCCTTTATGTAAAGTCACCATGCAGATGTGTTCCTATCTTCTCTCTTGATTAGCTTGGCAGGTCAATGATTTGATTGGGGTTAAAGAAAAGGAAAGATGCTAGCTTTGCAGAATTACCCTTTGAAATGTTGAAAGATTCTAATAGTGCTGCAGTAAAGTGATTCTGTGTCAGAGAGAAATCTCTTACTTATGCAGTACAGTTTTTCTAGATTTATATTCTTATATCCAAGTTAGAGGAAAATGGATGTGTCAAATTTCACAAAGCATAAAATAATTTGAAAAGATTCAGAAGCATGAATCAAATGATGGTAATGGGTCAGGGCAGAGGAGTAAACATTGTAGGGTTTGATTCTATAACGTGTAGAATGATGTAAAAAGAAGTTATTTTAGTAGTTCTAACTTCTGTTTGATAAAAAAAAAAAACATGGGCATGCATAGCAGCCATTTTCACATATTGAACTCTGTATGTATTTCCAGCATGATTACACTGTAAAATCTGTCATTGATTCTCTGTTTGCTTCCTGATCTAGCTAATCACAATATGTTGCTGGATTGCATTCGAAAAAGCTCAATTGTTCAGCAATTTTTGAGGGATCACTGTAGCTTATTTTCCATCTTTTGCCAAAATCTAATATAGGTATTGCTTCCTGCTGAGTGATCTCGGCCCTGAGCTTTTGACAAACAATTGTTCTGACTATGACGAGTTGCGGGATTACCTTCGAAATCGAGGAAGAGAGGCATATTTGCAGAAAAAGGTCGGTATCTTTCCATCAAGTGTATCCACTTGCAGTGGCGTTTGGGCATTACCTTTTTATAATTGGGATAAAAATATTGTAGAATGAGGAGTTCTGAACTGCATCAGTTTCATCCATTTATGCATAACTATAATTCTCAAAATAGATTATTTACAAGATGCAGTAAGCCGTAGTTGCTTACTTATCAACCCAGTGTGATCCCGCTTAAAGGAGGGTCTGGGGGGTCTTAAACGACTGAATATAGGATAACAGAAAAGGAAGTTTTCAGAAGCTTCATGACCCCTGTACTTCCTGCCAAGAACTAGTTTATATTGCAAATGGATAAACTCAAATTTGCCTGTGTTCACTATTTTCTACATCATGAGGAATCAGAAAGAGCTATCGGCGTGATAAATGTTCTCATATTTGCCATCCAATTCTGGCGGTTTTGTTGTCTACTTTTTTGTTTACAGATCTGCTCATAATTTTGTTTCTAATTATTGTTAACAGGATATGGTGGAGAAAGAAGCACCAGGCTTGATGAAGGAAGCTGAAAGGTTTTTTATTTTAAGCAATATCGATCGTCTGTGGAAGGAACACTTGCAGGCGCTTCGGTTTGTACAGCAAGCTGTCGGCTTGCGTGGTTATGCACAAAGAGATCCGCTTATAGAGTACAAACTTGAGGGCTACAATCTATTTCTCGAGATGATGGCTCAGATAAGAAGAAACGTCATTTACTCCGTATACCAGGTATTGACTACAAAAAAATAAGATGGAAATGTTAAATGTATTGTAATGCTACGTCGTCTCTTTTGTTATATCGCGCAGTTAGTTATCGCTTCTGATGTCTCTTTTGTTATCGCGCAGTTTAAACCCGTAATGGTAAAGAACCAGGAGCAGCAGCAGCCTGAAAAACCCGCTAAACCGATGGCAAATGCTGGCAAGGCGAAGAAGGTTGATGCCATCAAGTCCTCTGCAGCCAATGTTCAGGAAGCTTGAGCCTAAAGGCGTCCTTATGTCCATGTCTTTCGCGCTTCCAGCATGTATAGTGCAAGTTTTTTCGGTAGCTTGCTTCAATACTCGACAGAAAGGAAGCGGTAAACAAAACTGTCTGCTTATTATACCTGTAGCTTCAATACAATAAAACTGTGCCATTCCCACCTGATCTACTCCTCGGCTTCGTGATATGCTTGTTGAAGCGCTTGTGTCGCTTATCCTTCGAGCACCAAAGGATCTCTCGGCACTGTTTAAAGAGATGGATTTTTGAAAAAGGGTAAGCGGGTTTAGTGTGTGTGCAACTATGCATCAATGCCCTGAACTAGTCGAGAGGATGTTTCCGAGTGAACCATTGCCGATCGAACCCCCAAGCATGAGGTCGTGCTACTGTTTGATCCTCCCCTAATACCTACTGAGTACTTGACTAATTTTGCCAAATCCATTTGTACAAATTCACGGACTAAACATCAAAATCACATCTGCATTTACATAATTACATATCTGCTGTAAGCTGATTCCTGACTTAATCCATCAAACTGACACCAGATCATTTTGGGAGAAGAGGTTCAGCTTGATGCTGATAATGATTACAGTGATAACGAATCCGTACCAAACGAACTGGGCCAGTGGCCCACAATGACGAGGCCCATTAACAGTGACTAATGAATTGTCCATCTTAAAAGTTGTACTCGTAAACTTCATGATTGAAATTTTGAAACTGCAACTCTGGAAGTGTTTGTGACCAATTTAAGTTGTCATAAAACCGGTTTTAAATTAGTACTCCATGTTCTAGCGATTGTTTGGTTGAATAGTGTAGCTTACGAGATTCTTTTCCCCGTAAATAAATTATGTTGTACTATTATTTTGTTGAAATTTTACTTTTAAAAAAATCACGAAAGTAAACGGATGGAATAAAAAATCCATTTCATAACCACATATATTTATAATTGAAAATAATATATTATATTGAGAATTGAAAATTATGTATCTCAACTTATCGTATGTATGTATGAACATCAATTTATTAGATATGCATTATTATCAAACATATAAATAAATGCTCCACATATATAATAAGTTGATAATTTGATATGCATAGATAAATATAAATATGTATCTAACAAGGTGAGATACATATTCTCAATTTAATACTACCTCAGTTCAGAAATAAACGATGCTTTGACTTTGGAAACGTAGTTTAAGGAGCTAAAAACTATATATAATCTTATTTTTTTTTCATAATGTAATACTTATTAGTCGTTTATTTCCGAACGGAGGGAGTATTTATTATCAATGAAATGTAATTTTCTCTGATATATAGCTATATCTATATATACGGTTTCATCTTTCCACGTGTACAGTGATTTCACCGACTTTCAGTGTCAGTGTTTTCTTTTTTGCCAGAAAATAGATTGTCAACACCGACTTCCCGTGTCGATAAAATATCTATAAATTTTTCCAATTTATTTTCAAGCAAAAAAAAAATCACCAATATTAAAAGTCGGCGAATGACTATGCATTAGGCGAAAAATTGACCGTGCGTGATCTTTTATATTTTCTCTCGCAAACTAGAATTTGCTATGTACTGCAGAAGAAAAACGTGGGTTTGTGGTGTGAACATTGTAATGTTAAAGATTGTTTTTTTTGTGTGTGTGTGTTTTTTTTTTGGGTAAGGTTAAGAGTTTGAGGGTGACTTGCATTGTAGCTGAAAATTGTATTATTCACATTAAAGTAATTGCAGCTCGGGACCAATTGGCACATGTAAGTATGATGTATCATACAAGATGACAGGGCCGTCCAAAATAGCGACCCTTGGCCTAATAGGCTAATACTATATCAATACTAATAATAAGGCAATTTGGTAATTACTCACTAATTAATACTAGGCCATGCCAGTCCAGTCCGTACAAGCCCACATCAAAGGCAGTCAAAGAGTTGACCCTCTCCCTTTTTTTTTTTATACAAGGAAAGGATTTGGACGGTGTCAGACCCTGCTGATCCACCAACCAAGAGCGTCCTTTTGGACGAGAGCCTGGACCTCGGAATGATGCAAAGGCGAATCGTCATCGAATTGATGACGAAGATGAGTCACCTTGTCCGCGACCTGGTTGAACTCTCTGAAGACATGCAGACAGGAGGAGCATTGGAAGTTCTGGATAAGACGCTTTGAATCAGCAATAATCATTTCAATCTCCCAAGGGCAACTCTAGACATCATTGATGACCTTCTCCCTTTCTAATCTATTCTACAATGTAACTTTAATATATTACTATCAATTATCATTAAGAATAAAAACTTTGCTAATATTTACATTGACAAGATTTTTTTTATGACGAAGAACCCACTTTTGGTGGCAAACCCCAGTCACGTGACTCAGCCGGCAAGGGCCACGCACCAGGTAAATTGGTTTGCGCCGACCGAATCGACCCATTGGAAAGGGGTAAGGCAAACCTTGGATTTTCAACCAAGGAAAGGGGCGGAGGTAGGGATCGAACCCGAGACCTCCTGACATCCCCCTTTGCTCCCCACCAGTGAGCCACCCCGACTGGGGCCATTGACAAGATTTTTATCCACACATGAAAATCAATCATTAGAGCAATCCCAACGGATTCTCTATCTTAAGTTTTTGGAAATTTTTTTTTATCTTAGTCCAGTTCCATCGACTCAGTCACTCTACATCTGGATCGGGTATTGTATGACCCATTTAGTTTTTGGAGAATATTGAGATTATTTTTAGTCAAACAACTTCTCCATTAAATTATCCAAAATAGAGAATGAGTAGAAAAAAAAAATCATTCCATAAATTTGAAGAAAACTCTATATATTTTGGGATAAACTTCATAATAGGGAAGCTGTTGGAATTTAACAAAAAAATCAAAATATATGATTTATAATTCTTTATTTTGAATAATGTAATGGAGAAGTTATTGTACATATGCTCTTATAATCCATCATTTATACCATAATCATGTAGCACTCTTTACTTTGAGACATAAATTTGTTTTCCATATTTTATTGAGAAAAAAATTATGTACATGTCTATATATAGTTCGGAATAAAACAACAACAATTTCAATATATTTCATTTCAAGTATGGTCTAGATTTTTTAAAAATTTCTCTTTTTAGTTTTATCATTTGAACTTCTCATCAGAACCCTTAATTTAATATTCATCCAATGACTTCGAAATATTCTCACGGATGTATTGTAAGGAGCATATGCACTGGATACTATTCTATAAAGATAAGAGCAAGCCCAACAGGTTTTGTAAAAATTCTCTAAAATAGAGATCAAAATATCAAAATCTCTAAAAAATTTAACCTCAAACTCCAACAACTTATCTATTTATACAGATTTCTACATTAATTATATAATATAATAAATACAAATTTCTTCCCTCTCTCCCAAAACAATTAATGTTTTTCCCCTCTCTCTCCCAAAACAATTAATGTTTTCCACTCTCTCCCAAAAATGGTGGATCCTACCAAAAAAGAGATGGTGGAGCATTAAATTTTTCCTCTATCTCCCAAAGCAATTAAAGTTTAGAGTGGGTTTGTCTTGCTACAAATATAGAGAAAAATGTAGTCTCTCTCCAAATTTCTCTATTTTGCAGATTGATATACAAAAGCCGTTGAGACAAAAAACACTCATTTTTCTCCAAATTTTCCACTTTTCTCTATTTTAGAGATGCTGTTGGGGTTGCTCTAGTAATATAATTGGAATTCAAACACACCCTTTAATACTTTCTTTTAAGTATATTCGACGCAACGTGAACAAATTAAGTCGGACAAAAATTAATGAGGTGCAAGAATTTTGAAGCCCGTGCTAGCTAATTAAGGCAGTGGGGTAAATAAAACAACACAGCTGGATTTTATTTTTGAATAAATTAAAAGAAATATATAAAGGAAAATTAAAAAAAAATATTAAAAAAAAAAAGAGGTATGATGATGGATGAAAGGGAAAAGGGCGGCCATGGATAAATAGCATTGGGGGCTTCATCACGCTGAGCATGGCCAGAGAGAAAGGGACATCCTCACATGAGTCCAACCAGCTGATCAATTCATGCTCATCTGGGTGGGTCCCTACTTTTTTTGGTTTAGCCCTAAATAAATATATTTAACTACATATAAAAACTTGTTTTTTAAACAAAAAGAAAATAGAAAAGGTGAAAAAGCATTATTAGTTTATTAATTTATGGTAATTTATAGTAATTTATTTGATTGTTGATGCAAAGAGGTTCATGTAATTTAGAGGAAAGCAAAGTTTGCCTAACTTGAGAAGCTTCCTCTTGCAAGAGAGGATGAGAATGAGAGCAACCCTCTCTTCTTCTTCTTTTTTTTCTTTTTTTTTTTTTGCCTTTGCATTTTTGGTGTCTTATTGGTCAAATTATAAGATTGAGTAAATATACCCATTGAAGTAGACTTTAGTATACAATAAATGTATATATTATGGAAGTTGAAAACAACTTTAAAAAATTATAGATGTTTTGGCTCTGTTTTGGCACCAAATTGCACCATCTACCAGTTTTTTAGAGCTTTTGATTTTGATATTATATAGTTTTAAATGAAATAAATATAAGATTTTAGTTTAATTAGCGTCTGAAATAGAAAATTTTCAATGGCTACTAATCTAAGCTTTTTTGAAACTTTTGGTTTTTTATTCACAAGTTTTGTTCATCTATCATATATAACAGCTAGGTTTAGCAAATATCATACTAATTTATTAACATATATTTACCATAAATAATCAATCAGCTTCAGCTAGTCCATCATATATATATATAGTCTTTTAACAAACAAATATAACCTTAGTCAGACCTACACTTTGGGGTGAGCTGAGTTTTACCGTAGCCCACAAAAAAAATGTAATTAAACAACCATATCTTAAGTCAGACACAATTTGGCGCATTTTTTTAAAACTAAAATATTAATAATATATATATATATATATATATATATATATTATAAAATACTAATAAAAATTAAGATAAAAATCATAAAAAATTTACCATAAATGTATCTTATAATTCTCAAAAAAAAATTTAAATCTTATGTAAAGTATACTACATATATGTAGATATTTTAAATCACCCAGTAATAATAATATCAATATCATTGTAACTTTGTTTAAATGTGATGTGTCACAACCAATAGTTATTTATATTCAATGTTTTGAATTAAACTCAATAGTTAGTATATAAATTTGAGTTAAGCCCAATAGTTATATTAGATTGAATTCAATATTTTGAATTAAGCCCAATAGTTAGTAAATATGTTAAGAAAAAAAGAAAAAAATGTGAATGATTTAAAGAGATAAAGGGAATAATAAAAAAAATTAAAGTCAATAAATAATTAAAAAAGGCAAAAAAAAAACCTTGATTGGTGGAAAGGAGGAGAGGGAAAAAAATAGTAGGATAAAACGGGATTGGTTAAAGTTGCTAAAATGAAGGAAAATCCGGCACCTAAGCAAAATCTTCTAAATTAAAGTAGTATATATATATATATATATATATATATATATATATATATATATATATATATATATATATATATATATATATATATATATATATATATTATAAATATGTTAAGAATAAAAGAAAAAAAAAATGTGAATGGTTTAAAGAGATAAAGAGAATAATAAAAAATCAAATTCAATAAATAAAAAAAAAAAGGCACACAAAAAACTTGATTGGTGGAAAGGATGAGAGGGGGAAAAAGAATAGGATAAAACGGGATTGGTTGAAGTTGCTAATGTAGAGGAGAATTCAACAGCTGAGCAAAGTGTTATAAATCAAAGTAGTATATATAGATATAGATAGTTAATTAGTAAATATGTTATGAATAAAAGAAAAAAATGTGTGAATGGTTTAAAGAGATAAAGAGAATAATAAAAAAATTAAAGTCAATAAATAATTAAAAAAAGACAATAAAAAAAACCTTGATTGGTGGAAAGGAGGAGAGGGGAAAAAAGAGTAAGGTAAAACGGGATTGGTCGAAGTTGCTAAAGTGAAAGAGAATCTAACACTTAAGCAAAATCTTCTAAATTAAAGTAGTATATAAACGAGTGAAAACATGAGGAAATATAAGTCGATGTCGATGCATATGTTTTTCTCAAGATAATACAAAATTGTGGAAACAATATTTTCAAAGAAGACTAGTATAAAAATAGATTATGTTTTATAGTAATTATTTCAATATATGTATATACATGAACTTCAAATCAAGAAAAAATAAAGGTATCTCCATTTAATTAATTAATTATCTGACCCTTTTGGGTGTGTTTGGATTCCAAATGCATTATGTTTATAATGCAAAATGATAAGACAGTGTTTGGTTGACCTAATTTTTAAGGTGTTTAAAATATGATGTTTTTCGATTATGCGATGTATTAACTATGATACAGGTATTTCATCTCAATTTATGTGATTATTTGGTTAAATTATGATTTTACCTCGATTTTTACGATATTTTTATTTTTAGATGAACCAAACTGACACATCAAACGAGGTAGAATAATTGCATTATAATTAATTAAAACGCAATTGAATCCAAACACACCCTTTGTTTTGTCAAATTGAATTTATCTGATTTTCAACTCCAAGTAGTGTAGTACTATTCTCAATGCCAATTACCATTTACCTCCCACTAACTTGAATACTTTGATCGACTCTTCCGTGACTTCCAAATGCATCCCTACAAAAAAATGTTTTTATTTTATTTTATTTTTAAATTCATACAGTATGATCGACGATAATATAAATTAAATTACCGAACTTTGATTATTACTATTATTAATTAATAAATTAATTCCAGTACATTTAGTGACACATCTGTATTCTTTTATTTTTCCTGCCTAATTCAAGAAATTAAAGGCGCATGGTTTTTTGTATTTTTGAAAATCAGAAATTAAATTTTCAACAAAATAAAAAAAAAGATATTAAAAATAAAAGGATTTGAAAGGGGGGAAAATATCAGGAACCCTAAAAAGAAAAAAGCAAGATTGCAACTAGCTTCGATTTTTATGGTTGAATTGTTTGCCTGCTTTTGATCCAAACACACTACACTCCCTTCAACCTCATCTCCAATCGCTCTCCCTCTCTCTATCTCGCCTTCATCGATCCCTTTCTCGATCGATCCAGAATCGATCCGTTGTCCTACTCGAATTCGTGTACAGTTCCATAAATTCCAGCGTTGATTTGTGGAGATCGGCCGAGAGAATCGAAATCCGAGAAATCCGAGCTTCAGAGTTCGAATTGATAGTCTCCAATGGATTCCTCGTCCTCAGCTTCTTCGTCTTCGCCGTCGTATCAGTACAACGGAGCTGTTTCGTTTCCTGCAAGTAGCACCAGCAGCGGAAGACCTAGGTGGCCGGATCTCCCGATTTACGAGAGTGTTCCTCATTATCCTCCTTCTGTATCTCCGTATTCCAATTACGGTTACGATTACGGTAGTTTCAATCACGCCGGAGTACACGGCAGCGACGCAGGTGGTCCAGGGGGAGGATCTATGGCGGTTGACGTGTCTGAGAGGAGGGAGGGAGATGAAGCGATGGAGGCTGTGGAGAAGGAGCACATGTTTGACAAGGTCGTTACGCCGAGCGACGTCGGGAAGCTGAATCGGTTGGTGATCCCGAAGCAGCACGCGGAGAAGTACTTCCCGCTGGACTCGGCCTCCGGCGACAGCAAGGGCTTGCTGCTGAATTTCGAGGATCGGAGCGGGAAGTCATGGCGGTTCCGCTACTCGTACTGGAACAGTAGCCAGAGCTACGTCATGACTAAAGGCTGGAGCCGATTCGTCAAGGAGAAGAAGCTCGACGCCGGCGACATCGTCTCGTTCCACCGAGGTGCCGCTGAGTCCGACAAGGATCGGTTCTACATTGACTGGCGGAGGCGCCCCGACGCGCCGCCGTATCACCACCCGTTCTACCGCCTTCACACTTATCCGGCCGACGCAGTTCAATTCCCACACGACTTCTCTCTCCACCGTCCAATCCATCCCCCGTTTTACAATCTCTCACCTCCCATGCCTCCGCCGACTCTCGTTGACCACCACCGCCACGCGCGTGACCTCCACCGGGGGGGCTTGGTTGGTTACAACGCGCTAACAGCCAATAGTACTAGTGGTGGTTACGGGGGTAATTATGGAATGGTAAGCCCCAATTTCTGCCATCATCAATCTGGATCGGTGATTTATTTGGGTGCAGCTGCTGCAGCAGCTGCCCCACAGCAGCAAATGCGTGGTGCAGGGAGGAGCTCACAGATGAGGATCGGTGGGGCAATTGATGAACCAACTGTGTTCGAATCCGTCCCGGTGGTCCACGGCGGCAAAGTTGAATCAGCTAAGCGGTTCAGGCTCTTCGGCGTGAATATGGACTGTACGGACCCTCGGGACGAGTGCGACATTAACCGGCAGCAACATCATCATCTTCATGATTTCATTCTTGATTCCGATCGGATTTCATCCACGCCTGGCGCCGAATCTGCGCTCCTCCAGCTGAGGCACCATAATAGCAGTGGTGCTTCCACTAGCTTGATGCAGGCGAGTGACTTCGTTGACAAAGGCAAGTCGTCCATGTCCTTGGATTTAGACATCTGATTCTTTGATCTCTCGGTGAAAGTAGATAAATAGAGATGCAGATCGACCACTTGTGAGGTTTTGCTATTCTATATGCACGATTACATGTTATTTTTGAGTGATTAAGAAATCAAGATCCAAGAAAATTGGCAAGATCTTGATATACAACATCATCAAATCATCAAGATTTCTAGAGCGGCCTCATATCAAACTGTAAGCTAAAGTTTTATATATGGTATAGTATATGATATATATCCCTCCATAAACCCATGATTACTTAATTTCTTCTTTGTTTTTTCTACATGATTTCCCTCACATTCCCAATGCTAACTAATAGAGGTCTAAAATCGCTTGTGCTTAGTTGTTCTTGTTGATTACACCATTGCATACATGATCATAGTGCATGGAATATGAATTAAACAGTGTGTATATATAACTGTATAGATATACAAATACTAAGTATTGTATATCATGATTTCATGTATTAATTCATTTTTCAAGGACCTATTTTTACTCTTTAAAAAAACTAAAATTACAAGGCAAAAAAAAAAGAAAAAGAAATTCAAACCACTGTGGCATCTCTCTCCAAGCCTCATAATCCTCACAGTTCTGATAACACACTCAAAAAAGCAGTCTGCAAAGAGTTGTTAAATGGGCAATAACGACTTTTCTGGCCCTCGAGGAGTGAGACAGAGAGGTGGTAATGGTAAGGAAATAGGAGTGCGAATGAGAATGGAAATGGAAGGGACTTTTCTTTTTTTCTCTTATGGGTTTTTTTGCCATTTTCAATGTGTAAATGTGGGTTTGAAGAGGAGCAAGGAAGAAGCAGTAGTAGCAGTAGGTATTGTTTTGCCTTTGATATATAGGCTGTTGTTCTTGTCGCTGGTTCCTTGGGCAATCCCACCACCTTCACCAACAGAAATTGTTGCAGAGCTTTCAAAAGGTATTTTGTTTTTCTTTCTCAGTTTCTCCTCTTCTTTTTCAGATTTCTAAATTCCTTTTTTTTTTCTCAATGCCAGAGAAGAGCAGGCCTGATTAATTAATTGTTTAATTTATTAACCATTCAGACATTACTATGTATAGCTGTTTCTCTAGCTCAAACAGCTTTTATACCTGTGAATCTGTGGTTCATATATACTGTATATATAAATATTTTTCTGTCCTGGGCACTATTACTATATGTATTGGATAGTGTTGATTGAATTTATGGTTTCTAGTTCTGGGGATATTTTCCAGTTCCAGTTGATTGATTGAGATGTGTGGAAGCTGAGTTCATCGGATAGGTAGCTCCTTTTTGATTGATCGTAATCTACATTTATTACTTGGATCAGTATTTTGTGATGCAAGTATATTTATTCGTTCATCAATTAATCCACTCGATCACCAATGTGCAGCTGAAATTGATTACTCCATAGTAGACATGAAGTATGAAATATAGAAATTTTGATGCATATTTGATTCTTTAATTGCATTGGTTCCTCCTCACCTCATTAATTAGATTGTTGTCATTTTGCAACAATCCCTAGTTTGGTTCTTATGTGTATATCATGAATACTTTTCATCAACTTAATTTGTAGTTGTTTTCCCTTGTAACTAGTAACTAATTGGTACTCCCTCCGTTTCCTTTTAATTGACTTTTTACTATTCATGCACGTTTTTTAAGGTGTGAAAAACTATATGAAATAATAATTTTTTTAAATATTTTTTTCGACAATCTCATACTTATTGATGATAAGTATAATATTATTAAAAAAATATTTTTAAAATATTAATATTTAATATAGTTTTTATCGTTATAAAACTACGTGCATGACTTGAAAAAGTCATTTAAAAGGAAACGGAGGGAGTATATGTTATTGATGAACCTTATTAACTCCTTTATAGTACAAGATTTCAATCAGTTATGAAATGATTTTTGTGCACCTAATTTTGATACTGCTACTTGTCATTTTTGTCATACTAGCTAGCTATATTGCACCAATATATTGCAAGAGGATTTCTTGGATCATAATTACAAATGTGATTCCTAGCTAGCTTGTTAATAATTATTCAGGAGTACAGTTTGTGATCTTCAATGGCAATGCAAGCTCGAGTGTTTAGCAACCAGAATACCGACTCAATCAACATGGACATACCAAAGTTTGCTTCGTTGAGAACTCGTCTAAAACCAGCGCCAACGGTATGCTTTAGTTACAAATTTTATATGAAAGAGAAAGATCATTAGAAACTGCTAAGCGGATCAATTAACAGTCCATTTTCATCTTGCCTAATGATCAAACTAACTGTTGTGATAGCTAGCTAGCCTAGCTAGATATTGTATAAGATCTGGACTATTTGCTGTTGAACTTAACAAACCATTTCTGAAATATGCCATGGCGTTGGATTGCCTTAATGGTTTGTACATTCGTGCGAGGTCTACACAGAGTAAGGTGCTCGCGCTTGCAGCATTTGGATTCAAACGCTTGCGCAACTGCCTAGCCTGCCCTAACCCATAGTGTAAGTGCTTCTCTAGCATGGATGTGAACTTTAGCGGATTTGTTCGATCTCTAGATGTTTAAATTCCAATCAATCTTCTAGGGTGACCAGTTTTTTTATGCTTGCTAAATTGAGAATGTGTTTTTTTATTTGAAAATTTTCTATATGCAAGAGAAAATTAATTAATTAAAGTGGTTCATGCTTGCTACTTTATATGTAATTGTGTCAATCTTCTTGAACGATGATCAACTTTAATATATATCAGTAAATTTAAGGAAATGCAATTCCAAATTAGTTTATGTTATATATTACCATCCCAGGTATGTTGATCTCTTTTGAAATGCTTTAAATACATGTAACTTATCTCATCTATTTGCTGCTTCCTATTATCCATTCTTGGTACTTTCTTAACTCCTTGCAGGTATTGCTTCAGTGGCGATTATCGAATTATCGATCCTTTTTTCTTCGTTCCATCCGAATTTAGTTAGGCAAATCCATATATATTGGTCGGTTTTCTACAGGTGAATCTCTATCCTTGGTTGTCTATTTTGACTACTTTCTCCTCCATCTTGTGGGTTCTATGTTGATGTAGGAGATGTTCAGTAACCATTTCGGAATGGCTCACTGGAAAGGACTTGTGGGTACGTAGTACTCATAGGTCCCCGGTTCGAGCCCCGGAATGACCGCTCTTTATTTACCTCTTCAAGGGAGATGTTCAGCTATTTTGTGTCGGCGCGTAATATATCAGAATTCGTTAACTATATGTTTTATGCAATGGTTGCAGCCTGTAGCATTCGATAGCGCGATGTGCAACGTAACTATGGACGTACGCTTGAAGTGAAATTAAAGCCGGCCTACTCATTATGCGTATACGTACATAATATATGCATACATTTGATTGATCACTTATAGTGCTAATTATTTACCTTGTATATAATTCAAACCTTACATCCACATAACATAGCGTATATATAGTTTGTTTTCGATCGGGGAATCAATGAAGATTCCCAAGATATTCATCATATCTTGAGTCCTTGACATTGCATATCCACATATTTTTCATGTACCAAACATTGTTGTATATCTTCATCTGATCGTTTCAATCATTATCTTCGCCGGGAACATATATACACAGAGGCGGAGCTAGGAGGGGTCACGTGACCCTCCCCGATTCCGACAAATTACCTAGGTGTATTCTCCTCGTCGATAGCTTCGTTTTGATATATTATACGCCATAATCCGACATCTGATTAAAAAGTTATGAGTGTTTGAAAATTACAGGTGCATTAATCACTTTAGTTTTATTTCAATATACTATAATACTTTTATATTTTACTTAAATTGACATTCACATATTATAATTCATCTCGAGAGTTTCGAAACCATAGGTTATATTACCTATTTTGAAAATTTGGTAAGAAGTTACGCAAGTTTAAATTTTTTTATATCTAGTTATACATTATTACATGTTAAGAATACAATGTTTATTTATTTTGTTTTATATCCTTATTTTCGTTCTATATCGATCTTTGTAATAGTCTGTAATATCGTTTGACACTAGTTTGAACTATTAACGACTTTTTTTCGATTTTATTGTCTACTACTATGGTGATCCCCCGCTCAAAACTTTCTGGCTCCGTCCCTGTATATGCATGTACCCGACGATATATACTAAAATGGACAACCACCATGCTTGATTTATGTACATCCACATATATTGAGGACCCTCCTCCATGTAATTGCGGTGGGAATAGAGGAGACGGTACGGCGGTGGTGGCTCCCATGGTGGTGAAGAAGCTATAGCTAGCTAGAGGCTAATCCCTTTGTGTTAATTATTAGTCTATCTTTAAGGAGTATAACTAAGTTAACCCCAATTTAGTTTGTCAATTTTTCCGGCTCCATATATATTAATCTTTGAGATCTTATGCTGTGACGACGACATAATTTAAGGGGTCGTTTGTTTATATAAGAGGAGATGGAAAGGAAAGATATTAAATTTTACATATAAAATGTATATGAGCATCAGATGGTGGAATATGGGAGAAGAAGGAGAATATTAGAATAACGATCAATAAATCTTAATTTAAATATGGACTATTCATAAGGGTAATTATTACATTTCTCTACCCAAAAACAAACGAGGACGGGGGGTAAGTATTTCTCTACCCAAAAACAAATGGGGACGGGTAGGGGTGGTATTCGAGTGGAACAAGCCGAGCTTGGCATGTTCAAGCTTGTTCATTTGTTAAACGAGCTCGAGCCGAGCCGAGCCCAATTTTTAAGCGAGCTTTCTTTTTTGTTCAAGCTCGGCTTGTTTTAGTAAATGAACGAGCTCGAGACGAGCTTTAATTAGTATTACTTGGTCATAACATATTAACTTTCAACCGAGCTTAAAATCATGGACGGGGGGTAAGTTTTGTGATAAAAGGTGGATATGTGACACATAAATCCAATGGGGTTTTATCTCAAAATTAATTGACAATGAGAGGAGTATGCCGCCAAACTTATAGCTTGTTCATGATATCTCAATATCTTTTCAACCGCTAGCGATTTTTCATGGATCTATATATCTATTATGTGATGAGATGAGATGAGTGTACATTTGAAACTCATCATCCCCATAGATACAAATTTTTATGACAGATCGATCAAAGAGGGGGACCAAATCTAGATCATGTGAAAATGCTGCAAGAGCCCAAAGGATCCATCAAGCTAGCTAGCAACTGGCTTCAATCGCTTCCCATCTCACTATTTCCCGGTTCGCTCGCCGTTTCATTCAATCTTTACACAACCAAGAAAATGCATATGAAGAGAGATAGAGAGAGAGAGATTGTGCAATGTGTGGTGAAATTAGGGTTTAAATTTTGATGAATTCATTTTAGGGTCTCAATACACATTTAACATTAATTATTGAATTATTGATTGAATTTTGGTTTGATATACTAATTTTCTGATTCATTAATAATTTAATTACCTGAGTATATCGTTTCTCATATCACATATATAATTGGTTTTGAATTGGAATTACGCTGATATTATTTGATTTAATTAGATTAATTAGTAACGGTTGTTAAAACAACAAAATGGGTAACGAAGTGAGTGTTGTTGGGAGTAACGAGAAAACACCAAAAAGGAACCAAACCAGAAGGAGGTTTTTTCAAAAAACCATTTTGGGGGGTAAGAGAGAGAAAGAGGAATAATAAGAGAGAGTGCATGGGAAATTAAGGGGAGTCCCCACCCTATACTATAGGGCTCTATATATATATATATAGAGGGGGTACACCACTACTACTAGATTAGGGCTCATATGGGATATTTATATAGGCGTAATCAATGACGACACTGGTTTTTATACTACCAAGTGGCATGATTTTTGGGGTAAATCAAATATATTTGGGAGGAAATGTAGGATTTTATTATCTATATATATATATTGGAATTTTTATATATATATAATTTTAGTTATCTATATATATAGTGTTTGAAGAAAAATGAATGGGGAAGCTATATAGTGGGGTCTAAAAAGACTGATATAGGTATTAATTTGGTCTTATACTTTTAATTGAAGTTAGTTAATTAATTCACTTGATTGTTATTCTAATAAGAAAACCTTAATGAACAAAAAGTAGATAAAAATTAAAAACTATTTAAATTTTTTTTCCGATGATTTAGAACTAATATTAATTATACCTCAAGAGTTTTGAAAATTATTTTCTAAATCTAATGCATTGACCCTAAATCTATCAAAAATGGCTAAAATTTAATTAATATTTTAAAAATATTTTTTAATATAAATGGTTAATCTATGTTTGAAGGGCATATATAGATATATGGATCTGAATCATCTGTTTTCGATCTTGTCCCTCTGACAAAAAAAATTATTATTATTTTATTCTTTTAGTCTATTTTTATTTTTATTTTTTTATTTGGAGTTTGTGAGAGGGAGGCAGTGATGCATCTAGGGGGTTTCAGCAGTCCCGAGCCCAAAAGTTTAAAAAGATTTTTACTAAGTTTATGGATAAAGAAGTTTACAAAGATTAAAGAATTACAAAGATAGTTTAACTTAGTTTATAAGGAGAGATATTTATTACCTTCAAATAATGGGTTCAAACCCCTTTAACCACATTTTTTTTACAATTTTTATTTCTCTTAGTTTTCTTATACTAAAAATGTTTAATTAAATAACAAATTTAAGATTTTCTTATCTAAACAAAAATATTCTTTTTATATATACACATAAAAATATTTTTTTTAATTTTTGTTTTCCTTAATTTTTATACTAATAATTACTATTAAAATCATAAATTTAAGATTTTCTCTAGAATATTTAAAAAATATATTTTTCATTATACATATACAAAAAAAACTCGAAGAAATATTTAGCCCCCTCCTACATATTTTTCTGGATCCGTCATTTGATGGAGCAACAACAATAATAATCATCCTAGTATGTCTCGTACCCAGCAGGGTCTGGGTGGTCTAGAGAGTATTTCCATGTGACCCAAAAGTGCTTAAATCACAGTAAAAGACATAAAAAAAAAAGAATAAATTAAATCGAAAGTAAATACGTAAGGGCAAACTAGAAAATGATAAAAAAGACAACAATATATAACAAATTAAGGATGATCCAAATGCAAATATCCAACTCTTTCATCTTGTACTGTACATCATTATTTCCTCTTCAAGCAGGTCAACATGAGCAAGCTAGGTCTTGTCTAATCACTTCTCTTCAGGAATTTTTAGTCGTTCTCTACAATGTTGTCTAACCGTGTCAATAGCAAGAGATTCATATATAGACGGGTGCATTTAGATCTCTTCTCTAAATATGATCAAACTATCAACGGATTGGAGAATAGAAAGATAGGGCAAGTTGGAGGGCAGAGATGATGTGGAGGCAGGGCTGTTATATGAGCTAAACAAGTCGAGCTAGTTTGAACATGATTTTAAGCTCGGTTGAAAGTTCGGCTCGTTTGATTTAGGCTCGAATAGCTCGTATAATATGGAATTTCTAAAATTTTCTGTAAGTTAGTATGTTATGACCAAGTAAAACAATTTAAAGCTCGAAAAAAGCTTGGCTCGAGCTCGTTCATTTTCTAAAACAAGCCGAGCTTGAACAAAAAAGAAAGCTCGTTTAAAAATTGGGCTCGGATCGAGCTCGTTTAACAAATGAACAAGATTGAACATGCCAAGTTCGGCTCGTTCGACTCGAATAACACCCTATGTGAAGCAATATGCACCGGGCCAATTCAAAAACATGCTAAGTACGGATGGGATGATGCCAAGTAAAGAAACCCAAAAAATGTATGAAATGAGTTTGGAAACCACCCTTAATTAATTAATTCTCTTTTTATGGTTGGTAAAACCGTATCAGTTGGAGTAGCTGAAGCTGTTGGATAGCTGAATCTATTGGATTATTTGTGTCAAATATAGGTTAATAAGTTATTAAGTTAGTATAGTGTTTAGTAAATCTAGGTGTTAGGGCAACTATTAAAAACTTGTGAATAAAAAATCAAGAGCTCTAAAAAGCTCGGGTGAGTAGCTGTTGAAAAGCTTAATTAGATTTCAAAAACTAATTAAATTAAAATCTTATATTTATTTTATTTAAAACTATATAATATCAAAATCACTTTTCTTCTTTAATTTTATTTCATTGATTGATTTTTTTTTTTTTTTTTTTTTTTTTTATTAGGAAAAAATTCGGGTGAGCACGCTCTACCCGAAAGCATCCTTGCGGATGAGGTTTGTAAGACCGGAATTGTTACAAATATCAATACCCCTGGCAGAGTGGCTAAGGTGTGCAACCTTATCAGCCACTCTATTGCCAAGACGGGGTACATGAATGAAAGAAATTTCTTTCATAGTCGATAGAAGAAATTGTACGTCAGACAAGATGAGTTCGATTTCCCATGGGCATCTGGACTTGTTGTTGAGATAGTTGATGATTATGCTGGAATCTCCTTCAATATAGATTTTGTCAATATGTAGTTGTAGGGCCAGTTGTACCCCAAGTTTGAGTGCTAAGGCTTCAGCTTGAAGCGCGCTTTTAATACCTAATTGTTTATAGCCTATGTGTATTGGATTTCCATTCCAGTCCCTGATAACCACACCAACGGTACTACGGTTATCAGCGAGAGTTGACCCGTCAAAGTTGAGTTTGAATGTACTTTATTTCATTGATTGTGGTCAAGTTTGGGATGGAAATTAAAGGAAAAAGTGAAGAAATTAATTAATTAAGAAGGAGGAGGCGTGGAGGGTCTCTCTCTCACACATGCACCACAGTCACACCATACCCTCCCAAGTCCTACCCTACATTTAGCTTGCGCCATGGCTTTAAAAATAAATAAATTGCATGGATCCTGGACCACGTTCTATTCTCTTTTATATAGATATAAATAGGTACACCATCCTCATATATTGTGTACATATGTCTTGTCATGGTAGTGTGCATTGTGGCGTATCCTTTATCGAATTGACTGTTTTTATGGAGTTTCGTCCTCATTGCCCACAGGATGATCGGGTTCTGATATATCGCTTACCTACGGTTTTGCTTTAGTGTGGGGCTTGGCTTCGTCCGTCGTCTTCGACCACATCCGACTTGGATTAGGTCTTCTGGGTTCGTTGTTTTGTAGAGACGTTTGTCAGTGTTTGCGCCGGTTTGTTGTATTGTATATTAGTGTTTTTTTGGACGGTTCTTCCGTCGGCCAGCTCGTTTGACATTCGAGTTTCAGATTTGTCTGAACTCGAATTCTTACCTTATAAAAAAATGTCTCTTATTGTGTATGTAAATATTATTTGTCTATTTGATCATGATTATGCGTCTATTTTCACATGATTATTCGTCTATAATTATGTAATTATTCACCTGAACAAATAGTGTAAAAAATATAAATTTTATTCTAACGAATAATCGTCGAATACCACTGAAGCATTTCATTATAACGAATAATCTCTCAATACTAACGAAAAATCAGAAGTTATTTTTAATCTTATTGGTTGATCTTCTTAATTTAATGGCCAAGATTAATTTGTTAGTATGATACATAATAAGGGGTGTGTACATATGATCTATTGTCTGTATATAATGAGAAGAGAATCATCAACATGCGGAATCAGTCTGGGTGGTCAAGTGGTGTGGAGTATGGGAGTAAGGAGGTCCCGAGTTTAATCTTTGTCTTCGTCTTTTTCGTCCTTAGATGAAAATCCAAAGTCTGTCTTTATCTGATGCGTGACTCTTGTCAACTGTATTACGTATCAATGATTTACCACCCAAAATGAGTTTTCTCGTCATAAAAAAAAATATTTACCATAGATGATGATATAAGGATCAAAGAATAATTAACGGGTCTAAAATGTCGTTTGGTGAGAGTACGTCTCTTTATTTACTCTTTCGTTCTTAATTAATTGAAAAAAAAAAAGAAAAGTTATTTTACCCTTTTATTATTGTTTAGAAAAAATGTCCTTCTAGTTTGTTTTTACATCATTAATTTTTATTTTATTTTACATTGGTTATATAAAACTTTTGATGACAATTTAATTAATAAAAGAATAATAAACTATTAACCAGCAGAAACGATATCTCCACCGCTAATTTTTAATATTTCCACCGCTAATCACCGTATAGGTATGCGGTGGTCTTAATCCACTTTTTCCCAGACCTACCGCATATACATGCGGTGGGTCCGTTGACCGTATACGAACCCATCGCATACTTATGCGGTGGGTTATGGCGACGGTATACATGTGTTGGGTTTTTGGCAATTGTAAAGGGTTGTAGAAGTTATCTAAAACCGTCGCCATAACCCATTGCATATCTATGCGGTGGGTTATGGCGACGGTTTTGGACTGTTATTGCGACGATTTTGGGCTGTGTAGCGACGGTTAAAACCCACTGCATACCTATGCGGTGGGTTATTGCGACGGTTTTGAACCGTTATGGCGACGGTTTTTGGCATGTTTACGTTGACCCACCGTATACCTATGCGGTGGGATCGTTGACTGTCATTAAACACACCGCATATCTATGCGATGATTAGCGGTAAAAATAGTAAAAATTAGCGGTGAAGATATCAGCACCCATTAATTAGTAGTGCATTTGTAATAAAAAAAAAATGACATACTCCATACATATATTTTTATACTTTATAAGCAAAATATATGTATGGTTTGATGTTTAACTACTGCGTATGTCATTTTAATGTTTAATTATTAATTCCCAAGCCTGATTTATTTATCTAAAAGTTTTTTTCTTTAAGTCATTATATTTATATTATGCTTTGCTTCGTTGATATATAAAGTGAATATTTAAATTAAGGGGTGTTTACTAGAATGCCCATATTTTCAGGCTTTATTAGCATTTTGTCCATATTAGCTAAATGTTCACATGTGTTGCTGAAATTGCTTAAACCGAAGTTGTTGAAATTGTGCCCCCTCTTGTTTCAACGAGTTTTTTTCCCTTTCTTTTAGCGTTGTTGAAATGGAGTGGTTGAAATCCCGGGTTTAGCATTGTTGTTGATGTTGAAACCTCAATTTCAACACTGTTGTTGATGCTGAAACCCCGGTTACATCAACTTTGTTGATGCTGAAACTCCGGTTTCAGGAACGTTATTGATGCTGAAATGGTTATTGCTGACACTGCTGATATTGTTATACATACAAGCTACTGAAATGTTGAAAGGCTGTCATATATGCTTGTAAGATATAGTATCTCATACAATTTTATAAGAATTAATTTCAGCAAAAATCAAGAAGTTAATAAGCTCTCCAAAAGTTTCAGCAAGGCAAATTTTTTTTTTTGCTGAAATTGTCATTACACAATAGACATTTGTATTCACAACAAATACACCATGCCAGTACACTAAATACACCAGTACACTAGTCAAATACACCACTAACTCCAGCTTTAGCTCCTAAACTCTTGATCTGTATTCAATAGATGGAAATGCAATGACATAAGCTATTAGAATGTGCGTTGACATAAACAAGTGAGACAACTAAAAAGATAATAAGTCATTAGGACCTGAAAATATAAAATGAATCAAATGATTAGAAATCACCAACAAGACAACATGTCCTCATAAGCATTAGCGGATATTAGCATATAACACAGCTAACTACAAAAGTAATACTTGCAAGGAGAAACAAATTACTTTCTAAAACCTCATAAAATTAAATGTAATTTTCTAAACAAGAAACAAAAAAGCCAATAATCCAAATCCACCGATATAGCAAATGGAACTGTACCCCGTCCTAAAAGGTACACAAATACACATCCCTTGTAATTTCTTAAGTCAACCAACGTATTGAGCACAATCCAGCAAACAAAGTTACCAATTGAGCACAATCCAGCAAATAGGGCGTGAATAAATTCCAGAACAACCAAGTAGCCTAGATGAATGACTAACAAAGAAGCTTGCTGAAACCATTCAATTGGGAACAAAAAACATAAGCAACTGTCTAACTGCAGACTAGTAAGATGTTGAAATTATGCCTTACAGTAGCAGAAGAGTAGTCGACGAAATCGAGGAGGATGACCGGATTGGCGGCGGCGAAATCGGAGGAGCAGTCCTATATCCTCTCTCCAACGTTTTCCACATCCAAAAATAGCACAGGATCGAAGATCTGGTCGCCGAATGGAACCTAGCAGCACAAGATCGAAGATCCGGTCGCCGAATGGAACCTAGCAGCACAAGATCGAAGATCTGGTCGCCGAATGGAACCTAGCAGCACAGGATCGAAGATTCGGTCGCCGAATGGAACCTAGCAGCAGGTGATGACAGAAGGGAGAAGAGAGTTTGGACACACATTCGTCTCCAATGGAGGTCGCCGGATCAAAACCGGTGAAGCTTCGGAGCCACCTCAACAAGTGCCTAATCGCTGATGCTGACCGTCTATGATGTGCTCGGGAACTCTCCGAGCCTCCAGGATCGATGACGAGGTTCCTCTTTTATTTGAAGAGATGAAATTTCTACTAGTAACCGATACGTACGTATGGCAAAATTCGCAGGCCTCTCACCCTTGAACCTTCCCCACTCGATCTCAATCCTCTCGGAATCGCACTCTGAGGATCTTGACCCTTCGACACCTTCGCCTCTCACTAGGGTGTGTCTTCCTCGGCATCTCACCAAAGGGTTTTGTTTTTAGCATCTCACCAAAAACATGATCCTTAACCCGGAATCAAAGGAAGCATGCATGTGCTCAACTTTTAACTCAAAATTTTAACTTGTATTAAAAATGGGAAAGCTTACACAATATATAGGAGAAACCCTAGTCTCCTACGTGTTTACAAGCGACGTGGGATACTTTTTAAATAGAAAAATATAAGAAATATATATAAGTCTAAATCACATCAGTCTACCCGTCCGCAGAGCCACAATTCAACCAGGCGGCACCGATCTGATGACCGAATCTGATTTGAAGCGGAGCTCGATCGATTGCAACGGATTTGAAGCCAGACGCAGACGATCTGTTGACCAAATCCGACGGATTCAAAGAAAACGACGGACAGGTATTGAGAGCAACGGTGGACTCAGTCAGGTCACAGATCGATCACATATCGATCAACGATGGATGAAGATCTGTCGGTGGACTCGGTCTTGAGAGCAACGGTGGACTCGCCCAGGTCTTGAGAGCAACGACGGACTAGTCACAGATCGATCAGCGATGGATGCCATGGATGGCAGTAGATGGAGAAGATGGCATAGAGTGATGGATGAAGATCTGTCGCTGTCGCTGCAATGGATGGCAGATGAGATCTGTTGCTGTGATGAATGGAGATATCTGATTTAGGTTTAGCAGGGCAATTTTGTCCATAAAATTTTAAGTGGACAAAACCCCAATTTAACACACTTGGTGGACACTCCCTCAATATGGCTGAAAATGTGCGCCTTCGACGCAAATTTTCTTTTAAATTAAGGGTGTGGTTATATACACCACAAATCACAAGGCTGAAAATGCACGTCCTTAAGGACGTACAAGTCTTGTGACTAATTAACTTTTTAAAAAAATTAACTAACCCCTTTTAACCATGAACGTCCTTAAGGACGTGCATGATTTGGGGTGTATATAGCCAACGCGTAAATTAATTAGGACATCTTGAGTTTCAACTCCAATAACTTCTTGTTTTTTTTAAATTTTCACGTGTCTTAATTTATTAAGATAAAAAATTATTGTCGGACTTAACGTTCTTTCTATATATCCTATAAGAGTATAAGACCCTAAATCAGGAAAGATTTCCTACCAAAAAAATAAGCAACCCTACTAATCTAATCTAATCTAATCTTATAAAAAAAATTAAACTAATTAAAATTTAAAAAACATTTCTACAACAACAACAACAACAACCCAGTAAATCCCGCGTAAAGGCAGGGTCTGGGGGTCAGGATGTACGCACTCATACCCCGACCAGGTCAGGAGAGTGTTTCCGATATACCCAGAAAAATAAGACAAGGAAACTACAAGTCAGAAGACAGGAAAGAGGCTAAAACATAAGTAAACGAAGAAGACGACCGACGAAAAGCATAGGCTGCAAGGCTAAACACCCTAGCCCAACACTCTACACCTCACTGGCCCGGATGACCCTCCTCCACTGGTCCCTATCTGACGTCATATCTTCCGAGAGGCTCAGTCGATCGAGGTCCTGACGAATGACCTCTAGCCACTTCTTCTTCGGTCTACCTCTTCCCCTTCGGATAGCTCCAAGATCTAAGCTCTCACACCTTCGAACTGGAGCCGAAGATGGTCTTCTATTCACGTGTCCAAACCAGCGCAATCTGTGCTCCCGCAATTTATCATCTAAACTTGTAACGCCAACCTTACGTCTGATGTCGACATTTCTGATTCTGTCAAGCCTCGTATGCCCACACATCTAGCGCAACATTCTCATCTCGGCCACTGATAACTTCCGCTCGTGAGCTATTGTAATAGGCCAACACTCAGCACCATACAATAGGGTCGGTCTGACAACCACCTTGTAGAATTTACCTTTCAGTTTAGCTTATACTCTCTTGTCACATAACACCCCCGAAGCTCTCCTCCATCTAAGCCATCCAGCCTGGATACGATGATCAATATCCCTGTCGATACCCCCATCGTTCTGAACGACTGATCCAAGGTATTTGAAATATTCTTTCCTAGGGACAAGAGCTTCCCCCAATAGAACTGAAGTGTCTGGATCACTATCTCCTCCAAAACTGAATTGAACATACTCGGTCTTGGACCTACTCAACCGGAAACCTCTGGCCTCCAGCACCCCTCTCCAATTCTCCAGCCTGCGAGCCAAACCCGATCTAGTGTTGTCCACCAGCACAATGTCATCTGCAAACAGCATGCACCAAGGAACCTCCTCTTGAAGTGGGACAGAAAGTGAATCCATAACAAGAGTAAACAGAAGCGGACTAAGAGCTGAACCCTGGTGTAACCCCACTCGAATCTGAAAAAACTCTGAATCTCCACCCGACGTTCTGACGCTAGTCAGTGACCCGTCGTACATATCTCTGATAACTCTGATATACGTCCCCGGCACTCCCTTCTCTACCAAGCAACTCCACAGAAGCTCTCTCGGAACCTTGTCGTATGCCTTTTCTATATCAATGAAAGCCATATGCAGATTCTTCTTCCTGTCTCTGTGCATCTCTATCGACTGTCTCAGCAAGTGAATAGCTTCAGTAGCTGATCTACCGGGCATGAAGCCAAATTGGTTCTCAGATACCTCAACCAAACTTCGAAGTCTCGCCTCTATAACTCTTTCTTCCTATAATTTCATCGTATGACTCAACAATTTGATTCCTCTGTAGTTGCTGCAACACTGTACATCCCCTTTATTCTTGTAGACCGGGACCAGCTTACTAAGTCTCCATTCCGAAGGCATCTTAGCTGATCCTAAAATAGCATTGAAAAGAGCCTTTAACCAAATCAAACCTTTAGCCCCTAACCATTTCCACACTTCTCCCGGAATGTCGTCAGGCCCAGGAGCTCTGTGATTTTTCAATTTGCAGACAGCTCTTTTAACCTCATCAATAGAGATGCGCCGGTAGAAACCGTCTAAATTAGAAAAATTATCATAATTTTTTTTATTTAAATCACACATTTAAGTTTACCCCCCAAAAAAAATCCAACAACCACATTTAACCCTTCTGAATGTCAACGTACAACTCAGTTACAAACTTACCAGCATCCCTAACTGTTATGACCTCTTCGTAATTTTTTCTCGAATCCGTCAAAATTTAGTTACCTCACTAGATTTCCCCCCCCTCGAAGCCGGTAAAATTAAAACAATACTGATCTATGAGCTTTGACATTTGTAATTGTACGTAAATACTGTATATATATGTGTGTGTAGGTGTAGAGGGAGATGATTAGGTGTGTGCAGATCGATCAGATAGATATGTTGCATAAATACAAAGTGACAGAGATCGATCTATCGACATTCAAATATAAACAGGCCTCGATCGATATCATCTGTTTTTATATGCATCTTGTTTAGCAATTGATGATGTGATCAGCAATTGCCAGGTTTCAATCAGTACTAAAAAGTTGACATTTTCAATGCTTACAAATACGTGTAGACAAAATAAATCTATTTAAATTCATCTGCAACGTACTGTTCTAGTGTCCTATTGTTACTAGTGTATATCGGAAACTTACTGATTTGTTATTGTTGTTGTTATTGTTATTGTTAAATATGCTCCTAATTACTAAAGTCCGTTGGGACTTGGGTTACTAAAGTCCGTTGGGACTCGGTATCGGGGGTCGTGTCCACACGCAGTGGCGGACCCAGAAAGTTTTTAGCGGGGGGTCATCATAGTAGTCGACAATAAGATCGAGAAGAAAATCGCAAAACACAACGTGGTCGATAGTACAAACTAGTGTCAACCTATGGTTTCGAAAATACTACAAATATATATACGAAAATAAGGATAAAAAACGAAAAATAAAGATATAAAACGCAATAAATAAACATTGCATTATTAACATGTAATAATGTATAACTAGATATAAAAATTTTTAACTTGCGTAACTTCTTACCATATTCTCGAGCGTATTATATATCAAAACGAAGCTATCGACGAGGAGAATACACCTAGTTAATTTGTCGGATGAGGAGAGGGTCACGTGACCCTCTAGGACCCCCCCTAGGTCCGCCTCTGTGCACACGTGCGCCCTTGCGCTAATAGCCTGTACACAAGCCGAGCGGGGTTTATCCTAAAACCAATTGGCGTTAGGTGAAGTAGCCCACTAGCTTATATACTAAGACTTATCTGTTCATGTAATCAATGTGGGACTCTTTTTTATCTCTTCTCACATTCCTTTCATTCTCAACACGCGCACACGGCCCCCGATCTCGAGTGATACGGGGTTAGTCGTAGGATGGCCCGATCTTCGACAATCAAGACTCAAAGACAAGAACGGAAGCAAAGACTCAAGAACAAGAACAAAACGCAGCAAGACTCGAAACAAAGAAACAATAAAGACTCGACCGATAAGGACTGATTCGAACTAAAATAGAACGAGGCAAAGACCTCAGGCCTCCTAAGAGGGTAGGAACCAAATACCAACGACTATAAAGCCCGCCTCTACAACCTTACACAACCAAGCGGACAACTTGGAGGCACAAGGAGGGGACTTGTGATTACCTCGATCACCAAGCTCTCGTGAGGTTGACGAACTCAAAGCAAACCAAGTTAGATCTATAACCAATTGTGCAATCGATGAGCAACGCTTCGAATCGATTGACTTTCTCATAGTTGTGTTTCACACAAAGCATTGTATTTCTGAATAATGGAAGACGTCTAATGTTTACAAGAAGATCAGCCGTCAATATATAACCTAGGGCTGATTTAGATGGAAAATAATAATTAAAAGAATAATTAAAAATAACCCCTAAATTACCTAAAATAACTTAAGCAAATAAGGTCTCTAAAAATAGCAATAAAAAGAGTTCCAACACTTAAGTAAATTCCCGTCAAAGAATGTGATTTTCGGCCAAGCTATAGGTCGAATCTGGAAAAACCTTCAACAGAAAAGTTGTAGATCTCTTCGTCCTCGTTCCGACAAGGTATGGCACAATCCGATCCGATTAATATTGAATCCGTACGACTCATTTTACTGAGACGTCGAAAAGCTGTCAACTGTGCATGACGAACCCAAAAACGAACGACCCAAGGTGGAGCCTTCTTCTTCTTCTTGAGGGTGACATCATTCTCACGAGCTTGAATTATAAGGTCATCCCCAAGTATAGGTGTGTCCGAAGGTGTCTTGGATGGTCCCGCATCATCGAGTCTCAACGGACTTTAGTATGGTATCAGAGCGGAAAAGTCAAACGGCCCGACTCTCGATCCTGTGCTAGCTAAAAAGAGAATGATATGCTAGACCCGTTGTCCAAGTGTCAACTAGAGGCGAAAAACGACCTTAGTTGCACTTGCGGGGGTGTGTTGAGAGAATGAAAGATGTGAAGAGACTAAAAGAATCCCACATCGACAATATGAACAAAGAAGTCTTAGTATATAAGCTAGTGGGTTACTCCTCCTATTGCCAATTTGTTTTAGGATGGAACCCCGCTCGGCTTGTGTATTAGGCTATTAGCGCAAGGGCGCACGTGTCCACACGACCCCCGATCCCGAGTCCCAACGGACTTTAGTACTAATTAACATCGAAAATGGACGATTTACTAACATTGGATTGGATGTTATACGTTGTTGAGTGGAGAAATTATCAATGTTGCTCGATGTAAAGTGAAGGATTAGGTCGAGCCGAACCGAACTAGCAACCTTGGACCGGACGTTGCTAGAGAAAATATTATGAAGACCAACAATCTCACACACACAAAAAAAAATATAACGGACGTTTGTGAATCCATTTTTTGTTTTGCTTCTTTAATACTTTATGTTAGGCCCGATCTGACCCATATTAGCAAAGTTCAATCCGAAGTTATTACTCGACTAGACCCAATCTTTCACTGGCCATCGAGCAACATTCAATAAACGTTGTACGCCGTTGATTTGTTAAAACAACGTCCAATTAAGTGTTAAGTTGCGTGTATATAGGGTGCACGTTTGGATTTTAATCATGCATGCATGTTTTCTCATATAATTTTTAATTTTTAATTAAAGAATAAATTTTATACATATTTGGAAAAATTAAACATTACAATCTCTATATTATACTCCCTCCGTTAATTAAAACTTGTCGTTTTAGAAAGTAAATCTTGTTTCGATTTTTTTTTATTCTAGGTATTTTGTCATCTACTTTACAAAATTGTCTTTCTAATGATTTGATAGTTGTTAGTTGTAGTTTTTGAAAAAGTTAAAAAAAATATAATACTAATAATTAGGAGTATAAATGTATTTTTTATTTATTTTTCTAATAAGTGTATAGATTTTTAAAATAACAAGTTTTAATTATCGAAAGAAGTATATACACTTTATATGATAAGCAAGTGAGGCCCACCAGTGGCGGACCCATGGAGGGCTCGGGGGCTCTAGCTCCCCCTGGATTTTGGACGAAAAAAGTATATATTTATATTTTCTGTGTTTGCTTTTGTAATTAATAAAACTAAAGGGGCATGATATCACTAAGTTCGCGTAGCCCAGTTGGTGAGAGGGAAGCGTGTGGAATGGATCTGAAAGCTCAGGGTTTTTGAGGTTCTAAGCGCGTGTTCGGTAGTGTTTTTGAGGGTATTCCAATAGATTAAGGGGATTGTGTGGAAAAAATAATCCCCTCAAACTGGTGTTTGGTTGTGTATGTGAGGAGATCTAGGATGAGGGTTTTGAGGATTCGAGCAGATGAATTTCAGGCGAAAATGGGATCTCCCCCCCCCCCCCCCCCCCCCCCCCCAAGATTATTGCGTATTGTTGGGGATTGTATTCCAAATTTCACACCTTTGCCCTTCTCATGCCCCCATTTCTTCAGTTTCGTTCTCAGATCTGGAAGAGCGAGGAGACACCGTTGAACAGGAGACCCCGTCACCTTCGTCGACGACTGCAAGGTAAGATCTCCCTACCCACGCTCTCTCCGGTTGCGGTTTGTGTCGAGGCGAATGCGGTGGCGAGGAGGAGGTGTGGCGGCGGCGAACCCTTTCTCCAGAGAGGCTTTTCCCTCCGAAATGGGCGTTGTTCGTCCCCATTGCAATGGGGACGGCGGTCGGAGGCCACCCACCCGCCACTCCGCTAGGGTTCCGTCGGCCAACGTCGTCGCTGGCGACCCGGAGCCGATGACGGAACCCTAGGTTAGATATTCCCCAAATTTGGGGATTCTCTACATTGCCGACGGCGATTAGCCAGCCTCCGGCATGTGCAGGTCCGCCTTTGCCGGCTGCTCCTACGCGGCTGACCCACCCTCGTCTGATTCGAACCCCCAATTGTTGGGAGGAATCCTTTTGGAAATTTCGGTTTGATTTTTCTTGAATGTGTATGCCTGAATGTGTGTCAATGAATGTTTGCCTTGTGCTTAGGTAACAATGGGTTTGTCTTTTGGATATTTCGGTTATATATTTGTTGAATGTGTTTGCCTTGTTACTAGCCTGGAAGTGGTGTTGATGGGGATGAGTATCACATATTACGATTCCATGAGGAGTAGAATGCTTGCTTCCCTTCCACTGACATGAATGTGAGTGTTGGTTTGGCTGAGTTTCGATCGAATGAGTTATATTGATTGAGGGTGATAGAGTGATGTACTGTCTGTTTGCCTTGTAGTTCCTTCAAATTGGTAATGGACTTTTCTGATTTCGATCGAACGAAATTGATTCCATGTGTGTGTGTGTCAATGAGTGCCCTTGAAATTGGTAATGGACTGTCTGTTTGCCTTGTAGTTCCTTGAAATAGGTAATGGACTTTTCTGATTTCGATCGAACTAAATTCATTCCATGTGTGTGTGTCAATGAGTGCCCTTGACTGTTTGCCTTGTGATTAGGTAACAATGGGTTTGTCTGTTGATGACTTCCATCGACGTAATTTGGTTCAATGATTGTTTGCAGTGTTATATTTGTATCGGTCGTGTATGTCGATCTCTAAACCGCTTCCATCCCGCGTGCAGGTAGAATCATGTCATCTTCAGGAAGCTGGACAAGTGGATGCCCTGAGAAGTACCCCTGGATTGGGGGCGAGGAGAGGATACCGCCTTGGTATGAACAGGTAATGTTTGTCGTATACATAGCCATCCTATGTTGAAAGATTGCACTCATATGTGTTCACACCTCATTCATCGCTTCTCGTGGATGTAATCAGGAGATGCAAGACTATGTCGAGGCCAGCTCGAGTCGTCAAGTATCTGGAGACGAGAACATGCCACCACTGCTGGAGATGGTTGCTGAAAACGAAGCGCCTGTTGATGTTCCTATGAACGATGTGCTTCAGGAAATTCCAGGAGCTCCTGAGGATCCGAGGGTGGAGGAGCTTGAGGAAATTGCAATGGAGCTCACTGCCCGCGTCTTCGTGGCCAAGGGGAATGCACAGAGCAATGCTCAAGAGCTGGAGCGTGCCAATGCGCTGAACGAGGAGCTAGCCGACCGCGTTGTCTCCCTCTCCACCCATGCCACAGAGCTTTGGACTGAAGCAGTAGCTGCTAGGGAGATGGTGGAGTCCCTGACCATCTGCTTCCTGGCGATGACGTTTGTCGCATTGGTGGCCATTGGCAGGCACTAGGGAGGCCCTTCGGCCTCGTTCAGCTTTTTGTGAACCCTTGTTGTTGTACAAACAATGGGATTGTTAGGCCTCTTATGTTGTGATCTTTTGTAATCTAGTGTAGGACAACTAGGACATGCAGGTGACTCGCACACACCCCTACAATGTCGGTTTTTTGGGTTTCATTAGGGGTGTGGGTAATGTTCGAGAAGCAGGATGTGAAGTACACAGACATTACGGTGATTGTAAGAAGGCACGTCACCGGGTGCCCCATTTTGTGTATGATGGCGTTGGTGAAGTCTAATGTGAAGTACGCAGACAGTGCTGTCCGGTCGCAACTGTCCCCCCATATATCTGGTCTCATGCCTCTTCAAGGTCCGGGGGCACGCACTTCTTCCTCAGTTTCCGAAACTCCTCCTTCTCCTGGCACATCATTCATGAATAGGTATTAGGACAATGAAATGGACATGATAATGTAACTTCATACGTCGTTGTGATCACACCAAGTAAGTGAAAGAGTATAGTAATGGATGAAACCTGACACTTCCGCTCCCACCATTCGTCAGTCGCGTTTATGCAGCCTCTCTCAAAGTCCCAGTCTAATTAATCATGTCTCCCCGTGCTTCAACTCTTTCCAATTCCTCCATTTCTCCTTCATATTAGCGTGTTTGTTCTTCAGCGTATTGCCCCCACATTTCTGCCCCGTAGCTTCCTCGAATTGAGTGGTGAGCACCACCCAGCTCAATCCCTGATCCCGACCATATTTTCTTTGATACGCAATCACGAGATCAAGGAATATTTTGAGAATGGTGGGTGTCCAAGTGAAAGGTTTGTCCTTGGTAACCTTGGGTTGGTTGTCCTTCTCCATACAAGGGTTCTTGCTACTCGATGCCATACAATCTGTCGGGGACAATCGATATCCCGAAGGACAGTCGAATCGGTAACACACAAGAAGCAAATTATGGACCCAATAGATAAGGCACAGTGATCGACTAATGAGGATCAACCATGCCAACACACAAATTCTTAACGACATTGCCACAAAAACACCTGATTTCGATTTTGCCCCAAATTCGCACCTAGGGTTTTATCACTGCGAAATTTTCAATTTGCCCCAATTTCGAATTCTAAGGTTGCAGATCTTACCACCATACACAAACAAATCTAAAGGTCGTACATGCGGAAAGAGCAACCACAACCTATAAAACGGAAAAGGTGGCCGGATCGCACTAACCTTTTGGCGGCGGCTTTTTCGATTGAGCTGCAGAGGACCTCGCGGCTTCGTCCCACCAACGGATTGCGACCGCTTTCTTGCCGTCGACGAGCAGTGCGTAGTCTCCGCCCGACAGTGGTGTTGGGTTCGGCGCCTCTTGCGTTCACAGGGTGGGTGCTTCCGGGCTTCATCTTCGAGTCGCCTGATGGAATTCTCCAAAGGGGATACTGCGTCACAGAGAAGGAAGGTCACCCGATTTGTGTAGGGGCATGGGACGGGGGTATATTTGTCATTTCCTTTGTTTCAAATACAATACAATCTTCAACCCACCAAACACCTTTTCTAGATTTTCGTCAAATTAATATCCATCTACCTCCATCTTCTTACATTTACAAAATTAAGGTTGTGTTTGAATGTAGGTTCAGTTGGGGGTTTGGGGGTTTAAAAAAAAAAACTAATCCATGCTTGTTTGGCAATAGGTTTGATAGAAGGTGTGGGAGGTTAATTGGGAGTTTAAATTTCATGAAAATGAAACCTTGGGGTGGGTAGGTTTGGGAGGTTGAGTTTATTTTTTAGGGGGGTTTGTTCCATTGTACCCTCACCCGCATCAAGCATCAAGCATCATCTTCTTCTTCATTTTGCCACTGGCGTCATCCGTCCACTGCCATGGCAGCGAGCTTGGAGCTCCGTTCGTCTCCGCCTCCCAATGTGCTGCAGGATTTCCGTCTGCGCCGTCGTCTCCGGCTCCTCTGACCTCCAGTGGTCGCTGTCGACTCCGACTTGGAGCTTGGAGCTCCGTTCGTCGACTCCTGCTCCTCTGACCTCCAGTGGTCACTCTACGACGACCTCTACTTCGACACCGTCTACGACAAGTCGGAATCGCACGATTACAACAATCCGCCGCCCAATTGCGACGCCGCGGACGTAGCAGCAGAAGCGGGGGATACGAGGAACGAAGCGCCGGCCGAAGGCGGCCGGAATTTAACCTCCTCCGACGAGGACGAGAGCTTGGAATTTAACCTCCTCCGGCGGACGGGGTGCATCCACATGGAGGAGAAGAGGAATTACATGTTGTTCAGAGGGAATTGGGGCAAGAAAGGGGAAGGGGTAAGTGAGAGGGCATTTTAGACATTTTAACCTTAATACCCATTTACAAACCTTATCATCATCAAACACCCAACAAGGTTATTTTAAAAAAAAAAACTCCAACTCCCACACCTCCATAATACCCCAAATAAACTCAACCTCCTAAAAAAATCACAACTCCTAAAAAACCCTCCAATTTGCCAAACACGCGTTAATATCTATCTACCTCCATCTTCTAACATCTACAAAAACCCCCGTAATCTACCTAAAATTAATCTACCGTCAGCGGCAACCGTGGCCACAACACAAAGCAGTAGTGAGGCTACTTTTTTTTTTTTAAATTCTTTTTTCTTTTAAAAACCCACCTACCTTATAATTTTTATTAGGGTTTGTGAATTGTGATTTTGATAATCAATTTTGTAAATTTTTGAATTGAGAATTTTTTTTATAGAATATATAATATCAATTGAAAAGGTTAGTGATTCATACTTATAATTTGTGAATTGGATTTGTGATTTGAGGTTTTTTTTTATATAGGAATATATAATATGAATTGAAAAGGTTAGGGTTTCATACTTATAATTTTTTAATTGAATTTGTGATTTGGGGATTGTTTTTTTATAGGACTATATGAATATGAATATGAATTGAAAAAGTTAATGTTTCATACTTATAATTTGTACTTTGTCAATTTGTGCTCTAAATTTTAAGTTCAGATTTAATTTATATGTAGAATATGAGATATGCTACTAGTTCTTTTTTTTAATTCATTTTTCTTTTAAAAACCCACCTACCTTTTAATTTTTATTAGGGTTTGTGATTTTTATAATCAATTTTGTAAATTTGTGAATTGGGAATTTTTTTTTATAGAATATATAATATGAATTGAAAAGGTTAGTGATTCATACTTATAATTTGTGAATTGGATATGTGATTTGGGTTTTTTTTTTTATAGGAATATATAATATGAATTGAAAAGGTTAGGGTTTCATACTTATAATTTTTTAATTGAATTTGTGATTTGGGGATTTTTTTTTTTTATAGGACTATATAATATGAATTGAAAAAGTTAGTGTTTCATACTTATAATTTGTACTTTGTCAATTTACAACAACAACAACAAGAAGCCCAGTATATCCCGCTCAAAGAGCAGGGTCTGGGGGGTCGGATTGTACGCACCCTTTCCCCGACTAGGTCGAGAGGGTGTTTCCTAGTGACCCAAAGACAAGACAACAAGGGAAGATGGTAGTACATATCCTACATTTGTCAATTTGTGCTCTAAATTTTAAGTTGAGATTCAATTTATATGTAGAATATGAGATGCTACTAGTATTCGTAGAGATAATGTAAGGAGTGAAAAAAAATGTTTAATTGAAGAAACAATTGAGCATTATTAGTGATCCGGGACTACGAAAACTTATTCACAAATATTATCGTTTCTGATGGCGAAAATCCTGGGTCCGCTACTGAGGCCCACTAATTGGGCGAACACATCCCAGCTGTTATGGAGGGGTTTCGATCTTATGAGTGCCTGCCACTTGTTGTGTCATTGTGTGTGTGTAATATATACATGCCCTGTGTTGTTACTTTCAAAGCCTATTGGCCATTTGGCCCATCCCCACTCTAAGAAGCTAATGAAACCCACCTCTATATAACACACTTATAATTACACATACTCTATTTTTTTAAATTAATCATAAGAATCACTTCCCATACTGATGCTGGTAAGACTCGATCCTTAGTTCATATTTTAAATGTCACTCCTGTGACCGGTTGAGCTAAGACACAGACAATTCTTGTTGATTATGTGAATATGGTAAACAAGTCCATGAAATTTAATTTCCGAATTTGAGGCGTCTACAATTATTCTTCCATTCGTTCGTTCGATAGTGGTTTGGTGATGACAACTTCTTTTTCTATCGATTTTGTATTTTTCTCATGATAATTTGTTCATCTGTCGATTTATTCAATTTATTAGCACACTAGACATGTTTATCGTATTCCGTTCGAGTCAAACTTCAACATGCCAAGCTTGGTTCGTTCGACTCGAACACCACCCCTACTTTCGGATAATGTTTACATTCACTACAAGATAAAGACTAGTAGACTACCATAAAGTTGTCCCATCGACTCTCTTGGATTATGTTAACTCATTGAATATAATCCAAATTTGAGGCCTCTACAAGCATTTTTCTTTACAATTTGATTTAACAAAGTTGAAGCATACCCATGAAAACGAGACCAATAATACATGAGGAGAAACCAAAAAAAAGGGCTTACTATATCGATTGCCATAGCTTCACAGACGAGCTCAATCGATCAGGCAAGCTCGTAGACCATGAAGTAAGATCCGGCAATGTACCTGTAAGCGCGAAGTAGTTTCCTCCGTTGGCTCGTGGCAGCTTCTTCCAGCTTAACTGCAATCCAAATTGTCAGCAAACAAAGCAATTCAACCTTAGCAGGAAGGAACAATAGGCGGAAAAAAGACGAAGAAAAGGCGCGCACTTGTTCACCGAATGCACTTGACATTGCTTTCAATGCCGAGTTTTCTTCCCAGTTTCTGGCAATTGGAATGTAGCTATCATCTATTTCGTCTAAAAGGCCATCGTCGGAGCCACCACAGTTAACCATAATCCGACCATTAGGCATCAATCTTTGGCTTAACTGTAACCAAGTTTTCGCCTAATCAGACGAAAACAGATCAAAGGATTACTTGCAAGTCACAATGTTGGATCAGTAAGAATGGTAAGATGAGACAGAAGTAGTGATGACCTCCATTAGTTCGGGCAAAACCTCTCCCTCGGAAAACAAGTCGACAATGATCCCAGCGTACCCGCCAGGGATGGTTGTGGATGGAGAAAGAGCATCACCAATATGAACACGAAGGATTCCTCCATAATCATTGGGCTTCTCCAGATCCGACAATCCGAAATATTCTCTTGCTTGGTCAATTAACTGATGAAAATTGCTGTCATTAGTTAATCACTTGAGTTGTATTGGTAATGATTTAAATGTTTGGAAACTAGAAGTGAAAATACTCCTCACAATTTCGTCGAGCTCCCAACCTTCAAGATGCACCGAAGGCCATAAGTCGAGCATCAGATTTGCAACAGTTCCTCCACCCTGTGAGTTCGTAGAGGTGCAGGCGTGCGTTAGTTTAGAAAGCGACAAATGTCTTCAAAAATCATCCAAGTAGGGAACTTACTAAGCCAAGTATCGCAATTGGCCCAGGTGGAATGACAGCAGGTAAGCTCGCAAACTCATCCTGCAGGAAGGCGCAGCTGATTACGTGTCAGGAATCAGGAGAGACAGCCTTTATATAGATAGTATCGTTGCTTCGAGTTCTGATGCAAGAACAATTTCAGGGAATCCCTCGACAGATCAATGCGAGAACTATATGGAAGAGTACATGGAAGTTTTAACAAAGACGCATTCATGTACCCAGTATGAATTGGTCCATTTCTGTCCCTTCCGAATGACGCTATGAACATTATCTGTATCACCGAGAATATGAAGTCAGACTCATTCAAGAAGACGGTAGAGCAATCACATAAAGAGAGGCAAGTATGTATGAAACTCAAATCAGCTATACAATATGAAACAGGTAACACGAAAAATTCGTGTATTCTCTCCTAGAACTCTAGACGACATTTGTTGAGCCAAATTGGTCTTACAATACAACCAATGTCAAACCGTTAACCGGAAGTAAAACACGAAATCTATGATGTAGAGCTCAAAAGAAAACATCAGGCATAACATACCAACATAACCATGTCAAACTGTTACATAACACAATCAGTTTCAAGCTAAGCTAAGCTAGCTAGTAATCTATGCTTCATGCCTATGAGTTTCTTATACTTCCTAATTCCTATCTAGGTATACCATTCAGAAACTGCCTTCATGGGCTATTTAGTTACAGTTGATAGTTGATACTTGATATCTTGATATATTGATTTTGAGGGATTTTGATATACTGATTTTTAGGGGCCTTAGCCAAAGTTTGAGGAATCAATCATTTCAATTTCAAGTGTGAATAAAAGATTCCAGCAACCTCATTTTTGACAATGGCCATCAGATAACCAAACCCTAATTTATGTAGTAGTATTAAAAAAAGGACATTAGATTCTGTAATTGCTGGCAATTTAGGGATATATATAAGCATAGCAATACCAAACACCGAGTACTGGATTGATTCATTCCGATACCCATTCCAAGACGACAGATTAGGGTTACCAAAACGCCCTCAGAACCCCCATTAACAAACCACAGAAAAAGAACACATAGCAATCAGAGATATCTAACTGGTAAATTAAAAGGGGCGAACTTGTAGAAATCACATACGGGTGTCGTCTAAGAGAAGCATCCGCGAAGTTGGGGAGTCGACAATGACGATGTGATTGTACATGGTTCTCATGGACGACAACACTCTGTACTCTTCATCTTTATCTTCTTCCGTGGCCTCTTTTACGGCCTCCGATTGCTGCAATTGCTCCTCATTTGTCCTGCCGACGCATCGCAGCAGAGAAATTGGGGGCGATTTTGATGGAATTGGGAATCGGAAGGCGAATTGGTGTGTGCTTCGACCCGATTCCGGCCTTCTTGACGACGGTGGTGCGGCGTTCAATTGCGGGAGGGATAACATCGTCACTCACACTTTGGACTCAAAATCTTTTCTGTCACGCTGATAGAAACAATATCCTATAACAGACTAACCGTCTACATAGGTCACGAGTTCGATTCCCTTAATCACCAGTTTGATGGGGCCGGCTTTTTGTATGGATAGGGATTGGATTTTGGAAACCGGAATGATTTAGTCGGAATGGATTTACGGATAGTACCCAAAAAATTTTTATTCGAATCTCGGATGACCACTTTCTATTTACCAAACATCAAGGATTAGATTTTGGGTTCTCGGCCTTGCATGGCCCTTTTGCCATTGGACCACACATTTTGTAACTACGTTACATCGTGTATAGAATTATCGCGTTAGGAGTTCGATTCTTCAATAACGGTATCATTTATCGTTTTAACTTTTAACGGCATTGGAGTTAGCCAACCTTGACAAGTGAGTCGTCGAGTTGGATGTTTCGATTGATGGCTATGTTGTACGGAAGAGCTATAAACTTGTATTTTGGAGCTCAAAACAACATTACGATTTACGATGACTACTTTGATAAGTTTGTGATCAAGTTTTATCCCTAATGAATTAGTTAATTTAAAATTTTAATAAAATTAGCCATAAATTTTAAATCAAAATCAAGTAATACACTATATAGTCTATAGACATGGACAAAAAAATCTAAAGAAAAAGGGTAATGAGAGAATGGATGAGTGTTCTGAAATGTCGTACAAGTATATTCGAGTGTCAGACACGAATACGTTGTCTCTTTAAAAATATATTTGCTACATATTTGAAGCTAATCAAGTTACCAAATAGTACCATCTTATAATGGTTTTACCCACCTCTCTAGATTGGCATTTGGTGGTTCAAAGTCATGTATGGTGATTTATAAGAGTTGGTCTTATTTAAGTTACTCTTAATAAATTTGTACAAAATTACATTTATTTAACTAAATGTTTCAGTTTCAAGTGGATACCCTTAAATTTCATCACAAATTGGTCTGGCTAAAATTGGGAATTTAGAAATTAAATTAAAAAAAAAAAAACAGGACAAAGAAGATTATTTTCAGGCCAAAATGATACATTTAGAACACCCTCCCTTAAATTTTGCATCTTTTCCTTGTTCTTCTCTTCTTAGTTTAACCATTTTCATATCTCCATTAATGCCTTTCTTTCACTTTTCTTTCCCTTTTTTCTTCTACTTTTCCAGATTTCTACATGCTTTCCACATTCTAAATTCCACATAAACTGAAGAAAAAAAAATAAAATGTATAAGCCAACTATAAGCTCATTAGTTTAATTTCTTCATATATAGTTCAATTGGCTTCTGAATTGCAGGTCAGTTTTATAGCTTTCTTTGAATGTATATCTTGTTTTACATTGTTCAAATATGAACACTAATGACCAGGAAACAAGATGCCATATCTTGTAGAATCAAAGGGATATATTGGAAACAAAATGTGATCATAACATTCAAATTTCGCTATCGAACAACATCTAATCCTTCCAATCATTCAAGGGCGGATCTCTTTTTAGGGCCAAAGGTTATGTTATAAGTTTCAATCTGACGTCTGAGTAAAAAGTTATCCATGTTTGAAGATCATTTAAACATACCCAAATCACTTCAAATGTAAAACTTCATTGAAGATAATGTGATTCCTAAGGATTGAGTATGCAACATTTCTTGTGATTTGTTTTTGTTGAAGATTGAGAGAAGATGGCGAAAGAGCGAGATGGATCCCCAAAGCCACACATCCACACATCAAAGAAGAAGCGTTTGATAGGGATCTTGGCGGTAAGTAGCCTATGTGTGGTGTTCTACATCATAGGAACAAGCCAAAACCGGAAGCCGGCATTCTTCACAGACTTGCAAGAACAATTTGGAAGCAAAGAATCCGAATGCAGCCTTGTACCGGGCCAGCAACAGAAGAATGCTTCTGGCGCAAGATCCCCTCTATCGTCTTCTTTCTCACTAGACTTCGAAAGCCACCATCAACTGGCTATCAACACCTCACAAGGGTCACTCCCTGAATTCCCTATATGTGACATGGCCTATAGTGAGTTCACTCCTTGCCATGATCCTAAATGGGGAAGGAAGTTTGACAGGGCCATGTTTAGATACAAGGAGAGGCATTGCCCTCCGAAACAGGAGCTCATGAGGTGCTTGATACCGGCTCCTCCTAAGTACAAGATTCCGTTTAAATGGCCTAAAAGCCGAGACCATGCTTGGTTCCACAACATCCCTCATACCGAGCTCAGCATTGAGAAGGCGAAGCAGAATTGGATTCGGGTGGAGGGTGACTACTTCAAGTTCCCTGGGGGCGGAACCATGTTCTCTCGTGGCGCTGATGCTTACATTGATAACATTAATGCCCTCATTCCCCTTACTTCAGGCAACATCCGAACTGCCATTGACACCGGCTGTGGAGTATGCTATTGCTTTGCTATTTGGTGTCTTCAGTCTTCGGATTTCGTTGTAAGTTTGTGAAGTCTTTACTGTTTTTTTTTTCTTGGATGAGTTGTTAGGTTGCGAGTTGGGGCGGTTATCTTCTAAAGAGAGACATCATTGCAATGTCTTTCGCGCCAAAGGATACGCATAAAGCTCAAGTGCACTTTGCACTTGAGAGAGGCATTCCTGCAATGATAGGCATCATGGGCTCTCAAAGGCTTCCTTATCCTGCAAGGGCATTCGACATAGCTCATTGTTCGCGTTGCTTGATCCCTTGGGCCAGTTATAGTATGTTTGGGATCACAATGTAAATAACAAAAGATGCATGATTGATTCATATAGATGACAAGAAGCATACAAAATCTGCAGGTGGGATCAATTTGATGGAGATTGACCGAGTTTTAAGGCCTGGTGGATACTGGATTCTCTCCGGGCCTCCTATCAGGTGGCGGAAACACTGGAAAGGATGGCAAAGAACTCAGGAAGACTTGAAGCAAGAGCAAGAGTCGATAGAAGCCGTTGCCAAGAACTTGTGCTGGAAGAAGTTAGTCGAGAGAGGCGAGCTTTCCATATGGCAGAAACCCGTCAACCATCTCCAATGCATTCGCCTTAAAAAGGTCTATCCTGCCACTCCTATCTGTGGACCCGGAGATGTTGATGCAGCTTGGTATGCGTCTCCAATTATTGGCCCACCAGACTTTTAACATCTGAAAAAAATATGATCTTATGATCTATGAATGTGTGATCAAATGTGGCATATAGGTACAAAGACATGGAGGGCTGCATTACCCGGATGCCAGAGGCAACGAAGCCTGATGAAGTATCCGGTGGAAGGCTCCAAAAATGGCCTGCGCGAGCATTTGCCGTGCCTCCAAGGATCAGCAGCAACTCGGTCCCAGGGATCACAGCTGAGAGCTTCAAAGAGGACAATGATCTGTGGAAGAATAGAGTTTCGCATTACACGAAAATCCTAGGCCCTCTCCACAGAGGGCGCTACCGAAATGTGATGGATATGAATGCTTACTTAGGTGGCTTTGCTGCAGCACTGATCAAGTACCCGGTGTGGGTTATGAATGTAGTCCCTGCAGGGTTTGATCCCAACACTCTAGGGATTGTCTACGAGCGCGGTTTCATTGGCACTTACCATGACTGGTGTGAGGCTTTCTCTACCTATCCAAGGACTTATGATCTCATCCATGCCGAAAGGATCTTCAGCATGTACAAAGATAGGTATAATGACAATGTGTCGCGCTATAAGAGTTTGTAAGTGCTAAGTGTCAAAGGGTAATGTTGTGGATTCTTGTTGGTGGTGTTGCAGGTGTGATATTACCTACATTTTGTTGGAGATGGATAGGATCCTGAGGCCGGAAGGGACAGTGATCTTCCGCGACATGGTGGAGGTTTTGGTGAAGGTTCAAGAGATCGCGAGTAGGATGAAGTGGCAGGTTCGGATCATAGATCACGAATCCGGACCCTTCAACCCTGAGAAGATCCTCCTTGCTGTCAAAACTTTTTGGACAGGTGAAGCTGCAGAGATGAAGAACTAGCTTGTTACTTGTGTTGTTTTCCAAGCCAACACCTCCAATTGTTTGTTCCTTGAGTTTATATTGGATTAAACAGTAGGCAAAATGGGTGTGGAGACTTTAGAAAGATGGAAAAATATGTCAAAAATGTGGAGGTAAATTGCCCAAGGTTAACCACTTTGGCATCATTGTATTAGGGTTGTACATTAGAGATTACACCATTTCGGTGGTTTGGTTTCATTTATCTGAAATATTTTGTGCAGGTTTGGTTGAAGGTAAGTTGGGTTTTGGTTGATTTGAGTCAATGTGTTAATTGCTTTTCAAAAAAAAAAAAACTTAAAAGGTGTTTATCAAGGCATTATGTATTTATGTGTGCCTATATGGCATTACAAGTACTATTCCTACTATACATCATGAGTGAGGATCCAACTTGTAACCTACCTATAGGGAAAATGGCATTGGATTCCTTTTTGTAATAATTTTTTAGTCATGTTTATTTAATACTTGTTATAGGGAAGGCGGTTATCTCGCCAACTGTACGGTTATTGTCACCATTATCGGCTTCTGGAGTCGATGAGGTCTTCATCGATCACCATCGACATCCGAAGTCGGCAACTGATGAGATACTTATGTCAATCATTCAGGCGACGAATATTGAAATTTCGTCCCTTGAAACTCGTCCACTTGCGTCAATAACTCAAGCGACATATATTGAAAGGCCGTCGCTTTGAGTTGTTTTAAGTGACTGACATAGTCCAAAGTTTGTCAGTTGAATACTCATCGATACCAAATTTTATCGGCTTTGGAAGCCCGTGTCGGTTGGGCCTTTACTAACACCGAAAGTAGGATAACGTACTGTGTATTTGACGATACTTGATCATCCCAACAACAAGCCGATTAGGGTATTATAGATTTTTAAAGGGAGATGACCCTCCTAATTTATAGTTTGCTCCATTCACAGCCTCAAGATTCAAATTATAGACAAAGGAGTTAGTACCTCATATCACTAGATCAACTAGAAGATTGATCCATTATTGTAATGTCGATTGTACAATGTTGGTTCATACAAATAAATTCTATGGGGATGCTGAAAGTAAATGCATGTTCTAGATACATCAAGATACCAATAAACAATTATACAAATAGCTAAGTGATACTATTTGGTAGTTACATTAATTGTGTCGTATCTATTAGGTAGATACCCTTCAACCCCTTATGAGAAACACAAGCCTTTGCCCCAGCACGAGGTGACCTAGTGGTGTAGAGCAAACGAAAAAGTAAGGAAGTGTACTGGTTCGATTTTTGCCTCTATCCTTTTCTTAGGTGAAAATCCACTAGTGGGTCGAGTCAGTTGATACAAGCCGATTTACTTGGTACGGGTCACGAGCCCGAATTTGCCATCAAAGGTGGGGTAGAAGCCTTTGAACTTTCTAAATTGTAACTCTCCCTCTATCATAAAAATACATGTTGTTCGATTTTTTAACACATTTTTTAAAAAAAATATTAAAAACTATACTATAAAATATCTACTTTTTATTTATTAAAAAGATTGATATTTTATTTATTTTTTAGCCTTTAAAAAATATGTTAAAAAGTCAACTGTATATTTTAGAACGGAGATAGTTTTTTCCCCCAAAATCTCTAGTATATTTCATTGGCAAAAATTAAATACATTGACATTAGAAAACAATAGAATAGTACTTGACAATAAATAATCATATGACCTATCTTACCCAAAAAATGTATACATGTTTTATGTTGTCAATGATAGCACTTTATTCCTAAAAAGAGCATGTTTTATGTACCAAACACCAATCAATTTATTTATTCAATCTTTTTTTTGAACCGAAAATAATTCAAAATCCTAGACTTCAACTAAAGTCTGGAAAAACGAGAGGTCGAAGAACCGACAGACGGGCTAACCGTTATGATACAACCAAATAAAAGCAAAATAACAAAGAGGCCCGAATACAGAAGGTCTAAGCGAAGAAGGCCAGCGGAGAGAAAGACGAAGGACACCGGGTGAAGACTGCGAATACCGAGAACATGGGAAAGCCGGTGGGCTGACACGACGTCTCGACGTCGGGGAGACAGAGACAGAAACCCAATAGTGGAAAAAGCATCTCCGGAGAGAAGTGAGGATAAACGACGTTCCCCCACCTAAATGAGGGATCTTCGAGATTCGCAAACACTTCCACAGTCCACTCGAACAACAGGGCTCCCCCCGAATTTATTTATTCAATCTAATTTCATCAATTTCATGTTTGAGAAATTTCATGTTTGAGAAGTGGTCATTTTTGTACACACAAAAAGTTGTGGTCACAGGAACAGAAACCCACCGGAGGATTCCTGTTTCCAGGACACGTATATAAACCCTTTCTGTTCACAAAACGCATCACCGTCACAGGAAGAGCGATGTCGTTGATGTCACCGAATCTTCTTCATCTTCTCCTCCTTGTACCTGTTCAACCGATTTCCTCTTATCCTCCCAGATTGTGGCTCTGAGGATTCGGTAGCTTGCCGATCGGGCGATTTCTAGGGTATAGTGTTGTTAGGTAGTGTTGGAGAATTGGAATTGGAAATCGATCGATTGATTGTGTTTGATTGATTGAGTGAAGTTGAACTTTTTTTGAGGTTTTCTAGGGGTTTGGGGATGGAGGATTCAGGTAGTGGTGGTAGGGAGAGGAGAGTAGAGGAGGAAGTGTCGACTGTGATGGAACAAGTTAAGGAATTGCAAGATTCGGCCGCGTCCTTCATCTCGAAGTCGTCGAAAGAGGAGCAATCCATTCGCCAGCGCTCGCTCGCTCTCGATTCGTCTATTTCCAAGCTTCGTTCCTCCATTGATTCTCTGTTGGCTGATAAGCTGTTGGATCCCAAGCTTGCCGAGAAGGTTTTTCCTTTCTACTTTCGTTCTGATCTGTTTGATTGTTTGGTTTTTTTACTGATGATTTTGATTTGATTTGCTTGCTGTTATCATGCAATTGCAGCTAGAAGACGAATTGAGCAGAGCTAGATGCATCCTTGTTGATGGAGATGTTTCTTCCTTTCTTCCAGGCAAAGCCCAGGGTTCGTTAAACACTCCCTTGCTGTCCAGCTTTTGGGGGGCTTTTGTCGAATGATGTGGCATAAATCCTTGAGCTTTTTCTCTCTTATATGCAGGCCGATTTTTGAGGATGTTTATAGGTCCTATCAATGTCCGAGCAACTAGGAAAGATGTGCAGTTGAAAGTTAAAGAGGAGTACAACAGTTACAGAGTATATTATCTCCACCCCCTTCCTAATGTTTTTTTCCCCACCTAATTGATGACTCTTTCAGACTTATTTGAGTTTTCTAGTAACCTAGTTAGATCTCTTGTCTCCTTTTCAAGAGTTCCAACAATTCATGAAGAAAAGGGACCAATTCCTAACCCATTGCCGTTGTGCATTTCAGTGCTAATTGCTAACCATTGGTGATTGTAAAATTTGTAAGGAGACTTGACTTCAATCTTGTGGTATGAACTAAATTGCAATGATGTACTACAGTACTAGTATATTTCATGTAAAATCATTTCAGTATCTCATTATCTTAAGTATTGTTGTCTTGTTGAAGAGTGTAGCTGTGTAGACTGCATTAGTGTAATATGCGTCCTTTGCTACTAATGTTACTAGCCAAGTATGTTTTAGGCCAAAACTTCTCATGTTTTGCTCTTGGGACAACCTGCAAAGCGCAGGGAAATGAGTGGTTGTATTTGAGTATTTAGAGAAGTTACCAGGGAAAAGGACATCATAGTTTGAACTTTAATCAGTGAGATTTTCTTGCCTTGTTGGTAGTAACTACTTTATTCTCTGGGCAAGGAGGGAGGAGATTATCAGCTGATTTGTCTGTGGAGTTTACTTGGGGAATCTGTTGATTTTGTTCCCTGTGCATTTTAGCAACCTGTAAAAGAGCTCTAGTTCAAGAGTTGTGTTCAATTCAGTCAGTAAGGATGCAGTGGATTCGAAACCTCACTCTTGATTGATTTTATGCTAGGCTGATTCAAACATTCATTTGTTTTCTCTGGTCATTTGCAATTTGGATTAGCTATACAGTAAAACTTGTGCTTTTTTCTTTTAAAGTAGTTTCAAACATCAGCTGTTCTCTCATTATCCACCATTATAAGTTAATTTCATTGTACTTGTTTTAAGATAAAGAAATTCCTTTTGTTCAGGTGACCAAACATTACTAATCAAAGCTACAATTTTTTTTTTTACTGAGGGAAAATATAATTTCATTCCTCGTTGACTTACACTAGGGGATCTTTTTCTCTAAATTCACTCTTGTAAGTTTGTAACCCTTTCGTTGTAATAAATATTTCCTTCAAGGAACCCCCCAACCTCCCCGTCCCCACTAAAGTAGAAATTGTGAAGTTGAACCTCTCCCAAATCAATTTGCAATCCTTTAATATAAGCCCCTTGAAATGAATCCACTGTATGTTATATCGAAACTGCACACAAATCCTGTGACATTCTTTAAATCTGAATAGAGCTTGCTTGAATTTCAAACTGGACTGATTGTTTTTCTCTTGAGCAGGATAGAACAGCGTTTCTCTTTCTTCTTTTTCCATCAGTACTACTAGTTCTAAGATCCTGGATGTGGGATGGTTGCTTGCCAGCATTTCCTGTCCAACTGTATCAGGTAGCTGAACCTTGCCACCTGGGGATGCTGCTATATAGTTTGCTCAATTCTAACCCGAAAAAAAATAGTTTGCTCAGTTGTTAATTAACCATCACTCTTTTTTTTTTGTCAGGCATGGCTTTTGCTCCTCTATACAGGTTTAGCTTTGCGGGAGAACATTTTAAGGGTGAATGGAAGTGATATTCGTCCATGGTAATTGCACTTACCTGTCTTGTTTCCTTTGGCTGTTAATTGGTCATTTTGCTTCTTGTAGTTGCTGTACTAGTACAAGTGGCCGTCCTGTGTTTTGGTGAGCATGATAGCAGTTGTTAATTGGCCATTATTGTAAGAGAGAGGGAAGCTAAAATGGATGTGATCCTTCATTTGCCTCCATAGCACAAAATAAATACCAATTGTTAGTTAATACCAGGATGTGATCCTTCTCTCAAACAAAAAATGATTGATTAGAGGGGAAAAAAACTTTTTGGCAATCTTTTCTTTATCTGTTACTTGTGGTCAAGGCACCATTTTTAAGGTTTCAGGTTAAGGCCATTTATGTTACAGAGTCCAATATTTCAGGTATCCTGATTCTTCAGTTCAAATGAAGATAATCTATTTTTGTTTTTGCAGGTGGGTATACCACCACTATTGTGCTATGGTAATGGCCCTTGTGAGCCTCACATGGGAAATCAAGGGACAGCCTAACTGTGCACAAAAGCAGGTCAGTCTGTTTGTTCTTTACGGTAGTGAAATAGCCCATACAATAGTGAGTTAGTAAATGATGTGAGAATGACAGATTTTCCTTTAATGTGTTATGACATGATGCAATCTAACTACTTATGGACAACTTTTCATCAGAGAGGGGTGCAACTCTTTCTACAGTGGGCCATGATGCAAGGTGTTGCGATGTTATTACAAAATCGCTATCAGAGGCAGAGGTTATACACTCGCATAGCACTCGGAAAGGTGCCTTACATCATGAATCACTTCTTCAATTTGACTGCATCTTCTCTTTTGTTTATGCATTATATCTGAAGGAGTGGTGTACATGTATTGCAAACGAAACATAAAAATAAGGGAAAACTAGCCGCTTTAGTTTTCTCAAACTTCTCCGTCCTTTCTAAATATGAATATAACTTTGCTAGAAAATGTTATTCACCACATATTTTTATCCTATCTAGTACGGAGGGGTTTGATTTGGATATATGGAAAAGGCTACTCTTATGACTGCTGTGTGTTAAGTTGTTGCTAAACCTGCTAATTTAACAAAGCCATGATGCATTGGTTACTTATCCATTGTTGCTGCAAATTTTACACACTTACTGCAATGAGCACAACGTAATACCTACTGAGAATTGCAGGCAAAGAGGATGGATGTTGTTTGGGGAGAAACTGCTGGAGTGAAAGGCCAACTATGGTTACTATGTCCCATACTTTTCATTTTACAGGTATTTACATATGTATTTATATGTTGCCTATTCAACCCGGCAACCCGCTTTTAAATGCCCATGATAGTAGCCTGCACTTGAATACTTAATGGTGGTTTGTACTTTAGAATTGCGAATGATACAAGGGTAGTTCAGTGAAGAGTTGGCTTCAAGTAATAAGTGAAACAACAAAATACATATCAATGATAGTTTTTTGGGTTGGTTTTAATGCACTTGCCAAATAGGTGATTTAATCTGATAGGATCTCTCTCTCCATCTAAATGTTCTTATGTATTCATTTCTCTTGCCACCTTGTTAATCAGGGTTTTGAGGCATATGTTGGACTGCTCCTGCTTCGTACTGCATTTGTTGGAGTAGTTTCTGAATGGCAGGTGAGACAGAATGTGTGCGCTTCTATATCCAGTAAATTGCTGGTTGCTGGACCTTCATTCAAGGTTTTATGTGATGATGCTAAACTACCATTTCTTGGGCAGGTCGTGTTTTGCGGGCTTTTGCTCGTAATGATGGCAGTTGGCAACTTCACAAATACCGTGCAGACGCTTATGGCCAAATCGCGATTTAAAGCGAAGATGAAGAGGACTAAAAGCAAGCTGGAGTTGGATTTAGGAAATTCCAATCATGACTGAGCTTTGAGAGGGAATTATTTCTGTCCTGGTTTGGTAACTTGATATACTGTCGATTTGGCTCTGGTTTTCAATTTCAATTTATGCCAATGGGAATTTATCACCGAATCATGGCATCTAATTCTGGGAATAAAATGGAACTGAACAAAGCTATACATGAATCTAGTTCTCCACTCAACTGCTGCAGTTTTTCAGTGACATAAAAAAGGTGGAACTTGTTATTAAGTCTAAATCTTATGACATAAGAGGAACATTTAATAATTTTCACGGTTTGGTTTAATGTAACTAACCTACTAACACAAAACTACTCTGTATGGGTTTGTTTGGTTAAACATAAGAAGTATGCTTCATAGTTCCTACTTTCTAAGAAGTTACTTTTTATAAATTCAATTTCCGTGAATTATAATTCTCATTAGTTTTAAAAAGTTGTTTGATTAAGTTATAAGAGGTAGGGAATTTAAACGAGTTAAGTAGAATTTTTCCAAAAAGGGTGGAATTGTAACTTACCCTCATAGGTAAGTGAAATGATCTCATTGTGTAGGAATTGCGGTATGTCCAAATGGGTCCGGAATTGCGGTAATGTATCTTAGAATAGGATATACGGACACATGCTCGGTATTTTTGAAAGAACGAGAGATGCGTTGGTCCGATCGGCGCATTTGAGGACTCGTGGGAAAACTAACTTCAAGAGCTACGACTTTACTGAGGATTTCTCAGAGAAATCCTCCTATAAAAGGGGGGAAATCATTTTTCCTAGGTTTGATATTGGACAAAATTTTGACTTTTTTTCAAAAGGATTGTTAGTCCACGAAAAAATCTCAAAAAATGAAAATCCAAATTCCTTTGCTAAGGTGTGATGTTGTTATAGTGTGTTGTTGTTAAGGTCATCCGTCCACAAAACGCCCACCTGGAATGTATAAATGGGTCTGGAATTACGGTAATGTGCCTTAGAACAGGAGTTACGGACACATGTTCGGTGTTTTTGGACGAACGAGAGCTGCGTCGGTCCGATCGGGCCGTTTGATGACTCGTGGGAAAGCTAACTTCAAGAGCTACGACTTTACTGATGAAATTTTCAGAGAATTCCTTCTCTAAAATGGCCAAAAACATCATTTTTCCCAGTTTTGAAGTTAGACAAAATTTAGATTTTCAAAGGGATTAGTCCACGAAAAAATATCAAATTTTCAAAAAATAAAAATCTGAAATCCTTTGCACTAGGTAAGGTGTGATGCCATTAAGGTCATCCATCCATAAAACGCCCACCCGAGATGTCCAAATGGGCCCAGAAATGCGGTAATGTGCTTTAGAACAAGAGTTACAGACACATGTTCGGTGTTTTTAGAAGAACGAGAGATGCGTTGGTCCGATCGGGTGTTTGAGAACTCTTGGGAAAGCTAAATTCAAGAGCTACGACTTTACTACGGATGTTTTCAGAGAAATCATCCTCTAAAAGGGCAAAAAAAAATCATTTTTCCTATGTTTGAAGTTGGACAAATTTTTTACTTTTTTCAAAGGGGTTAGTCCACGAAAAAATCCCCAAAAATGAAAATCCAAAATCCTTTGCATTAGGAAAGGTGTGATGCTCTTAAGGCCATCCATCCATAAAACTCGCACTCGGGATGTATAAATGGGTCCGGAATTACGGTAATGTGCTTTAGAATAGGAGTTACGGACACATGCTCGTTGTTTTTGGAAGAACGAGAGATGCGTTGGTCCGATCGGAGCGTTTGAGGACTCTTGGGAAAGCTAACTTCAAGAGCTACGACTTTACTACAGATGTTTTCAGATAAATACTCCTCTAAAAGGGCCAAAAAATATCAACTTTCCTAGGTTTGAAGTTGGACAAAATTTTGACTTTTTTCAAAGAGGTTAATCCATGAAAAAATATCTCAAAATCTAAAAAAATGGAATTCTGAAATCCTTTCCACCAGGCAATGTGTGATGCTGTTAAGGCCATCCGTCCACAAAACGCCCACTGGGGATGTCGAAATGGGCCCGGAATTACGATAATTTGCCTTAGAACATGAGTTACGGACACATGCTCGGTATTTTTAATAGAACGAGAGATGAGTTGGTCCGATCGAGGCGTTTGAGGACTTTTGGGAAAGCTAAATTTAAGAGTTACGACTGTACTAAGGATGTTTTCAGATAAATCCTTCTCTAAAAGGGCAAAAAAAAAATCATTTTTCCTAGGTTTGAAGTTTGACAAATTTGACTTTTTTCAAAAGGGTTAGTCCACGAAAATATCTCAAAATATCAAAAAATAAAAATCAACAATCCTTTGCACTAGGCAAAGTGTGAATGTGATGCTTTTAAGGCCATTCGTCCACAAAACTCCCACCCGGTATGTAGAAATGGGCCCAGAATTGCGGTAATGTGCCTTAGAACAGGAGTTACGGACACATGTTTGTTGGTTTTAGAAGAACGAGAGATGCATTGGTAAGATTGGAGCGTTTGAGGACTCTTGGGAAAGCTAACTTCAAGAGCTACGACTTTACCGAAATTGTTTTTAGAGAAATCGTCCTCTAAAAGGGTAAAAAAAAATCAATTTTCCTAGGTTTGAAGTTGGACAAAATTTTGACTTTTTTCAAAGGGGTTCGTCCAAGAAAAAAAATCTCAAAATCTCTAAAAATGAAAATCCAAAATCCTTTGCAATAGGAAAGGTGAGATTTTGTTAAGCTCAATCGTCCAAAAAACTCCCACCCGGATGTCCAAATGGGCCCAGAATTACTGTAATGTGCCTTAGAGCAGAAGTTACAGACACATGCTCGGTATTTATGAAAGAACGAGAGAGGCGTTGGTCCGATCGGGGAGTTTTAGGTCTCTTGGGAAAGCTAACTTCAAGAGCTACGAATTTAATAAGGATATTTTTCCTAGGTTTGAAGTTGGACAAATTTTTCCTAGGTTTGAAGTTGGACAAATTTTTGATTTTTTTAAAAAGGGTTTGCCCACGAAAAAATAAAAAAAATCTAAAAAACAAAATCCAATATCCTTTGCAATAGGCAAGGTGTGATACTCTTAAGGCCATCCATCCACAAAACTCCCACCCAGGAAGTCCAAATGGGTCCGGAGTTACGGTAATTTGCCCTAGAACAGGAGTTATGGACACATGCTCGGTATTTTTGAAAGAACGAGAGATGTGTTTGTCTGATCGGGGAGTTTAAGGACTCTTAGAAAAGCTAATTTTAAGATCTATGAATTTACTACGGATGTTTTCAGAGAAATCCTCCTCGAAAAGGGCAAAAAAAATCATTTTTCCTAGGTTTGAAGTTTGACAAAATTTTGACTTTTTTCAAAGGGGTTAGTCCACAAAAAAATGTCAAAATCTCAAAAAATGAAAATCCAAAATCATTTGCAATAGGCAAGGTGACATTCTGTTAAGGCCATCCGTCCAAAAAAATCTCACCCAGGATGTCCAAATGGGCCCGAAATTACGGTAATGTGTCTTAGAACATGAGTTACGGATACATGCTCGGTATTTTTGAAAGAACGAAAGATGTGTTGGTCCGATCGGAGAGTTTTACAAATATTGGGAAATCTAACTTCAAGAGCTGCAACTTTATTACGAATGTTTTCAGAGAAATCCTCATCGAAATGGAAAAAAAAAATCATTTTTCGTTGGTTTGAAGTTGGACAAATTTTTGATTTTTTTCAAAGGGGTTTGTCCACGAAAAAATCTAAAAATCTGAAAAAATAAAAATCCAATATCCTTTGCACTAGGCAAGGTGTGATGCTATTAAGGCCATCCATCCACAAAACTCCCACCCGGAATGTCCAAATGGGTCCGAAATTCCAGTAATTTGTCTTAGAACAGGAGTTACAGACACATGCTCGATATTTTTGAAAGAACGAGAGATGTGTTTGTCTGATCGGGGAGTTTAAGGACTCTTAGAAAAGCTAATTTTAAGATCTACGAATTTACTACGGATGTTTTCAGAGAAATCCTTCTCGAAAAGGGCCAAAAAAATCATTTTTCCTAGGTTTGAAGTTTGACAAAATTTTGACTTTTTTCAAAGGGGTTAGTCCACAAAAAAAGTCAAAATCTCAAAAAATAAAAATCCAAAATCTTTTGCAATAGGCAAGGTGAGATTCTGTTAAGGCCATCCGTCCAAAAAAAATCCCACCCCGGATGTCCAAATGGGCCCGGAATTACGGTAATGTGCCTTAGAACATGAGTTACGGATACATGCTCGATATTTTTGAAAGAACGAAAGATGTGTTGGTACGATCGGGGAGTTTTACAAATATTGGGAAAGCTAACTTCAAGAGCTGCAACTTTACTACGAATGTTTTCAGAGAAATGAGAAATCCTCCTCGAAAAGGAAAAAAAAAAATCATTTTTCCTTGGTTTGAAGTTGGACAAATTTTTGATTTTTTTCAAAAGGGTTTGTCCACGAAAAAATCTAAAAATCTGAAAAAATAAAAAAACCAATGTCCTTTGTACTAGGCAAGGTGTGATGCTATTAAGGCCATCCATCCACAAAACTCCCACCCAGAATGTCCAAATGGGTCCGAAATTACAGCAATTTGCTTTAGAACAGGAGTTACATACAAATGCTCGGTATTTTTGAAAGAACGAGAGATGTGTTTGTCTGATCGTGGAGTTTAAGGACTCTTAGAAAAGCTAATTTTAAGATCTACGAATTTACTACGGATGTTTTCAGAGAAATCCTCCTCAAAAGGGCCAAAAAAATCATTTTTCCTAGGTTCGAAGTTTGACAAAAATTTGACTTTTTTCAAATGGGTTAGTCCACGAAAAAATCTCAAAATCTCAAAAAAAGAAAATCTAAAATTCTTTTCCCTAGGCAAGGTTTGATTCTGTTAAGGTCATCCGTCCACAAAATTCTCACCCGAGATGTCCAAATGAGCCCGGAATTACGGTAATGTGCATTAGAAAATGAGTTACGGACACATGCTCGGTATTCATAAAAGAACGAGAGATGCGTTGGTCTGATCGGGGAGTTTAAGGACTCTTGGTAAAGCTAACTTCAAGTCCATCTCAAATTCTTTTCCGGCGTACACATCCCCTCCTCCCTCATCGACTCCTTCTCCGCCATCGCCTCTGGCCCGCCCTCACCTTCCGGTGTCGCAGCCTCTCCGACACCCTCGATGGCTTCGGCTGGCCTCTCTAAGTCCATCTCAAATCTCAAAATCCAAAGAAAAAAAAATCCTTATCCCTCCCTGCAGCCATCGAAAACCCCCAATTGAAAACTAAATCAACCCCCTGATCAAATCTCAAATTTGTCAAATCCAAACACCTCCCTGTGTTTTCTACCCTTAACCTAAAATTCCATTCGAAACCTATTTACAAAAGATTCTTATCTTTTGTCTCTCAACCTTCAAATCTCAAGATCTCGAGTTTTAGGCTCCGAGGCACCACATGCAACTTGGTTGATGAGCAAAGTCACCGCCCTTGTGCTTTGCTGGGCAACATACCCGGAATCAACTCTGCAACCATCACCACTTCCAACTATGCCGACGTCAACATTTTCTCGATCTGCATGCAACTAGTGATCAATAATTTTGATGTTTTTTTTTTTAATTTAAAGTTATCTTATTGTAATTTTAGGTTTAAGCAATTTTTTTTACTAGCAACCCTATGTGTAGTGTTCATCAAGCCATCTTTCGATGACTTCAAGATCGCTTAGTCGATCTACTTCTTGTCTACTGTAAATACAAAAGGAAAGACGTCCATAAAACACCCATCTCGGATGTCAAAAAAGCCATAAAAATAGGGTCATGTTGACACCTTAGTATTTTGCACGAAACAGGAGTTGTGGTTGTCCGGTTTAAGCATATAATCACCCGTTGAAAAACTAACTTCCGGAATTACGATGATATTGTCCCAAAAATCTTCCTCGAAAAATGCTTGAAAATTTCATGTTTTCATTAGTTTGGAATTTGGACAAATTTAGACTTTTTTCAAAGGGATTAGTCCACGAAAATCTCTTGAAATCTAAAAAAAATAAAATAAAAAATTATTTGCTCTAAACAAGGTGTGATACTATTCTCAAGTCAAGACGTCCATAAATACACATCCGTGATCACAAAAAACCATGAAAATATGGTCATGTCGATGCCTTTCAATTTGACGTTTGGACATATGGTCGGTATTTTGCTAGAAACAGGAGTTGTGGTTGCCCTATTTAAGCATATGCCCCTCCTAAATTCTTACTACCTTCGTTTATTATTCATGGATGCTTTTTTAAATGCTAAAAACTATATAAAATATTTTTTAAACTAATTTCATACTTATTAATATTAATTACTGAATTTATAAAGACATTAAAATAATAATACTTTATATTTTTATCATTTAAAAAAAGCGTGCATAACAGAGATAATTTTGCATATTAAAAAAAAAATACTACAAAATACAATGCAAAATGGCAGGGATTAAAATATGTATACTTATTCTAATTAGCGTCCTATTGAGGCTCACACGGATCACCAACTACAGCCGTCGATAAAATCAGATTGAACGGTCACGATTATCCATATCAAATTATCAGCCCTTCAAATCGCGGCGCGGGAAAACGAACGTTCGAAAATTTGACGAAAACCCCCCACTATATAAACTCTCCGCATCGTCCCCAATTTCAACACTCACAAATCCCTAATCCGCCATTGAAGAAGCGTCAGCTGCAGAAGAAGAAAAAAAATGTCAGGAAGAGGAAAGGGGGGAAAGGGCCTGGGAAAGGGAGGAGCCAAGCGGCACAGGAAGGTACTGCGAGACAACATCCAGGGGATCACCAAACCCGCCATTAGAAGACTCGCTCGCAGGGGAGGCGTCAAGCGCATCAGCGGCCTCATCTACGAGGAGACTCGAGGCGTTCTCAAGATCTTCCTCGAGAACGTGATTCGCGATGCCGTGACTTACACCGAGCACGCCCGCCGCAAGACCGTCACTGCGATGGACGTCGTTTACGCTCTCAAGAGGCAGGGCCGTACTCTCTACGGCTTTGGCGGTTGATTTCGTCTTCTCTCCATCTATTGTTGAATCCTAGGGTTTCAATTTGATGTTGATGTTAATCTTCGGTCGTACGTGCTACTGTTATTGAATATTGACGAGTATAATATATGCCGAATTTGTCTGTTCAAATTGCAAATTGTTGCTGCATCATCTTATCCTTGATGAGGAGTCCCTGATTTCGGGAAAACAATTGGAAGGCTAAATTGAAAGTTCTGATTGTTGATGATTTAATTGATGCAAATACAACTCAAACTTGGATCTATCTGATTTGAACACTGCTGTTGCATTATCGTATTTTTGATGGAGAGTGTCTGATTTGGGGAAAACATTTGGGAGGCTAAATGAAGAATTTTGGTTGTTAATTGAATTGTCCCCATTGTTTAGAAGTTGGATTAAAGCTGTCAAATGCAATTCTCAGATTTGTTTAGAAGTTGGATTACTCCTATTAGCATACAGTGAGATCTGGCTTACAGGAAGTACAATCTGTCATGGATTGTTCATACCTAAAGGAGGAAAACAATCAGAAACTGAGGAGATTGAACCAGGCAGATTGATAGAGATCTGGTTAAGCTCTACAGCAGAGATCTACAGTTTGGGCAATTCACTTGCAAGCTCTCAACCCACTGATCTAAACAGCAAGAATGGAAGATATGACTACAATTCGAAAGCTTCCTTACCAGGTGGCCTCTTCTTCGTCTTCCTCATCCCTGTATCGGATCACCGGCAGCCTCCTCTAGAACATTTCGGCTGCTGAAACAGATTGATCAACAGCGCCGGAGGGACCCAAGAAGGGGGTAAAGTGTGTGAGTCCGCGCTTGGAGAGCTCAAGTAGGACACCGAAAACGCAGGCAATGACTGCATTGGATGGAACAGGCACCTTCATTGATCGGTATGGAAACCCCATCCCTCTTCTGCAGAGAGTAAAACTACCCTCAATGATTGAGTTTGTCAATACTGCCATTTTCGGAAGGAAAAGTCTACCTTTACACCTAGTGTAAAAGTAAACATTTTACACTACCAATCAAATTCCATGATTCCCACTCACATATCTAAAAAAAAATGATTCAAAAAGTAAAAAGTAACTTCCCAATTATAATTAACTTTACCATCATTACTTGATTATCATTTTCAAGACTAATAAAATATATAGGAATATATTTTCATTTTGCTTGCAATATTTATTCAATGTATTATATATAATCAATGTATTATATATAATTATACATCTCTTACATTAAATAAATATTTGATTTCTAGGAAATTATTTAAAAAAAGTAAATTGAAAAATATATAATAATTTTTTATCAGAAAAATATAGGGGTAAGCACAAATCTCGCAAATCCCGTCCATTCCCGCATCCCGTTCCGATCCCGGTGGGATTTTGAAAAAAAAAAATTCAATCACATCCCGCAAAAAATACGAGGGACGGGACGCGGGATGGAAAATTCTCATCCCACAAATCCCATCCGATCCCGTATATATATATATATATATATATATATATATATATATATATATATATATATATATATATATATATAAATAAATGCACATAATACCGATTTTAAATTTTAATAAGTTTTGCCCATTGTATTTATATAGGTAGTTAGTTTCATGCGCAGTAGCATTCCCGCCAAAAAAAAACATAGTGGGTTCGTATGGGACGGGGTTAATAAACTGACTAAAATTATAAACAGGGTAAAAATTTATAAACTGTTGGTAAAAGTAGTTAAAAATTTATGAAAAAATATAAACTCCGTATGGGACGAAAAACAGTTTATTTGTAAAAAGTGGAGTTTATTTGGTTTTTATTAGGGGTATTGTGGTACTTTCAAACCAAATAAGATAAAAGAGAAGGGGTAAAATAGTAATTATGGAATATAAACCTCAAAATAAGCTTCAATTTGCAGCTTATTTATAAACCCTTTTTTTAACTGACTAAAGCTTATTTGTTGTTTCCATACACCGTTTAAACCCGTTTATTTTTTTAACAGTTAATATTTTCACACTTTTTAGCTAGTTTATATGCAGCCATACACACCCAGTATGTGTATACTCAGTAGTCAGTACTCAGTGGCATAGCATATATACATTCGTACAATGGGTATACCACTATACCTCACTCAGTAGTAGTAGTAGTGGTGTGTATAGATCAGTAGCATATTTACATATTTAATAAATTTGATTTCTATCTAAAGATAAAAGACCTTTTTATTGGATTATTTTAGATTTTTTTTACGAGGGAGAAGTCTCGTCCTGTCTCGATCCTGTCCCGTGAGGGATAAGACCCGATGGGAATGTGAGATTCAAAAAAAAAAAAAAATCGATTCCGTCCCGTAAATAATACACGGGACGGGACGCGGGATTACCCTAATCCCGTCCCGTCCCATGCCCACCTCTAGAAAAATATATATATATAAAAATTAATATTAACAAATCAACATACTCCTAATATATCTTTAAGAGTTTATGTAAATAAAATTATGTTAGTTTTTTACAAACTCTATGAGATCCAAAGTGCCACAATGATTAGGGAGTGTTATCATAATTGAAAAATGTCAATTTAATTATATTATTGTAGTTTTTAAAATAATGTTAAAAACTTGTATTGGATGGGAGTAATGGGACCCATATAGGTTGGTGATGAGAGCAATATAAATTATCATGAGCAAGAAAAGAAGAAAAGCTAGAGTTGTAGACTTGTAGTTACTTTTTATATAACTTTTTAACACATGTCATGTTATTATTTGTAGTGTAAAATTAATATTTTACACCTAGTGTAAATGTATCATGGTCCTTTTCGGAAACATACCCACCTTAAAGGAGGCATTGATGTGGCATGTGATTGAGGCAGTACTTGTAGGGCACATCTATAACAAAAGTGAACTAGTACTCGTACACTTTAATAAGGGCACATGACCCGTTACGCTATGCATCATCTTATACCGGTTACTCGTTAGAATATAGTCTATATATATATATATATATATATATATATATATATATATATATATATATATATATATATATATATATATATATATATGTATATATGATATATTCTGGTTACAAATGGGGATTATATGGTACTCCCTCCGTTAAGAAAAACATGTCGTTTTAGGAGTAAAATCTTGTTAAAAAAAACATGTCGTTTTAGGAGTAAAATCTTGTTAAAAAAAACATGTCGTTTTAGGAGTAAAATCTTGTTAAAAAAAACATGTCGTTTTAGGTATTTTGGTGTTCACTTTCCAAAATTACCCTTGTCATGATTAGATGTTTGTTAGTTGTAGTTTTCAATAAAGTGGAAAAGTAAAGTAATAATTAGGGGTATAAGTGTATATTTGTTTGCTTTTATTGGCTTTCTTAAAAAATGTGCAAATGTCTAAAACGACATGTTTTAATTAACGGAGGGAGTACTGTTTTTTGGCTAAAATAACATTACTTGGCTAGTTTAGATTGTGATAGATAACCAGTTTATTTATTTTGAGAAGATGAGCCTTCCACATGTAACTAACCAAAACTCATTACTGATGTGATGAATGAATGATTTCCATTTGTTTGCTTATTTATCTGTGGATTTTCTATTCTATGCCCAATGGTGTAGGATAATATGCTAAATTGGGAAATATTTTCCCTAGATACAACCGGTTTAACCATTTTTAAATTAGATTATGAGTTTACTCATTTTCTTTTCCAATAATGTATTCTTATCTTATGCCTTAAGGGTCAGTTTGGTAAAACATAGCTGATGAGGTAGCTGAAGCTGATGGATTAAGTGTGTTAAATATATGCTAAATTAGAGTTTTCGTAAGCTAGTAAGGTGTTTGGTAACACAATTGATAGAGTAGCTGATGCAAACTAGCTAACCAGATAGAAAAAAAATGAATAAAATTTTGAAAAGAAAAAGATGAATAAAATTTTGAAAAGTTTAGGGTGAGTAGATATTGAAAATTCAATTTTAAAAGCTAATTAAATTAAAATTTTATATTTAACTCATTTAAAACTATAAAATATTTAAACCAAAAGCTCTGAAAAGCTACTTACATTGTCAAATGGACCCTAAGACACAATAGACAAACCGATTTATCTGATTACCATGGTTAGAGAACAATTTATTTGATAAGCCACCAATTAGATCTATCGACATTTTCCTAATTCACTGACATAAGTAACTAGTACTTGATACATTGTGGCAACTCAATGAGACAATTGTTTTACAAAAGAGCTCTACAGTTTGGGCAGTTCACTTGCAAGCATTCGGCTATCCACCGATCAAGGCAGCCTGCGTGGAAGACATGGCGGCAACACGAAAGCTTCCGCATCAGCTGGCCTCTTCTCATACAGCACAAGCAAATGGAGCAGGCCATGATATTTTCTCCGTCTTCGTCTTCCTCCTCAAGGCCTTGAAATGTGACTTTACACCCAGTGTACCGAACCAATGGCAGCCTGCTCTTCACAGTTTCAGCTGCCGAAACAGACTGATCAATACCATCAAGGCGAGGCCTTTCCGAGTGGCTCAAACACGCGAGGATGCGACTCTTGCAAAGCTGGAGCACGAGGCGTAAAATCCAGATGATGACTGCAGCGGTTGTGGCTCGAACCGGCATCTTTATTGACCCATAAGGAACCCCCATCTCTTGGTTGCAAGTTTGTGCCCTTAAGCTTTATTTGGGTGCAGAGAGTGTCTTACTAAATTTATAGATCTTGTGCCCTCTTTATCATTTTCATGATCGGATTGCACATTGCCTTGTAAATGCCGTGGTAGGTGCATCATGTGGTAGAGCAAGATTCATGGCCCGTTTCATGTCACTGACAGGGATCGAATTCCCACACTTTTATATCATGAATTTGAAGGGATAAAAACTGTTGTTAGGGTTTGTTTATGAAATGGGTCGAGCTCGAGCTGAGCTTAAAGTTGGACTCGAGCTTAAAATTATACTGATACTCATATTTTTTCGAGTGTTAAGCGCTGAATCGAGGTTTGAATCAAGTTTAAAAATATGATATTACTTGGTTCGTTTAGTAAATAAACAAGCTCGAGTCAAGCCAAATCTGAGTCAAACTCAAGTTTTTCAACATGTGTTATGGACTGGACCACAGTCTCGCCGGTGGTCCTTCATCCGTATGGATGGCAATGCAGACCCGGATGAAAATGGGTCGAATTGTGAAGCACTGAAAGGGGATCGACGCCTCATGGCGTTCTATGCAAAGGCAAATCACCCAAAGAAATTCGATGGCTAAATAGATTTAAAAGATGATGATTTAGAAGGTAGGGAGAGGAGGGTAGTAGAACGTAGAGGGCTGGTGTTTCTTTTGAGTATACTCACATCGGTTCTATGGGGCGTGCATAGGCTTTTCACCATTTTGTGACAAGGTTGTTTGACTCGTCTATTTTGTAATTACGATTACACATCTATATATATACTACTTAAAAAAAAACTAATTCTCATCTGGAAATTTTAAAATCAAGGTAAAATACTCCTTACGTTCCAAAATAAGTGTCGTTTGTCTTTTTATGTACGCTTTTTGAGGAGGTCAAAACACTACTACTACCTCCGATCCAAAAAGGATGTCGTTTGACTTTTTAACACGTATTTTTAGGAGCTAAAAACTATATAATATATTAACTTTTTTTTATTTTTTATTTTTTATAATCTAATACTTATTACCAACAAATATTACGTTGTAAAAAAATAATTTAAAAAAAGTTAATATATTATATAGTTTTTAGCTCCTAAAAATACGTGTTAAAAAGTCAAACGACATCCTTTTTGGATCGGAGGGAGTATAAAATATTATTTTTTAATCAATTTTTTTAATAATTTCATAGTCAGTATTCATAAGTATAAACTTATAAAAACAAATTCATTAAAAAAAAATATTTTATATAGTTTTTACCTCCTTAAAATGGGTGCAGAAAAGTCAAACGACTTTTATTTTGGAACGAAGGGAGTAACATTTATCCATTATAATTATTTTAGAAATATTTTCCTAAGTACCATGATTTTATACTTTTGAATTACCAAAAAAAAATCATTTTATATACTCCGTAATTTTTAGCTCCTTAAACTAGTGTTAAAAAGTCAAATGACAAGTATTTTGAATCCAACGGAGTAGTACTTGTAATCAATTTTGTGATTGAAAAACTCATTTGTAGCTCTCAGAAATAAAGACTCATTTGGTCACGTCCATATCTTCAAATTCCACAAATTAATTCCTCCAACGCCCAACCTTATCTCAAACTAAATTTGGAGAATTCACTAGGATATCCCACCCACCAATGTTCATCATACACACACAAATTCCACAATATCAATGTCATTCCATAAATTTGGGGGAAAAAATCTATCTCCAATGTCCAGATCATCCATACATTTAACTACTAGTATGTGCTGTTAATATGCCTTGAATTGGGCTTATTATTTGTTTTGGGTTTAAGCTCATTGTCTGACTAAGGTTTCATAAGGCACTATATATACTCATAAACCTAACAATTTGTAACCTAGTTTCTTGTTTGCCTCCATAATAAAGATTTCTATTTCTCTGCCCGTGGACGTAGGTAACACACCGTTGCCGAACCACGTTAAATCTATGTGTCTTTCTTCGTCTGTTATCGTTCTCGTTATAACAAACTGGTATCAGAGCTTGGTGGTGATTTCTGTCGAGAATGATGTCTGGATCTGTAGTGAAGATTGACAAGTTTACTGGAAGAAACTCTTTCAGTCTGTGGCAGATAAAGATGCGGGCTTTGCTGAAGCAACAAGGTTTATGGGCACCGTTAACCGCCAACAAGAAGGGGGCAGATACAACCACCACTGAGTACGGCCTTCTGGAGGAGAAGGCTCATTCGACGAACATGTTGTGTCTCGCAGACGATGTCATAATAGAGGTTGCTGATCAGGAAACTGCTGGCGGCTTGTGGCTGAAGTTGGAGAGTTTGTACATGACAAAGTCTCTGATGAACAAGTTGCTTCTGAAACAACGGTTGTTCGGGTTGCGTATGCAGGAAGGTACACAACTCAGAGATCATCTTGATCAACTTAACACGTAACACGTTATTACTTGAATTGCGTAATATTGATGTTAAGGTGGAGGACGAAGATGCTGCCCTAATTCTGCTTGTATCCCTACCCCCCACATATGAGAACTTCGTTAAGTCGTTCGTCGTTGGGAAGGATACCATCATACTGGAAGAGGTTAGATCGTCGTTTCACAACAGAGAGTTGCGTCTGAAGGCAAACGCGTCGGTTACATACAATCAGGCTTCCGGGCTTATGGCCAGCGGAGGCAATTCTGATGGTAGAAAGGGAAAGAAGCAAGGTCGCAAATCAGGCCCTAAACCAGACGACGTCTGTAACTACTGTAAGGAGAAAGGTCATTGGAAGAATGACGGTCCTAAGAAGAGGCAACAAGAGCAGAAATCTGGATCTGCAGCAGTAGTTCATGGTGGAAATACTTCTGAGGAAGATATTGTTCTACTAGCAGGTAATCGCACAGATCATGATGTGTGGTTTCTTGACTCAGGTGCGTCATGTCACGTATGTCCTAGAAGAGAGTTGTTTACAACATATAGATGTGTAGACAAGGGCAATGTTTCTATGGGAAACGATGTCATCTGCAAGGTTGTTGGGATCGGCTCAGTCAGGCTTCGGACAAACGATGGGAAGTTTCGCACATTGGAGGAAGTCAAACATGTGTCATCTATGACAAAGAATCTGATATCCCTAACTGTGTTAGACGACAAGGGTTTCAGATACACAGGGTATGGTGGAAAGTTGCGCTTGTTTAAGGGCTCTAATGTGGTTTTGCAAGGAGTCAAGCAGGGAAATGGGACTTTGTATACCCTACAAGGTTCAATATTCACGGGTGCTGCAGATGCTGTTTCAGTCAACGTTAGGGAGACTGTTGCTGATTGTAACGACCCGAAATTTAAGTACCCGAATTAACCTCCATAAACCTACTTAGAAGGTAAATAAGGTTCGGAATACTAGATTATCGGGGAACGTTATAGAAGAAGTTTGATCTTCTTCCGTGAGCTTTGGATCTTACGACCGAGTACGAGTTATTATTAGGTTCATTTAAGAGGAAGATTTAGTTGTCAAAAGATGGGGATTGCGAACCCCGAAAAGATCGTAAGCCCGTTGGAGGCTTCATCTGTCCTAGACTATCGCGAAAACGTTTTGAACAAAGATAAAAGCGGAAATCATAAATACAACAAAATGCCACGGCCACGCCGGGTCAAAACGATAAAACGTATGAGCAAAAGAGTGCGAATGTCAAGCGCCTCCCTCACTCTAATCGTCCAAAAGGTCTGTCCCGACAACCATCCACATCAGTAAGTCATATCGGGTAAGGGGTACCTGAATCTAAAAACAAGAAATAAATCGGGGTCAATCATCGAAAATATGCACACTCCGTGCCATATAAAGAGGCATACTTAAACTACATGAATGTTAAAATGCAACACATAAGCAAGGGTATAGATATATATAAATGCGAAATAAACACACAAGGGCTCGTATCATCATCATAATCATCATCATCATCATCATCATCCTTCTCAAACGTACTCATCCTTCTCAAACATACTCATTCTTTCTCATCATAAGTCTTTCATCATTTCATTCGTGTTCCATTGAGTATAAATCATTTATTTAGATTTTTTACGGCTGTCCTACCATAGACACATAGCATACATATGAATTATTGGATTTACTAAGTTCATCCTACGTCATATTACCAATTTATATTCCTAAACATGTTACTAGGTCGCGTGATGCATGAAGACTCTCGATAAGACAAAGAGTATCACATAAATCCATCATGAGTAAGTCCAGGGGACTTACCTGGAGTCCGGAGAATAAGCAAGCAATAAAGTGCACAACCAAGGATCCAATCAACAAGAGCCTATTAATTTCATTAAGCTTTCATTAGGTGGTATTCTAATGCAATGTACCCAACCTAATAATCAACATACATCCACATAAGGTTCACGATTCTATAGATTACGCACTTTGGTTAAGTGATCCGAACTTAACCAGTTATAATCTATATCGTATTATCACATAATCGATTTTCTTCTTATCGGATCATAAGCCAAGTTATGGGTATAATTCATTTCTGTATTTTATATGCTCTAAGTTTCGGTTATGCCATCACATATTTAACCATATTCTTAGCATTCCCTTAACCAAGTTTTCTAACCGAGTCATTATAAACACTGGTTACTAAAATTATAATAACTCTTGATCCAACCGTTGGATCGACCTAATTTTTGAAGGAAAGTTAGATAACATTCCCATGAACATCATATTAAGATTTCAGTCGAATCAGACCGTTGGATTGGAATTAAAGTCCAAATTACAGAGGCACATATATCCATTTTGTCTCTTGACGTTTGCTACAAAACGCAACCAAAAACACATAGAGGCTCCACTTCCTAAGCCCTTTCCAAGCACACAAGATCTATTCCTAGAGAGAGGGAAGGCGGATGAGGGATTACCTTCGAAGAATCCCACACAAACGACTCAAGAACACCCTCGGGAGTCCTTCGGAACACCTTTCAAACACCTTGCCATTTTGTCACCAAAAATCCCAAAACATGATTTAGATTCTTACTCAAAGTTGAAGAAAAGGAGTTATAAAACATGTTGGAACTCAGTTTTGGAAGAAAGGAAGGGTTCTTACCAAGAAATCAAGTCAAACTCTCAAGACCCTTCAAAAACAGTTTTCTGCAGCTTCAAAGATGGACGATTTTGGCTGGGCAAAAGACCTTGGATTTTTGTGTTTGAGATATGTATGGAAATCTGGGTTCAAGACGGATCCATGGCCACCGAGTTTGCTCAATTTGGATGAGTATGAAGGGAGTTATGCTATTTCTTGTGAAGGCTGTCCAAAATGGACCTAAAATGGAGCAAGGCTCTCCTTCTCTCTCTCTCTCCTCTCAAGTGACGGTGGGGCTTCTTTGGATGAGCTCCTCATGAGTCTTGGGGTCAGGCTTATAGAGGAGAGGGGTGGTTGGCTTCATGAGTCAAAGCATGGGTAGTGATGGGATGAAGAGATGGGAGTGGTTGAATGTCTACATTCACAAGCAAGCCACAAGTCAAGGGTTTGGTGGATCAATGTTGGGCAATTTGGATGGATGACCTCTTTAACATAATGTAAAACCCGAGCTCGTGAAGCGTTAAAATCCGTTACGTTTATAAGATACGAGAAAAGTGGCTTGGGCATATTTTTTCCGTCATTAAATCCATGTAAAGCTAGGCATAAATTTTTTTAAATTTTCCGGGTTTTCATAATCATAAGGGAGGATAATATTCGGATTATCCTACGGATATTTTATAAATATTAATTAAATTCCGGTCTTTACACTGATGAGGTGGAGTTGGAACTTCACTCTAGCAGAGACTCAGGCACCTGAGTTGGTCACTGACCAATCATCACAGACAGGTACTACTGAGTCAGATACTAGTGAGACAAAGAATATACCACTATACACAGGAATAGGTGGAGCTGTACATCGGAGTATTGCTCCAGATCAACCAAGAAGGGTTGACATCAGGGGGCATGCGAGATACATGTCTAATGATCTGGTGGGATATGCTTTGCATGTGGCCGAAGAGGGGGAGGATAGTGCTCCATCCAACTACAAGGCTGCTGTTTCTGAAGGTGAGTCAGCACACTGGCAAGCTAAGAAGAGAATCAGGGTGAAGAAGGTGGGAACATCTGATAATCCTGCTGATATGTTCACCAAACTAGTTCCGGATAGCAAGTTCCAACACTGTTTGAACTTGTTTAATATCACCAACTGTTGAGCTGCCCTGCGGGGCAATCTGGGTCCTCCTACGAGGACAAATCCGAGGAAGAGGAATGTCTGGCACTTGTCACGGTGCATCTGTTTCTGAGAGAAGATTCTGGTACATTCGGCATTGAAGCGCATCTGGTACATCTGGCATGACATTGCATTTGGTACGTCTGGCGCTGCAATGCGATTGGTACATCTGAGAGGATTCAAGTCAAGGTGGAGATTTGTTAATATGCCTTGAATTGAGCTTATTATTTGTTTTGGGTTTAAGCCCATTGTCTGACTAGGGTTTCATGAGGCACTATATATACTCATAAATCTAACAATTTGCAACCTAGTTTCTTGTTTGCCTCCATAATAAAGATCTCTATTTCTCTGCTCGTGGACGTAGGTAACACACCGTTGCCGAACCACATTAAATCTCTGTGTCTTTCTTCGTCTGTTATCGTTCTCGTTATAACATGTGCTACCCGTGCTTTTGCGCATTTTGTTAATAAATTATATTTTATTATATTAAAATTATTTTATTAAAATTTATGTGAAGATTAAAACAGTTTATTTGAAATTTTCTTGTAAAAATTTTCAAGCAATCATAAAAATAATATGTTTTGTAATGACTTAAGACGTGAGATTGAGAATTAATATAAATATTTTGATGATAAGATTTTATTATACAATATATAATTATTTAATTATGAAATCATATAATTAGACATAATGAACTAAAATAATCAATCTTAATGACTAAAAATAAAATAATTTAAGGTACAATATTTATAAAACAACTCATGGTAAAATGATAGATTTTTTAACCTTATGATATGGGATAGACATAGGAAGACACGTGGATAAAATATATGAGGTCATTGTCTAACATGTCTTAAATATATTGGATTATCATTAACTGACGTGTCGAAAAAACCCAGGTCGAATTGCACTAGAAAATAACATATGAGCGAATTGCACAAAGTTCAAATCTTTATTTTAGTATATTATATACAGATATATAGATTTGATTATTAGAGGGTTTTGTTGGGAAAACCGGATGACAAGTTGTATATTGGTTTTTGCTCGATTGTTGCGGCTGAGCTATGGGGCACTGTGAGTGGCCTTGAGATCGCTTGGAACTAGAACTTTTAAACGGGTCATTTGGATCGGGTTCGAGTCGGATTACTTCGGATTTCGGGTAAAACGAGTTTCGGGTTTTTCGGGTTGACTCGAACTCGGATTTGACCGGATTTCGGATCGATTTCGGGTTTGTAATTTTTTTTTTTTAAATTAAAAAAATCATGTTTTGATAATTTTGTGATAAATTTTAATTATATATAAAAAAATTTAATTATATATAATTATAAATCAACCGGGTCACCGGGTCAATCGGGTTATCGGGTCGAAACCCAGATTACCCGAAAAATTTCGGGTTTTTCGGGCTCGGGTCGAAAAAAAATTCGGGCCAAAATTTCCGGGTTCGGATCGGAAATTTTTCGGACCGGTCGGATCAGGTAATCGGCTCGGGTTGTGTTTTGACACGAATGGGCCATTCGTGTTCTAACCCAATACGATGCTGTCACAACTTTATTAGTAGAGATTGGGGTATCTAATTTCGATCTATTTTTCATGTCTTGCAGATTTTTTAGCTTGTTTAATTTGCTTTATCTTGTTCTTTATGTGTTGTAATTCGGACTTTCCCACGAATGGGTTAAATGAGTTATTGCTAAACGAAGCCATTCGTGCAAAGTTTATGTACAAGGTAACTAGATCGCCTAAATCCACCAACGTCCTTTCTTCGCGACAGTGGTGGATGCTGAAATTGTTGATTGATGGGGCGAAAATTTACGATAAAAAAATATTGTAGGTAAAATTAAACTCTAATTTTTATTTTCTGAAAAATCATCTATATTATGGACGTGTAACTAGAATAAAAATATAAATCTTGCATGATTTATTTCATGATTTTCAAATATTTCAATTTAACCTCATAATTTGAAGTTCTTGGATATAATTATATTATATATTAAGATATGTGATTAATAAATGATAATTACAATAAAAATATATCGGTTTTGTAAATGACGTAGGAAATATATGTTGAAATTTGAAACGCTTATAACTTTTTGCTCAGATATCTGATTTGAGTTTATAATATATCAAAACGAAGCTATCGATGAGAGAAATATGTATGTTAAATTTTATTTTCGATTGGAGGGGTGACTGCCACCACCGGCCCTAAAGAGAATCCGCCTCTGCTTCGCGACGTAATTACTCTTCACTGCACCGTTCTAGTGTTGTTGAATCTGATGTGAATGTACTATTTTTGGTCTAATAAATCTCCTAATTGCGCAATCCTTTTTGTTATTTGCACGGCGTTATCTCGCCATATGCACGGTGCCGGTGCCGGACTCCCAGATCGGCAACGTCGGATGCCGGTGCCGGACTCCCAGTGTGGCATCCAATGCCCGAGGCAAAGCTGCAGGGAATCTGCAGCTTTTTCAGTCGATTTGACTGATGTGACCGAACTGAATCCGGAGTCCGGCACCGACATGCAGGTCCCGTGCTAGCTTTTCCAGTCGATTTGACTGATGTGACGAAAGCTGCAGGATTCCCTCAACCTATGCCGAATTGGGAGTCCTGGTCCGGCATGATGTTCTGCCGATTTGAGAAGCCGGCACCGGTACCGTGCCGATGGCGAAAACTTCGCCGTGCAAATAGTAGGACCGTTGCGCAATAGACAATGTAGTCGGTTCGAATGTTACCTTCAAGCTCACTAGGCCAGGATCTCTTATCGGCATGTTATTTTGCACCATTCAAGGGTGTGTACGGTGTACCGATGGTAAGGTTTGCTAATAGTAACATAACCAATAAAGTGAGAGTACATAACATAACATTATCATCGGAGAGGCAATTGTTGGAATATAGGGTTGTCCCACATTGAAAATATTAAAATGTCTTAAACAACATATAAGTTTGACGGATATTCCTCTAATTGCCAATTAGTTTTAAGATGAAACCTAGGCCCAACCCAAGAGGGACGACGGCATAGACCCCTTAAAATTTAGTCTAAATAGCGGGTAGGTTTATTGTGATTTTACCACATAAATTTAGTCTAAATAGCGGGTAGGTTTATTGTGATTTTACCACATGGTTATAGCCTTATAGGTTCAAATCTAAAAAGGGCCCCTTTTTTTTTTATTAAATAAATATATTTTTAGGAGCCTTAATTTCTATTTTGCCCAAAGACCCATAGATTACTCGGACCGGGCCTGATGGAACCCCGTTGGGTTTGTAAATTGTTCGTGTCTACCTCCCTCCAGCTTGTCTTAGCCGAGTTTAACAACAATCATCCTCTCTTTTAACCTTGAAGATATCCATTCGTTGTGAAGAACACGAAGTAGCCTAAATCAGATACTCACGTGACCGAAAAGAGATTAAGAAATCGTGAAACATAAGGTTGTACATATTGGCTAGGTTTTTCGATTTTTTCTTCTTGTCGATCTCCGATTCTAGTGATGCTTTTGCCCCTTTACCCCAACTATTTCCATCCAAAGTCCATTGTGGAAAACGTGAAGGAGCAAATGAATAAGGCAAATAGGTGAAAAGAGAGAGAGGGAAAGCAAGAAAAGCAAATTGCAAATGCCTACTTTTTGTTATTGACGGTTGATGTCTTGTTGTCTAGTGAAAAAGGCAAATTGTACATGTTATGAAACACATGTTTCACTCGTTTCTCTTGTGATTTGGATAGGAACCTACATTGAGCCACAACTAGTACTAGTGCCGACCCAAGCTATATATGTTAGGATCACATCACATAAAGGGCGACCCTTCATATACTACCATAACACGAGTTTGAGTATCGCCGTGAAAAATAGAAAACCAGATAGCAATATATACCTCACATACCGATATACCATATCTATATGCGTGTGTGTTTAACTCGTTTGGGCCAGGTGAGGGTAAGAAAAGCTGGAGAGAAGTCGTGTGTGTGGGCCCACGTATGAGTGACATGAACACATAAACTCAACAGGTTTCATCTCAAAACCAATTGACAATGAGAGAAGTATCAACTACCAAATAACCCTATATTCCAACCAACTGAGAAAAACTTTGTTGACTGTTGTAAGGACATGAGTCTCACATCTAAAAGTAATGAAACTTAAGACTAATATATAAGATTAATAGATTTATTCTCATATTATCAGGTGGTTAATTATAGGATATGAAAACGCTTATAAATGAAAAATTTGCTTTGACGGATGCTCAACTCTAGATAGGCTATGATATTGATAATACATAGCTAATGAAGCAGCTGAATCGATGGGTTAATTAGGTGTTGCAAATATATGTTAAATTAAACTGTTAATAAAAAAAGAACAATTAATACACAAAATCTTCATCTAAAGACTAATTATAATTTGTCTTACCAAAAAAAAAGATTTTAATTATAATTTTATAACTCTTTTAAAACTAACTATAGTCATAGTCATGCATACATGAATGCATGTTGTATGTAGGCCATTCATTTTGAAAACTCCAAAATGGATTTCCACATATTGACCATGAAATATACCAAGCATCCAATTTACACTTTTTTCCCCTTTCTATTAAAGTCAATATGAAAATTAACAAATATGTGATTGAGTTGTGTTCAGCCTTATAATTTTTAACAATTGGTATAAAAAGATGGATTTTGTCAAACTTTTGTACTCAAATCATTCAAACTCCACATTTGATGTCAAAGTGTGGTCCATTCACTCGTAGACCTGCAAAATCAATATTGTATCTAATTAATTGTCTTCATCATATGTAATTTGCTTTTGTACACATTAAGCCGTTGTCTTAAGGGCGTGTTTGGCCGGTGGTTCCAAGATGTGATGTTTACCTTACCTACTTAGGCTATTATTTCGATCCAATTTGTTACCATACCGGCCTACTTTCACTATGTACAGTTTGTACACGATGAAAGCAATATGTACTATGGAGTAATCGACTCTTTAGAAGTGGATCATGATTAATTCCTAACTTTTTAATTAAGATTGTTCACTTTTAATCTGTAATTTTTCAAAGTTTTTTTTTTTGGGTGGGCATCAACCTAAAATAATACTCCCTCCGTTCATTAATAAATGTCGTTTGACTTTTTTGACACGTTTTTTCTGGAGCTACAAACTGTATAAAATATTAATTTTTTAAAATAATTTTAAACTTATAACTAATATGGATAAAATTATAAAAAAAAATCAATTAAAAACTTTATATTTTATATAGTTTTTAACCCCTTAAAAAGCATGTCAAAAAGTCAAACATCACTTATTTATGAACGGAGGTAGTAAAATAAAACTACTTCATACTCACTTTGTTCAACAACGTATGTTGATTTATAATTTCACACTTATTACTCCTAGATATGAAATTATATTAAATACTACCTCCGTTCGGAAAACTTGACATTTTACTATTCATGCACGCTTTTTAGGAGATAAAAACTATATAAAATATATAGTTTTTTTAATAATTTTTTTAACAACTTCGTAGTTATTATTAATTAGTACAAACTTGTTAAAAAAAATTTATAAAAAAATGAATATTTTATATAGTTTTTATCGTTGTAAAAAAGCGTGCATGAATAGTAAACGACAAGTTTTGCCGAACGGAGTAGTAATTATGATAATGAAATTATTTTTATAAACTAATTAAAAAAAAGTTGATATTTTATATGGTTTTTATTAACATAAAAAAGTGTGTGAATAATAAATGATCTATTTTGTTGTACGAAGGAAATATATTTATTTTAACTTTTTATAAAAAAATGTCTAATAGTAAAGGGACATTTATTATCTAATACTCCCTCCGTCCCACAATAGATGTCTTTTACTACTTATGCACGTTTTCTTAATAAGCTAAAAACTATATAAAATATCAACATTTTATTAAATATTTTAAAATAATATCATACATATTACTATTAAGTATAGAATTATTTTTAAAAATTAATTAAAAAATGGATATTTTATATAGTTTTTAGCTCATTAAAAAACGTGCATGAATAGTTCAAAGACAAATATTGTGGGACGGAGGGAGTATATTACTAGTGTTTTTTCCCTAAAAATATATACTCCCTCCGATCCAAAATACATGTCGTTTGACTTTTTAGCACGTATTTTAAAAAGCTAAAAACTATATAAAATATCAACTTTTTTAAATAATTTTTTTACAACTTAATATTTGTTGGTAATAGTATTAAATTGTAAAAAAATAATAATAAAAAAGTTAAGATAATATATAGTTTTTAGCTCATTAAAATACGTGTTGAAAATTCAAACGACATGTATTTTGAATCAGATGGAGTATTAAGTACAAAATGAAAATATAATTACTTACCCAAACTAAATAATTACTCATTGTCAACCATGGACGAAGACAAGGATGGGCAACGACCGTTAAAAAATGCATAAAAATATAAAAAGTCGGCCTAGTAAAACTATAAAATAAAATTGCGGCCTACCCTTCAAATTCATAAAGGGATATAGGGGAGCCTGTCTAAAAGAGAACCCTGAAAATTAAAGGAGGCTTCAGTAAAACATGGCAGCAAACAAGTAGAGAGAACGCCAAACCCATGACTGCATCAGCCACCGAGTTAGCCTCGCGAAAGATGTGACGAAACTGAATGGACCAATTTCTACTAAGGAAGCCATGGTAGCTAGCCAACATGTTGTAGAGAGGGTAAGAGTTCTTGATCTTCTTCGAGAATAAGTTAACTACGACCTCGGAATCAGTCTCGATCGATTCCGAATCTCACTCATTCCAATAAAATTTATAGAGAATTGGATGATTAGGACCCTATTCAATAAATTTATTGGTCTATAGACCCCATAACAGTTATTTATAGTGTCAGCACATTGTGCATGTGTCCGCGTATTCTACCATAACAGTTATTCATATCAGAGCATGACCCATAAATTGATAATAAATCTTGAGTTTTTTTTTATTCTACATTTTAAGATTTTATATTGTTACCAAAAACAAACACTACATTGACAAATAAGGACACACGACACTCACAAACTTAATTTCGATGGCTCTCTTTCCTCGAATAATAGGGGCACTTTTGGGTTTATCATTCGGGATTCCCAGGGTGCTCCTATTTCTTGCGGTTGGGGACCATCACCAATCGATTCTGTACGTGGATGTGAAAGCCATGGACTTTGGAGTGGTATATTAGCTGCAAAGAACTTGAACATTACGAATTTGATCGTTCAAGGAGATAACTTAACAGTTATTAAAAGTTTAAAAGGTTCGGGGAAGCCTACTGGAGACTCTGATATGATTGTCTCGGACAGTCTAGTCTCGCTGGGCTTCTTTGGTTCTGTTGAGATTCGTCATGTCTTCCGAGAAGCAAATCTAGTGGCTGGTCGCTTGTCACGTCTCTGTTCTGCTTCACATGGATCTATGACTCCTGATGATTCTCTATTGCGTAGTCTCATCCGTAAGGATGCTCTTGGCTGATAGAACTTAGCTCTATGATGAAATTATTTTCCTTTCAAAAAAAAAAACATTGACAAATAAGGATAGTGCAGTTTTAGGTGAAATGAAAAGATAAAAAAATACAGTAGAAAAATAAGAAAGGAGGAGAACGTGGAAAACGAGTCCGCGTTAGCCTTTGTAAAGACACGCCTACTTGCTGAATGGCTGAAATCCCTCCCGCTATATAAAATACAGTTAGTTGTTGCTGTTAAAGAATGCACCACTGGTCAACTCAATTCCCAATCTCTTTAATTTTCAATTCAATCAAAACCCTAAATTTGGAACAGCACCCCCATCAAGAATCAGCTCCACATCAGGAACTTGTCTTTATGGAAAAAAAATCCCCAATTCAACCACAACTTGGGTTTACTAGTCCTTTTTAAATCCGATTTATTGAATAAGTCATCTTGATTGATCTGTTAAAGAGCCATCATTTTCAATCTTCCAACTTCGTTTCCCATTATACTTTGATTCCTCCACAAGAGGGTATTAGATTATTAGCAGCTGATAGCCATTGTTGTTGTTCATCACTCATCTTCAACCTCTCTCTCTTGCAAGTCAATTAAGAATCTTTTTTTTTGTAAAGGGTCCTACTTGAAATCCCTCATCAGCTCCTTCCAGCCGTTCATCTCTGAAATCTTATCTTCGTCTTAGCTAGATTCGTATTTTAGGGTTTCCATCTTCTGTCTCTTGCGTCTTTCCTGAAAACCCTCGATTGGATTCGAGGGTTTGGAAATGGCCTTGGCTTCAATCTTATTGGGGATTTTTGAGAGGCCAACGATCTGGGGTGTTTTGATTGATCTTATCACACTTTCAATCCCTTTATGGATTGCTGTGGTTGTGGGTGTTCTCCTCGGTTGGTCATGGCGACCTAAATGGGCCAATTTCGTCAAATCAATCCCTAATTTCTGTTCTCTGAAGCTGCAATTACCCAATTTCATTTCTTCAATTTCCACGAATGGATTGGATGAATACACCCTATCTGAACCGCAGACCCCCAAATCTGGTTCCAGGTACTGTTCAAATCCCTAAATTAAGCTCTATTTCTGAATTCTGAGTTGTGTTGTTACTGTCTCTATCAATTTCCCCAATTTGAGTACTTTCACTAGTTCTAGCTCATTGAATCTGAACTAATGTTGTGTAAATTTGGAAATGTGTGTCAGCTCTTCCAAGAGCACTTGTGTAAATGAAGCTGATTTGAGGCATTTAAGGCAATTGGTTGAGGTGAAAGATGAGGGCCCTGCTTGGATTCATATGATGGAGCGCTCTACTCCCACTATGGCCTACCAAGCTTGGCGAAGAGATCCTCCGGTTCGTCGCATCACTCTTAACATAGAAATTGGAAATGGGATTGCTGTTTGTGTTATTGCTGTTGTTTGCTTAGAGTGTGATATGTTTGATTGTGTAGAATGGACCTCCACAATACCGTAGCCGGACTGTTTTTGAGGATGTGACGCCTGAGATGGTGAGGGATTTCTTCTGGGATGATGAGTTTCGGTTCAAGTGGGATGATATGCTTATACACCATAACACTTTGGAGGATTGCTCCACAACTGGAACCATGATTGTTCAATGGGTGCGCAAGGTACAAGGACTAATACGAGTTATTCGGCGCTCTATCAATGGTTCCTTGATCTAGATTTTCGCTTGTTCTTATATTGGTTGTTTTTCGTTTGCAGTTCCCGTTCTTCTGCAGTGACAGGGAGTATGTGATTGGAAGGCGAATTTGGGAATCAGACCGATCCTATTACTGCGTTACAAAGGTAGCTTCTTGTCCTCTATTTTCTCCATCTTGCTATTGTATCAGAAACTTGGCAGTTAAATGCTGAGGCTATCATCAATCACTATCTTACTTACGTGTCGTAGCTTGCTTGATAAACTAGGCAGTTCCTTTTCAAGACATTCAACTGACATGATCTTATCGGTTCCTTGTTATGTGCAACCAAACTCTTGCAAGATTTTTATTGCTTAACAAAATAAAATGATCTTCTTACATTCGGTTCTGTATATGTCCAGGGCACGCGTTACCCCTCGCTCCCCAGGCAGAACAAACCAAGACGAGTAGACCTCTATTACTCAAGCTGGTGCATTCGTCCTGGTACTTCATATGATCTTTTCTCCTTAACTTGACTTGGTAAACCGTATGTTTTTGGTCGGTTTAGTCTATTGCATTATTTGTATAGATAGGTCTTGTTTTCTTACTGGCTGTGACTGTGATACTTGGACTTGGATTCTTACGACACATTTGATGGAATCGCCTTAAAGCTTAGGAGGAATGAATCACCAACTGATCTCTATAATTTGGCTTACCAATAGCACAATCATAAGCTCATGAAAATGACACTTCTTATGTGGATTGAAACCAGCTGAATCACAAAGAGACGGACAAATGACTGCCTGCGAGGTTCTACTCTTCCACCACGAAGACATGGGGATCCCCTGGGAGATTGCGAAGCTTGGAGTGCGTCAAGGCATGTGGGGAGCCGTCAAGAAGATAGAACCCGGCTTGCGTGCTTATCAGAATTCACGAATGAGCGGATCCCCTCTCTCCCATTGTGCCACTATGGCTCAAATCAACACCAAGGTCAGTGCAGCTTACCTCAAGTCCTTGGAGGAGAGCGACGGGAATGACTTAGCAGCGGTAGTACCTGTAGATAACGATCCTCCTCCTTCGGAAAAGCAATCTGGGTTCAATGTACCTAAGCTTCTTGTTGTTGGAGGAGCGATTGCAGTAGCGTGTAGCCTCGATAAGGGGCTGCTAACAAAGGCTCTTGTTTTCGGAGTGGCACGGAGATTTGCAAGAATCGGCAAGAAATTGTAACTTGGGATTGGTGTGTTTGCTGGTTAAATTGATTCCCCTTTGAGCAAATGAGGAATTTGAATATAAATAAGGGATTTTTGATTCACTCATTTTCCACTGAATCTATCTACTTGTAAACACCACCACTTAACCCTTACATAGTTACATCTCCTAAGTTAAAAGATGGGCAAAAAGAGGTGTTTGATTGTTGTAAAGAGGAAAGATATTAGTTGTTCTTTGTAGTTTGTATGTTGCAGTTATGTTATAATAAGGGCTTAAACGCTTTGATTTGCAGTATCTTGATTGTTTTCGGATATATGAATTCATTCAATTTTAACTCGATCACTTTTTATCATCTCTTGACATGATCAATAAAGTGTTTTCCTTAATAAAATTATTTAACCTCTAAATCATAAACCCGATCCGGTGGGATTTGTGGGGAAATTCTACCACGTAGAGTTGATTTTTCCCTCACAAAAAAAAATATTTAGGTTGGTGGGGCCCGGGTTGGAGGGAGAAGATCTTATCCGTTAATTTTTATTTTAACTGTTAAGATGTTGTCAAATCTACTCATGGAGTTTTTTTATTTTAAATGTTAAAGATGTTACTCCATCCGTCCTAAAATACATGGTCTTTTAGCACTTTGCACAAGTTTTAATAAAACACTTTACTTTAAAAAAAACATCATCATTACACTAACTTTTACATAAATTTTATTATTTTTTAACACCCACTACACATTTTAACCAATCAAATTATTTTAAAAAGTCAACAGCACACAAACCAATACAAATCATTATAACTTCCTACCTAGAAAACATAAAAGACCATTTATTGTTGGACAAAATTTTACCTTTAAAAACCCATGTATTGTTGGACAAAGGGAGTATCATCAATCCATATCCCACCAAATTATTTAACCTCTAAATTATAATATTAAAAGTATTTTTAGCTTATAAATATTCATTATAATATATTTTTAAAAAAATTCTCAAAAATCATCTTACAATTTAAAAAAAAAAACTATATCATGAAATGGTTTCTTTTATATCTTTTCAATTATTACAATTTCTATAGTGTATTTTTTTAGATTTTTTTCAAACATGTTATAGTAACCACTAACCATTTATAACCTCAATACATTTTTTTAATACTAATTTAGATGTTAAATAATTATGTGGGGTATAGATTGGGGATAGGTTTTTGTGTTAGGAGATTTACAACCCTAACAAATGCCCTTCAAGAAAAAAAAAAGTAAAAACAAAGTAAACAAAATGAATAATATTCTCGTTAGATTCCCATCTAATCCATACATACTTACTCACATAGTACGTTATAGTATCATTTTTAAACTTAGTCTAGTTTAATAAGACTTAGTCGCTCTACATCTGAATCGAGGACTATAATATTTAGACATGTCCATGAGTTAGAAAGTGACGACCCGAATTTGGCTGAGTCGATGGGTTCGACCGGCGGATCACGGGTTAGGAAGTGATGATCTAAACCCGAACCTGCAGAGAAGGCGGGTCGACGGGTCAAGTGACCCGCCGGGTCACGGGTCCACCCGTCGGCTTACTGAGTCTTTTCTAAAAATATTTTTTTTTAATGTTTTCATGCAAATATAGAATTTTCCAAAAATAAAATAAAATTTGACGACCCAACGGGTCACGAGTTCGGGTTAGGTTCGACCTAATCCGAACCCATTAACCCGACCTTCCCGCTCGACCCGAATCTGTTGGGTCCACATGACTCGTAGCTATCTATCGATGTATCTAGCCCCTCCCAATTGCACATGCACCAGTGCCTAGCACACAGGTCGAGTATGATTCCATTCTAAAACCAATTGACAATAGAAGGAGTAGTACACCGACTCATATACTAAAGTTTGTTAGGTTCAACTTTCAATATGCGATTATTTTTGTCTCATTTACATCTCTAAAAAAAAAAAGAGCATAATTATATCATTCTCCGTATAATAATAAATTATCACACATTCTCTAAAATCTAAAAAAGGAAAATGATCATAGCTTCTAAAAAAGGATAAAAACTCAGAGGATAGTGTATGGGGCAGGCGATGGAGCCATGCAGGGGGGAGCTCAGCTAAGGCTAGCCGTTGGTTAGCATTGATTCAATACAAGAATGGAGAACTGACAAATACACATGATTCAACGGCAGAAGGGGGCACATCACCATGTGACCTTATATATATGGATTTGCTTTTATTTATCATTTTATATGCATAATAATATATTATAGTTTATATAAATATACCTTCTTCTTTTTTTTTACCGTAGGCAAAAAGTAGGTCGTCTTTGACGCAGTAAAGATCAACCATAATCACTCCGAAGGATGATGTTACAAAGTTCCCTATTGAAAGGAGAGTGTTCATATTACAAATACAACTAACTTTTCAGCACAATGATTAGATTCTCTATAGCAGTGTAAAACTCTGTTGCTGCTGAAATTTCCTCTTAGAATATGAATCTTTTCAACTGTTTGCAGGATCTCCAATAGGGCGTTGTCAGGTTCTTCAATTGCTTTGATTACACCTAGTGACCCAGACCACTGCCTTCAACTATGATGTTCTTTATACCCTTCTTAAGGGCTAATTGTAACCCCATACATATCGTAGAAGCTTCCGTTTGCATTATTGATCCAGACGGAATATGTGACTGAAAAATATCAATAAGATGTCCCTTCCAATCCCGAATGATACCCCGAACACCACAAACGCCAAAGTATAATTAAAATAAATAAGATTTTAAGTTATGGGCTTGTATGGGCATAAACCGTTTTATAACTTTAAAAAATCTCTTTATCTCTATTGAATTATTATAATTTTTATAAAATCTATCTATCTCTATTGAATTATTATACTTTTTACTAATAAGTATTAAATTGTGAAAAAATATAATTAAAATAAATAAGATTTTATATAGTTTTTAGCTCTTAAAATTACGTGAATAAAAGTCAAACATCGTTTATTTCCGACCGGATGGAGTATTATAAAATAGGAATATACCTCCATGAGAAGAGAGGGATGAGAAAAAATATTGACTTGAGCGTCGGAAGGTCTTCCGGTATATACAACTATACAAGCATCGTCCCGACTTTATTTGTTCTTGAATTTTAGGTTGTATCATCATTGAACCATTAATCCCATCAACAATGATTGTGAGCAGATTTGCGCTCACAAATGATATTTTATTTAGAATCCTTAATATCTTTAAGAGATAATTGGAGGATTTAGACCCTTTTTCCATAATTTATTTAGTTAATAGACCCCATAATAAATCTTTTAAGTATATAGACCCTTTTGTTGGTGTTATTACTTGTTTACCTTTAATTGTTTTAGTTTAATAAAAAAAATTAATATACTTTAATCATAAAATTGAAAACTATTTTTAAAATTAAATAGTTAAAGATAATTATATATATATATTTGAAATTCTACATTATTATAATACGAGGATGCACTAATTTATAGCATAACATATATATTGATATTAGCTTTGTCTATAATATTTACCTATGCGATTAGAATAATCAATTATAATATTTTTATTTTTATTTTTTTTACCGTAGGAAAAATGTTGGATGTACTAACGACACCCATGATCATCTCGCAAGATGATGTTCTGGAACTCACAACAACAAGCACTCAAAATAAAGTTACAATTGAACTGAGATTTAGCAATAAAATCAGCTGCACCATTTGCCTCCCTAAAGCAATGTTGAAAATTGATGCTATCAAAATCTCTTCTAAAAGAAAGGATCTCTTGGACAATTTGATTGACCTCCCATGGACTGTTGTTTGCATGATTGATGGCATCGATGATAATCGCACAATCACTCTCAACTATCAATCTTCGGATCTCCATCTCCAATGTCAATCTTATACCTGTATATACAGCAAAAGCTTCTGCCAAAATGACAGAACCCGTTGTAACATTACATTTATGTATCCGAATAACCTGACCATCATTATTCCTCACAACACAACCAACCTGTGATTGAATATTACTTTTTACCGAAGCATCAACATTGATCTTAACTACATCTTTTGGAGGACATTTCCACATCATTTTATCAGGAGGCCTAACACGTTTAGGTAATTTCGTTTTAATTTGACCTTTATTCCAACAAGAGATATTATCAATAGCTCGAGTTAACGCATAGATCATACCTGTATCAGACGTATTGCGAAAGATAATTCTATTTCTAAGCTCCCAAATAGAATGCCATAGATGACATAAATCTGTAAAATCAAGATTAAGAGCCCTAGTATTTAGGATATTCTCTTGCACATCGATCACTTGTTAAGTTTGGCATAATAAAATATTTTTTCAACTTAACACCCAGATTTTGAATAAGGGATTTTGTAATTTGACAACTAAACAATAAATGATTTGTATCTTCAATATCAGAATTACAAAGAGAACAAGTACTAGGAACTCTATTTATATATCTATTTAATCGGACAGTTGTGGGCAAGATATCCAAAAAAATTTTCCAAATAAAATTTTTAATATTCGGAGGGATATTAAGTTTCCAAATCCAATCTGCTGAAATTTTCGTCGTATTTCTAGTTTTATAAAGCGAGGAAGTGGATTTAACAGAAAATTTTCCGTTGTTATTGTAAATCCAAATTAGCTTGTCTGGAATATCAGTTACAAGAATATGGATATTAGTAATTGCTTGAACAATATGAGAAGGAAAGGTAGAATTTAACTTATTAGTATCACAAGAGTTGGTATTTGTAAACAAATCGCATACTTTTAAATTAGGATCACGATCATTCCGAAACCTATGAAGATATTGCGCATCTACCCAAATGTCAGACCATACATTTATAATTTTTCCATTACCAACTAACCAGAGCAATCCTTTAGAGAAAAGATCTCTAATATTAAGAAGCCTACCAAATTGCCAAGAAGTTTTGAATCTACCTCTTTCCATCAGAGATTCTGTCGAGAGATATTTATTCGTAATTACTCTAGACCAAATATTGTTTGGATCAGCCATGATTCTCCACATTAGTTTGCTCAGCCGATTTAAAACCTAACCCACCATCCTTTTTAGGAGTGCACAGATGTTCCCAGCTAATTAGAGTATGATAATTATCAAATTGAATTTTATTCCAAAAGAAATTTTTGTTAATCTGATCAATTTTTTGTAGAACTCCTTTTGGAAGAAGAAATGATTGCATTAAATAATTTGTTTTAGAATGTAAATTTACCTGAATTAGTACCGATCTACCAGCTTGAGAGAGAGCGTTAGATTTCCACTTGGACAACTGTTTTTTAAGGCTATTAATCGCCTCATCAAACAAGACATTACAAACCCTACCACTAATAAGTGGAATACCTAGGTATTTTTCCATAGACTTCGTAACTGGAATGTTTAGCTGTTGAGCAAGGGACTGGGCTTTGCTGAGAGGAATATTTTTAGAAACTTGTAAAGAACTTTTATTATAATTTATTGTTAATCCAGACATATTGGAGAAAACATTCAGAAGATTTCTAATCGTATGAAGACTTAAGTCATCCGCTCGTCCAAAAATTAAGGTGTCATCTGCAAAGGAAAGAAAAGGAATAGGATCACTATTATTTGTAAGTTTGATTCCAACCAAAGGGTCACATTTCAAAGATTCTTGTTGCAACATTCTCCCTAATAGCTCCATAACCAATAAAAAAAATATATGGTGCAAGAGGATCTCATTGTCTAATTCCCCTATGAGTATGAAATGTACGACCCGACAAATTATTAACTAAAACTGAGAAGCTAGTTTTAGTTAAACATGTCATAACCCAATCAATCCATCTAGAATCAAAACCAAATTTATTTAGAACAATGCGAATAAAACTCCAACTTATTTTGTCATAAGCTTTCTCCATATCTAGCTTTAACGTCATCCACCCAGCTTTACCTTTTTTGTTATGAAAAGAGTGGAAAACCTCATGAGCTATAAGTATATTATCTTGAATATTTCGACCTTTTACAAAAGCTCCTTGAAAAGGATTAATAATATGTGGTAATATAGGCCTTACATGGTTAGCCAAAATTTTCGAAATAACCTTGTAAATAGTGTTGCACAGACTAATCGGACGATAATGGTTAATGTTACTAGGAGTATCAATTTTAGGAATAAGTGCAATAAAAGTTGAATTTACTTCATTGAGCATTACACCAGAATGAAAGAAAGATTTAACAGCTTTGCAAATTAATTTACCTACAATATCCCAATATTTTTTATAGAACTCTGGAGGAAAACCATCAGGACCTGGAGATTTATCATCTGTCATTGAAAAAAGGGTATCCTTAATTTCTTCATCCGAAACATGTTGTGTCAAAATTCTGTTTTCAGATTCAGTAATGGTCTGATCAATTAAATTTAGGAAATATGGATTACTACTAATCGGTGTGTTATTTGAAATAAATCTTTCAGCCAATTCAGTCGTAATTTCATCTCTAATTTGATCCTCATCCTCAATCACTAAACCGTGTTTATTTGTAAAATATATTTATTGTGTAATACATGAATAATTACACTAAATGACTCATTGTATTACAATATTAATATACTAATAAATTTAAATCCCTCATAATTTAATTTCTAAATCCGTCCAATCACTTATTGCAGAGTTTGAGATTTTTATCAAACATTCCAAAGTCACAAAATATCAGCCTTTGAAAGTGTAAAGTGGGTCCAGTCTGATACTGTATAGGGCTAGAGAAGATCCCCTACAACCCTATATGTGACACTATGTGTGACACAAAATTATTTGGGGTATAAATTCATGTTAAAAAAAATTTCAAAAATTGTTTTTAAGTTTTAAACAAATATATGTGTAGGTTTATATAAAAAATTTGATGAAAATCATGTTTGAATTTTTTAAAAAAATTATATTGTACAATATTTGATCTTTAATTTATATAAAAAAACTAAACCATGATTTTTAACCAATTTTTTTACAAACATATATTAATAGTTGTTTAAAACTTAGAAATAATTTTTGGAATTTTTTTACATAAATCTATACCCTAAATAATTTTGTGTCACACATAGTGTCACATATAGGGTTTTAGGGGATCTTCTCTCATATAGGGCATATGGACCTCCCTGATACAGTACAGAGATTCAACCATCTTTATTGTGCCACGTGTCGCAATGTAGCTGCCCCTCGTCTTCCCATTATTCCATCAAAATCACCTACGTTATTTGTTTCAATGTGTATTTGATTTGTTGGCTTCATCTCCAACTTTGATTAGGGTGTGTTTTGGTTTAGCATCTGAGCTTACTAAATCTATACTATTTTATTTACCATTTATCAAACAATAATCTATACTTCAAATTCTTACCTTATAAAAAAACTATAAAAACACTTTCTCATAAATAAGGTAATAAAAGACATATATATCTAACAAATAATCTTACAAGCAAGCAATGTTAGTATGTGGTATCTCATCACGATTGATAAGTAATTCTCGAATTAATTAAAACAACACTAAAATACATAATTAAAATAATATTGTATTTTTTTTTTGCCAAAAAATAACTTGTTGACATCAACAAACCTGTAAATATGGTGTTGATAGACTGTTTATAAGAAATACATATCGACTCTGAAAACCGGTGTTCATCAACATCTGACGAAAAATTCATCGTGCATATAGTTTTCCTAAATTTAATGTTACACATTTACACTCCGTGCCGTGTGTGACAACGAACGCATAAGAAGTGCAACGTGTAGTTGTCAATAGGTAAATTTGGACAATTGGACCATTTCCTTCTTATAAATTTATTCTGATAATACGTTACATTATTATTTATCATCACAATAATGAAATTTAAACTCTGAATATCTCTGATTTATTTTCTTAGTGATTTTTCTTTTTCCCAGTCCTTATAAACCCAAAATCCCATCCTCTGCTATTCCCATCCATTGCTCTCAACGGTTGCAGACTTGCAGTGAATCACTGAGCAAGACGATCCATCAGCCTCTGGAGGATCATTTTGTTCTTGGTAAACCATATTTCATCTTCTCCTAATTTAGTTTTGAATCTTCCTTTTTTTTTATAGCACATGGAATTAGTTTGTGCTTCAGTTAGTTAAGATCTTAATTGACTTTAATGTAGTACATTGAGAAATTTTCATTCATATGCATAGTTACAAATCACTGACATTTTCTACTACCTGTTGGGATTAGGATTCGAGGGCAAGGTTCGATAATCGATGGCCAGCGTAACTGCATCATCCCATTTTATATCAAGAACCAGCCATGGTGGTTCGATTCCTGAGAGCAAAGCAAGCATGAATCAGATTGGTCTCAACAAGGGTTACAGTGGCCTAAGCCCAATCAACCAAACTCACAGCTTCCAGCTGAAATCAAACACTAAAAAAGCACTTGTTAAGAAGGTCGGAAGCAAGGCCCCTAAAGCTCAGAAAGATAGGCCGGTATGCCCTACCGTATGCGGAATGGGTATGGGTGTGGTCTTCGTCTCAGCCGAGGTTGCTCCCTGGAGCAAAACCGGCGGTCTTGGTGACGTGCTCGGTGGTTTGCCACCTGCACTGGCTGTAAGTTTGTAGCTCCAGACTCACTTTCATGTGGTTAGAAGTTAGCTTATGATTTCAGTAAATGTAATCATGATACCGGTGTTTCAGGCGATGGGGCATAGGGTCATGACGGTTGCTCCTCGTTATGATCAGTACAAAGATGGATGGGACACCAATGTACTAGTTCAGGTAATTGTCTATGCTACATGTTCCGGTTGTACTGACTCAAGAACGGACTATTTTCACCCATAACCCGCCCCATTTTTGTTTTGTTTCAGATACAAGTTGGGGAGAGAGTTGAGACGGTTCGCTTCTTCCACTGCTACAAAAGAGGAGTTGATCGGGTTTTCGTGGATCACCCTATATTCCTTGAGAAGGTTATACATTTAAAGCTGCAGATTTTGTGGGCATTTGGAACTGTAATCTGCATATGAATCACTAGTCAATCTAATTAGGTACTATATGTATTTTTCAGGTGTGGGGTAAAACTGGATCAAAGATTTATGGGCCTGATACAGGAACTGATTATGATGACAATCAACTTAGATACAGCCTGTTATGCATGGTAATGTTGATAATTCAATGGACTCTTTTAGTTATTGTATATGAATATGAAGCTTCTGATAACATTCAGTAAAATACCTGGTAGGTTTGATGCTCTCATCGATATGCGCCTCTGTGTCGAACCCCTTGTTCTTTGTTTTCAAATGTGCTTTGAGTGATGTCCTAGTTGAGAATACAGTTTCCTTCAATGTTAACCTGCAATTTCATACCAAAGAAAGAGATCAAAACATGTCTGTTTTCCATGGTTGCTGATAGCTAGCGCGGGTTTGCTCTTCCTTTCACACTCATTTCCCTTGTGTTTCTTCAGGCTGCTCTAGAGGCTCCAAGGATTCTAAACCTGAACAACAATAAGAACCATTCCGGCCCCTACGGTAATGAGCCTCACCACTTTGGATTTGGTTGTATGTTGTAAAAGGTTTAAAAATTTTGAGATATATAAAACTTCGGCACATACAAATGCAGGAGAGGACGTTGTCTTTGTTGCAAATGACTGGCACACTGCTCTTATTCCATGCTATCTGAAATCTGTGTACCAATCTCAGGGTATCTACAGAAATGCCAAGGTGAGTTTTCCTTCAACTTAGCTCAGACTATGCCTTTGCACTATAAAGAACACGGAGTTGAAGTACATGACTGTTGATTTTTGTACTAATCTCATGGTAGGTTGCTTTGTGCATTCACAACATTGCATACCAAGGAAGATTTTCCTTCTCAGACTTCTCACAGCTCAATTTGCCTTCTGAGATGAAGGGCTCATTCGACTTCATGGATGGGTAGGATTTGTCGAGGGGCAGAAATTGGTGTCTACCATTCATTCAACTTCTGTTCCCTCTGATTTCATGGCTAATTTCACCCTGCAGGCATGTCACACCGGTCAAGGGAAGGAAAATCAACTGGATGAAGGCCGGTATCTTGGAATCAGACCGGGTTGTGACTGTTAGCCCATACTACGCAAAGGAACTCATCTCTGATGAATCAAAAGGTGTAGAATTGGATCACATCCTTCGCTTAACTGGTATTACTGGCATAGTAAATGGCATGGATGTTCAGGAGTGGAACCCTGCTGCTGACAAATACATTGATGTCCACTATGATCACACAACGGTGCGTGATATCTGACTGTTGGATGAATCTTTCTTTTACCTGGGAAGGACAAGGATATTCTCTCATCTGCCATTCCTTTTCAGGTGCAAGAGGCCAAGGCGCTCTTGAAGGAAGCCCTTCAGGCAGAGATTGGCTTACCGGTTGATAGAAACATTCCATTGATAGGGTTCATTGGCAGGCTGGAGGAGCAAAAGGGCTCAGACATACTAGCAGCAGCCATTCCACATTTCATCAGAGACAATGTTCAGATAGTTGTCCTTGTAAGTGTAGCACCAATATCACTCCTGATTATGATTGCAGTGAGGTTTTAAATAAAATCTGCTTATAACTCTTCGGTGAATTGCTATTGTACTACACATAGGGTACTGGAAAGAAATACATGGAAAGGCAGCTTGAAGAGCTTGAAGTAAAATACCCAGGCAAGGCAATAGGAATTACGAAGTTCAACGTACCTTTGGCTCACATGATCACAGCTGGTGCTGATTTTATGCTGGTTCCAAGTAGATTTGAGCCATGTGGCCTCATTCAGTTGCATGCCATGCGATATGGAACTGTAATGGCCTATTCCTCATCAGTTTGATAGGACCAGACCAACTCTTTCAATCTTGCTGACTTGTTTGATTACACTTGGTTCTCTGGCAGGTTCCCATTGTTTCATGCACTGGTGGACTTGTAGACACTGTGAAGGAAGGTTATACTGGATTCCAAATTGGAAGCTTCAGTGTTGATGTGAGTATCATCCTTAATTTCTGTAACATTTCTTTCCCTTTCGCAAACACGCTAATGGCAATGCCGGTCCTTTTCAGTGCAAGACTATTGACCCAGCTGATATAACTGCTTTGGCAACTACTGTGAAGAGAGCAATTGTGAGCTATGGTACCCCTGCTTTGACAAAGATGATCCAAAACTGCATGGCTCAGGATCTCTCTTGGAAGGTCTGCACTTTACCATTTGAAACAATGCATCTCATAGAAGATAATTTACTAATTGGGCCGTGATGGTTGTGCTGTTTGCAGGGACCTGCCAAGCTCTGGGAAAAGATGCTTTCGAGCATGGAGGTCATTGGAGAGCTCGGCGTTGAAGCAGAAGAAGTTGCACCACTCGCCAAGGAAAATGTTCCAACTCCCTAAGATGTTTGTGTTCTTGTGATTCTAGGAAAGTAAGCTAACGTATTACTGGCTATTTGATCAGTTGCCTGAGGGGGGGATTTATTCAAGTAATTGCCTCCATGATGTTTGTTTTGCACGAGGATGCATTCTTCAAGCATCTACAATCATCACGTTTTTCTGCTACTTTGTGGGAAGATCTTGTAAGGTTGAGAGCAATAATGTAGCTCTTCATGGTGCATCTTTATGCCTAAGCATCTGCGAAGAAAATAAACCTGTTAGTTTTTTGTCTATTCTGTAATAAACATTGCATTGGTTATCCAAAGCAATATGAGAGCATAGTTTTATCTGAATAATGTGTTCTTAAGTTCTCAGTATGCATATTTTTGGAGATGTGTGATAACACAACTTGAAATCCAATTGAACTGATACACTGATTGACTGAACTCTCAAGCAACAATGTTTTTGCTGCATAGATCCATTTTGTAAGGTTTGGTTCCCATGGCACTCAAGCTGCTATTGATGGATTCAAGCATTGATCATTTGGAGGTTCACACGAGGGCAGACTCAAACTGGAGATATCTTGCCTAAAGAGAGAGCTCTGCAGCACTGATACAGCTTAGACAACTCACCTGTTTAATGGATTCCATTTGCTGCAGTAAAGAAAAATATGATAAAAACGACAATATTCTTGTATAGTGTTGAAGCACTAACCATAAGAAAAATCTAAAGCATGCTGGCTGCTGGAAGAATCAACATAAAGCAAGATGCCTGTATTGCTTTAGAAAAAAGGAGTGTGAGAAAGAAGAAACCCGTTGATTTAGATGCGGATCCTCTCGTCCAAACAGAACAGCATTTGGCGTTCCACCAAGACAATCCGAGGAGCGGACTAATTGAATTGAGTGAGTGTACCAGCAAACAGTCTCAATAGAAATCTTACTGAGCCATCTCTCTTGAAAGCTTGACTATTAAGCAGAGGTTCGACATAATAGGGATATGGTAATGAAGCCTAACAGTTTGAGTTGAACATGCACATGGTATGTGTACCAAAAAGAAAAAAAATCATGTTTAATGTGTTTTTCATGAACGCGATGTACGCACCACATACACACATAGTGGGTATTCGTATGGTTGCAATTGAAGTAAAATAGAGTGCAAATAAAGGGCATGCTAACAAAATACTGTCATTTTCAACCAAACAATCAGTTTGATCACCCTAGTTCCTCCCTTAACCAACCATATTATCTTCTGAATTAATTGTTAACATCAAATTTTTGGGCTATCAGCATGAATTAATCACCTGTCTACCCTTGAAATATGGCATTAAATTATTCGCCTACCAGCCAATTTAAACTCCTATAATAAAGCATCAGCTGGTGAAATGAGGGGCAGGAAACAGTTCCAATTCCAAATCATTGAATGTAGATATAGTAATCTATATTACAGTAATTAATAATGGCAGTATAAAAGACGTACCAACAGAGAATACCCTTGCAGTGGGCATCAATTACTCATCTGCTTCATCTTCCCCATGCCATATCTCTAGCTCCTCTTACAGAACAGAGCAAATCAGAGCTCAGTTTCTCCTTCCATGGATTCTGTCTTCAAGATTGGATAATAGCTGGTGAAAGTAAAGATCTGAATTCTGAATTCTATCCAACTCCCATCATCAGAAGCTGCAGACAACCAAGAACAGCTAAAAAGCTGCATAGTGAAAGCTGAATTTCACCCTCCATAGCTTTTCGTACCGGCTCCACTTGCTCTGATTTCTCTCCATAAATCTACCTTTACCAGATTGTAACCTTTTGATAATCCACTCAGAACTCCCACTTTCCGAAGCCATGGATTTCAGCTCAAGATCCTTCATCTTTATTTCAGGTAATTAGCCATTTCAGGACAATTTGAAGTGTTGTTGTATCTTCTTCTATTCATGTTTTCTCACTATTTCAGTTTCTGGCTGGTGTTGTTCGGATTGTGACAGTACTAGTTGTTCTAATCCCATTCCCATCCATGGCGATCTCCTTGGGTATCAACTACGGCCAAATCGCTGACAACCTACCGCCGCCGGAGACGGTGGTGCCGCTAGTCAAATCCATCGGCGCCACCAGACTCAAGCTCTACGACGCTGACGCCGTCGTACTCCAAGCCTTCGCTGGCACCGACGTGGAATTCGTGGTGTGCATTGCAAATGAGTTCCTCTCCAAAATGAGAGATCCCAAACAAGCTCAAGATTGGATCAAACGCAACGTCCAATCCTACATCCCCGCCACGAAGATCACCACCATCGCCGTCGGCAACGAGATCCTCTCCTTCAACGACACCGTTCAGACACAAAACCTCCTCCCTGCTATGCAGAGCGTCCACGCCGCGCTCGTAACGCTAGGGCTCGACAAGCAGGTCACCGTCACCACCACACACTCCCTCTCCATCCTGGAAACCTCCTATCCTCCCTCCGCCGGCGCGTTTCGCCAGGATCTCACGGATTGCCTCTCCCAGATCTTGAACTTCCATATGAAAACCGGTTCACCGTTTCTGATCAATGCTTATCCGTTCTTCGCATACAAGGCGGATCCGAAGCAAATTCCTCTGGATTTCGTCCTCTTCCAACCGAATCAAGGGATCGTAGATCCATCCACCAATCTCCACTACGACAACATGCTATTCTCACAGATCGACGCCGTATACTCGGCGCTTGCCTCGCTAGGGTTTCAAAAAGTGCCGGTTCATATATCAGAGACGGGGTGGCCATCTAAGGGGGACGAGGATGAGATCGGAGCTTCGCCGGACAATGCCAGGAAGTACAACGGGAATCTGATCAAATTAATGGCGGCAAACACGGGGACGCCGATGAGGCCGAACACCGATCTGAACATCTTCATCTTCGCGATGTTCAATGAGAACATGAAGCCGGGGCCGACATCGGAGAGGAACTACGGGCTGTTCAAGCCTGACGGGACGGCGGCGTACTCGCTCGGGATCGGCGGAGTGCAGGCGCTTGGGAACTCGAGTAGCGGCCAATTGGTGCCGGACTCAGATAGCCCATCGACGGGGTATTTGTCGATCTCTGCTTCCACGGTGAGTGCTCCGCCGAAATTCAGATCAATTAACCATTACCGATCTCGATCGAATGCAAATGAAACTTAACCGGAGTGGTTTTTGAATTGCAGGCGAGACATCCATGGATTGCGCTGCTGTTGATTATCTCGGCGGGGCTGACTATGTTGTCAGCTTAGATTTGTGATTCATGATCTGCAAAGAAGGCCATGCGAGGAATTTCGATCGCTTGCTACATGATCGTCTGATCGATCGAATAGATTAATTGGTTTTGGGGGTTTACAGATTAGGGTTAATGTTGATTAAATTGGTTTTTGCTCCTTGTTACTATCATCATATATACTACTCCATATGTAATAAGTGCAACTTTATGATATGCATCATTTCATTTAAAAGACATTTGTTGCATTAATCTTACAATTAGTTGGATGGTTTCATCAATGAGTTCCAAAATATGGTGCATTTGGATCATTATATATTAGTCTGATCGAAAATATTTTGATGTTTTATGAGGTGAAATATGATCAATAATATTTAATGTTTTTAAAGTAATACTTACATTTTTTTTTGTATTAATATCAATATAATTGTACTTTTTTTGTTTAATCAATTATATTTGTGCATAAAAAATGTGACGAGGGGTAAAAATTATTTGATGGGTTATTTAAATATGGAAGTGACATTTCTTAATTTTTGTGAATGTATCTAAAATATCAAATATTTTCGATCGGATTTAGTAAATTATAATGCATTATTAAAAAATGATACACATTATATAAAATACAATATTGATTTTTTAATTAAAATTTGTATATATTTTTCCTTATTACCAAGTATAAATTTTTAAAAAATTAACTAAAAATTTGATATTTTTTAGCTTCTAAAAAAACGTCTTCCACAAATTATGAAATATAGGGAGTGTATTATTAATCCAAACGTATCCATTGAGTATATAGACTACAATGCAAAGCCTTGAGTGGTGGTCTAACATATATGAATATGATCCTATCCAAATCTTTACTTTATAAAAATAAATTATTAAAAGAGTAAATTAAGAATGATAACATTTGACTCTTGTTTTAAATACATTTTACAACTCATTATGCTTTAAATGGGTCATCAACCTAATAAATGATCTTGATTTTCAGAGTATGAAGACTCTGTTTGCATGACCGTTTATTATGATTTATAATGCATATTATAATGCAATAATGTGCATTATAAATCATAATAATATTATAATACAATAATGTGCATTATAAATCGTAATAAATGGTCATGCAATAATGTGCACATTATTATTGCATTATACGTAGTATTATATTATAATTAAATAGTTCTGGTCCTTTAAGAAATTCAAAATGTCCCACTATTTGTAACTCAACGAGAACCTTTCCTAATGACTTCCATGTCAAACGCAGATTCGTGAATTGCAAACTACCTGCACCAAGCCACCGATGGCTTTACTTTTCTTTCCTTTTAGGAGATTCGAGTTAGAGGTCAAAAATCGACAGACGGACTAATCTTTACGTTAAAAAAAGAACCGATGGCTTTACATGCCATGCAAAGGCCTAGGGCATGTTACCTTTTAGAAACTTCAAAAGGAGAAAAAGAACATATTCCTTGAGGATGTAAAGCCGGCCTTCCATTATAACGCAGTGATGGCCACCCTCTGGATGACAGTGATTGCTCATTGCTGGCCACCAAAATGTCATTTCACACATAACTGATGGTGTCAATCTGGGATATGCCACTCCTGCACTACTAACACTAATCTAAGAATCCATGAGTATTCATTATACATCAAGAAAATGTGCACTTCTAAGTAGTTCCAAAGCCTAGCTATACCAATTCAGGATTGTTCCGAAAGGCGGATTCCAGAAAACAAAAGCTAAAGCCATGATGAATCGACTATGTTGTCTCGGAACCTGAGGCTACAGCAGGGGATCGTAAACCCGAAAAACAGAACACTGCACTACAAAAGAATATGTACAACATAGAAGCTCTATACGATTTCTTGTTTCTCGCGAATTAGCAGTCTCTCTAGCATCCTACTACTTCCACCATTCTTGGCTCATTGGGATAGGAAGACCCCAGGGTTTTGATTCAACCATAGATCAAGTCAAGAGCGACTCGCTCGAGCAAGAGTGGCTCTGGACAAGATTCCCCGTTTATGTCTTCATTGGAATGTAGATTTGGGTTTTATAGCATGTTACCTGTCTCGTCAGAACTAGCAGAGTCTTCGCTTCCAGCATCCACTGCTGCACCGCCCCCCTGGCTCTCATCCTCGGTGAAAGCGCTATCCTCGCTGGAATTGGAAAAGGATGGGGATTCATCATCTGATATCACCTTTGCCTTCCTCCTCTTTCTAACATCCTTTACATTTCTTCCCTGCAGAGCCAATCTCCTGCGTTTACGAGCATTCCTCTTTCCCTTGGGAAACTCCTCTCTACCGGGTTCAAGACTTTTGCTTTCACCCTGTTTTGTAATTCTCCCCTCAGAATACCCATTATCCTCCGATTCAGTATTTTGTCCATCCGTATCAAGCTTGCGCCTCTTCCGGCTGGCATTTGTCTGGCAATAATTTCACACAGCATTACAAAACCAATGTTTTTCCAGTTTATTATGATGCAACCATATATGCTCAACAATTATCATGTTATGGCACGAGTGCTTCAGGTGAAATTGCTAAAATTCAACTTGCCTCTCCATATATAAGCTTATTCCAGGAGCTCACAGATAAAGCCAAATAAAATAACAAAGACAACGGAAAGCCTAGTTATAAGCTTACCTTTGGACCACGATCAACTAATTGAGCCCATTCAGCCCGATTCCTCAAACAATCAAGAACAGCTTGAGAGGGACTAGAGTAAGCATATCTCTCCCCATTATGCTTCCTCAGATTTTTCCAGTGCTGCAACATATTACAAAGAAAAAAAATGAGATGAGTTCTTCCCCCACTAAAGAATTATGTGTTCCTTTAAGCGGTAGCAAGCATACCGGGAGGACTGCATTGCATAATTCTTCATAAGTCATGCGTTTTCCCTTGCTCATAATCTCTGCAATCAATCCTATAGAGATCAAAGTAAAACTGAAGTTTAAAAAAGAATGATTCAGTAGGATATAGATTTCATACAAGAACCAGCCACAAATCTCTAAATATGCTATAAAAAAAATATAGAAAACCTGGTAGAGTACGATGAACTGGGCCCTTGGTGCCTGCATCATCATCAGAAGTATTACGAAGAGAGTCAGCTGATGACGACGCAACATTGCTTGAAGCTGGAGCAGATGACTGTGGAGCATTTTTCCTTCCAGAATCCAGTGCTTCACTATTAGTTTCTGCAAGGTTTGAAGTATCTGCTGTTTTTGATGAATCCGGTGATGATGGAACCCTGTCCACCTTCTTCACTTTGTTCTCCTGCTCCCGAGAACTGCGAGGCCCATCCTTATGTGCATCTTTGTTTTTCTTTCTCGAGAACTTAAGACATCATAAAAGGATTAGGTAAATCAGTCTGGACAAGATAGCAGATCCAACATAACTCATAAGATTTGTATGTGAATTAATTGGAATTAAGTCAAAAAGCTTCTACTCATAATACCAAATGCTGATCTTTGGTAGCAGAACTAGGACTCTTTGCAAACATATTCGTCACAGCACCGGACGACAGATGAGGTATGCTTCCAGCTTGACGCACTCGGGGTATACGAGGAACCCTAAGAGAGCTATTGAGTTCTTGATGCAACAGCAAAGCAAGCTGCAATGCATCCCAATAAAATAAATTCAAAAGGCATATCAAAGAAACACAGCAATATGAAAGCGCAGTGAAATAGAAAAAAGGTTACTGTTACCTCTTCATCACTTAATCCTGCCGGTGGAGTTGCTGATGGAGCAGCATGACCCAAGGAAGAATTGCTTCCCTTGGACAATGACAAAGGGTTTTGCTTGACACTTTTTTCAACTTTTGGTGACATAGCAGAAGCTATATTTTTATTTTGCAAATCAGGTGTCCCTGGTGTTTTAGACGAGCTACTAGTTTCACCAACTTTTGAAGGAATGGAAGACCTTTCAGCTGAAGGTGTTTTTGATGATGGGTGCTTCACAAAATCCTTCACATCCCCAGAACTGTGTTTCAATGAACTCTCTGGAGTCTTGGTTGGATTTGATCCTTTTGGTGCATGATTGACAGACAATTTTGGACGCTCTTTTGCAGTTGTTCGAAGCACTTCATGTTTATCTTCACTCCTCACTGGACCAGCTGTGACCTTGTCCTTCTTCATGTGGATAAGGGAATTAGATGATGCTCGTTTGATTGCAGGATCAGATTGCTGTGAACTTGAAGTTTTGTATTTATCAGCAGATGATGATCTTGATATTGCACCATTTGATGAGCTTGGAACAGATTTCCCGAGAGAGAGAAGTTTACGTTGACTACTAGAGACTGAAGAGCTTAAGACTGTACCATCTAGCTTTGATGTCTCTTCGGCACCGTTGAAAACTTTTTTGGATTCTGAAGATAATTTATGTGTCTCCATGGAGCATTCTGATCCTAAGGGTTCTTTTGGTGACTGAGTAGATATTCCAGGTACGTCATTTGGTTTCTCCATGTGGCAATTACTTGCCACCTCATTACCTTGGCCGTTATCGAGTTTCTGATCAGCAGAGTTTGTTCTGCTAACTCCTGCATCTTTTGCCTTGCAATTTTTAGAGACATGATTGGAAGATAAACCCGGATTTTCAGCCAAGCCTTCTGTACCATCCATCTTCACATCATCAACACAAGGAGGATAACTCTTTTGAACACCTTTAGAATTAGCACCAGGATCTCCTGCTGTTCGTCTCATAGCATGGACCAAACACAAGACACCATTTTCTGATTTTCTTGGACCATTACTACCTTCAATACGAGCATTAGCTATATCTTCAGCCCCAGTCTTTGACTTCAGTGCGTCAATTGCATCAGTTTCAGGAGAGTGTTGAACACCGTTTTCCAGATTATCCAAAGACATAACCTAATAATTACAGGAAGCCATCAGTCAATAAAAAATAACATAATATTTCCGAAAGCTTTGGTGACATCAGTCAATCATAAACTGGATACAAAGGAAAAGGAGAAAGCTTTCTTGATCGAGTAGCATGATCTCTTTGAAAGTTTTGGTGACAGAGTAAGTCAGAAACAACCACACCTACAAATATCCTGAGATTTAACTCACTCCTTATTTTTATTTGCTATTTTCTGGAGTCCATGATACCAATTCCTGTTATATACAACAGGTGGGGAAGGTAGAGAAAGAACCTCCAATGAATATAAATAACCATGAACCCTGCAACATTTATTTCTTTTATCTTGTCATAGTTTTTTTTTGCTCCAGGGCTTGGGCACTTCTAAAAGATGATCATTTTGGCAACCATTACCTGATTTGGTTGAGCTCATCTATTTTCTCAGATTCAAGATAGAAAAAATTATCAGATATTGTTAAACAGTGATGTTTTCCAACTTGCAAACCATTATTTTTTAAACTATTCCACAATTAATGTTTCTGAAGAAGGAAGGTAGTGTCTCTCTCCACGGCCCATTTTTTCAGCAATCATAAACCCTTAGTTTAACAGGTCAGAAATTCCTATAATCTAAGAATGCACAAGCAGAGGTTTACAACGGCAGATGAAAAAACATGTCAATATGTGAAGAAACTCAAGGGCATCCACATATATGTCAATAGATAATTGCATGACACACTGAAGTCTTAAAATTATTGAAAAAATGGCTATGAAAATGCATGCATGAATCAAGAAATTCTCCTAGTTACAAGAAGCTAAATAGTCAAATTTGGGGATGGCATACCTCTTTTCTAGGTGGAAGGCTAACATCTTCATCCTGCAAAGATATTGATGGAAGTGTGTGATCAGTTTTATGTGAAGAAACAATGTGTTCAGCAGAACCATTTCTATTCTTGTCTAAATTGACTTTCTTGTCAGCCACATAATCATGTCCGGCCATATCTGGTAACAAAGCCTCTAGATTGCTCTCCTTGGTAGCAGCATTGCTTCTGACCTTTCCACTGTCACAATTAGCAGCATAAGTATCAGACGGAGCCCCCTTTAACAGAACTTCCTGTGCTTGACCACGCTTGACATCCTTGGCATCGGCATGGTAAACATTACGTGCTTTGTCAGCAACAGAATCAGCAGTTCTTCTAAAGGCTGGTGGTCCAAATGCTACAATTAACATTAAACACTTACTGTTGTGAACATATACAAGCCATATGCTGCAATACAAAGAAAAAACAAACAGACTTCATAAAATGCATACAAAAACATAATAAAGATCATTACTGGATCTACCTGTTTTCAAAGTGGACGATTTGTTCTTCTTAATCTCGTGGTCTTTGATTTTCTTCTTACCAGTCCTCTCCTTCAATGTTCCTACATCATCTCGCTTCCTTTTTCCAGAATGAATGATAATAGGGCGAATTAGGCTCCTTTCTTTCATAACACTCGGCATTCCCTTATTATTTGCATCAAGACCCTCCCATCGCTTCCCTTTCAGCGATTTTTTAGCAGAGCTACCAGGATCTACCCGGGACCGCACACCTGTTAGTGCGGCATCAGGGAATCTAGCCAAGGAATCTTTTGACAGAGAGTACAACACACCTGCTCCCTTATCAACCATATTTTCACTGTCATCACCGATCTTCTCATTAGCCTTTTCCTGTTCATCCCAACATGGAAACTCCTTATACTGAAAGTTAAACTTCTTAGGCATGTAACCAGAGCACTTCCAGAGTTCTGCAGTAAAAATTGATGACATACCCTGAAATAGAGAGGGATCCCCACCAGGAACCCCTTGAACATGAACCCGCTCCTCCATTGGCCTATCTGTCCAGAGCCTATAAGGAGGGCGGGGAGGCGGGTTATTAATAGGGCACCGGTTGTTACTCATCTTCATGGTTTTCGTTGGGAGCTCAACAAGCAGCTGTGCAACCTCGGTTTCTTCACTATCATTCCTACTATTTTTACTCTTGCACTTGTCACAATGAAAGGATTTCTCACCCCTGACGAATCGAGAACACCGCGTGTGAACCCACACCCCACACTCATCGCAATTAACCATCTCCTCTCCATCATCAAAATTCACACCACAAACGCAATCAACGGTCCAAGAACCATTCACCCAGTCATCGGGCGGATCATAAGCAGGAAGGCGATGCGACCTGCTCTTCATATCTTTACCTTCAACCTCAATAATACTCTACAAACTAAAAATCCCCACCAGTACAAACCCTAGCCCTAAACCTAATTCCCATACTCCTGTATCCACCCAATCACAAACACATACGAAGCCGTTTCCATCAGATTTCACTCGATTTCAGTTCCGCTGTTCTCGAAATCGAAAACTTGAAAACGGAAACCCTAGTAACCTCACTTTAAGCTAGAAAACAATCTAGAATTTGGGGCAAGTGAAAAAGCTTACAGAATTGTCGTGTGGTACTTCTTTCTACGGAGAAAGATTCGACGGACAAAGTCGCGAAGCTCGGCAATGGCGGAACACGGCACGTTCAGCGAAGTCGTGGAGATGACGGGAGCAACTTCGCAGGGGAAGGTGCGATTGAAGCTTCTCAGTACCACGGAGATCTCTGAGAGCTGAGATAATCTTCTTCCTTTCTCCCCTCCGGATCTCAAACTTATATAAACCAAATTGAGTTTTAGAAGTGATTCGCGTCCGTTTCCGTTTTATTGACTTTTTTAATTGACTAATACGGAGTATATCGGATATTCGGGTCCAAGAAGGTGCATTTACAATATTACCCTCGTCATCCATAAGTAATTACGATGGAATACTCTGTCGTTTTATGAACGCCCTCGCCCAGCCCATTGTCGTTTTGTTGTTCGTGTGTTGGCGCCGCTTTGGCGGGGGTTGCCGCCAACGCCGCCGCCCAAACCACCACCAGGACTGCGAATTTGGTAATGTTTGCATGAATTAGTTGGATTCTGAATAGCTTTGGTATTGCATTTGCGTGATTTTCTTTGAATTGTATGGGAAAGGGGTAAAAAAAGAGGGATAGGACGAGTTCATCATCACAAACCGAAACCCTAATTTGTTGTTGTGATAGCAATTAGCTTTATCAATGTGAAATTTGTTTGATTCAGGCTCGTCGATTGAGGATACTGAATTGGAAACTCAAAAGTCAAAATCCCTGTACTCAATTTGCCCTTGCTTCAAATCTCTTGCAGTTTACGGAATTCAAAGGTTCAATCTTTATGATAATTTCAGATGGAGCAATAAAATCAGTTTAAGTCGATTCATTTTGCTATATACAGTCTGTCATGTTCCATGGAATGAGTGATCCACCAGATCTTGTCAGCCATGAATTTCATCTAGATTAGCAGTGTTAATCATGAGGTTACAATGCAGCTACTTCCCATTAAATCTCTGCTTCCCATTAGATTAGCAGTGTTAATCATGAGGTTACAATGCAGCTACTTCCCATTACTCGATATTTGTTTGTGTTTGGTGATTACTGAATGTACTTTTGTGAATGAAAAGAGTGTCGGAACTCGGAAGTTTACATTGTACAGTAGTCAATCTCAAGTGCAACTGTTGTTTGACAGTTTGATGTTTCATGTATGAATGTACTCCAAGGCTCGTTTGCTATATCGATATCAAGATATATCGATACCGATATCGGTCAGGAGGGTCTCTTAACGCCTTCCTTTTTCTTCCCGTCGGGGTTGTTTCACAAAGACTTGTTGTGGTAAGAAGGAAGAAGGAGCGAACAAGCGATCCCAGTTCGCGGCAGATAACAAGACAGCTAGCACGGAAGTTTAAGGATCGTGACGATATGAATCATTTGAAAAATAAACGTATTCGTTCTGTGGTGGATCTCTTACAAGATCAATTTGGATTGACTTTGGTTTGTTTAGAAAATGTGGTTCTCGATATCGATATCGATGTTAAGATATCAATATCGGTACCGATGTTAAGATATCGACATCGGTTGATATCTTGATATAAAGATATCGATATCAGTTGATTTCTTGATGTGGGAAAAGGCTACACATACACTTGGTGTATGTATACACCATTTTTTTTTCTTGAAAATTTATTTTTTTAGGGTTCACCATTTAAAATTTAGGGTATCATTAGTGATTATTGAAATTTTTAGGATTTATTCTTTATAATATGAGTATAATAGAGTTTTAAAGAAAAATTTCAGGGTTAATTTTTACAATTTTAAAAGTAGTGGATAAATTTTACAAATTTTTACACATGGAAAAAAGATACACCAACATACACCAAGTGTATGTGTATCATCCTCCATTGATGTGCCTCTTATAAGGATTTTATTTGTATTGTTAAGGTATTTATCTGTGCGAATAAGGAGCTTATACGACACGCTGATCTTGTTATAAATTCAAAAACAGGCAGCCAGTCTCTCATTTGGAGAGCTCATAGCGACCTAGAGTTCTTGAACATCCAAGTTGTAGCCTTTTGAAAAAGGGGCAATATGACTCTTTGTTGTGTAATTCAAAATATTCGACTTCTCAAATCTCAACTGTCATAACTACTTAATTTCAATTCATATTTGGAGTCTTTACATGTCAACACACCCGCAAGTGTCGTGTTCATGTGCGTTAGGAGTAGCACTTCAATTTATATATTAAACTTATTTTCATTCATATTTTCAATATGAGACTCTTTGATCTCGTCGCATCTTAACAATACTTATAGTTGAGCACACATTGCTTTTCAAATTCCAAAACACTACTTGCACAATATAGTGATTAAGAAATAATCAAAATGGCATGCCAAGTTATTATTTACTCCCAAAACCATTATTAGAGTTATGAAATACATTTGATACTAATCATGCATTAATTTCAAATAGAGAATGCAAACCTCACTATTGCGTCATTATTCACATCATATATAAACATATAGTAGTAATTGGTTATTAAATTAGAGTTAACCAACATTTTATTTTATATAATTTGTATTTATTAAAAGGACAACATTTTCAGTAAACTTGGATTGGATGGTTTATTGCTTCTCAATGAAACCATTCCTGGACTCAATCACTACCACATATAGTCCGGTACTCATGATTAAACTTTTCAATCACCATCTTAAAAAATACATTTCATTATTTTAATTAATATTAATATAGATTATTTGCATATACAAAACCAAATGTTGGGTGTTGACTTGTAGAGTTGTTAGTAGTTAACAATTTCATTCATATGCATAAGTGTGGTCTTTAATTTGTATAGTACTACTTAAAAAAAATGTACATAATTTTGTTGCTTTATTGCAGCGCAACATATACTGAGATGTTATTATTATTGTATTCGTAATGATATTGTTATATCTACTTATATACATGCCGCCTCGAAACAAAATATTATTATTGTCAAATTAGTAATAATTGCAATAACCTAATGAGCACAATCAAGAAACATGGGATGCAAACGTGGATACAAATATGAAATTTGCAGGTTTTTATCATGTAATAGTTTCTACAAATAATTAAAGAAATTAATTGATTAATAATCTTGTTTTTAAAAAGGTAAGAAATCGTTATTGTTGTTGTTGTTGTGTTATTTGTTTGTTTTGTAAACATATGATAATGGTCTCTAATGGTGGGGTGGTTCAATGCCTAAGTTGGTCTTAGTGGCAATAAAAGTTAACATACATATATGGAGGTTGTTTGGTTGTAGTGATTAAGATGATGGAGGTGCATATGGATACTTGAGTATTACCATGAATTTATTATTATTTATGTAAAGTTCAATGACAATATTAACTAATTCCATTTTTTTTAACGTATATGGGGAGCTATACAAGAATGCTTACAAAGGAAACTTGTTTGATTTCAAATAGGAAGATAATTTTATATATGTCAATATGTCATAACTCTGAGATTATGAAAATATATCATATAAACTTAAAAAAGTTTTGTACATTTTCTTACATTATATTAAAAAAAAAAAAAGAAGGCGGGTTATAACACATGTGAGTTGTGACCCTTTGTTTTTCACTCGTCGTACTTTGACAGTTTGGCTCCAGTCCGCCCTATTTTTACAAAAATAAAATAATAGATAGAAAAATTAAGAGAAATTAATAAAAAATTATTAATTTATTTATTAGATTAAGGACTTTGTTAATAAAAATTAAGCAAATGATAAAAATTTAGCCTACCTATCCCACCCGAATTTTAATTTCTGATTCCGTGTCTACTTGAAGGTATATTCAGTTCAAGCATGGAACTCATAAGAATCTGTTTGGACATGTTAGTCTTAGCACATACGTACGGAGTATGAAGTATATATTATCTCGCAGTGAAAATAAATGGAAGGTGTCAAACACTTTGTAATTTGTATGCACATATATATATTGCTAATTAGTATTGATACGAAACCCTATTGACCTTATTATTGAACTTATTGCATATATAAGCTCTCACACGAACTTTACAATGTCTTGAATAGATCATTAAGCTAAATAAATGATAATAAAATACTGCATTATTTTTCATAAAGTAAATTTGAAAATTAATAAATTGTCCATCTTCTCCTTGTTTTTATTAAATTTAACCTTGATTTTCAAACAGTCTATTGCGCTCATGTTCTTTCGAATCTTTTCCTTTATACAAAAAAGAAGAAGTTAAATAACCTTTTATTCATAAATCTGCATTACATGATGATCCGATTTGCTTAATACACTGTCAAAATATCGCAATTGACACGGTGGCGAAGACGGTTTCAAGAAACGCCGAGAATATCCACGAGGACCACGACAACGGTTTTGAAAACCATAAGAATTGTTGCAATGATGGTTCTGAAAACCGTGGAATGTAAATGCGTGGGAGACAAAGAGCTCGTCATTGGTGACAGCCTGACAGTGGAGAGGATGTTACCGATATACAGGGTTCGAGCAACCTCTTCCGAGGTTGAAGAAAGAGTGGTTTTAGAAGTCATCACTATGCGCAGGGGCGGAGGGAGGGGGGCATGCGGTGGCTCGGGACCCCTCCTGGAAAAATACAAAAAAAAAAAAAAAAATATATATATATATATATATATATATATATATATATATATACTCTCTATATAGTAAAGGAGCTGTTAATAGGACAAGGTAACATTCTAGTTCAATTGGCAGGAGGCGTGTAAGAGGTGGGGGAAGGTTTGGAGTTCGATTCCCATTGCTCTCTTATTTTCAATTTCTTTTAACCTCCTTCAAAACCCTTTATTTATTTTATTTTTTTTTTCATTTTCCACCTTTCTTAAAACTAACTGCGAGAGCTATTTCAATTTTTTTTAACTTCCTTCTAAACTTTTTTTTCTTTTTTTCCATTTCCCCCCTTTCAATTTCTTTTAACCTCCTTCAAAACCCTTTATTTTTTTTATTTTTTTTTTCATTTTCCACCTTTCTTAAAACTAACTGCGAGAGCTATTTCAATTTTTTTTAACTTCCTTCTAAACTTTTTTTTCTTTTTTTCCATTTCCCCCCTTTCATAAAACTAAGAGGCAACTGTGAGAGCCGAGGGAAATAACAAGGGGGTGACGCGCAGTGATACAACAAGGTTCGCCGTCTAGGTTCGGTTCGGTGGCTCTGATCCATCTAGAAGAAGTTGAGCCCCATGCTGGATAGATTCCTGGCTCCGCCCCTGACTATGCGTATCATTGGGAAGCCCCTTTTCCCAATCAAAGATCGAAACATATTGGTTTCTACTTTCTAGGGTTTTGATTTGAATCTGAGTCGAAATCAAAATCGACAATGGCAGCAAATTCGTCATTGAGGATTGCAATTGCGGTTGACATAGTCTAGGCGACATTGTTGCGACGAAATAGGGCATGCAAGAGATTGTAGTCACCATGGATTCGGAATGGAATTTCACACGCTGAAGTTGTCTCGCTTGGATTCAGAAAGGAGATGGTTTATAGTGAATCTCACGGTTTTGAAAATCGTGACTGAGTATGTTGTTGGGTTGATGGGCTTGCAAGCCCAGTCCATTGGACCGAGTTTTTTTTCTTTTTCTTTTATAACGAGGAACCATCTTCGATGGCAAACCTCGAGCACATGACCCAGCTGGTAAGAGGTACGTATCAGGTAAACTGGCTTGCGCCGACCAGCTCAATCCACTGGTAGGGAGCAAGACAAACCTTAAATTTTCACCCAATAAAAGAGGTGGAAGCAGGGATCAAACCCGAGCCTCCTTAGCACCATCCGTAATTTTTTTTTTACAGCTTTTAAAACTATCGTCGCTACCGTGTCAAAATGACGAGATTTTGACCGTGTGTTTTGGCTCATCTAGATGATGTGCATACTCCATTGGTCATGTATTTCATAGTGCACCTATTCGATTCCATCCCCTTTTTAGTATTATTATAAATCAACATTAAATAAACCAAGTGCTTGCGGGCTATAAGGAAAAACATCTCTATCATATCATATATTTGAAACCAATATATTACAAAGATTGCCACGTTTGATCGATAGAGACAAAAGTTCATTCTGAAATACACTCGTCAAACACCAACTAATTAAATGCACCCAAAGTTATGGGAATTAATATATATATATATATATCCAACAACTACATTTTAAAATGTAATCAATAAACATTTAGGCCAAGTTATATACTTTCTCCTTCCTCCCATCAACAATATTTATTATTTTAGGTTTTGACATAATTTTTTCAAAAAAAATATTCACTTTTTTTTTTGTAATTATGATATATAGATCACATTGTTAGATGTATATGTTTTTTTTTTTAAAAAAAAGCCAATCAATAAATAATTCATTAAAAGGTAATCAATAAAAATAAGTTTTAATATAGAATTCATAATTAACTCCATGATAATTATTTGCCTAAAAAATTTAAAATTACATTTAAAGTTGATCAATTTTTGTAGCCTAAAATGACATTTAAAATTGATCGGATTTAGTATAAATTACCCTTAAAATTATATTGTCTTTGTTAATTAAAACATATCATTTACAATTTATACACGTTTTTTTAAATAGTAAAATTTATATAAAATATAAACTTTTTATAATAAGTATGAAATTATAAAAAATATTAATTTATTGATATTTTATATATATATATATATATATATATATATATATATATATATATATATATATATATATATATATATAAAAATATAAATAGTAAAACGTAATATTTTAATTAACAGACGTTCATATTAGGGTAAAATATAAAAATAAGGTACAAATTTAATTGACAAATACTAGTAGTTCTGAATTAAGTTTTACTCGGTAAGTAATACAGATATTAGGTACGTAGTAAAAGGGGAGGAAGTTAGTTGATGGGTCATATTTTGGATAGTTGGGGGCAAAATCATGATTAAGAGTGGAATTTGGGGAGATATGAATGATAAGTCATAATTACTGCCATGACTCTTTAATTAATTTCTACCATAACGGTCTCTCTCTACTTCCGCCATTGCTCCTGTAATTAAATCTTTAGTGCTGGCTGGTACCACACTTCTAGTTCTTAATAAGAGCGTGTTTGGTTACAACAACGAAGTCCAGTATGTTCCGCTCAGAGCAGAGTCTGAGGGGGTGAATTGTAAACACCTTGCTCCGATTAGGTCGAGAGGGTGTTTCTTAGTGACCCAAATAACAAGACAACAAGGAAAGATGATAACACACTGTCATGTATTGATATAATAGGGATTACAAGTGTAATTGTGTAAATAGTAGGTAATTGGGTATTGGAGTATAAATATCCTAAGGAGGTAATTGTACGGGCTATCAAGAATCAAAATACAAATCCTACCCCCCTCTCTCTCCTTCCTCTTTCTGAATTCCTTCCTCCTTCTATCTCTCTCAACTCTCAATTCTCTATCACCATGGATTATCAGCCTTGGATCATGACACACACCTCCTAAAACTGTATATAAAAAAATGAAAGAAAGAAAACGATGAGAAGAATGCGCATAAGGAAATTGTGCTAGAAGGGAAGGGAGGCATGATGCGATAAACGTTGCACCTGTTATGCTTTGTAATCTCATATATCTTGTATAAGTCATAGGATGGCATGTCACACTAATGTATAAACTATAGGTTATATAACTCTTGTATGATAGATAGGCAATTAGTGGTTTTGGGCTTAAGCTCAGACTTATGTCATGGCCTTGAGGAAAAGGCCCAAAGACCTGCTCCAGTTCAGCTCCTCCGTCTGATTGCTGAAACCGGCCGGCTCGCTTAAGTGGAACGCGTCGTTTAGACTAGGGTTGCCCTATATAAGGGAAAACCCTAACTCGAGCTCCTCAGTTGCTGCTTGCTTGAGTTGGTAAGTCCGTTCTCAGAAAGAGAGAGAGTGTTGGAACCTTGAGAGCGACGAAGAGAATCCTCCATTGCAGAAGCTTCACCCAAGCTTCCTGAGTCCAATCTTTGCTAGATCCTTGAAGACGACGTCTGTTTCTGGTGTCAATCGTCGTCCTGCCTTCATATCTTCTTCGATCCAAGATCTGATGAGAAGATCAGGGAGTTTTCTCTTGCGCCTCGCTCGCTGTTCTTCCGCTTATTGTCTTTCTTATTCATATCTAGAGTAGATCTATAGTTTGTCTTTGTTAGTGACATGCAACCATGACTTGTAACCTTGATCTGCTTAGTGGATTGTTCTGGGGTTGAGTCTCACCCTCTTGAGGCTCCGCATAGTAGGTTCGCCGAACTGCGTCAACAAATCTTGGTGTCTTTTGCGTCTTTGTTTGTTTAAGTTTCCGCATTATTCATTCGATTCGTATCTTGTTCATAGAATTAGGTATTCAATTGAGTTTTACAAATTGGTATCAGAACTAGGGTTTCTCTGATTGTGATACTAGAGCTTGAGTGTCCTTTTTCCCACCTTCCTGGGTCATTGTTGGCTTCAGGGAGAGGATATAGAAATAGAGCATTGGGTGGACCTAGAGAGCGCTCACGCGTTGTGCCATTCCTCCTCTATTTGACGTATCACTGTTTTCAAAACCCATTTGTGTTTTTCCGTGTTTATTAATCTTTGAGTTTCTTGAAGATTACTGAGAAATTCTTGCTACTGACTTTGTTATCTTTGATTTCTTGTTTAGGTACTTGAAATCATTAATAATGTCAGATGTTTCTGTGAAGATTAAGTCATTTGATGGCAAAATCGACTTTGCAATGTGGTAGATCAAGATGAAGTCCATCTTGATAAAAAGAAAAGTGTTGGAAAGCTGTAAATCCAGCCACTGCTGCATCAGAAACCAAAAATGCCAAGAAGAAGGATATTCTAATTGAGGAACACACTCCTCTAAAGAATGACCCTGGCACTGGTAAGATTGATGTGCTTGTAAATCCAGAAATGGCAGAACAAGCCTATGCTGAGATCATGCTTCGTCTGACAGATGAAGTTGCTCGTCAAGTGGTTAAAAATACTGACCCCAGAGTCCTATGGTTAACTCTGGAGGATCTCTGTCTCTCTAAATCTCTTCCTAGTCGTATTTCCTTCCTGTGTCGTCTGTTTACTTTTAAAATGGATGTTTCTTTGACTCTGCATGACAACTTGGATAAATTTCTTAAGATGACTCGAGAATTGGAAAGATGTGATGATAGTATTAAAGACTCTCACCAAGCTATTTTATTATTGAACTCTTTGTCTGCCCAGTTTGACCACTTTAAGGATGTCATTCAATTCTCTCGTGAACCTTTGACAAAGGAAATGATAGTTGACACTATCCAATAGAAGAATGGAATGCTTAAAGTGTTTAAACCAAAATATGGATCTAAACGAGATTCATCTGAGAAATCAGAGGTAATGTATGCCAATGGTGGCAACAGGCAAGGCAAGAAGTCCAAAAATAAAAAGCCCAAATCTGATGAGAATAAGCCTAAGAATGACGAAAAACCCAAGCCTGTTGAGTCTAACAGTAAAGTGCCTAAGGATTCTACTTGCAATTATTGTGGTTTACCTGCCCATTGGATAAAATGTTGTAGGAAGAAGAAGAAAGTTGATGAGAATAAGTCTAAATCCATGTCTGTTTCCTTGCTTGAAACTGAAAAGTATACCTATCCTGCTGAATTGTTTATGTGCACTTCTGTGTTGGATACTTCTGTTACTAGCAAGTCCTGGATATTAGACTCTGGTTGTACCATGCATGCCACCCCCTTGAAATATGTGTTTGCTTATTTTGATGAATCTATGTCTGGTAGTGTTTATCTAGGTGATCATACTGTGTTAAAAATTGAGGGTAGTGGTGATGTATTAGTAAATTTGCCTGACAATAAGACTTTAATCCTGAAAGATGTTAGATGGGTACCAAATTTGAGAAGAAGTCTTATTTCTGAATCTGCTCTTGATGACTTGGATTATGATATTAATACCAAATCTGGTGTGAAAACTGTCTCTTATAATGGTGAATTCTTACTTAAAGCCATAAAGAGAAAAGGTTTATATCATGTCATCACTGCTACTTCTGAATGTAATGTACTTGCTAAGCCTGCTGATATGACTAATGATCAAACTGAGTTATGGCATCATAGACTAGGTCATATTAGTAATACAAGTTTATTGCATTTGCATAAACAAGGTGTTTTGTCTGCTAAGCCTACTATTTTATCCTTTTGTGAAAATTGTGTGTTTGGTAAAGCTTCTAAGCATGCTCTCTCTAGATCTGTTTACATTGCTTCTAAGACCTTAAAATATATCCATTCTGATCTCTGGGGTCCTGCACAAGTTGACACTTTTAGTGGAAACAAGTACTTTATATCTTTTGTTGATCATTTTTCTAGAAAAGTCTGGATTGCATTGCTCAAAACAAAAGATGAAGCATTCTCTGCCTTTAAAATCTGGAAAGCTAAAGTTGAAAACCAAACTGGGAATAAAATAGTTTGCTTAAAGACTGACAATGGCCTTGAATTTTGCAACAAACTGTTTGATGATTTTTGTAAAGAGTGTGGAATAAGGAGACACCTCATAATGCCTGGCACCCCTCAGCAGAATGGCACTGTTGAGAGGATGAACAGGACACTGCTTGAGAAGACCAGGTGTATGTTGTTTACTGTAAGGATAAAATCCAGTTTATGGGGGGAAGTAGTTTATATAGTTGCATACCTCATAAACAGGTGCCCCTCCTCTGCAATAAACTTCACCACTCCACAAGAAAAGTGGACTGGAAGGCCACCCAACTTGACATACTTGAGGCCATTTGGGTGCACTGCCTACCATCAGGTCTTACAAGGCAAGTTGCACCCTAGAGCTTTGAAGTGTGTCATGTTGGGTTACCCTGAGGGTGTTAAGGGGTATAGGCTCCTGCTCATCCAACCTGGTGGCTATAAAATGATCACTTCTAGAAGTGTCACATTTAATGAAAAAGATTTCCACTTCAAAAATCTAATGGCTTATGTTGATCCAGCAGGTACCAGTGTTTCTAGCTCCAAATTCTTTGTGTCTGATGAGTATTTCAAGAAGGGATCCAATGATGCACAGGAGCCTGATAAGGATGAGAGTCTGGATGTAGGCCCTGGGCCAGCAATCCCCTCCCCTGTGATAACACCTCCAGCTGAGGATCAAGCACAAAATCAACCACTTGATCATGCAACTCAACAATTAAGGGGGGAAAGAAAAGAAGAAATACCTGGAAATATTGATGATAGTCCAGAAAAGGGAGTCACTTCTATCTCTTCCTATGTACCTTCTACTTCTTCCTCTTCTGTTGTGCCTGATGTGTCTGTGTCTGATTACCAACTTGTTAGGGATAGGGTTCCTCGAACCATTATTCCTAACAGGAGGTATTCTTCTGATATGCATATTGTTGAGTTTGCTTATGTGGCTTCTGAGATTGTTAAGCATGATGTTCCTGAGTTTGAATCTGCTATGAGGTCCATTGATTCTAAAAAATGGTACCTTGCTATGCTTGATGAGATTAAATCTATGCATGATAATAAGACTTGGATTTTGGTTCCCAAACCTGCTCATGCTAAGCTAATTCAAAATAGATGGATTTATAAGGTTAAGGATGGAATTTCTAAGGATGACCCTCCTAAGTATAAAGCCAGGCTTGTAGCCAAAGGCTTTACTCAGAGGGAAGGGTAGGATTACACTGATATCTTTTCCCCAGTGGTTAAATATAAAACCTTAAGGCTTCTGCTTGCTATTGCCACTGTGTTTGATTGGGAATTGGAGCAAATGGATGTTAAAACTGCTTTCTTGCATGGAGATTTGAATGAGACTATATACATGAATCAGCCTAAGGGCTTTATTGATAAAAGTAAACCTAACCATGTGTGTTTGCTTAAGAAATCTTTATATGGGCTCAAACAATCTCCTAGGCAGTGGAACATTAAATTTAATCTCTGCATGAAGAAGCTTGGTTTTCTGAGATCTGAATATGATTATTGTCTATATTTTAGAGGTCTTAAGTCTGTATGTCCCTTGTTTATCTTGCTATATGTGGATGACATTTTGCTTGTTTGTCCATCCATGCCTCTTATTTCTGCTGTAAAAAGGGACCTGATGAAAAACTTTGAGATGAAAGACCTTGGCCATGCTCAAAAGATTCTTGGTATTAACCTGATAAGGGATGGGAAAAAGAAGCAACTCATGTTGTCCCAGGTGGATTACATTGAGAAGGTTTTGAAGAGGTTTAATGTGGATAACACTAAAACCTCACCTATCCCATTAGGAGGGCACTTGGAGCTTACTAAAGCCCATTGTCCCAAAACTGAGAGTGAAAGAAAAGAGATGGCTTCTGTGCCTTATGATGTTGTTGTAGGTTTAGTGATGTATGCAATGCTTTGTACAAGACCTGACTTGGCCTTTGCTATTAGTGTGTTGAGCAGATTCATGTCAAATCCAGGGCAAGCCCACTGGACAACAATGAAGTATCTTTTAAGGTACATATATGGCACTAGAAATTTGGGTTTGGTGTATAGCTTCTACAAGCCTGCATCCCAAGTACTGGGGTATGTTGACTCTGATCATGCAAACAACAAGGACAATCGAAAGTCAACTACTGCTTACTTTTTAACTTGAGTTGGGAATTGTGTGTCTTGGAAGTCACAACAACAATCTGTTGTTGCACTTTCTAGCATAGAAGCTGAGTACATAGCAGCTACTGAACCTGCCAAGGAAGGTGTGTGGATGAAAGGTATTCTGGAAGAGATATTTCGAAAGCCTTTCTTACCTGTAATTAATTCGAACTCTCAAAGTGCATTATATCTGTGTAAAGACCCTATGTATCATGAACGAACCAAACATATCGATGTAAGGTTCCATTATATCATGCATAGGGTAGAAGAACAGGCACTGTAGGTGAAGAAGATCAAAGGGGAAGAGGACCATGCCGACTTTGGAACCAAGATTGTTCCTGCTAACAAGTTTTGCTATTGCAGGAATGCCTTGCACATTTTTTATGTCCACTAACTTGCAGGTACATGAGCCGACGATGGATAAGTGTTCACTCAACCCTAAGAAGATCCACTACTGGTAGTTCAAGGTCGACATTCGGATTAGGAGGGCATATTTGTTATGCTTTGTAATCTCAAATGTCTTGTATAAGTCATAGGATGGCATGTCACACTTATAAACTATAGGTTATATAACTCTTGTATGATAGATAGAAAATTAGTGGTTTTGGGCTTAAGCTCGGACTTATGTCATGGGCTTGAGGAAAAGGCCCAAAGACCTGCTTCAGTCCAACTCCTCCGTCTGATTGCTGAAACCGGCTCGCTTAAGTGGAACGCGTCGTTTAGACTAGGGTTGCCCTATATAAGGGAAAACCCTAACTCGAGCTCCTCAGTTGCTGCTTGCTTGAGTTGGTAAGTCCGTTCTCAGAAAGAGAGAGAGAGTGTTGGAACCTTGAGAGCGACGAAGAGAATCTGCCATTGCATAAGCTTCACCCAAGCTTCCTGAGTCCGATCTTTGCTAGATCCTTGAAGACGACGTTTGTTTCTGGTGTCAATCGTCGTCCTGCCTTCATATCTTCTTCGATCCAAGATCTGAGAAGATCAGGGAGTTTTCTCTTGCGCCTCGCTCGCTGTTCTTCCGTTTATTGTCTTTCTTGTTCATATCTAGAGTAGATCTATAGTTTGTCTTTGTTAGTGACATGCAACCATGACTTGTAACCTTGATCTGCTTAGTGGATTGTTCTGGGGTTGAGTCTCACCCTCCTGAGGCTCCGCAAAGTAGGTTCGCCGAACAGCGTCAACAAATCTTGGTGTCTTTTGCGTCTTTGTTCGTTTAAGTTTCCGCATTATTCATTCGGTTCGTATCTTGTTCATAGAATTAGGTATTCGATTGAGTTTTACAGCACCCAACTAGTGTTCGTCAACCCGGATAGCACTCCTCCACTGCATCCTATCGCGTGCCATCTCCTCAGTAAGTCCCAGCGCGGCCAGGTCATGTCTAATCATTTCACCCCAACTCTTCTTTGGACGCCCTCTGCCCCGACGAATGCCTTCGATAGCCAAGTTGTCACATCTTCGCACCGGCCCACTTGAATCTCTCCTCTGCACATGTCCATACCATCGAAGTCTCGATTCCCGCAGCTTAGCCTGAATACTAGCCACTCCCACCCTTTATCAGATAGTCTTGTTTCTGATTCTGTCGCGCAAGGACAAACCACACATCCACCTGAGCATCCTCATCTCAGCCACCGCGAGTTTCTGTTCACGTGTCTTAGTTGTCGCCCAACACTCTGCCCCATATAATAAATTCGGTCTCACCACCACTCTGTAGAACTTACCCTTGAGCTTGAGTGGAACTTTTCTGTCACACAAGACTCCTGACGCAACCCTCCATTTCTGCCAGCCTACTTGAATCCGATGCTTGACATCCATGTCTACACCTCCATCGCTCTGCATCACAGATCCCAGATACTTGAAACTGTCTTTCTTCGGTACAAGGTCCCCACCCATGCTAACATCCCCGTCTTCTTCTTCCTCTTTGCCCAACCTAAACACCACGTACTCTGTCTTTGTCATGCTCATTCGGAAGCCCTTCTGCTCAAGCTTATCTCTCCATAGATCAAGCTTGCTGCTAACCCCAACTCTCGTCTCATCCGCAAATAGCATGCACCACGGGATCCCACCCTGGATATTACTCGACACCACATCTATGACAACTGTAAAGAGAAATGAGCTCAAAGCCGAGCCTTGGTGCAAACCCACTTGTACCGCAAAGTACTCAAGGTCCCCACCACCATGTGAGTACACACTCGTCTGTGAGCCATCATACATATCCCTAGCCACTCTCATGTAAGTTTCTGGAACCCCTTTAACTCCCAAACATTCCCATATAAGTCAAACACATTTTCACAACTCAAAAAATAGTAATTCCCAGAAAGTCGCAGAAATATATATATATGTGCGTTTGATTAATATTTTTAAAAGATTAAAACTCGGGAATTCTATTTCCCAGGGAGTTAAATTTCTCTAAGAAGGAAGTTCACTTATCTAGTTACTACTTCCCCTAGGTAAGTTCAACTTCCATCCTTTTATATTTGAAAATTTTCAATTCTCTTTTTTAATCTTTTCAAATAAAAAAATCAGTCAAACACATTTTCACAATTCTCGTCAGTTAGACTTCTTGGGAATTCAATTCATATGAAGTAACTTCCTAGGAATTTCAATTCTCACATTGAAGCAAACGAGCCCTAAATTCTACTAATTAAATCTTAATTTCCCTTCATTTTAATTAGTCTCAATGCAACTATATCTTTTTGTGCTAATCATAAAAGGTTTACTTTACAATGGCTAGCTACACAAAATAGTGAATCAAAACCCTAATCAAATTCTCGACCACCGAAGTAGCTGATTACTCCTTTTATTGTCAATTAGATTGGATGGAAAATAAAACTTTTTCGTTTTTTTTTTGGTGCGAACTTTTTCGATTTTATAAGTTGAGACTAAATGTGTATTTTTTTCATCGGGTTGTGATGACCAAAGTAAATGTTCATTATGTGTGAAAAAGTTATTGATGGGTATAACGGAATTCCATGCAGTTGCCGGGTTGCCGCCATGGCCGGAGGGAGGATTAAGGGTAAGATTTACTCCGTAACTTTAATTACTCTAAAATTAAGATTAATTGATTTCATAGCCAATGAATTAATCATTCTGCAGTTGACACATCTAATTTGAAGTTGACAAAAGTAGGAGATTAGACTAGATATTATTATTGAATCAAAAAAAAAGACTAGATATTATTATATTATATATATTAAACTAATCCCACCTAAAAACCTTTTTTTAACGTCATTTTATTTTATTTTTCTATTAACCCGGGTTATTTTTGTGGTAAATATATTATTTTTTAATACTTTCTTATTAATGATATATTAGAGGTCATGCTATTTACATTTCGTCTCATGTGGGTAGGAATGCGGTTTAGATCCATAAGTTCATTTTATACCCTGCTTATATTGATTCGTACGGTGAAAATAAGATTAATTATTATTTTAACGATTCCTCTCTCGGCCTCTCGATTTTTCAGATTACTGTCTGAGATCTTAAATTATTTCTTTTTCAAAAAAAAAAACAATCATAAAGAATGGATTATACTCCGTATAATGTGGAGTATATAAGTAAATAAAATGATCTTTTACCCAGTAGCACTGGCGGGGCCAAGGGGCATAAGGGGGCACATGCCCCCTTCTCATTTAACGAATTGTCTATGTGTATTCTACTAATCGATAACTTTATTTTGATATATAATACACTCTAATCTGACATCAGAATAAAAAGTTATAAATGTTTAAAAATTGAACATATTAATCACTTTAATTTTATTTCAATATACTATAATGCTTTTATATTTTATTTAAATTAACATTCACATACTATAATTCATTCTGAGAGCGAGAGCTTCAACCCACGAGTTGAACCTGTATTTGGGTTTGAGCTCATACTCGACTTGTTTAGTAAATGAGCTCGAGCTATTTGAGCTTAAAATCGAGCCGAACCGAGCTTTGAATTAAGTTTAAAAATGTGTTGATACTCAACTTATTCTGTACAATGCTCGAGTTTTCATTGAGCAAAACTTGAGCTACGCGGCTCATATAACAACCCTAATACTAACTTAATATTTATTATATTGCGCTTCCTATCCTTATTTAGTTAATATTTATTATATTGCGTTTTCTATTCTTATTTAGTTAATTGTACCTCTTCCGAAAATTTGCTGGCTTCGCCACTGCCCCAGCTACCGGGTAGGGTGGAAGAACACAGCACAGTTGAGCTGGATGGATTGATACATGAAAACAACACCGAATCATAGCTTTTTTATGTGAGCACTCTCATGAGTCATGAGTTGCAGAAAGGTTAATTAATTTGTGATTATTAGATACTATGTCATTTGGTCTATTATTTTTTCAATAAAACACTGTAAATCATGGCATTAAAATTTCAAAACTTTAAAAAAATGTTAATCCATTGACTAATTTTTCCCCTTATGGGGCCTAAATTTTTTCATGGGCCTCACAGATTATTAATCAGAAACACACAGCAATAATAATGATAAAAGTGCAGCAAAATAAGATCAGTAATTATAGTGATTAGACAAAAAGATGATCAAATTGCATGTGGGTTGCCTTGCCACTAAACTCTTTTTTTAATATAGATAAAAATCACCTAAATTTTTTAGTTTTTTTGCTTTTCTTAGAACAATATATGCATTTTTTTCAAATGTTTTTGCCTAGCTAAAAATGGATTTATCATACCACCAAATTGCCGCCCTAATTGATTTTTTTTAACCAAAAAATGTTACTGATTTTGAGTTGATACAGAGAATCATTTTCATCCAGATAAGCAATCAACAGAAATCAGAAAACCCAAATGTTATTTTCTCTGATTGGAAACTGAGGGGGCCTTGAAAGCTCAATTCCTCCGACCCCAATAACCATTTCCTTTCATTTTTTTTGGATTTTTTTTACATCAGTTACAATTACAGTTACCGACCAACAACAAAACCAGTATATCTCGCTCAAAACAGAAAAAAATACTAGCAACACTTAAGTGTTTTCGAGTGATCCAGAATCCCAGATAACAGGAGAATAACATATATAACCTATATATGTCCACATTTCATTATTTACGAGTTTTCCTACAACACAGATACTACTCGTATTATCATAGAAGGTGAATCTTGAACTTGTGTGCGTATTAACTGTTCAGAACCGATCCCTGGTTATTGGCCCACATGACTTTGATAGCGGCGAATACAGCCCTCTACTGTTATGTTTTCAGTTGGAAGAAACTGTTTTAGCCCTAACAAGTACTGTGTAGGGATAAGCTGGTGGGTGTTTGGGCTCAAAGGAGCCCCTCAATCACAAGTGCTTTTCCATGAGATTTTTAAGGTCATCTGTCACAGTTCATAAGATGAGGGCTTGCCTGCCTTTCTCCTTTTGTATGGAACCCACTCTCACTTCCCTTTTGCTCAACAAGACTCAATTTTTTTTAGGTGGTGGGTGTTAGCCCTTCTGGAAGCCAAGTAAAAATATCTTGGGACCCGCGGTGGTCCGCGATGCTACTTTTTAGTGGTGTTTGGTTTCGTTCTTCAGGATTAGGTTTGCTTAGTTTCATCCTATTGTAGAGCTGGTTTCTGCTTGTTTATTGCATCTTTTTCTGGTTCTTCTATTGTATGTTTAGACAGTTTCCGTCTGCCGATTCGTCGGCCTCTCGGACCTGGCAAATCTCGAATTTTTACTTTATAAAATAAAATACCTTAGGACCCACATTTTTTTATTTAAAATTTTAATGGGTTTTTTCAAGTCTTCATGGACATGATATCAAGCCCTTTTCATGCATCTTTTGGCTACATGTTTTGTACTAACTGCTCTTTCTCTATATATGTTAAAGTGTCAATAACCAAATGGACATAGCCACACTTCACAAAGCTTCCTAACCCTTCCAAGAGCCATGAATTTGTCAGTGAATGGGCAGTCTCAGGTGCCACCAGGCTTCAGGTTTCACCCTACTGAAGAGGAGCTTCTGCAGTATTACTTGAAGAAGAAAGTGGCTAGCCTCAAGATCGATCTCGACGTCATTCAAGACATTGATCTTAACAAGCTTGAACCTTGGGACATTCAAGGTATTCCTCATGTATATATCTTGGGTTTTCTTTTTCTTTCTGAAAGAAGAAAGACCTGGAAATTCGTACTATTATCAGACAGTTCGTTTCCCTGAAAACATGTCAGATGGATACCTTTTATGCTAATATTTAAGGAAGCTTGCACTTTATATTGCATACCTGATTTTGTTTTGCTTTGTTTTGTAATGAAGAGAAATGTAGGATAGGTTCAGCACCACAAACTGACTGGTACTTCTTCAGCCACAAGGATAAGAAGTACCCGACTGGGACGAGAACAAACCGAGCAACTGCAGCAGGGTTCTGGAAGGCCACCGGGCGTGATAAGGTCATCTGTAGCAGCTCTAGTCGCATTGGGATGAGGAAGACGCTCGTCTTCTACAAGGGTAGAGCTCCTCATGGCGAGAAATCCGACTGGATCATGCATGAGTACCGGCTAGATGACAACACCCTTGATCCTAATGTAAGCTCAACTACACTAAGTCATCATTTTGTGCTTCAAGTCCAACATAGTCTAGATCATAAGACTTATTCAAGTTAAATGGATCACTGCAGGGATCTAACCTCAATGGAGATCAATCAGGAGCAGCAGAGGAGGGCTGGGTAGTATGCCGTGTTTTCCGAAAGAAGAACTACGTGAAGGCACTTGACAGCCCTACGAATCGAAGCTCAGCAACCGCCATGGATCTCAGGACCCACATGCTGAATTCCCCAAGCCATGATCTTGACCACATACTTTCATACATAGGAAAGACCACCACAAATGCTGCAGCCACCGCCACCACCACCAGCATCAAGGATGAAAGTAAGCGAAGCGAGGCTAATGCTTTCGCCAAGACCATGAGGTACCTTGAAATAGATCAGATGGAGAGTTTCATGCAGCTCCCTCAGCTCGAAAGTCCAATCGATCAACATGAGATGATGATCAACTATGCTGCTGTCGATGACCATCAGCAGCACTGCCCTGTTGCTTCGGCTTCCAACTGGCTCGAGCTTGATCGGTTGGTGGCTTATCAACTCAACGGGCAGGCGGCAGAGGCTACTTCAGAGTCAACAAGGCAGCTGTCATGCTTAAAAAATCACAGCACTAGTGATGATAGCATCATGCCTTTCTGCCTTACTGGTGATAATACTACTGCTACCGCTACTACTACTACGACTACACTTGAACATCTTTTACGGTCTCAATCTTCCCGTTTGTATGACTGCGAGACTGCTAATGATGATCAGTTTTGGAGCTTCACCAAACAGCCCTCTTCATCCACATCCTTGGACCCGATCTTGCACTTCTCGGTATGATTGATTATACACATACCTCAATGGATACATGGCGGTGTGTTCTACATATAGCTGCCATAATAAAATTAGCTACTCTATATAATATACAGTATTACATGTTTAAAGTTTATATGGAGCTAAGAGGAATAATTATCTGTAAATCATAGTTGAGATTGCATTTTCAGGCATGTCATCGGTTTTCCTAATAGACTCAGATCCTGACGTTTTATTCGATATATGTCTATATATATGTGCTGTACTTTCTGTCTGCTGTTAAACCAAACTAGGGCCTCAGTCAGATCACTGAAAGTCCTATGCATACATATATACGAAATATGTATAATCGTATATATGCATGCAATGACGTATACGAACAGTAAAGATTGATTTTAACAAGCTAGTTAACAGCAAAATATGACAGCAAAGTGAAATGGATGAAAATGGAGTGAATCTGTCATACAAGGAAATTAGGTACAATGGTGAGTACAGTAAACAGAAGGGGATATGCATGAGATCAGTCTCCTTTTCGGTTTTCCAGTGAACAATTATGACAGTGAAAGACAATTATGGCGAAAGATAATGCTTCATGTGAAGAAGATCTTAGCCCACTACCACCAACCACCTTACAAGCTCTCCCAGTTGAGGAAGTACGTATACACGATCTCCACATTTCGACGACCAACTAATTGATCTTACCAACTTTACGTAGATAGTTTAGAGTTTCCTGTAGCTTTTCATTTTGTTGTATGAAGATTTTGGTTTCCAACTTTACTTCATTTGTACCCACATCACATGGGGTGCAAACCCAATTGCATTTTCTTTTTATTCTTAAACCACCTATTTGTAACTTCTTCACATACAACAACAACCACCCAGTATATCCCGCAATTAAGCAGGGTCTGGGGGTGAGGATGTACGCACTCTTTCCCCGAACAAGTCGAGAGAGTATTTCCGAAAGACCCAGAATAATAGGGCACATGAACCACATGGTAACATGCCAAACAACAGGAAAAGGAGCCAGTAAGAAACAGAAAAGAAGGCAGAAAGGATTATAAATGAAAGGACCCAACACCCAGCCCCCTAACTCTAAACATCAGAAGCTTGAATGCACCTCCTCAAGTGGTCTGTCTCTATCCAATGTGGAAATAAAGAATCAAATAATGTATACATCATCAAAAGATTATATATGTATTCAGGTGAGGAGGGGTCTTATGGTAGAGCGGGATGGTCCAAAATTGCATAAATATACACAAAAGGGCATATTGATATACTGAAAAATGCACAAATGCCATCTATGCAGTCATTTCATATTTGAAACAAATTTAATAGATGATGCCAAATTTCCTATACTAAAGAGTAGACGTTGATGTGTTAGACGACAGATTGTTAATAATACATACAAGTTGCTGGTTTCACTGAAAACATATTAATGATCTATTAATGGACTATTTTTCAATTTTCAAATGACAAATCTTTCTACATACTGAACTGATATCTACTGTATGGATATCTAGACATTATCATTAATTTGTTGTTTTTTGGCAGCTCAATCAACTAGACATTAATTCTTATGTTTCTCAGCTTGCAGCAATGGAACTGTACATATATAGTTTCTTATTAAATACAGATAAAGTATCTTAGTAAGATAATCAGTAATAATTTAGCAGCATTAGTTAAAGGTAAATCTTCCATTGAATAAACAGTAAATCACAAATATAGGACTAAATATATGTAACTAATAGTTGATTTTAGGTCTCTATGGTTAATTCAATCGTACTCGGTTAGTAGGCATAGGATTCGACTTTTCTCAAGTAGATAGTACATTTAACATTAGTACATAATAAATGACATATCCAGCTACATCCATGGGAAAGAGTCAGAAACCTAATGTTTTCTTGAGCAATTTTTCTTTAAAATGCAGCCAAGTTTGGGGCCACCGAGCAACTTGGATCTTTCACATCTAACTTAATATGATTGATCTTTTACTAGCTTGTAGAAATTTTATGGTTAAGAATGCAATAAGGATGTGACATAAGAGCCTAAATGGTTGAAGGAGATAAAAAGCTATGGTACTTGTAGGGCCATGAAAGAGTGGGTTCTACCGACACTGCATCCATCGCCCCTCAGAAAAGTTGACAAAAGTCTATGCCAATGGAGTTCTTTATTTATGGTTCTTAGTTTGTTTTCTTGTATTCGTATTTTTACATAAAAAAAAAAAGAGACGTTTAGTTTTGTTCCCTTGCAGCCATGAATCGACGGCTTTGTCTTCAGGTCACAAAGACAAGCCACTGTTAGGTGCTATTAATCATGTTTTGCTGAACACTTTAAGCCCTTAATTCCAACTATAATTGGCTGATCTGCCTTTCAATTTCCAAGCTATATAATGTCAACAAAAAAACAGTGCTGTACATTGAATCAACAACATACCTTTTTCTGCTCTTGGGCTCTTTGCAGCTTAGTCCAATCCAGTTAAGTAACAGGAAGCGATGACGCAAGTTTTACAACACTAAATCTGCAAGAAAACGGAACTCAGCATGCCCCATTCTTTAGCTTCCGCGAAAAAATAAAGGGCAAAACAGTAAGAACTCAAGGAAACTAGAACATTATGAAAATGACAGTTAATTGACCACATAAGTGGGTAGGATTCGAATGCTGAGCAAACCAGTAGAGCCTTCATCATATATCTACATCAGCAGGTGGAAAAGGTGAAACCCAACGACTTAAAAAAAGTTTGAAATTTCATGAGCTAATGTGTTGATTGAGAACTTGTCAGGACATCTTACCCGAATAGATTCCGGTAGGTAAATGGTGTTGCTTTAGAAGACACAAGGGTAACATCGGGGTTGAAATTCAAGCGCAAATGTGATTTTCATGACCTTATCTTGCAGCAGGTTAGGAAGAAGACTAGTCCTAGCAGCTAATCCTTTCTCCATATTCACTTTCAAATGTCAGTAATCTGAAATGGAAGCTTACATGTACCAGAACAGCCGGAATTTGTATACCTTTCACACCTAGCACTTGATCAGAGTGAACTACTCCTGTTAAGTGTCATGGTCACCAAGAACTGTCGGCAACGAGGAGATCTTTCAACCAGGTTAGGTTTCACACCGAATTTAATTCAAAAAGGAGTGATGGATTTGGATTGCAGGGAGATCAACCAACAACACAACAGGAGAAATTTTCAGAACTGTGCACAGAACTGTACCCAATATTGCAGATTTGTAGTTATCATATTCATTCAGAAGTTGGATATGCCTCACGTTTTAACTTGCACAGTGGCAGATTTGCCATTTGGGCAAGTAAAATATGTAGCTGAGATTGAGATTTTAGTAAATATCGCAGATACAAGAAGGGTGCAGGCGCACATCACCAACCCGTTTTCGTTACAATCAGAGTTCAGAACAGCTGAGCACAACAATTTTCTTCCATTGTTTCTGATACAGATAATCATCTTTCCCCATCATCATCAACTCTTCATCATCCTACAACTTCAATCACACTAAAAGCATGGGGAAAATCTCAGCCCCCAGTATCTGTCACAAACTTGTTTGATGTTTTATCCATTGTTAAGCCATCAAGCAGCTCCCCAAGTGGTAAAGTTGGGCCCTGGGTAGCCACCCAGCACGAAGTCCAGTGGAACTGAACCAGTGCTTTGTTCAGAGGACGACGCCTCGCAGAGGCATTGAGAACAATTGAGCTTTGCAGTATGCGAAGGATCGGATGGGACTGGAAGTGCCAAAATCCAATTCAAATGGGATTGTGGTTGAACTTTAATGAATCAAATAATCATCAAATCCAGATGTGCATCAAAGAAACTCCAACTGCAAGTCATTTCTTTCATACAAGCACCTATAAAACAACTGAAAATTTTACAGGCATGAACTTTAGCACATTAAAACCATGAACAGAAACATGGTTGGTTATGCAACTCTGTAAGTAAAAATAAGTACATGAGAGTGTGAAATAATGCAAATACAAGTTGATTATGTAACTCTGTAAGTAAATAAGCAATGTAATACTCAAAACATACCAAAAAAGGTGATGCAAATTCATGTAGCAGAAGTAGAAACAGCGATAAATTGCCTTGCAATTATTAACACAAGCATACAAAAATCAATGAATACAAACCAGAGCTAATCATCTTGAACCCCATATAGGGAAGAAACATTGGCAATCAATGTTTTCCATATTCATCCAAAAAAAAATCAATCTTCTTTAAGGACAAGAACATGAATAGGCAGATAAACATAAAACTATGATTCATCTAAATCAAAAGCAAGTACCCCAAGTCCACATCAACCGCGTATATGTCATGTTTTCGGGATTTGGCAACATTACTTGCTTCCTTGAAACTAATCTGACATATTATCACAGTTCAAACTCATCGTCGAGCTTCAATTGCTCGGCTGCAGCTTCCTCCTCATCATCATCGAGTGCGAAGTAAGGATTATGTGCCTCCGGCTTAAACTTGTACCCTGTGAACACATAGAAAGCCAATGTAGCCAACTCCGCAGCCACCACACTCGTCCACAGATACCTGTAGGATGTAATAGTCTCCAATGCATACACCACAACTCTGGTGAAGTAAATGTAACAGATCACAACTACATAGTAGTGCCTGAACAATGTGAGCTTCATCAGATTCACAGCGGCTTTCCCATCGGTCTTAGCAGCTTCTCTCAGGTTCTTGATCGACCACACGATAGGGAACAGAACCGCGCAGCAGCAGATCACATCAACCAAGAGAAACACCTGCTTCCAAGTGGCCCAATCTTGGCCAAATGGTCCAGTTTCATCAATGGCGACCTGAGCAATGTTGGCCACCACTTGCAAGGGGATCACGATCATCAAAACCTTCTTCTCCTTGTCCTGCAAGTAGGGCTTCAGAAACGACCATCCAGTGCCGATTAAGACAATCAGAGTGAACAAGGAGATTCCTTTAAGGAAGCTGAAAATGTAGAACAACACATCCCAGCCATGGGCGCTCCCGGTCCTCTTGATGAACGACTTATCCTCGGCCTCGCAGACGAGATTCACAGCCTTGAGAATGAGGACAGCCAGCATGAAGAAATGGATCCTGAACACGGTCAATCGCTTCTTGTAGAGAATCGAGATCCAGAGGACGATGAGCCCGAAGTAGATGACCGATAGGAGGAAGTAAACCCTAGGAAGAATCGTTCGGCCGGCGGAGAGGTAATCGCGGCGCTCGCTCTTCCCTTCGAGGTTATACATGGCGGATCGGACCTTCATGGAGACGCTGACGCCGGGGAAGCAATTGGCGAAGACGAGAGTGTACTGATCGGCGTCGGGCTCGGAGAAGAAGGTGGAGAAGGAGGAGGAGGCACTGGCGGCGTCCTTGGGGAGGGAGTTGAAGGAGAAGACGATGCGGACGAGCTTGGACTCGAGAGGGCAGGCGATGTCGGAATCCTCGAGCTGCTGGACGACGTGGATCCAAGACTCGCGAGTGCAGAGAAAGAATCCAAGCTTGGAGAGGTCGGCATTGGGGTTGGAGAGGGAGATGGAGGAGACGTTGAGCTCGAGGCGGCCGGTGTGGGTGAAGCCGAATTCGTCGAAGGGGATGATGAGGCGGGCGTCGGATCGGATGTCGGTGGATCGGATCTCGGCGGAGGAGGGAGAGAGGGAGGAGGAGAGGAGGACGAGGAGGAGGAGGAGGAGAGAGAGGGGAGAGCGAAAGGGGATCGCCATGGATGAATGGGTTTGGAAGGTCGGTTGGTTCAGAGAGAGAGAACCGACACTGGTTGTACAGCACCGATTAGATCCCGGACTAATTTTTTTTATTCTTAATAATCATGTGATTCATTCATTAGGAATAATAAATAAAAATTCCTTAAACAAGTTTTAATTGAGAAATTTTTAAGTTTTTTGGTAAGAAATTTTCTTTGTATATTATATATATGGATTTTCTACCGATAAGGCTCCAAATTTGGTATATATACATTCTACCGATTTAGTCATTTTTAAATTTTATTTTTTATGTTTTACTAATATCCTTTTAAAGCTTTCGAGAAATCTTATCTTATATCGTTATGACATAAAATAGACAAACCGATATATGTATGAGAAATTAGTTAGGTTCGGTCACAATTTGTCTTCGGTCTAGTTTAGACCATTTTCACATGTGGGTCAATTTATAATTTTATATGCAACGTTGTCAACTTCTTTAAAGACATAACATTAATACGGATGTAATAGAATTTAAACAGGACGTACTTTCAATATTTGTTGCTTGAATGGTTGACACAAGCGAACGAGACTTCAAGGGATGAACTTTGGACTACTTCATTTGCTTGACACAACTTCAGGGGACGGATTAAATCCGTCACTTGAATTATTGGCACAAGTAGACGAGCTTCAAGAGACGAACTTTGAACTATGTTGGTCGCTTAAAACAATTTCAAGGGACGAACTTTCAATATTCATCGCCGGGATAATTGACACAAGTATCCCATCAATTAATTACCGACCTCGGATGTCGGTGGCAGTGAAGGCTTCATTGTAATATTGAATCCGCAAAACCGATAGCGATGATGAGGACCGTGTGCAGGGATAAAACCGGGGCTAGCCGGCTAGGCTTCCGCCTATTTTTTAAAAAATAAAATAATAGGTAAAAAAAAAAAGGAAATTATAAAAAAATATTTATTTATTTATTAAATTAAGGATTTTGTTAATGAAAATTATGTGCATAAGAAAATGTTAATCTATTTAACCCATCAAAATATTAATTTCTAGTTCCGTGCCGTGCGTTTGGCCGCGAGATAATCACTGTCCATATAAGAAATACCAAACAATATTATTCAATCAAAACTTCTTATATGGGCCAACCTGTTTTGGGCCATAACAAATGGGCCAATGGGCACCGGCCCACTGAGCCCATCTCTCTTGTTTAGAAGGTCCAAGAACACACCATTACAAGGCCCCACACTACATTACAAGGCCCAAAACACCGTAGAAATTCACAACCATGAATCTCATTCAGGATTCCAGGGTGATAAGAGACCCTCCAACGTCGAAAATAGAACACCTCTAAAATTTGCAAAGATCGTTATCGAATCTATCCATTGCGAACCAGATTCGATCTCTTTTTTTTTTCGCGAAAGAGATCAAAGATCGAGTCACATAACATTCATTAGATTCATATCAACACTCCAATTTGACAATTTATGTTGAACATACAATCTTCTTGATGCTTATTACATAAAATGCAAGTACTGATTGGGAGCTCAGTAGGTAGCCTTGTAGTAGTGAAGCTCGCGAACGTTGATGGGAGAGCTAACGCTTCGATCCCCATTGAGCAACTTCTTGGCTACAATGATGTTCGTAGCTTCGGTTGGATGGTACGCGTCCCAAAACACATACTTTGATCGATCTTCACACAAGCCGGTGCTCGAGTTCCCCTTAGGGCATACAAATGGAGGTAGAGACCCGCCACAACAAGGGTCCTTCACATCTTGAAACCCTAAACCAAACGAATTCGGAGTTTAATACATTTGTTATCGACACTCTCATGTGTGTGATTTTGTCATTTGAGAAAGTGTATATATGTTACCGTAATGGCGATAATTCAGTATGATATCCATGAAAATATCATAAGAGTTTGCGAACACGAAGATGGCTCCCGACTCCATCTCATTGTTCAAGTGGTCAAGCTCGCGCCTAAGCTTGGCATTGTAGCCCTTGACGAATGTGTTGACATTATCCGAACACAATGAGGTGAGCTCTAGTTTGATGGTTCGTACGAATGGTATGCACCCTAGAGGTCCGATCCCCACCACGAGGAACTTACGAGCCCCTAGCCCATGTAACCTCTTAACAAGACAATAAGCTCAAAGCATGATCTCGATGATGACATATGGTTTTGGTAGCAAAAACGCAATGTATTTAGTCATATATACCTTGAGTTGAGAAGTTAGATTGGAGACCATGAAGTCTTGGAAGGAAGAGGGATCAACCTTGGGGAGCCCTACAAAAGGGATGGATGGTCCGATATAGTTGATTATGTCGTTGGATCCGATTGCTATCGAGAACATAGCGTTTCTTAGGAAACGAAGAGCGCCTTTCTCTCCGAGCTTCTTGACCATGTAATCTCGGCTTTGCTCGAAGTAATCTACTTGTTCAGGCAAAGAGATCCTCCCAATCTACATTGCAACAATTTGTTTGGTAACAAATAAAACAACTATAGATAGTAACACAAATAATAAAAACATGACATCAAAACTCGTACGAATAATGATCCAGTTTCGACAAGTATTCCAGCTGATCCAGACGCATAGTTAATGCCACCGCGATCAAAGTTATGGAGGGCGTTTGGCGCTAGGAAAGGTGGTGGAAAAGAGCTCCCTCCCAAGGCTTGACCTAGAAATTAACAAGTTACATATTGATGAGGATTTCTGAAGTGTTCTGATAATAATAGACAAACAAATAAGTTACTGTTCGCTAACAAATGTACCTAAAAGATCAGAGACAGTACGACCATTGGTGAATCGTCCGGTGGGTTGGCCTTGGGAGGAGGAGAAGTCGATCCCATAGGGCGAGGAGTCGGCCTTGGAGAGGGTGAAGAGGTAGTTGTTGTTGCCGGCATCAACCAAGGAGTCACCAAACAAGAAGGAAGTGAAACAAAGGGAGGGAAGTGGTTGGAAGCACAAAAATTGAAGCAGTAGAAAGGAGGGGAATAAGGAGATGTTAGACATTATTATTGTATAAACAATATAATGTGTATCATGGCCAATGGAATGTGAAAGTGTAAGGTGAGGAATCATATGGTATATGGGTGTGTGTGACGTTTGCATGTAACGTTGGCTTTGAATAGGTCTCTTGTGGATGATGTCATATATGCATGTTGCATTTGGTGTCTTTATTGGAAATATTGTTACATGTACCACTAAGTTTGGGTTGTTTGGTGGTCTAAGTTGAGAATTTCTTTGAAAATGTCTAAAAGCATACACATTTCAATTTTAAATAAAAATGTATATGCAACAATCCAGTGACGGAACCAGGAATGGAGATCGGGGTAGGCTGAAATCGCCTTATAAAATATTTTTTTAAAGTTATTAATATGTATTAATATCACATATATATATTTTATTTTTTTTGTTTTTTTTTGTTTTTTTTTATCAGGTAAAAATTCGATGCACCGGACATACCCGGTGGATCGAGAGGCCGATGAAATCGGCGACGGACAAACCGTCAATACAAGGTAATTACAATGCAACACCAAACCAGAAAAACCAAATTACAAGAGTACGGTAATATCACATATATATTGATTAGACCAACAAAATCACATATATGCTCAACACCTCATCAACACCGGACTACAAATATATATATATATGATGTGCATGTATATATATATTCTCAGATCGAGTACTGAAAAGTACAATATATATATCCTAGCTGATTGCATGCTCAATTGCTCAGAAGGTGTAGAAAAGAACAAAAAAAAGGGGACTGTGGGGTTCAAACCCGGGCGACATTACCATTATATAGTACAAAGAAGCAATCAGCTATCCCTATTGGACAATGTGTTTTACAGCTTCTACCTAATGTATATATTTTGGATTTTTGGGGTGGGCTGTAGCAAAGCCCAGCCCACCCCTGGGTCCGTCCCTGCAACAATCTTAACTCATTTCAACAAGCCAACACTACAATCAATACAAAAGTGAACAAATTTGATCAAATTATCAAAATCTAAAAACTTGAAAATGGTACCTTTATCCGTTAAAAATATTAGGTAAGTCTTTTTATTTTCTCTGACATGCTTTTTACAAATGTACTATATAAAATATCAAAAAAAATAACTTTTTAAAAAATTTGCTCAAAAGTCAAGAGACTTTTATATATATATATATATATATATATATATATATATATATATATATATATATATATATATATATATATATATATATTAACGAATTCAGTATTATATCATTAAAAATGCATTGAATATTGAAACTATTCGGGGTTTTTTTTCCTATGCAGATTCTTAAATCTTTCCAATAAGAAGAGAAAAGATTCAAACCCGTGACTTATTAGTTACAGCAGGTTAGAGTTAGACTTGACACCTAATATATGGAAAATTAAATAGCTAAATTTGTCTATATATAGAATGTGGGGCAAAGTCATATCTCAAATGACTCCACTTAAATTTTGAATAATGAAGGTACTCCGTATTTGAATCTTAATTTCCAACTCCCTAGCCTCCTGCGCCTCTAATTGATACAGTAAAATGTGACGATGTAATTGAATGGGCTGATTATATGGTTGTATGATTTGACGTTGGCCACCATCATCTCACAACAACAAATGAATCTTAGGCTGTTCTACCCTAATGGTTAAGAAAATAGTACTGTAGTTTATAGGTATAAAGTGAAGGTTCAACTCTCCTTAACTATACTACTGTATTTTTAATTTACCTGGTCTGTGGTTTTTGTCGATTAAGTCATGTGCTCGGAGTTTATTATCGAAGGTGACGTCATAAAAAAAAAAAAAAAAAATTTAGGTCTTTTATGATGTGGCTAAATGGTAAGGAGTGCTGAAAATTTTAGGCTCACCTTTACTTCTTATCATTGAGTCCAGCCGGTGGATGCAAGCCGATTTACCTGGTGGTCACGTGTCCGTTTACCATTAACGGTGGGTTACTGATCTCTTTATAAAAAACAACAACAAAGGAATCAAGCTTATACGATAGGTGACATGTCGTGATCAATCCTCCCTAGCTATAGTTTGGGATAAGAAAAAGACTAAACAAAAAAGAAATACAAAAACATCCCAGTTTATCCCGCGTTAAAGCGAGGTCTGGGAGTCAAGATGTAAGCACTCTTTCCCCGAACAGGTTGAGAGAGTGTTTCCGATAGACCCAAAATAATAGGACAATAGACCAATAGAACCACATGAAAGTATGTCACAAGAGACATAAATGTGAAGACACCCCCAAAGCAGTACAAAACACTCACACTATACATCTTCAACCCTAATACGCCTCCTTCATTGGTCTCTATCCATAGCCATATGCTCAGCAAGGTTCAGTAGATTAAGGTCATATCTGATAATCTCTACCCAGCTCTTCTTAGGTCGACCTCTCCCCCAAATCCAAGACCTCACACCTACGTACCGGGGCCAAAGAAGGTCTCCTGCTGACGTGCCCGAACCACCGTCATGATATAACAAAAAATCAAATAAATAACTAAACGAAAAACCCCGCAGCCCATGAAAAGCAGCACCCTACTCTGTAACGACTATACAAGTTTCTTCAATCTTTATTATTTTCTTAAAAAAAAATTATCACAATTGGTCCAAAATAATTATAAATGCATCCTCTTTTTTTTTTATCACGTATTTTTTTTTTTTATCAGCCTATCGATGTCAGGTTTATCTGACCCTCAAACTCTTCAATTTTTTTTAAATATATCCACTAGACTCTCATCCTAACCGGTTCACAACAATATTATTTATCTTTTGCAAGCTCTCTAACAACTTAGATGATGGATGCATTTAATTCAATGGGTCAACTTGGTAGTTGAAGAATATTAGGATGTACATCATGAATCCGTCAACGTTGCAAAAGTTTCTTTTTTTTTCGATCATAACGACGTTACACAATCTCTGTTCAATGAAGCCTATGTATGTGTAATTGTGTACATATATCCAGTAAAATTGACTATACATCCTTATAGCATGGACCATTTTTTTTTTCAATATTTTACTGTAATTGTGTATGCAGTACAATTTAGAAATTAGATTTTTTTTAAAAAAAATGTTCATGTTCATGTGTGAGTACATATGTGCCTTTATACCTTTATATCCATACATTCATAAATGGTTACATGAGTTTACTATTTATTTTTAATAGAAAATTCGTATTCAAATACTAGGAACACACAGTTTTTAAAAAAGGTTGTGAGAGAACATTTTTCCATTTATTGGTTATGTTAGGTTTTATTCGGAGTAAATCAAGTGACGGATAAAGTCGTGCATCTTTAGTTTTTAATTGTGAAAATGAGTTCTCATTTCAACTCTATATATATATATCTGTTGTGCCTAACTTTTCAAATATCTCCTTTGTAAAAAAAAACAAAAAAAATAAAATAGATTAAACCACTAAATCGGTATCATATGTACTTGTTTTACTTTTCAAGAATTATGAGAAATGATCAAAATTAATTTTATAAATATAGTCGAGAAGATCCGAATCACTTGAATAAAAGTAATCTATTTATGTTTAGACTCGCTTTATAGAATTTAATACATGTTATAAGATTCCAAACTAGTTTACAGCATCTCTACCAGATTCTCCATTTAGATTTTTTTGGGGTATTGGAGAATTTGATTTTTTTTTTAAGCAGGATAAAGATTAGGTAAGACGCTGCCGATCGGGTTTCTTTTCTAGCGCGTCCGAGCGGACGAGAATACGGAGTTCTGGATCAGCAACGAAGCTATCATTGGCAGGGATGATATAGGCTAGGCGTCCAATCATGTCAGACACAACATTTGAACCCCTTAAAATATGACGAATAGCAACATGAGAGAAGGAATGAAGAATCATAGTCGTATCGGCCATCAACATCTCGATATTCCAAGGATAAGACCAGTCCTCCAGGAGAGCATTTATGACGACCAAACAATCTTCTTCGATCAGAAGATTTTGAAGTCCCAATGCTTTCGCTTTTGAAACACCCATGTGCAGGCCCATAGCTTCAGCAAAGACCGCGGAGGTATTATTGCAGGGGCCAGAACCCAGGGATATGATATTTCCATCGTGGTCACGTATTATGAAGTTGTAGGTTCCCGCCTCTGACTGACAGTACGAACCATCAAAGTTGGGCTTATAGTGCCCTGGAGGAGGTCTAGTCCACGACTCAGATCTTTGTGAATTCCTACTATGCGAGATTGAATCACAGGGTGGTCCTCTAAGGTTGTGGTTAGCAAACGTAGAGATCGGGCTATCCTGCAAAACCAAGTTAGTAGACCAAGTATGATGAGCAGAGTTGCAAAAGAACTCAATGACTTCAGTAGGAGTGGTAGTGATATGCTGGAAAGGAAGTTGATTTCGAAAGCACCAGATACCCCACCAAGCAAAAGCCAGTTTTGAAATATTTTTTTGATCTAACATGAGATATCTCATTCTCCTTAATAAGAAAGCAATAGAAAATATAATATTTTTTTATATCTGCAGCCTTTTATGAAACTAAATGTTTTTTTTTTAATTTTGAAATGAAAAAACATTTGAAATTAAAGCAAAATAATTTAAAGTACAAAAAAAAAAGCAAAATAATTTACAAAATATAAAGTACATATTTTATTTTTTCATTTTGAATAAATTATAGAGAAATTGTTGGCGATAATCTAACTCTAAACTCGAGTCTTAACCGATATAAATGGTGCAACACTAGGTAACAATCCAAAGTAAAACAACTTACAAAGTCTTTATAGTTTATTGAATGAATGTCTTCACATCTTTCAATCCCTTAATTTATGGATGATGATGGAAATGAGATAAGAAAATCTTTAAAGATTTAGAACTTTCTTACAAGTTATATATGGAAGACTTGCCCAAAAGAAACAAATTATAACGCCTTTTTGTACTCCGTATAGCTTGTAAGTAAAGTTTTGTAATTTCAACCTGCAAAATAAATTTCCCTGATTTAAAAACATTAATATTTAATACATTTCCTAACTCATATGTTAAATAAAACATAATTATTCTTTAGTTGTCCACATTAATTACATCTACTAAGCAAGAATATAGAAAATCGGGATCCTTTTTTTTTAAAAAAAAGTTCAATTGGAAAAGCACCAATGGAGATCTCCTACTTCACTCTATGCTTCATTCCCTACATCACAAAAAATATTTTGACATTTATTTAATCTTAAAAAAAATTATAAAAATTATATTTATATTACTAAGATCTATTTTTATATATTCATAAAATTTTGTTTTGAAAAATGATGTTTTGAAATTTTTAATAATTACAATTGGTTAAATATTGCATTTTTAATTTTTAAAAATGATAAAAACATGATTTTTTAAAATAAAATTTTATGAATATATAAAAATAGACCTTAGTAATATAAATATAATTTTTATAATTTTTTATAAGATTAAATAAATGTCAAAATATTTTTGTGATGTAGGGAATGAAGCATAGAGTGAAGTAGGAGATCTCCAGTGTATCACAAAATTATTTCGAATATAAATAAATATTGATCATCTGGTCGACTGGTCCCCTTTGGTGGTTACTCCAGTGTATCACAAAATTATTTCGAATATAAATAAATATTGATTTTTTTAATAAATATTTTTAGATTCTGTACTGATATATTATTTTGTTTATAAAATTTTATTATAAAAATTCATGTTTTAAAATATATGGATAATTAAATTATCGATTATTTCAGGAAAAAAAATTATTTTTTAAAACATAATTTTTCATAATAAAATTTTATAAACAAATAATATGTAAGTATAGAATCTAAAAATATTTAATTTTTTTAATATTTATTTATATCCGAAACAATTTTGTGATACACCGGAGGACCACCAAAAAGGGGATCAGAGGATCCAGAATGCGTATATACATGCGATTGAGATCACGTGGTCTAAAATCTCTACCCCTGAATGTCCCTACTCACCATCCGAATTAAAAACAAAAACAAAAAAAAAGGAAAAAGAAAAAGAAAAAAGAAAAAAGAAAAAAGAAAAAGGGTAACCGTGGAGTGGATTAGAAGAGGGTATAGAGCCGGGTAGGGTCAGCCCACCCGAATTCTTTCCTTATCAAAAAAAAAGAAAAGAAGAGGGTATAGAGGATACAGAGAGGTTTTAGGGCAGCAGATCCAGAATCGATTGGAATCACATATCCTCAAAAGGACAATCTCCTATTCTGACATCTTCACCCCAAAAATAAAATAAAATAAAGAAAAATAATTAAAATTTGAAAAAACTAAAAGAAAAATGATAAAGGATGAGATGATTTGTGAGAGGGTATAAGCATTGTTTTTAAAAACCCTTCAAAACCCGCTTAAACCCTCGAACTCGCCCAGCTGTTAAAGTTGTCAAAACTCACCTAGACTGCAAAAACACGCCTACACCTCATCTAGACCATTTACCTTACCTTATCGTCAAGCACCCACAAAACATTTTTAAAACATTAGATATAAGGAAGTAAGGGAGGAATTAGAGACAGTGGATCCGCTCTCATCCGGACTCATCATATACAAGAGCGCAATTAAAGCAAGCACGTACAATCTCATTTGAAAGAAGGGTCAAAGACGGTGGGAAAGCAGTGGCAATTTTACCTTCTCATAAATGAGAAACAAACTTGTATGCATGATTTAAGGCTTCAGTCGTATCACTAATTGTTGAGAATATAATTTGTGGGGTAGGTCTTACATTGATTAAAAAGTGAATTCAAGTCATGTACATAAGTGTATAGCTATTTCTCCTAACATCAATTGATTTTAGGATAAAACCCCACTCAACTTGGTTAGCGCGTATGCGCTTGAGTGTGTGACTCCACATGTCGTATGACCCACCGTTTAACACTAATTATCAAGTTATGGATTAAAAAAAATAGTCATATATATATAATTACTTCATTAATTAGCGGATTTGCTATTTAAACATAAGATTAAAATCAAATAACCAAATGAAGTATGAAATGTTAACCATCTTAATTGATTGGTATAATGAAAGTCACAACTACCCTTTTAAAAAGCTTAGTAGGAGTATGACTTTTTGGTGTGTGGTTAATAGGACTATATATGCCTTCATCCACATACACATGGTGACATTGCCAACCAGCAGCCTATAATTAAATAAGAACTTAGTTAATTGTTACCTACTTTATTCGGCAAATTAAAATTTTAATTCAACTTGTGGTATCAAATGGAACAAAAAAAAAGAAGAAAGAAAAAGGAACCACAAATGGAACAAAAAAAAAGAAGAAAGAAAAAGGAGAGATTAAGGTCAGGGATAAAGGGTTGCTGTTGATACTAGAAATATTAATATTTTTTTCGTCACATCAACCTCGTATCTATTTTTTTTTTTCGATTTATCTGTAACATTCCTAACATCCTGAAATTGATCTTTGTTCTACAAAATGAATTTACTAATATATCCCTCTCTAATAGTTATTTCCATTATAAGATTATATTATTATATTCATTTTTAATTAGCAACATGTCTTTATTATTAGATTTATGTTATTTATAAAATAAATAAGATCAACTATATATAACTCAATATTTATTTATTTTAAAAAAATCGAATTTCATTGATTAATTATCACTATTTTTTGTGTATTTATGTATATATTGTATCCAAATGAAATATTTTTTTATATAAATATGATCAAATAAATGAGAAATTGATGTCTATATGTATAGAAAAATGAATCTAGTATTATGATAATATTTTTTTTATTGTTATTTTTAACGTTGATAATATTTTTTTTCAAAACAAATTACATTTACCAGTATTAGATCTAAGCCATCCACTTAGCCACGTGGCACCATCCAAAACGAAGTGTTTTAATTTGTTTTTGTTTAAAGTAAAGCGACGTTGTTATAACAAATGGAAAAGGCAAAAAAAAAACTGAAATTATATCATAGTCGGCCTTGATATATACCATCTGTAAGACCCATGACCTTCATATCATAGAGCTCTTAAGCTTGTGATATGGTTAAGACTTGAATCACTTATAAATCACTCTCATCATCTTTATTATATCCAATGTGGAACCGAAGTGTTACAACAGCATCCTTGAGACCGATGCTCCCCAACTCTGTTATAGTTTATGGTGATGTTTGAATTCCCATTAATATAGGCAAATAGATAAGGTGGTGTTTGGTTAACATGATTTTTAAGGTGTTTAAATTAAGTATGTGTTTGGATTCAATGATTTATTTAATTTATAATACAATTACTTTATCTCAATTTACGTGATTATTTGGTTAAATTGCTATAATTACCTTTTTTTTTACGAGATTTTCAATTGTATAACCAAACACTCTTATAAACCGAGGTAAAACAATTACATTATAATTAAAGTGTAATGGAACCCAAACACACCCTAATATTTCTTCTAAAGTGCCGGTTAACCTGCCCCAAATGCCTAAAATATGCTTGGAAGGCATTAAATAAAAGAAGAATAAATGATAGCTTGTGAATCTTGATCAGCCCTTTCTCTTAGTAACTTGTGTTTTTCTCTATTGGGGTGGGAGGTTCAACCACCACCTACCATTTCTCCTCTTAGTAAGTTGCCCATTTTAATGCCACAATCAATAACATTGTCTTTCTGATCTAAATAACCAACAATCCCTTTTTATGCATGCCTCCAATAAAAACATTTCAGTAAGAAAAAAATTAGATTATTTCAAAATTCCCCCTAAACCTTCTAAAATTTTATGTCGTCCATATTTCATATTTGTCATATTTTTCTTAGAAATTAATAGATTGGATTGCAAATAGACATATTGAATTGCATATTCCCATATGAAAGATGTTCTAAATTGCACTCCAAATAGAATATATTTAGACCTAATTACTTTGTCAAGGTAAAAAAAAGTGTAAAGGGTTTAATTATGACTTATAATGTACACAATATTATATGACTTAAAATGTACACAATATTGTATTACAGTATTGTGTACATTATAAGTCATAATTAATGGTCATCCAATTTTAGTATTATATTGATTAGATGACCATTAATTATAACTTATAATGTACACAATATTATATGACATAATTACGGAGCAAGAAGTAACTCTCTATTCAACATTCTTAGCTGAGAGTTATATTGGTTAACAAATTAGTATTATAATACAATTTTGTACATTATAAATCATAATTAATGGTCAACCAAACAGACCCTAACCCTAATACGAAGCAAAAAGTAAGTACTCTCAACATTTTTAGTTAAGAGTTATTGATTGACAAAGTGCTTACATTTCTTATAAATTACTCCCTCTATTTTAAAATATAGTCAGTTTAATTTTTTCACATGTTTTTTCAAAGCTAAAACTCTATAAAATATCAATATTTTAATTAATTAATAAGTACGAATATATTTAAAAAAATAATATTTTAAAAAAAATCATACTCAAATGAGCTATATTTTGAAATTGAGAGGGTTATAACTCTTATATATCAACACAAATATTTAATTTTTTTATGGGTATTTGAAAGAGAATGTGTGCCCCACTAGTCTTAATAACTCACTATGCATGTCTTGTTTAATGTCATGGGTTAACTTGGTAGTTAGTAAAAAAGTGTGGTTTAAATCCTCAATTTGATGGTGTTAATTAGTAAATTCCATGGTGTTACTAAGTAGTACACTCATAGTTCTATTTATACACATAAACCATCTCCCCTCCTCTCTTATGAACCAAATGGGTGTCTCCTCACACCCATTGCATTGATCATTAAACTCATCTTCTTAACACCCTCTACCTTCATCTCCCTCCACCATTTATTTCCATAGCAAAAACAAACAAAAATCCCCAATTTGTTGATACATTGAAAGATCTATCTCTACCCATAAATAAAGACCCAAACATGGTGTACTTGATGGGCAAGATCAAGGGCATTGCAACCCTAAGTGGGAGGCTCATCAATGAGGCCTTTTGCCTCATCCTCTTTACCTCTATGGACGTCCTCGACCTCGTCCTCTGCCTCGTCTACCGCCTCGTCGACTTCTTCGTCGAGCCCGTCTCGAAGCCTTGCTACTGCGCCTCCCCCAAGAAGGCCATCACCAGCAGCGGCAACATCCTCGTCTCCGAAAAGGGCCAATCCGCCAAGATCGTCCGCCTCACCGCCTCCTCCTCCTCCCTCCAGCTCGACGACGTCTCCGACACGCTCTACACGCGCCCCTCCTACTTCTCCGTCGCCTCCCGCGCCACCCTCGCCAAGCTCCGCAACTCCCCTCCTCCTCCCGCTACGACGCCGTTTTGTGACCACCACTCCAAAACGACGCGTTCCACCTTCTTGGTGGAGATGCTGCAGGGCAAATTCAGTGCCCTGCAGAATCACCACCCTATCCCGCGATGGTCCGATTGCGATTGCGGGACTTGCAATTCTTGGGCGATGTCCACCTCTGACGACTCGCTCTTCGTCAGAGTCGACGGCGCCAAAGGTAATCTATTAATTTTTTTTAATATAATAATAATAATAAATCAATGTAACCTGACATGAAATGTATCTGGTTATCTGGTTTTGAAGGGACAAAGGGGACAGAAGATGTATTGTTTATACACGGATTCATATCGTCGTCCAAGTTCTGGACGGAGACGGTGTTCCCGAACCTGTCGAGTTCGGCCAAGGCGAAGTACCGGCTCTTCGCGGTGGACTTGCTGGGGTTCGGGAGGAGTCCGAAGCCGTCGGACTCGATGTACACGCTGAGGGAGCACCTAGAGATGATCGAGAGGTCGGTGATAAGGCCGCACGGGATCAAGAGCGTGCACATTGTGGCGCACTCGCTAGGGTGCATCCTCGCCCTCGCGCTCGCCGTCAAGTACCCCGGCTCCGTCAAGTCGCTGACGCTGCTTGCGCCGGTGAGTTTTCCGACCGATCTAAAATTGGATGTGTATATTGGGTGTGTGTCCCACTTCATGTTTATTGTTCAACTATATTTGTACCGTCATTTATTTCCGTTGGGTGTTGGGAGTAATGATCGATCTGTTCCCTCCGATCCTATTTTTAATTGGATGTTTCTACTTTCAAGTGGGAAAATTTGGTCATCAGTATTTGAATTTTTAAAATACATTGATGAATCGGAGGGAGAAAAAAAATTTGATTTTTAATGTATTTTTGAAAGAGCGAAAAAATATACTATAAAATATTAATTTTTTTAAATATAATTTTATACTTATTAATCATAAGTTTAAAACTATTTTTAAAGAATAATAAAAAAGTTAATATTTTATTTAGTTTTTGGCTCTTTAAAAAATATGTCAAAAAGTCAAACGACGCTTATTTCTGAACAAAGGTAGTCTTAGTTAAAATTTGTGTTAAAATTATAAATTGTATAAAATATTAAAATTTGGTCATCAGTATTTCAAGTTTTAAAATACATTGATGATTCGGAGGGAGAAAAAAAATTGAGTTTGTACGTACTCCCTTCGATCCAAAATACATATCGTTTGAAATACGAAGCCTAAAAACTATACAAAATATCATTTTAAAAAAAAAAAATTGTACAACTTAATATTTATTGGTAATTAGTATTAAGTTATAAAAATACGTGTTGAAAAGTCAAACAACATCTATTTTGGATCGGATGTAGTATTTTTTAAGGAGCGGAAAATATATAAAATATTAATTTTTCAATTCATTTTTTTAATATAATTTTATACTTATTAATTATAATTTTAAAACTATTTTTAAAGAATAAAAAAAATATTTTATTTAGTTTTTATGTCTTTAAAAAATATGTAAAAAAGTTAAATGATGCTTATTTCTGAACAAAGGTAGTCTTGGTTAAAATTTGTGTCAAAATTATAAATGGTATAGAATATTAAATTTTTTAAGTAAATAACTAAAATATTTTCATATTTATTACTAAGAATTTATTAAAAAATTATAGTAGTATTTTATTAAAAAAATTATCTACTTAAAAATGTGTTAAAAATTGAAAATTTAGAATTTCTGCTGGTGATCGATCATTGTCGAATCATTCAGGAAATTTATGTTAACCAATAGTAGGCCCCTAGTGTAGGTAGCATTTTGCAAACATGATAAAGACTTAAAAAAAAATCAACATACTTAAAAGTAACGGTCTAAGTGGAGTTCAAAATTACTTGTAGTTAATTAGTTTTCTAGTTTTTATTAAGAAAATTGAAAGTAAGTTTATGTGAATTAATCAACATCTCAAGACTAATGTAAATTTTAGTGAGTTTGCATGCCAATTGAGTGGTTTAGCCAATAACGAATCCTGAAGTAGTTAGTTGAGAGAGCACAGAAAATTTTATTTGAGTGGGTTTGCATTGCAAGCCGATTGAGTGGTCTATCTATTTTCCCTATCCACAATTATAAGTAAATAATTAATTTTTCAACATAAATTCAATTGTTATTAATCTTAAATCTCTATCTCACCAATAAATACAAGCCTTAACACTCTCTGTCCTAATCATCGTTTAAGAATAAATAAAATAGACTGCAATTATGAATTATCTGATCCTCGATTCCTCGTCGAGTTGTAGCTAATCAAATGTATCATATGGGTAGGCCTCGATTCACTGTGGTTGGGCCTCGAATTAGCTGCATATTTGATGAATCGGTCAATTAAGTCGAATTTACGATAATCTATTTAAAATTACTAATTATTGACAAAATAATAGTTTCTCCATTTTAAAAAAACATATCACTTTACTATTTATATACATTTTTTCCGAAACTCAAAACTATAGAAAATAATTAATTTGTTATTAATTTTTAAAATAATTTTATATATTATTCTAAAAAATGTATATAAATAGTAAATAGTAGTATATTTTTAGAATGAAGGTGGTATATATGAAATTATTAGCTAAAAAACAATTCAGTAAATATAACTCAAAAACCCCATAAATTATGAGTTTTATGAGGTGGATGTGGATCAAATAATCCCCTTTTACTTGTTATAGAATTAATTATGTAAGCCAACCTTGCCGGCTATTTAAATTGGTAGGTGTTAATTAATGATTAAATGATAAATACTGAAATGGATGGGGTTTGGGTGCAGCCGTACTTTAAGGTGCCGAAGGGAGAGTCAGCGACGCAGTTCGTGATGAAGGAGGTGGCTCCCCGGCGCGTGTGGCCACCGCTCACGCTCGGCGTGTCGATCGCGTGTTGGTACGAACACATCTCCCGCACTATTTGCCTCCTCATCTGCAAACAGCACCGCCTGTGGGAGTTTCTCTTCGTCCACGCCACCCAAAACAGGTCTTCTTTTTTTTTTCACCTCCTTTTTTTACTTTCTTTTACTTTTTTCCAAGCTCACTTTGTTGACTTTTATAATTCTATATATATATACTACATCCGATTCAAAATATATGTTGTTTGACTTTTCAACGCGTATTTTAAAAAGGTAAAAACTATACAAAATAACAACGTTTTTAAAATTAGTTTTTTACAATTTAATATTTGTTGGTAATAAGTACTCCCTCCGTTCAACAAAACTTGACGTTTTACTATTCATGCACGCTTTTTTAGGAGCTAAAAACTATATAAAATATCGACTTTTTAAATAATTTTTTTTAACAATTTCGTAGTTGTTATTAATAAGTACAAACTTATTAAAAAAAAATTAAAAAAAATGAATATTTTATATAGTTTTTATCATTCTAAAAAAGCGTGCGTGAATAGTAAACGACAAGTTTTGTTGAACGGAGGTAGTATTAACTTTTAAAAAAATAATAATAAAAAAGTTAATATATTGTATAGTTTTTAGCTCCTTAAAATACGTGTTAAAAAGTCAAACGACATGTATTTTGGATCGGATGGAGTATAAAATATATCCTTGTAGGCGTTTTTTTGTCTGTCGAGTCATCGACCTCTCGAGAAACAGATTTGTCTGATCTCAAATATTTTTTTAGTCAATATATATTATATACACTATTTTCTCAATTTAAAATTATATAAAATGTCATTTTTTTTAAAAAAAAAAGTTAAATATTTATTAGTACTTAATAAGCATTGAGTTTTTTAAATTAAAAAGTTAATATTATATATATTAGCTCGTTAAAATACAATTTAAAAAGTTAAACATTTTACATTTTAAAAAATCGGATAGAGCAATATAGATCCTAGGTAAGTAGAGTTTATTGTGTGGTATACAAGAAAATTAGAAGTGTTAAGTTAAAAAGATCAATCGAAAGTTTTTAATAAAATTATTAATAGGTATTAAGTGGTTATATACAGCCATACAGGAACGGACAGAGGGGCGGGCTAGAGTTGCTCGACCTACTTAATTTTTACAAAAAATAAAATAATGGGTAAAAAAAAGACCTCAGTCCGTCCCATTTTTATAAAAATTAAATAACAGGTAGAAAAAATTAAGAAAATTAATAAAAAAAATTATTCATTTATTTATTAAATAAAGATTTTGTAAATAAAATTATGTGTATGAGAAAAATTTAGTCTGCTTAATCTACTCGAATTTTAATTTCTGGTTCCGTGTCTGGTTATATATTTATATATTTATTTATCTATTTATCGAATGTTGTCGGATTTTTAGGTTAGAAATAAATATAAGTTGGGAATTGGTGGGAAAAGGTGTATATATATATAGTTGGCTAGAGGAATACAAGTCAACAATGTAGTTGAGACTGCATGGTGAAGTTCGTTTATTTAAAGTGAGAAACGGCGTCGTTCGGTGGAGCTGCACACGTCATAGACAATGAATTAAATTTAGGGCGTCTTTTCATTCCATGAAATTTATTTCCTATCAAAATCTGACAACGAAAATGAAATAAAAAAGACCTTCATTTATTGCCACCAAAATTAGCTAACAAGCGAATTGAGGAAATTAAATATATGCCACTAGTTTATAATATGAAAGCATATAAATATTATATAGTGTTATGTTACAATTGGGAGGTGTTGCATTTATGTAAATTAACATATGAATTGAACTTTCACTAAGTAGTAAGTTCCATCAAATACAAGTGAACATGCAAATTGAGGAAATTAAATATATGAAAATTTACAGAAAACCGCCATTTAAATACGAGTGTGTTTTTACTTTAAATTCAAAATTATAGAAAATCACCCTTTAAATGGTTTTTGTTTACAACTCATCACCCATTTATCTATTTTTGTTAATTTACCATTAAATATATTATATTTTAATATATTTAAACTCAAGTTTGATTATAAATATATTCAAATTCGATTATATATATGTGTGTGTGTGTGTTTTGAGGTACATATCACTTGTCTCATTTATTTCATAGTTAAAATAATTGTCTATTGTTCCTTACAAAAAATCATTTTTTATTGCATGGAAATGAATATAACAGTTAGTTCTAATTTTACGATGATTAGATTAGTATTTTTTGAAAATTTTGGTTTAAGATCTTACTCCGAGTGAGATATACTGAATTTGTTATTATTGTATATAGATGACTCTTAGGGATTCAATCTCAACAAAATTACAAGTAATTAGTGTTAACAATGGATTAATTAAGCAGGTACAAGACATACTTGATGGAAGGGTTTTGGTGCCACACACACAACGCGGCGTGGCACACCTTCCACAACATCATTTGTGGGACGGCGAAGAAGCTGGAGAGATGCTTGGACATTGTACGGGACACCCTGAAATGCGACGTTGTCGTCTTCCATGGCCAAGATGACGAGCTCATTCCCGTTGAATGTAGCCTCAATGTTAAGACGAAGATCCCTCGTGCTCGTGTCAAGGTGATCGAGAGAAAAGACCACCTCACGATTGTGGTTGGACGAGAAAAGTCGTTTGCCAGAGAGCTCGAGGAAATATGGAGGAGCTCATCGTCGTCAAGTGTTAATTAATCTTGATGAATAAATTAAATGTTTTGAAATATATAAATATAGATATAGATATAAAAAAAATGTTTGTGTTCGGAAAAAATGAAGTGAATGATATAAGAAACTTGGGGCTAGAATTGAAGATGGTATATTTAATATTGTTGTATTTTCCTTTAATTTAATTGTTGGTGGCAAAAATTGTCAAGTGTGAATTAGTATGGGAGGTACATATGTAAATCTGTCACTTTTGGGTGGTCAGGTGTACTACACCTTATAATCTTATATATGAGTATTTGGAATATTGTAGTTTCAATTCACCTACAATAAATTTATGAATGATGATGTAATTCGATTTATTATATATAGTGTGTGTGGTTGGTAGATAAGTTAAGATTTTGGGTTTATGTTAAATTTCGGTGGACCATTTTACGGGAGGGTATAGTCCATTAGACTAGGAATCCGGATCACATCGCTCTGATATCAAGTTACGTGTGATCTCTTATGCATGTCATAGATGGCCCACCAGAATTTAACAGTTTATAACAAGTTGGAGATTTAGAGAGGGCTAATTGAAATCGGATTTTTTTATGACTAAATAGAACCAAAATCAAGGTAGAGAGCAATTGTGGAGAGAGATATCAGGAATTATAACACTTGATTAAGGTAAGGTTGGGTAAGGATGTCGTATTGATAGAGAATGAAGAGTTTCAAATATCTAGAGTCCAATTAAAACGATGGAGAGATAGATAAGGATATCATATTCAAGCAATTCCCACATTATTCAAACTAAGGCCCTGTTTTCCTCAAGCATTTTTTAGGAGGTGGAGATGTATAGGACCATTTTTCTTACCTTGAGGGAGGTAGGTAGAGGAGGTGGAGGCGGTGGAGATCTCCTCCATCCCTTAAATGAAGGTTTGGGGAAAACACAACCTAAGTGGTAATTGGCAAAAAGAGGAATGCCTCAATTAGGAAAGTGCCTCTAAAAACTGAAGGGCAAGTTTCACAAGGTTGGTGTTGGTTTTGTCTCGTGGAGACATCTTCATGACTCAGTTTTAAGGTAGGAGAGCTTTGATATTCGGGAGGTGTAATGCAACAAAGATCGCCCTAAGAAGAGTTGGAAAGAAGTAAACAAGATCTTAACTTCGTGACACAAAAAAAAGGCTCGGTTCATGACTGAAATCATTGGAAGGGGAGCATTTGAGTGGGAAGACAAGATTGCAAGATCTTAACTTAATGAAACCAAAAAAAGACTCGGTACATGACCGAAATCGTTGAAAGGGTAGCATTCGAGTGGGAAGACGAGACTGCAGTCTGCAGTTACTGTAGGGTTTGGGGGTTAAGATTTTAGGTTTGGGTTTATGTCTTCGTACGTGCAAGAGAATGGTGCTATTTATTGCCAACTTGTTGCCTATGCTTGTTTTAATTTACCACCGAATAATTTCATTCTAACAAATAATCTCCTAATACTACCAAATAATATCACTTTTAATCACATCTGTTGATCTTCTTAATTCAGTGGTTTATATTTATTAACACGATACACCATAAAGGTTGTATACCAATGATCTATTGTCTATATATACTCCGTATATGCATTGTACTGATGTACTCTTGGGGTTGAACGTGCAATTAAAATGAAATTACTCCCTCCGTCTCAAATTAAATGTCGTTTTACTTTTTGACACGCTTTTTAAGGAGCGAAAAACTCCATAAAATGTTAATTTTTTAATTAATTTTTATATACTTTGATACTTAATAGTAATAAGTATAAGATTATATAAAAAAAAATTAATTAAAATAATAATATTTTATAGAGTTTTTCGCTCTTTAAAAAACGTGCACAAAAAAACAAACGACAATTAATATGAGACGGAGGGAGTATATTTTAAGGTTGGTAATAAGGAATTATAACGTACACGTGCAATTCTATGTGATAGGGAGTAATTTAATTAGTACCATCAATAAATTTGGGAGTTAAAGTAACCATCGAGGTTATTAATCAATGGTACATACATTGGTACTCATTCATGCACGCCCTAATATACCTTTCGCTACAGTTGGCCTATCTAATTATTCATACGGACTATCTAATTAATTTTACCCTCCATTTTTTCTAAATGATTCTATGCAAAAAATATTATTTTATAGTTTTAATGCATTAATTAAAGCATCTCAAATAGTAAAATCTAAAAAAAAAAAAAATTACGCTACACTCTAATAGTTTCTCTATTATACACATTTATACATTTATTAAACAATATAATAAATGCATAAATTCATAATTTAATAAATAAAATTCCAATAACTTAATTAAATCAATAGGCATCAATCAATGAACAAATAAATAGGCATTGGAAGGGGTGAATGTATTTAACTTTATACTGTAGACTCTAACCCTTCCTCTAAATTTAAAGATTTTTTTTTCCGTTTTCTCTCATTTCTCTATTTTTACAAGTTGTTTTATAAGAGCTGTTGGGGTTAAAAAAACTCATATTTTATCTAAAATTCTCCATTTTTCTCTAATTTACCAGAGCTATTTGGGATGCACTTAGCACTTAATAAATATGAAAATGACAATGACAATTGACGTATTTAATTATTTGTGTTAGTTATAAGTTATAACAATGAGATTAAATATTCTAATTATTTATTGTTTGTTTCCTACAACTTTTAGATTATTTATAGAGTAAATATTACACGTTATATTTTCCCAAGGTTGGTAGAACAAACATCAAATATCATACCCCATAATATGTTTGGAGTTGCCACGATATTGGAAAGAAGCTAGCCCTCTCCATAAGAAAGAACATTCCATTTCTTTTATTTATTTATTTATTTATTTCGGAGTATTACTTAAACTAGTTATATTGTATATAAAGATTTGTAAAATATGGATCATGGAGGTTTGTACAAAGATTTGTAAAGTATGGTTATGGATTATGAATCAGGCCCGGCCCAATATAAACCCATCCATGTTCCTGGCCCACATAATAGCGGCCCAATTTTTTCGCTACTCTATTCATCACAATATTCAGTTCCCTAAAATAATTTTTTTTATATAGAAAAAATTTGGATGGCAACACTGGACTAAGAGCGTCAGCATTCATAGGGTTACCCCATCCCTCTCTCTCTTCGTAATATTTTGACACCTCATTCTCCACTAACTCTACCCCATCCTTTAAGAATTTCTAACCTTTATCCCACATCCATAAGTTTACCCTATTACTATTTTTTTAATTTTATTTATACCCCATCACATATTTTTAACCAATCAAAACTTAACTCACTTAATAAAACAAATAAAACACCTTATTTTTAATATTTTTAATAACACAAAAAGGGATGGGGAGTGGGATGGGTTTAACCCATCCCACTAGGGTTACCCCTTCCCCTTTGATGGCATGGGATTAATCCCACACTCATAGGGCTCCCTTTTAGCATGAGAGAGAGAGTGCTATGGGGGAGATGAACCCTATGAGTGTTGATGCTCTAAGTCCGTTGTCTTCTGAGAACATTCTTTCGGATGAGGTTAAAGAATAAGGTTGAAAGACCAGAGTGTTTTAGAAGAGCATTTCCAAAAGAGCAATTCCCTAAAAATATGTTTGATATTTTGATACTTGAAATATAAATGTAATTTTTTTTTAAAAAAAAGAGTAAACATTCTTGTGGTGGTTTTAATCCATGCCTCCTGATAGATTACATAGGGCTCCTATTGTATAGTGGGCTGAAAGCCCGTTAAGGCCCAATACCTTGTAACCTATATATATGTTATATCAATGAATGGAAACCCTCAAGGAGGACATTACAATCAATCTCATGATCTCACACCTCCATTTTTTGCAATATCAAAACATGTTTTAGGGCAAGGAGGAGTAGTAGGTGCTCAAAGACAAAAGACATAAGAGCTTCGACAAAGTCGTGTGGGGAGCAAAGCTTATGACCCTTCATATGTTTAGGTATAGTGATCCGGTTAATTTCGGAGAGCATGTCATTAGTGATGAACTTTTCGACGACGAAGGAGAAATTGATCATACCTACTCCAACTCCAACTATCGACACCCGTCAAGCTGTTGCTAGTGTTGAACTTTTCGAGAATGAAGGAAAATTTGGCTATACCTACTCGACATCCAAAATAAGGCGAAACTAGTTATTGTCTCGATAATCCAAACTAGTCTCTCTAAAGAAGCAACAAAATTGATCTTACAATGCAATCAACAATAAGGAAACCACACCCTGGGAGATCTTAACGATCAAAGAAGATACCAAGAACAGTAGCAACCGATTTAAGGTTGTCAGTATTCACCATTAACATAGGAAAGCAAATTTAACAAAAAATTTATGTTTGATCGACTTTAGAGAACTTTGTAAAATCATCCGATAAATCTTCATTTCGAAGACATTTCTCCTTTCACCTCATTACAAAAATAGTTTAAATTGAGTTTACAATAGATTTATGAAGAAACCAATCGACATTCGACACCCAAAATATATACTCGTAAGACGCAAACAATAATGTTTCACGTTTTAGAGAGGGAAGAATTGGGGTGGTGGTACGTAGCTGTTGGAGGCGTGAATACAGAGAAGGACGTGTCCATGGCGAGGGGCCCCACCCCCACAGTAGTAGTCCATCTAATGCTTGTCGTGGCGACAGCGTTAATCAATCCTGCCGTCCATATTTGACCACGTCATTTCATTCATCACGAAAATATAGTACTCCAAAGCCCTTAACCTTAAGGTGGGCCCATTGAAGTGGGAGTTTTTTTGATTATGAAAGAATTCGGGCGAGCGAGTTCTACCCGATGGCATTCTTACGGATGAGGTCTAGAAGACCAGAATCGTTGTTAATATCGACACCCCCGACAGAGTGGCAAAGGTGTGCAACCTTATCAGCCACTCTATTGCCTAATCGGGGAACATGAAAGAAGGAAACTTCTTTCAAAGTCGATACTAGAATCATTGAAGTGGGAGTTGAGAATGGAGACAAATTGACGTACTCTTAATTAAAACTTGACATTTTATTATAGGACATTTTTTAGGTGTAAAAAATTGTAACTCCTATGTTTCACAATACATGAGATTTGAGATGATAATTTTTATTTAATAATAGATGATCTTTTATATTTTCTAAGTAGTGAATTGTAATAATCTGTACTCTTTTAGTTAATTAAAACTTGTTGTTTTAGAAAGAAAATCTTATTAAGAAAAAAATATCATTTTAGATATTTTATCATTTACTTTACGAAATTACCCTGGTAATAGTTAAATACAGCGGTGGTTAGTTGTAGTTTTTTTTTTAAAAGTTAAAAAATAGAGTAATAATTAAGAGTATAATTATATTTTTATTTGTTTTCTTAGCTTTCTAAAATAATAAATTTAATTAATGGATGGAGTATATCAATATGTCGACTGATTTTTTAAAATATCAAATGACACGTTTAAATACCAATCTCATCTCACTCATACCTAGCCGATGTGAAATCGGACATGACACCTCTCACATCAGCAAAACGTAGAAGTTATAACCACCAAACCCTTCCGACTTACCACGAGGATCGTCTAGTCCGCTATTGTAGTCCATACCGTAGTCCAAATGATCTCATTGACTAAATTGAAATTTCTAATGATTTTCTTATTTAAGTGTTTGTACCTTATAATTTATTTTAATGCTTATCGACCAATGAAATTTAAGGGACCATAAAAATGGACTACGGTGTTGGACTAGACGATTTTCACCGTCCAACTTATAGCACAAACATACCAAATAATTAATGCTCCCAACTCAAAATCCACCAAAATTAAACATAACCCACAAAACCCAATTGAAAATTCTAGGTCTAAGTTTGCCCTATCTTGTAAACTTCCTCTATATCTTCCTAATTTGGGGCCAAACCCTCCAAACTAACCATAACATGAAAAGAACGACTACAATAAATGATGGATTCAGCATCGATAATAAAAACAAAATGGGGAGCAAATAAGATAAAGCCATCTATCCTCTTATGGGAAGAGCGTGATGGATGAATGGGTGTTCCTGCACCCCACAGATGTATGAAATAAGTGAACATGAAATCTGCAAGAGTTTGGACCTCCCAGTAGGGAGGAACCATCCAAATCCAAGGCCACGCAACACCACCACATGATTTTCATTTCAACATCTACTCTCACTACTACTAGTCTCTTGTCAAGAGCCGTAGCCACGTTGTCCTTCTAGACTTGTCAAAATCGACAAATTTGGGCCTCCCCGATAGCTAAGGTTAGAAGCGTCCATGTGCGTATACTATAAGGCCTCCGGCTTATAGTTCAGTAATTCATGACAACCACGTTGTCATCTAGGTTCATTATCCTCACTTGAACAAAACAACAACAACCTAGTACGTTCCCGTCTAGGGCAGGGTCCGGGGATCAAGGTGTACGCATCCATTTCTCAAACAAGCTAAGAGGATGTTTCCAACATACCCATGAATAGAACATAAGAACATATGAGGATAATCGTTGGTAGAAAACATAGTGGAAGAAGGAAGGCAAAGTAGCACGAAAGATGTCTAACACGAGTACTACCACCAATTTTGTCATACTACTTGAGACTTGAGAGTCTACCATATATAACCACAATTAAAAAGCAGCTAGAATACAATGAAACAAAAATAACCTTATCAGTATTTTCTTGCCTTATTGGTAACTATAAAGCCTAATCTTAACCCATACATCTTGGTTTGGTAAAAATAAGTAATCTTATAATGACTTAGGAAGTGATTGATATATGCAAGAAAATATCAAACCAGCATGAAACCTTACACTGATTTATGCAAGATGAAAGTGGGCATTTGAAAGCTTTTTGAGGCACATAAACCCTAATAATTGTATGATTGTAAGATATGAATTGTGAAGTGCTTGAAAGGGGATGGAAGAAGCCAAGAAAAGCCACCCAATGAACACAAAGATTCCCCAAACACAAAACACTAGAGCAGAGGGCATCTGCCCACAAGAAACTGGCAGACCCATCCCTATCATCTCCCCTGGCCCCTCCAATACACCCAATCTGGCCTACTCCCATTTGATTTTTTTCAAGCCCCTTGTTTGGCTATGAGATTTTTCAGTCACCCATATTAAATGTTTATGTGTATATTTTTCAATCTCAAACTTGTCAAGTGGTACCATATGCAAATCTCAAAATTTGTTTACACTAGAGATTTTTCCTATAAGATATGATTAATTGGTGAAAAGAATATAGATCAGATCTATAAGCTAAATAAATATCACAATTTTCATACAAAAATTTCAAAATAAAAATAAAATTTCCAAGTATTTTATTTGTGAAAATACATAATAATTGGAACTATTTACTTTAATCAGAGAAGTGTTTCTCTTTTTATTCAACTTTATAGAAATTTGAAAGAAAATCACAACTTTAAAAAGTTAAGATACCAAAAACAAAATTCAAAAAGTTTACCTTCATTTTTTTTTTTGATCCAAAAGTGGCTACTGCCCTTAATTTATTATTGAATGGGTAGAAGAGTCAAAATAAATACATAAGCTAATGGGGATAGAATTAAATTCAACAAAGTCTGTAGAAATTGAGAAAGTTTACCTTCATTGATTTATTAAAAATGACAATCTAGTCTAACTTCCATATGGAGTTCACACACCCAACAAAAACGACATGACATAAAATTTGTTTTCTAAAAAACATACCTAGAGAGCCAGCTATATACACCATTGAGCCAGTTTTCCTTCCAAGCTGTCCATTGCCAAACCTCCTCTTCACCTCTCCATACACACAACTCCTTATATGCACCACCTCCATCTGCTTCGAAAAACACACAGATGGATCTCGGTCCTGCGATAAGCACGGAGATGAAGAAGTGTAAGAGCAAGAAGAGATTCAGCGATGAGCAGATCAGGCTGCTCGAGTCCTTGTTCAATTCGGAGACGAGGCCCGAGTCACAGGTGAAGAAGCAGATTGCTGATCAGCTCGGACTCGGGCCGCGGCAAGTGGCTATATGGTTCCAGAACCGGCGGGCCAGGTGCAAGTCTAAGCAGATTGAGCATGATTACAGGCTACTGAAAGCTAGCTATGACAACCTAGCTGGTCGGTTCGAGTCCTTAAAACAAGAGCATCATTACTTGACCAATGAGGTAAGACACTAAGTGACTGAGTAGGCTGAATATATATATTGAAATCATTAGCACCCTGAATGAGTATGAGTGCTCACTTGTTTTCTTGTTTCTAACAGCTGGAGAGATTAAGGGGGTTAGAAAGCAAATCACAAGAACCTATGGACTTTGGCGTAAGCCCTTGTCTCAAAGAAGAAAGCAATGATCAAGCGCGTAATGGTTGTTTTGAGCAAGAAGCCAAGGTGCTAACCATGGTAGAGCCCTCATGTGGCTCGCCATTGTCGTCTGGCAACTGCCACAGTTTGGAATCTATTCCAGAGCCAGATTACTTTCTAGAAGGTAACTGTGGTTCGGAATGGTGGGGAAGCTACTGATGTGCATAGAGAATTGATCCAGACAATTAATTCCTTACACATAATCCCCACAAGTGCAGGCCTACTTATGAAACTAAGGTAATTTGGGGATTTCTCTGTTTACTTTGTGGTCATCCTAAGACCTGATAAGAATAGAGAAGGAAAATTTCACAGAGAAGAGCAAGACTGAGTTGAGATTCAAAAGAATAGGGTCCTGCATCAGCCTAGAGAGATGCTATAGTTTTTATTAACACAATCCGGCCGAGGGGAAGAGGCATCTATATCAGTACCAGAGAACAAGCAAATGGTCATTGCTGTGCTACAAATCGTTGTATTTCTTAAAAATGTAGGCAAAGATATAACATAGTTAAACCATATTTTTAAGCAGTGAAGGGCTGGTTAGGCCGTGTAGGTTTTGCAAGATTTTTCCTTCAGTAGAAAGACGTATGTACAATATATCCCTCTATATTTTTCAACAGGGTCCTGCTGACTAAATCAATGGCGTCCTTATGATATAACCAAAGAATAACATGGAGGACAATAGTGCTTGGAAGTACATGTTTAAGGATAGACAGCATACAAAATTTAACAGAAGTTTAAGAATGATCAATGAAAGAGGACAATATTACTTGGACGTACATGCTCTTTAATTGGAAGTACATTTTGCTTAATTAGAAGAACTAGTGCGTCAGAGAGAATTAGATATTTTCTAATATGAAAAGAATGGTAGAGTAAGAAAGAGGCATTTTATTCAAGTATAAGAAAATATCAGAAAGGTAGGCTAAAAGTATTAATCCATAAAAAATGTGGAATTAGATAAACAATAGGAGATTAAGGAGCTTTGCAGCTGCTTGAGGGGTTCATTTAAGTTTTTGTAGGAAAAAAGTAGATAACTTAACCAAACACGCTGGATAAGTTGTAAAAGGCAAAATACAGTGCACTCATCAAAGTGAACACCAGCTTTATACTAAAACTTTTATCATTTTGCCTTTCAGTTTAAGTGAAAGATGAACAGGAAAACAATCTGCAGACTAGCATAAGGTAACAGAATGAGAGCACCTGAGAATGATTCTACTTTGTTAATTTATCCACAAAGAATTGTTCCATATTCAACCTCACCAGTAAAGCAACTAAGCATAATTATGGAACCCAATATATTCATCTGAGTGAACTGGAGGGTGTACAAGATGTGTTTTGAAAAGAAAAAAAATGGAGCAAGAGTGATAGACTATAAGAGTAACAAACCTGATTGTCAGGTGACAAAGCGCCTACAACTTATTTGTTACTTTCATATCTCCGTTAGGCAATGCACCCTGTGCTTGTGCCAGCCGCTTTATGTCCTGCATATGGGCGATAATTAGACAGCAAATTTGTTAGAAACATTTACAAAGGGAATCCAGTTCAAATTGTAGAGGGCTTGCATTTTGCGTGAGTAATCAAGTAAAGGGTTCAACTCTGCTTTCAGTCATATTTTTTAAAGGCAAAACAATTACAAGAGCCGCAGACGAAGCACGAATCTCCCTGTATTTTTCCACCTCGTCTGGGAATGCCTGTTCAAGTTCCTCCAGGAGATGTTTCCTGAAACTCTGCATAGTTCATAAATCGTAAATAACAAAGGAGGTTAACAAGTTATTAATCCAACATTTCAATGACAGCTACGTCATTAAAAGAAGCTGAAATCAAGCTCTAATCCCATCCCTTATTTGTGAGTTCATAAAAAAGTCCCAATGGTCACTCCACACAACTCAAAAGAATTTAACCTCACACGAATAAGGATCACATAAGACGTTAAAACTGAGATGGATCAAGCAAATCCCACAAATCTAGCCAAAACGTATGAATCTGGAACTAACTGCAGAAGTCACACTCGAAAGCAGAAAAAACAGCATCGCTGAATTAAACATCAGGCTAATGAAAATGTCAATACAATGTTGCAGATAACATTGCAAACTGGATTCCAGTAAACATCACCTTAAAAGAGTCGGTTTTCCCCCTGGTGATTTGATTCTTGGCAATACAGCCATTGATAACATCTCTAGTGAACTCATCCGGATTCTTACCCTCGTCAATTAAACTGCACAAAGCGAAAAGCATAGCAAACAAACTAGAAACGTCAATTGCATTTAAAATGCTTAATAAACGAATCCAAAAGGTTCCACCGGAATCTGAATCTTGCACTTCTCAGACAATTTCTCCACATTATCAAGCTCCAACACCAAAGAATTTCTGAATATGCAAACAATTAGAAACCTCAATCTCTCACACATCAAGTTGAATTTTGCGCAATCTCACGAGTAGCTAGGTTCAAAGAGAGGGATAGAGGGGATGATATACAGGCGTTGGAGGAGGAGGAGCTGAGACGAGGCATTGAAAGATGAAACGGTGAGGTCAAGCTGGTGCAGAAGCCCTAGAATATTCTCCGTTGCGGTGATGATCTGTTTCAGATTTCGCTTCGGATCGTCCGTAGAAATCGCTGACGCCGCCTCATTGCTCGCCTGTGGATTTACGATTCCATTGTTTCCGTCCGCAATCGACACCGTGATTCCGCCGGTGTGATTCAACTCCATTGGCTCCGTCTCCGACGCGATGATCGCCACCTCAATCCAGCGGTTCGATTCAGTTGGAATCTTGAAAAGGGTCGTTTCGTTCTGGGCCTTCATTTTGACGTTGCTTTCTATATGGGCCTGACATTGCCGCAGAGTAGTCCAATTGGCCCAAATAGGCATGTTAAGCCCAATAACGTGTATATAATCAAACTAGATTAGCTGTTATTCGAGTGAACGAGGTTTACTTCATCAAATCTTAGTTTAGAATCGAGTTTAAAATTTAAAATGTCTTCATACTCACATTGTATAGGTAAGTTGAACAAGCCCAAACCATATTTTTGAAGGCTCCTCGCCTCATAAAGCAATCATGGCATAGTAACCTCAGAGAAATTGTCTAACTTCCGCAAAATTCTAGTTAATTTTTATTTTGATACAAGGCAAAGATTTGGAGGCGATTAACCGCGGTGAACCCACCGTCCAATGGTGTCCGAACAGACGAGATCAACAATGACAAAGATCCAGGGCATCCGAAATCGTCCTCTCGGTCGACAAACTCAAACTTAAACTTCACTATATTTTTCTTAAAAAAAAAAAAAAAAAAAGAAAAAAAAAGTGGAGTCCTCTTTGGATAAAGCGCATAAAAACATGAAGTCTTATAAATTTACAAGCCCAATTGTGGTTTAAACATGCAACCACAATAAACAAGTCCAAACCCACAATATCATCACTTAGATTCTTAGAACCAAGGGACATAAGGAACAATGAGTTATATTAAAGAAGAGCAACCAAAACAACCTATATCACTATTTATTTTTAAAAAAGAAAGGGCTTTCATCTTGCAACTTAGCCAAGCCCTTCTCAAACTGGCTCCACTTCTGCTCAAGGGTCCCCGTGTAGCCGATCGACATCCGGACGAGGCCAGGCGAGATGCCAGCCCTGGCCTTCTCCTCATCGTTCATCTCGCTGCTGGTGCTGTTCCCCGAGCACGACATGAGCGTCTCGTAGTAGCCGAGGCTGACGGCCATGAGCCCGAACTGGGTCGAGTTCTGGAGGTGGTGCATCAGCCGGTTGGCCCTCTCCTCGGTCTCCATGTCAAGGCAGAGGAGCCCGCCGTAGCCGTAGTCGCTGTTGGATATGGCCTTGAGGAGCTCGTGCTGCGGATGGGCTTCCAGGCCCGGGTAGATCACCTTCAGGCCCATCTTCTTCATCCGCTTGGCGAACTCCAAGGCCCGTTTGCAGTGCTCCTTCATTCTTAGGCCCAAATGGGGGAGCCTCTCCGAGAGCTCGAACGCCACCTTGGCGTTCATTGTTGGGCCCAGTAGCATCAGGGCCCCTTGGTGTAGGTCCATCATTGAGTTCACCAAACTAGCTCTCCCACAAACAGCCCCTGATTATTGAAAATATAAAAAAAAAGGTTGAGGACAAATTGGTCATTTACTCATTTAGCACATGTTATGAATAGTCTATTTTGTGGAAAGGAAAGTGCTATCATATTCATGTGAATGTCTTTTCAACAATAGATGTGGTTTTACTACTTTTTAATAAAGCTATTAAGTACACTTTTCTTCTTCTTCTTTTTTTCCCTATAATTTTCTCAATAATTTTCAAGGGAAAAAATGTTAAAGCAAGAGCAAAATAGATAAAATGACATACTTTTAAATTTGTTTAAAGCTGAATGGAAATCTATTTATGAACTAAGAGAGTATAGGCTTCGTTTGCGGTCATAATATATGGCTATCCAAACAGACCCTATAACTCAAACAAGAATAAAACGCTCATGGATACTAAAACAAGTCGAGGGTTCGAGGCACAAAATGTGACAAGATAGTGGCATAAAATGTGACAAGTTATAAACAATGTACCATGTGTCAAAAAAACTCATGGATCCTACAACAAGTTGCGGGTTCGAGCCATATCCTATCACTTATAAGTTATATAACCAAGGAAAACATATGGTGCAAGAAATGGTCCATTACATTTGTAGTCATCAAGGGTGAGAAGAGAGACATTTTTTGTTAGGTGAAATGTATGTATAGTCCATACAATAGTACAAAAATAATGAGAAGTGGAAGGTTATAAAAGCAAGAGACATGATAAGGGCTTAAGATTTACATAAGGAGCTCCACAAAGCATGGGATAAGGAATCATTTGTCCCACAAGTGGGAAAGTGGGCAATTAGGCCTATATAGGGAGCCCACATTCCACCACTCTTGTTTTGAAGGACATCATCATATCAAGGCAGAGGTTTAGTGATAAGTTCAAAGGAGGGAATCTCACAAATAAGTTAAAACTCCTTTTGATCATATGAGTCGCACTATGAGTTGGGTTGGATTGGATTTGGGATTATTAAAATACTGAGTCACACTATGAGTTGGGATGGATTGGATTTGGATTATTAAAGACCACAAGGACATGGACAAAATTCAGAAATAAACAAGATAAACTAGGGGTGGGCACGGGACGGGACGGGACGGGATTGGGCCGGGATGGGACTCGTCCCGCGAATTTTTTTCGGGACGGGATCGGGACGGGATTGACATTTTTTTTTCGGGACGGGATGGTGTATGGACGGGACGGGATCGGGACGGGACGGGCCTTGTCCCGCATATAAAAATAATAAAATATTATATAAATTTGCAAAGTGAAAAATGCTTTCATAATTCATTATTTAGTATAATATGTTGAATACGGTATTATTCTCAACTATATTATTCAATAATAATAATAATAATAATAATATATTAATACTATTATTAATTCATACAATGATTGTATAATTAATTATAATGTTCAACATATTTGGCTACATTATCTTACTAGATCAGGACGGAAAGGAATTGAGACGAGATTTACCAATATTGTCTAATTATGGATTGATAGTTAGGAAGAATACCGTATTTAATTAGCTATTTGCCTCTTGTAACTCTAAATGGGCGGGATGTGTGTGTCGATCTGATGAGATCCTCTCCATTGACTCAATCTGGAATTTCTGACTTTATGCCTGGTCGTGCTGTTGTTGATGCTGCTCAACGTAAGTGTGTCAAGTATCGAGATTTGTGTACGACGGCTGTTTATGGTTTCCTACCCTTCTCATTCTCTTCATTGGGGGAGTTGGATACAGATGCGGTTGCATTGCTGAAGCGAATTCAGAAATTCTCGGTATCTCAGGATGCTGGGGCTCGTGCTGCACGTTATATTTTTACTAGACTTGGCTTTGTTATCGCTAAAGGAGTGGGTGCCCAGATAGTATCTCGGTTGCCCACTAATTTCTTGTAATATGTTTTTATTATAATAATAATAATAATAATAATAATAATAAATAATAATAATAATAATAAAAATAAAAATAATAATAATCCCACGTTATAATTAAAAATAAAATATAATAATATTACTTATTTTTATTGTTATTATTATAAAATAATTATACTTTACAAGAAAAAAATATAATATGATATAATAATAATATAATAATAATAATAATAATAATTTTATTATAAATTAATATTATTATTAAATTATATTATATTATTATAATATTATATAATAATAATATTATTATTATTATTATAAATTGAAAATTGAAAATTATTATTATAGTTATATATAATATTTGCTCAAAATAATAATACTAATAATATATTATTATTATTCTATAATATTATTATTATAATATTATAATAATAATATTATTATAATATTATAATAATAATATTATTATAATATTATAATAATATTATTATTATAATATTATAATAATAATAATATTATTATAATAATATTATTATTATTATTATTATTATATGCGGGACGGGACGGGATTTGCGGGATCCCACCGGGATCGTCCCGCGTTTCGTCCCGCATAATTTTTGCGGGACGGGATCGGGACGGGATTCGCTATTTTGTCCTAAATCCCACCGGGATCGGGACGGGATCGGGACGGGACCGGGACGGGATCGGGATTTGCGGGATTTGTGCCCACCCCTAAGATAAACATCCACACACATACACATGGTTCTACACACATGCCCAAAAACCCATTGGTGCAACTTGTTGGTAAATCTTTTTAAAACACTTGTATGTGAATATGTGATTTTGAGGGGTAGGTGGGAGGAAGTCACATTAAATCTGTCATGTAAGCCAAGAAAGGGAAATAGGGCAGGACTCATCACATGATCAGCAAAAGCAAAGGGTACCAATTGAATCAATTTGTAAGATCAACCAATACTCCAATAGTGATTTAAACTATCTATTAGAATAATATATATATATATACACAGTATAAGGGATTATATAACATTTCTGAATTTTTATACCTTGAAGGCATAGGTTATAAGGATTAACTAAGAAGTGTTTTCATAATTTTATTACTTTTTCCAAAATTTATGCATTTAAATCTAGAAAATATTTTCACATCATTTTGTAATCTAGACATTGATCTATCTAACTTTTATTTGTGTTAAGGAATCCTTCTTGAATTGTAGTGTTGGCAATTTTCGTTTATATAGAGGGAAAGGACTCGTGGGTGCATAGGTTCCCGGTTTGAGCATCGAAATGACCGCTCTTTATTTACCTATTCAAAGAGGGATGTTTGAAGAGGGAAATTAGAAGGATCCAGAAGATGTTGTTACCTAAATGGCTAAATTACCATAATTCAAGGTCCCACTTATGTAAAATTCCAAGAAGATTCTTCATATAACCCTACAAATTCACCTTCACAGGACACCTCCCACTAAACTATTTCACATACTTTTGTCTCTCAGCCCCTTATCCTAACATGATTTATACACATCAACATAAAAGTTTTCAGTTTATGTAGTTTATTAATAAAATATAGATTTAATTTTTTTTATAATTTAATACTCTAGATTCAAATTAAATGTCGTTTCACTTTTTATTTACGTTTTTGTTTTGCAAACTTATACTGTAGTTTATTTTCAGTGTAACCTTAGATTTTCTACTACAATGTAGACCCACTCAAATTTATCGTGATTAAAAAATAAAATGTCAATTTAAAATCAATTACTCCTAAATCAATTCCTATAAATCGGAGATTCAATCAAAATCCTAAATTCGGAGTACCCAAAAACAGAGAAAAAAACAAAACGAAAAAACAGCAACAGCCACGTGGACGGTAAGCACGTTGCAGTCAGACTCCATAACGAGTAAAACGACCATTAATGGAGTTACCTGCAATGACGTCGGCCCCACCGCTGATGAACTTGGAGATGCTATGCACCACAACGTCCGCCCCAAGCCTCGCCGGCGACAGCACCACGGGTGCAAACGTATTGTCCACGACGACCACCACCCCCTTATCGTGCGCGATCTTGCACAGCTTCGGGATATCCGCGACCGTAAGCGTCGGGTTCGACACCGACTCGAAGTACAGCACGCGCGTGCGCCCCTCCTGGATGGCGGTGTCGACGGCGCCGAGGTCGGTGACGTCGACGAAGGACGTTTCAATAGCGCACGCGCGGGGGAGGAAGTGCGTGAGGAGCGCGTGGGTGCCACCGTAGAGCGTCTGCGAGGCGACTACGTGCCCGGAGGCGCCGACGAGCTGGAGGAGGACGGACGAGATTGCGGACATGCCGCTGGCGGTGCAGTAGGCGGCCTCCGTGCCCTCGAGGGCGGCCATCTGGCGGGCGAGGTTGAGGACAGTCGGGTTGAAGTGGCGGCTGTAGATGAAGAAGTCGCGGTCGGGGCCGAGGTCGCCCGAGAACAGCCGCCCCATGGTCTCCGGCTCCATCACGGTGAACGTTGCGGACGCCTCGATCGACATGTTGACCCCGCCGTGCTCGCCGAACTCGTGCCGCACGTTGGCGAGCGCCGCCACCGGGTCCTCCTTCATGGCTTTCTTGGTGTTGATGTGACGCCGGTTGTTGTTATCGTCGTTGTTGTTGTTGTCGTCGGAGTCGGCAGGGCGTTTCTTGGTCTTGGAGGGGTTGGTTGCGGCGGTGCCGCCGAGGAGGAGATCAATGGGGGTGTTTGAGTGGGTTTGGGCGGCCATGGTCGGAGTTTGATTGTTGATTTGTAGGGAGGGTTTTGAGATCGAAGTTCGTTGTGATTTGGAAGGGGGAAGATCCCAACTTTATAGGAGGGAAAAAAACTGATAAAGGGTCGAGCAATTGAAGATATGTTTTTTTTATTTTTTTATTTTTTTGGGTTTAAAGTATTCAAAATTAGATAAAATTAGATAGATAGATAGACTTATAAAAAATATGACGAGGGATGAACGTGGTGATAATTTCGGTTACATACGGTAGATTTATTTTTTACCGTTGACTATAAATATAACGGCTAATGTTAAGTAGGAATCCTGATAAGGAGTATTTACTTTGTGGGATGAACGTAGTCATATTTTCGGTTGAATTCATGTAGACTTATTTTTTACCCTTTTTATGACAAATATTTTTACCCTTGATCACAAGTATAATAGTTGATGTTAATTAGGAAAAAAACTATGTATATTACATATACATGTATATGTATACTAGGTGTATGGTGTATGTATACATTGATTTTTTTCCCTTCAACTTTGGTTTTCTAAGGTTGAATATAAATAATTCAATCTATCTAATCTAATATATGATATTTGGAAAGATTTTTTTAGATTTGGATGCTTAAATACTAGGAATGTGATTAGAAATATGTTTAGAATGATTTAAAATTAGAAAAATATTTATAAATTTAATATCTTAAGTTATGCCACAGGTGTATAATCGAGTAAATTTTTTACATATGTGCATTGTCCTTCACTCCTTCTATTACGATAAGGAATATATCTTTTATAATAGATATAAATTTCTCAATTGCATATCAGTTAGGACTTAGGAAAATAAAGTAAAACGCTTTTTCTTCAATTATTGTATCCTTCTTATTGTTATTACTTTGATATTTTGCAATAATGTTTTTTTTTTATATTAATGCTGCAAGAAACACAGTTTGAAAAGTGCAAATTAAAGGGATAATCTTGAAATTTGCTACCTTTATAAAGTTTCAGTCCCATGAATACCAGTACAAAACTATAATTTCCCCAAAAAGGATAAAGAAAATTGGAGCATTGTATGTTTCTTCGTCTTCTGGATAAGATCTCCAACTATTTGTGAGCAAGGAGTAATTAAAAAAAAAATATCTTGCCTAAAGCAAGAAAAAAGGAAATCGCCAATAAACTATCACACAATTTTCATATGCTTGAAAACTACTAATTAATTTAAAATGCTTTTTATATGTATTAAAGTAGATTTGATTTATTACAATTTTTAAATGCTTAATCTATATCCTTGTAGTATATGCTAAAAAAATCTGTAAATAATTAACCTGACCAATTAATGTTTTTTTCTTTTTAAATCACAGTCCAACTCAATCGGACTCAGCTATATATATGCTTTACATTTAAATTAGGTATTGTGCAGTCCATCAACTAACTATGTTTTCTTGAGTATTCCAACTTCGAATCACTACCTTGGCGTGAAATATAATACCACAAACACTACATCAACTAATTAATTAATGGTCTTTGTCTTTCTAAAACCATGTATTCGAAAACTAGATAATGATATCGAAATCCTATAACTGGTTGTCTAATCTATATATAAAAAAATATTTAAAAAACAGCTAAATCAATTAATATTGTAAAATATTGATAATGTCTGAAAACTTAATCCCTGTCCGTAGAAAATCCGATCCCGTAAAAACCTTTTTAATAGTACTAAGTTAAATTCGTGTGTATCTCAGAAAGTGGAATGTTATAGGGATGAGTTATAAAAAAAGAGTAAAACCAAACTGAGCCTTGTAGAGGTGAATGTATTGGGGATCAAAACCTATAAAGTATCTGGAGAAAAAAAAAAAAAAAAAAAAAAAGTGTTGCTAGATACACCACAAATCACAAGGTTAAAATTGGGACGTGCAAGCCTTGTGTCTAATTAATATTTTTTTAAAAAAATTAACCCCTTTTAATCATGCACGTCCGTAAGGACGTGCATGATTTGGGGTGTATATAGCCGAACGTCCGTAAGGACGTGCATGATTTGGGGTGTATATAGCCGGACTGGAAAAAAAAAAAACTATACTTCCTCCAAATTTTACGTTCCCTGTTGTGCTAAGATTCACACCCTTCTAACCTCTAATGTGTTCCTTTAATTTGTTGTTCTTGCATTCTACCACTAAGATCAGTTCTTCCAATCTCTATTCAAAATGGCAGCGGGATGGGCATGCCCATATCCTAATAAACCAACTTGCAAAGCCATTTTAGTCTGCTTGACTTCTGTAAGGATGAGCAAGCTATGGCAAATTTGCAATGAATTTGGCCAAAAAAATGGGGATTGTACAAACTTCTAAGAGAAAATGATTTTTGCCTCTTTTTGCTCTCTTCCTTCCTCATTAGCAGTTGAATATTGACCCATTAAGGATCCTTTATTCATGCATTGGCATTTGGCAGTAATTCAAGATTTACACTCCTTCATTCGACCTTATTTTGAATCTCATTTACCTTGGTTTCCTGATTTCTGCAGATGAATTTGGATTTCACAATGGGGACTGGGGAACTTAATCAGATAATCAGATTGTTGGTCAGCCAGGTGCCATGCTCTGATGATGCAGAGCGAGAGGACAGAAAAGGGCAGACACATTTCTTAAATGTAAAGATGCATCACATCACTTTCGGTATATAAAAATACAATGACAATGGAATGTTAATCACGCTCGAAATAATCTTAATTAGTCTTGATGTGCACCATGACGCATCACTTTTTTCCACAGGAGCGTGCGGATCAATATAATCCGCATACGGGACCCATCATGGTGCACAAGATTATGTTCAGATGGTGCATAAATAGTATATCGATGTACACGTGTAGTATGTACAATGATATTGAGTTGAGTAGATATGCATATACCTTCATATGTTGCTGTGTACCGTTTCAAGAATGTGTTGTTTTGTACGGAGTACTTTTTTATTTGAACACACAACTTGATTCAATAGAGAAGGAAGAAGAATGTATTTAACACACATGTATCTGAAACCTTCATAGGGGGTTCTAAGAGCTAGAAACCTACAAGCATAAGGTAAATACATGAAGTGTCATCTGGTAATCAATGGTGTGGCCAATTCAATTATGTCAACTGATGGTGTACACAATGTTTCGGAATCGGAAAGAATTGGGAGTGTAGATTGAATGGGAGAAACTAAACCTCAATAGGGATAAAGTCCTCTTTTTGATGTTGTGGTAAGGGATTTGATAGGCCAGATGAAGATGGGTCTGGAGATGGTCTTCTCTCTAGGTGTTGCAAGAAGTCGATTACAAACGGGTCTGTCCATGGTGCCCCAACCGGTCCTTCTGCCCCGGCTACCCATCCTAGATGGCCACCCTTGGGTGTTACTATCAGTAGACAATGCTCATTTTCCTGATAAAAGTGACCAAGATTAGGAAAGGTAGGTAAGTAGAAGGCTGACTTAGAGAAAGGGTAGGGACAGTAACACCCCTTCAGTTTGGTTCATAGACATATACCCGTGATGCTTCATAGTGTAGCATTTTATAGGAACTGAAAACTAGGGTTATTTTTCTCCTCTTCTCTATTTGAAGAAGCAAGGGACCATAGCCTATTGCTCAAGGTCGAGGTTGTAAGCTATTGTCTATTGATCTTCAGTCTAATCTTTTACAATTATAAGCCTCCTATAGTTTGTAAAGAAAAGAAGGAGTAAAGAAGGAAGCATGAAAAAACTTGTTCAATAACATACCTCAATATCTTTGCGCGGAATGCCCCTAGCTGGTGCAATTGGATCATTTGCAGCCTGTATAACATTCATAAGATATAAACAGATCACTTAGACCCACAAGATAACAATACACTAGAGCGATTTACTGACATACGGAAAGATGTATTTGACTAGAAAGAAATTGATGCAGACATCAAAAAACACCCCACATTTGTACACGAGGACAAAGATAAGAATTATAGTATTTCATATGTGCATTGTTAAGCACCAAATCAGGTTATGGCCTCTAGGTTTGTCATGCATAGATACAGTTTCAACCCTCGCCAAGCTGAACTGCTTTACAATAGAGTTAAGCAGTTAACTTTTTTAAAACATCACAGATCAGAAAAAACTACCTGGATGCAAAGTAATGGAGTACAAACAGATTTTATGGAATCTGAACTGCTTGAATTTGAATAATAGTCATCTGCTGACTTGAAACCAAAAGATACTGCAAAAGTGGAACAAGTCAACTAGTGGATGCATCATACACAATAGACCTGCATGCAGAGTCATAGAACCACCACTCAACCCACCTCGGGTCAACCCTTCATCAAAATCCTTGACTGTCTTTGCATTTGCTGCCATCGGTATGTTATATTCACCTCCTATGTCTTCGAATAGAGTTACATGTCTGCACAAAGTGAAATCACCAATCGCAGATTCACAATCTAGAAAAGCAAAATGTCAAGCCAATAGAAAGTAAATAATTTATCATGTGTGTTTCAATTTCTTTATTAATCCATCACAAGGTAATGCCAACTTGACCATTTGAGGGAAGAATCAGTCCTTTCTCTGTCACTACCTTTTGAATATCTTACGAAGTGCACGAGCAAGAGATTTGTCATAGACATTATTGAAACCCTTCCGGAAGTCCTCATCTGCAATCAGCAGATTGAAAGGATTACACATTGACACAGCTCCAGAAAGGAGACACTTGTGTGATTCCTGAAAAAGAAAATTGGACAAGGCAAAACTGAGCTTTTTTATGGTTCAAATAAAGGGAATTGGGTCAAAGTATCCATTAGTATCTGCAAGAAATACAAAGATGCCATCACTACACGATCTAAGATTCTAAACAACCAAACACTCCTAGAAGGCTAGGATACAAAAGCACTCAAATGCCTGAAGCTGATCAGATACATTCAATGAGTAGTATCTGAGTGTCCAATTCAGTAGCAAACACTTGTGTAGAAATGGAGATTACAACATGATCCATGATATCAAGTTATCAACGTACATTGCGAATTGTAATTATCATTAAGAAGAAAGCATACATAAATAGTGGAAACACAATAAAGAAAAAAAGAATGTCAAAAGGAAAACTAAAATAATACCTCGCCCAAGTACCGAACAAGAATGTTAGCTCCAAGAGACCAACCAATGGCATACAAATTGGCTTTGGGATATCGACCAGAGACATGTCCAACAACTTGACGAAGATCTCCGGTGAATGATGCCGAATAGAACTGCAATTTTTATTCGCAGAGTTCTCTTTGGAATAAGCACAAACCAGCCACTGCCAATTGATTTTGGGAGTTCAATTGCTATAAAGAGATACCTGAGGTGTTGTGACTGGACTATCACCACATCCACGGCTATTGAATACCACCACTCTCCACCCTTGCTTCCTCACCTTCAGCAGCATATGCCTCACATAAGTATCTCCACTGCCTCCCGTCAGACCTGGCTGCAATGTTACACTAGTCAATTTCACTGTGCTCAGTTTGCCAATGACGTAGATGAAGCAAATCAGACGATTTGATAGTTCAATACTTCAATAGTCTCATGAACTAGCTGAGTTTTAATCAGTATACTGAGAAAATTGAAAGATTCAACAGATCAATGGTCTTATGAACCTGCTGGATTTTAAGTAGTACTTCGTATACAAAGCAAATCTGAAGATCCAACAGTTCAATTGTCTTGAGAGTTGGATGATTTTCACAGCATATATCAGCTAAATAAAAGATTCGTCGAATAAATTGTCTTAATAACTCGCTTATTTTGAAGCGATTATCAATTTTCCTATTCACTATACTAGTAAGCTCAAGAGAATCACCGTTGCCAGCTCCGAAATCGGAAATACTGTCTTATAAACTAGCTGAATCTTAATTAGAACTTCGAGCAAATCAAACGATTCAATAGATCGACTAATCGGTATACGAAGCAAATTAAATGAATCGACGGCACAAATTTCTGTTAAGAACTAACTTAATCTGAAGCGATTATCAATTGTCAACATCAAGCAAAATCACCGTTGCTAGCAACCAAAGAACGAAAGCGAAAAGTTCAGTTAGAGTAAACCGACGCTTACAAGCAAGATAACCACGGGAGAGTCGGCCGGCAACTGGAGATCTTCACCAGCGACCCAATCGAGAGCAACGGCGCCGTCATCGGGAGTCCTGAGACACTCGCGCCGGTACCGAACCTCGGGAAGCGAGCGGAAGAGCGCGGCGAAGATCGTCTCGGCGTGACGGTTCCATCCGATCAAGGGGAACGGATCGTAGGGGCGGTCGAGGTTCTTGAGAGCGGGGAGGAAAGAATCGCGCGCCCCGCCGAGGACTTCAAGAGACGAGTGGATGGTGTAGCGTTTCTGGTGGCCGGAGTCGGTGGACATCGGAGTGCCGGAGGAGGCGGCGATGAAACGCGGCGAACGGCCGCCGGAGGGGAGGAGTTGGGAGAGGAGAGGGAAGTAATGGGAGTGGCAGCGAGCGGAGGGAAACGAGTGTTTGGCCATTGGCTGCAAAGTGGCCACATGCTACAGCATGGATTATAATGACGCGTATCACGCACACGGACGTTTTTTCTTTCCCCGGAAAGTATGAACGGTTCGGTTTGCCTTGCTCATGCTGCTGGGTTACGGTTCGGTTGAGCTCGATTTACCTAATTCGTGACTTTTGTTAAAGGTTTATCACTAAGACTAACTCCAATGCTATGGTGCAAATGCTTAAATATGCACATTTTGATTCAAAATGGTTCCAATGGTTACTTTTGAGTGCTTAAAATGTGTACATTTGCACACAAAGTGCTCAAATATGAGCACTTTACCTCCTCATGTGCAAAAACTTTTTATCACTTTTCAATAAAGTAAAGTCATTTCTATTGTTTGTTTTTAAATTTTTTCTTTTCCTTTTTAATTTAATCATATTTACTTAGAGATAGGTGTATATAAAATGCACATTTAACCAATGGAGTAAAACATCAAAAAGTGATGTGCATTTTTAAACACCTTGTGCAAATATGTACATTTGCACACTTAACCATTTGAGTCAGTCTAAAGATGAGTTCCTCGTCATAAATAAAAAATAGATGGTTCAACTCGTCGTCACTTTTGTGATATTAGGCTCAATTTAGCAGAGCCTAATGTCCCCAACTTCTTATGCTTCCCTTACTTTTGGTAAATAAATATCAGTCATTCGGAGTTCAAACTAGAGACTTTGGGGACTATTCCTAAGTTCTTTCCGACTAAACCATGCTTCTCTATATCGTCTCAAAATCCATTCCATCATTTATCATTTTTTTTCCAAATTTTTTTTTTTTTTATTCTGATGGTGAGGAAGGAACATTCCGAGGGCAGAGTTTTCTGGTAATACGTAGCTTTTTGAAGCTTTTGGTTTAAATATTTTATATTTTTAATAAGTTAAATATAGTTTAATTAGGTTTTGATTTTTGAAATTAGATTTTCAGCAACTAGTTACCCCAAGCTTTTCAGTTTTTTTTTTATATTCACAAATTTATTCATTTACTCATATCTCATCAATTAGTTTGTATCAGTTACTCTATCATATGATTTGTCAAACACTTTAATCCATCAGTTTCAGCTACGCTACCTCATCAACTACGTGTTACCAAACAGACACATATGTTTTCTCTGATGCGCTTGTGTTCCTATGCACTGTTTGTATTGACGATTTTCCGTATACCGACTTGATCGGCCATCAAATTTCAGGTATGTCTGAACTCGATTTTTTACCTAATAAAAAACAGACACATAGGTGAACAATAAACTCTTAATTGTTTTATGATTTATTTATGTTTTAAAAAAACACTCATAATAATTTTTAAATCTTAAAAATAAATAAAAGCTGCTTTAATTTATTTTTTCAACTTCAACTATATTATAAACTCGTATTCATGCACATGTATAATAATGGACTTTATAACAATTGAGTAGCTCGCTCTAAAAAAAAATTGCATTCATTATTTTACTAAATACGGAGTAGTAAGTTAATGTATAATTTGCATGAGTATACCAAAAATAATGAGGCTTTGCAAAAATAGCAGTGTTATATGATAATTTACGTAAATAGGGGGAGGAAATGACATTGTTGCAATTTTTTTTAACCTTTTCTATAGGTAGCAGGTGGTGGCAAAACTGCAAAAGAGAGAGAGGGGGGAAGCATTAACTGAAAAAAGGAAAAAGATAGAGGAGCATTTTTTTTTATTAGGAATGAATTCGAGTGAGCAAGCTCTACCCGACAGCATCCTTACGGATGAGGTCAGAAAGACCAGAATTGTTGTATATATCGACTCCCTTGACAGAGTGGCAAAGATGTGCAACCTTATCAGTCACTCTATTGTCGTTTCAGGGAGCATGAAAGAAAGAAACTTCTTTCAAGGTCGATAGTAGAGTTTGGACATCAGATAAAATAAGTTCAACTTCCGAGGGGCATTTAGTGCGCCTTTTAAAATGATTTATGATTATACAGGAGTCGCCCTCGATATGAAGTTTGTCAACTCGGAGTCTCATAGCGTGTTGGATCCCTAATTTTAAGGCAAGCGCTTCAGCTTTGATGGCGCTTTGCTTTCCCAGTTTTTGATAGCATATGGTGATAGGTCTACCTTCCCAATCCCTAATGATAGCTCTGCAGAGCTATCCGAATTAGACAAGGTAGAGCCATCAAAAATTTAATTCTAAGGTTCTGTTGGTGGTTTTCGCCAATCTGTTTCCCGGTTTATGTGTTTTTTTTTTTTTTTTTTGATCAGATTATGTGTTTCTTCTTTGGGTACGTAATATGTTGTGAGCGAGGCGCAATAGATAGAGGAGCATTAAATGCAAAGGAGAGATGGGCATGCTCACTAGTTAAATTTTCAAGGGGGTGCTATTTTTGCAGGTTGTTGGTATATTCAATAGCATTCTCTCTTAATGTATGAGTATATTTTAAAATTTTATTTAAATGAAAGTTGAGCTCGGTGCATTGGAAGTTAAATTTTGTGAAGTTTATAAAGTTTTCCACGATGTTGTTATATCTTGAATTTGGTAAATAGAGAGCGGTCATATTTGAAAGTCAAAACGGTAACATTTGAGTATTACCAGCTGAGATCCTTTCCGGCTCGTCCATCGAAACATAGTTATGATGTTGCTATATCACGAGCAAATAAAGTGTTCTATAACCTAAATAGCACATGACTCAGTTTACGGTCAACTCGACCCTAGCTTCATTAAGCTAGGGTTATTCAAAAGTCAGCCTGAGCGGCTTTATGGGATTGAACCAACCCTAAACCAAAGCTTAGATGTTGGTCGGGTTCGGTTCAAAGAATTCATAAATTCAAGCTTTGGTCTAGTTCGTGTGGTCCGATCTAATCCGGTTTTGAAATAAATAAGCCGAACTTCATGGATCCTAATCAATGAGATATCAGGCTATACCGAGTATAACGGAAGCTCCACAGTGTAGATCTTCCGTTATATTCCCTCTGTTTCAAAATAAAAGTCGTTTGTCTTTTTCTGCACGTTTTTTTTTTGAGATAAAAACACTATAAAATATTATTTTTTGATCAATTTTTTTTTAATAATTTCATACTTAGTAGTTATAAGTATAAATTTATCAAAAAAAATTCATTAAAAAAATAATATTTTATATAATTTTAACCTCATAAAAATGCGTGTAAAAACTTTTATTATGAAACGGAGGGAGGGAGTACTCTGTATTCCACACCGCGCAGCCTTCTCTTTCACGCCAATTGTTTTTTGTTTCCCCAAATGGAGAAATGGACACATCAGCTGCGATCAAGCTACCCTAATGGAGAACATGAGCAGAGATAATTCAGGCCAAATGGGTCAATTCGGGCCGAAAGATAGGGCCCGGTCATTTAGTAGAAGTTAATTAATACAGTACTTAATACGAAGTACAAAAATTACACAAAACCAAAAATACAAACCCTAAACACAAAACAAACAAACTATTAATTACTACACAATCTGCATTGTCGATCATCTACTTACTTATCTATCATACATCACAACTAACAAAAATACAAACCAAAAAAACCCTGCTTTCCGTCTCTTTATCAACACAAATAAACTCATTATAAACAGTAATCTAAACGACGAACCCTAAACAAGGCCTAATCCTTCCAACACAAAAGCATAAGCACACACCTTTGAAAAATGTAAAGTCTTGACCTCTTCTCCTTCAAAGCCCTAGACTTGGGCACCCAATTTAAGGGCCTGTTCTGCCTTCTAGCCATAATGCTCCTCCCTTTGCCTCACCAGAAGTAGCTAAATCTGCAGATGCAAAATTTGAATGAAAAAAAATAAAAGAAGGCAACCAAACAAGGCCTCAGTTATTGATCTCTTACTAAGATCAGAAGGGTACATTATTCATACAGTGAGGGTTACATTACTCACAGGGGTTTTGTGTCCTTTTTCTTTTTGTTTTTCACCTAGCTCCATTCTTTATTGGAGTTTCTGATTCTTGCTTTTTCTTGTGTTCCCCTCCATCGAACAGTGCACATAATAATCTGGTGGTGCTCCGATGTGTCATGTGGTTAGTCTAGCTAGCTAACCTGTACGTCGACACAAATGTCGAGACTCGAGAGAGCGTCGACTTGTCCCGCTTCGAGAACAAGTTATATAGAAACCTGAACAACGTAGAAGGTTGATAGACTATACACTTGTTTTGGAAGTAGAGATTATATAGGGTAAAATCCACCTATGGTCCCTGAACTTTGATCAAATGTTCAAACGGGTCCCTGAACTTTTTTTTGTTCACTGAAGTCCCTGAACTTTGATATTTTGTACACATTTGGTCCTTCTATTAGTAAATTCGTTAAACAAGTGTTAAATAATGACATGAAATCAATGTATTTTTGTATATTAATGGCATGAGTTAGGTTATACACATGTAATTGCTTGGTATTTGTTTTCACTAAAGTACAAAAATTATATTATATTAAAAATACTTTTTTAAACATATTTTTTATAATAAAAATACTTTCTATTTTCCAACTAATTAAATGGAATAATTTTATGATGATATTTTATTTTAAAGTATTTTAACGACCAAAATTTTCTTATTTAAAAAATAAAATAAAATGTGTTTTGTTAAAAAATAAATTCTACTTTGTTATAAAAAAAATAAACTCTATTTGTGCTAACAAAATAAACTCTATTTTTAATTAAATAAGGAAATTTGGGAAATTAAAATACTTTAAAATAGAATTTTATTGGAAAATTATAACATTTGGTCAAAAAACAGAAAGTATTTTGATAAAAATATATTTTAAAATATGTTTTGTTTTAAGAAAATTATATTATATATGATGATTTTTTAGAAGAAAAAAACTTAATTTTTTACTTTAGTAAAACAAATATCGGGCAATTACATGTGTATAACATAACTCATGCCATTAATACAAAAATATATTGATTCCGTGTCATTATTTAACAAATTTATTAAAGGAAGGACCAAATGTGTACAAAATCTCAAAGTCCAAGGACTTCAATGAACAAAAATAAAGTTCAGGGACCCGTTTGAACATTTGATCAAAGTTTAGGGACCATAGATGGATTTCACCCGATTGATATATATGCGATGGAGTGTTTTTTTTATAGCTTTTATTAAAGGAGGTGCTTGATTGGTTAACGATTTCCAAGAAAATATCCCCTTAATTAATAGAGATATGACATCATAAATGAGTGACTCAACGCAAAAGATATCTTAGACACGACGTTATACATCGCGAGCCCTATATCGGGTAAAACTATGATCAACGTTTTTCGCTAATAGAACAAAACATAAGGATCGCGGTCAGTTTTCTGGCACTTACAAGCAAACCACCAAAGCAATCAGGCCTCGAATGCATTTTCGCACCGTCGAGCAAAGGCAAGCAGCTCGCTGGTCAAGTACCTCACCGCAGATACAACCACGTGTAAACACCCAACTCTCTGACATGAGGGCATGCATTACACGTGTCTTCTGTCAGCTGACCACGAGGTCATCAGCCAGCTACTCGCTTAGCACCCCTATAAATACCCCCTTGAGTACTCAAGGAAGAGATCCGATTTTAGAGAGAGAGAGAAAGAAGAGTTCAGCGATTCTCCCTGATATAAAGTCGTTGGAGTTGAGTTCTTGAAGTTTTTGATCGGAGAAGAACGTATCCAAAACAGAACACCATCTGAAGAACTTTCTCTAAAGACGACGATTGAATAGTGATTACTCGAACGCGAGTGAGCTACATCGCGAGGATTAACTTGACCCCTAAAGCACCAACTAAATAAGAACTTGTATAAGCACCCATTCTAGTTGGCCTCGGTAAAGATGAGTTTCATCTATTGACAAGATAAAATTTATGTATTTACGGTTTGAGTCGTTTTCATTTTTAACAAAATAATTATGGAACGTGTTCTCATTATTAACAAAATAATTGGGGATTGGTTCGAGAGATCCTCTGCACCGCCTACGACTCCAAAGTCCACGACCCCAGGCCGCCTCCGCTGGCCACCACGAGCGCGTCGGGATGTGCGAGGTCTGCGATCAGGCCCCCGCCGACGCGGATGCCCTAAGTACCTCCGGCCTGCGACTGCAATCACAAATTGTAAATTCAATCTTTGGATGAATTTCAATCCAAAAACACGTTTTTCTTAAATAAATACACGATTGTTAGTTCGATTAATTTCATATCATGTTGATTAATCAATTTGATCATTGGGATTGACGACCGCTCACGAAACCAGTTAATTATCTCCCAGAGTTGAATTCGATCGGGCCCTCTTCGATCTTGGAAGGATTGATTAACAATTGAGCTAGCTAATTAATTAAGCAAGACACATACACACAATCATGGCAAGTGCTACTCTGATTAGCCATGGCGGATCCAGGATTTTCGTCAAGTGGGCTGAAAAACATTTATTGCTAAGTTGCGAATCGAGATCAATGTTAATATCAAGAATCAAATTCACTATAGCCATTTTTTAAGCTAGATACTCACCTTAAATTGTTGGGTTTTTTTTACCGGTTTCAATTTAATTATAAGTATGGTTATTTTTAGGTTAAGTCGAATTACTTTGTATTTATAATATTTTTACAACTGAGTTTCACCAAATCCAATACCCTACATCACAACAAAAATTCTAAATACTTGAATATAAGGTGAAGAAGCAGAGGGTCAATTAAGGGATATTGATTGCTTCTAAAGCTTCTTGAAATTCATTTGTCAGTGTTCGGAGGATTAAGCTTTTCATAAATTGCTCACAATTTAAACCCAGAAGTTTGGTATTATGTAAAGAGTTTGTTCCGATTTTTTAGTGAATATAATCTATAAGATAAGGAATACTAACCTTTTCAATTCAACCTTCAACAAATTTAGATTTGAAAATTGGGAATTTGAGACTCACTTTTAGTGGGAGGGAAAAAAGTGAAAGGAAGGAGGAGGGCTGCAGTACAGTTGCGGGGAGGATTGGAGGAGGAGCAACCGGTGTCACCGCCACGCCGGAGAGGAGCAGCAGGGGCTGGGTGCGGTGGTCGGTGCCAAGGCCGGCCGGAGTGGAGCTGGCTGCGGCTCGAGTTCGCTTCCGCTACCTATCGCTCATGGTTAGATGTTCATTTGTCTGCCTAAGAAAATGGAGGGTTTTTGATGTTTGGAAAAAAAAAAGTGGAGTCGATGAGATTCGAACATGGGTTTTCACACTCAATTTAAAAATCCTTCCCCAAGCCCCGTGTCTGTACCGCTGAGCCAAGTTAACTTAGTCGATGGTATTGATTAATTATTCGATGGTATCGATGGATTATTCGATTGTGCTACAATATTATTTATTTACTTATGTCATCTTAACAAATAACTAAAATTTATTCGGTGGATCGCCGGATTATTAGATGGTATCGATGGATTATTCGATGGTGCTATACTATTATTATTCAATTACTTATGTCATCTTAACAAATAACTAAAATTTATTCGATAGTATCGTTGGGTTATTCAACGATATCACTTGATTATTCAATTGTATCGCATATTATTTGATGGTACCCCAATTTAATTCACCCATAAATAAAACCCACTAAAATTATTCTACATAGGTACGAATACATTTATCCTTATAAATGAATAAAACCAATTTACATTCAGGATTATGCAAATATATCAAGTGATTATTGAGTTGCATAGGAAGATTATTCGATTGTATCGCTACTTTATTCATTGATCATATAGAATGACAATTGTTCCTATATTCTCACCAAATGACACCTTCAAATCTTTCGTGATCCACTGATATCATCGGATAATCCATATTTACCATCGAATATATTATATCGTTATCATCGAATACCTCACATTTCACTTATAAGTGCAATTGACACAACTCGTAGAGGATTTCCTTATTATCTATGATAAATCTATCGATACAAAAGAATAATCTCACAATACGGTCGAATAATTTAGCGATACAATCGAATATTACACATTGTAATTGTGGGGGAATTTGCCAAAATATTTGATGGTATATCTTATATATTCGATGGTATTAAAAGATTATGCAATGATATCACCAAATTGTTTGATGGTTTACCAATGTCATTACTTACAACACCTTACAATGGAATGTACAAATTATGTTTGGGTTATTCTATTGTATAGCAAGATTATTCATTGATACCGGTAAATTATGCAATTGTATGAACGGATTATTCTATTATATAGCAAGATTATTCATTGGTATCTCTACACTTAATTGTTATAAAATCCACCCATACGTCATTTCGCCTTTTGCCATATACCCTTCCATCAAATGCACCACAAGCCATGTACCACTCATATACTCATAAAATCACTGCCCAACAACAAAAAAACCCAAATTCTCCCCTACAATATTCCAGATTTTAACCCATTGATGAACTATCTTCCCCATGTACGAACTCAAAGAACATAGAAATCCCAAATATCAACCGAAAACAAAGATTTTGCCCCTAAAAATGTCACATACAACAACAAACCCCAAATCCGTTCATTACAATCAACAAACTTACCCATTGATGCACTAAAATGCTTCGGTTGCCCTGGTATGCCGGATCGCATCTCCAACCTTCAATCAATCGCAGTCGCCGACGAGGATTGCTTCAGATGGGTGTAGATGGGTGTTTGTGCTCTTAACCCGCCGTTACCCTGCTGGTCGGACAATCGGTCGCAAAAGTCGTCCTAGCTCGGAGCCACAAGGATTCGCTCAAGCGCCACCTTAGTCCGATCAAAACCCTCCCCGTTCGCTTATCGCCGAATCGCCTCACCTTTTGTCTCTCTCCTCTTAAACCGCTGTTACCCTATCAGTCGGACAATCGGTCGCAAACGCCGTCGTTGGAGCCACAAGGACAATCGGTCGCAAACGCCGTCGTTGGAGCCACAAGGATTCGCTCAATCACCACCCTAGTCCGATCGAAACCCTCCCCGTTCGCTTATCGCCGAATCGCCTCAACTTTTTTCTCTCTCCTCTATGGTTTGAAAATGCCGATTGTTGGGTAGGGATTTGGAGTGGGTAGCACACGCGCAGGGTAATGTGATGATGATGGTTTTTTTTTTCCATTTTAATTTCCAGTTAATCAATATTGCGAAAAAATCACAGCAATCCGATTCATCTAAATCAATGGCTAGGATTTGTGTACATATGATACACGTTAAGGGCTGAATACACATGATCTATACTCTCTCTCTCTATATATATATAGATTATAGATGCCTCGAAGAACATTATATTACAAGTATTATTTCACCCAAGTTTCGATGTCGAATTTGATGTAATATTAATTATAGATTTAGGGTTAGAAAAGGAAAAATAAATAAATTTATATGTTTTTATTCATAAATCACAATAATAAAATAAATAAACAGTATACTATATTGTAAATGGGTGGTGGGAGTTAGGGGGTGATGGATGATGGGTCGGTGGAAAAAAACATAATCCACATCCAACCCGGTCCATCACCCACCCATCCATCTTCCACTTTTCACCCAACTTTTTTTTTCCCGGATTTTCACCCACTTTTTCGGGTTGGATGATTCGGGTTCGAGTCGGGTGTTGATGAAATTATCATTCCCACCACAAGGGAAAACCATAAACAAGGTGTACGAGACAAGCTGGATATGCAAAATAGTGACAAAAGGATGGAGTAGATAAGGAAGAACAATTAAAGGCGGATGAGGAGATAAGATCTGGACACAACCCAACAAAAAGCCAAAAGGCCAAACCAAGCACTTAGGGCTTGTTTGGGATGAGTATATATATATAGGCTATGGGTATAGAAGGCACAATATCTATATACTTGTTTGGTATATTCATCCCAATTAGTATATGGATATCAATCCTATGTCCCTATATACAAATCCAAGGGGATTTTTTAGTTTTGGATATCTCCAAAAATTGGGGGCTATAGGATCTCTTGAGGAACGTATGAATGATTGGAGACTTCTTCTCCTCCTCCTCCATCTTCTTCTTCTCTAATCTTCTTCTTGAATCTGTCACTTCTGTTTGAAATTTACACCGTCACTTGCACTGTCACTTCTGCTGGATTTTGCCTTGCATCTGTTTGCATATGGTTGAAATTTTTGCAGAAATCTATCAGTTCGATTTATTTTTTTGGAAATTGAGGGCTTGTTTGATTCGAAATGCATATGTTCTCCTTCTTGTAAATTAGGAACGAGCTTAGGCATTCTATTTGAATTTTTGACCCTAAAGGCATCTGTCCAAATTCTATTCAAATTAGGATTCGAACATTAGGGTTTCCTTTTGGAGCTTAAGAGCTCATGGAAGGAGGAAAAGAGGAAGATTATGGTGGAAAGTAATTGCATAATTGCTACCTTGTTGGCAAAGAACGAGGCCTTAGATAAGCATAATAGTATGTTAGAGATGGAGTTTGACGTCCGAATGGCATTGAAGCAAAGAAGCAAGAAGCGTTGATTGAGGAGAAACATTAGGGTTTGCATCAGTTGAATGGAGGTATGATTTTTTTTAATTGTGATATCTATATACCATTTCCAAACAGCATATATAAGATATATATATCAATCTTATACCTATACCCAATACCAATAGCTTGATATCTATATCTCATACCCATAGCCTATATATTCTATATCTATATACCCTTTCTAAACGGGCCCTTAATCTATATCTTCACTTCTTCCCTCTCACTACCATAAAAATGAGGCAACTCTTTCAGCTTTTACTAAAACCTGAGGATGATTCTCGACCGTCCGATTAGGTTTTTATAAAATTTTGGACGGGTCGGATCGTTTTTGTCTAATTTTACCACCTCACCCCTCAGAGTTTGAATTTAAAATATTGATTTTTTTTGGAAAAATGGCAGAAAACCAACCCTTAAATATAACTCTTTACAGAAACGCTCTTTAATGGAAACGCTCTTTAATGGAACTTTCGCTTTAGCCAGTCGTGACCAAGAAACCACCGGTTTCGCTTGGTCGAGCAGTTTATGAACGTCTTCGTGGCGGGCTTGATTTTACCAAAGATGATGAAAACGTGAACTCCCAACCATTTATGCGTTGGAGAGAAGCAAATTCTAAAGCAGGTAAGGGATACCAGAGTGCTCCATAAGAGCAAATAGTAATTCTTTACTCTTGGCTAAAAATCTTTTTTTTTACTTATTGCTTTATCTCCCCTTTTGTTTGTGTAATACCCCACCTGCCCGGTCTCGAGCTACTTAAGAGTTCACTTTCCACGCTACTGACTTGATTGACTGTCAGTTAGCGAAGCTGATAGACCACCCCTTAAAATTGAAATTGTAGAAAACCACCCATTAAACCCATTTTGACTGTAAATCGCCACCCACAATCTTTTTTTTTCCCGTTAACTTGCTGTTAAAAACGGTGAAAAGTCATTTTTACCCATCCCTTTTAATGTTATTTTAATGAGAAAAATGTATGAATTGAAATAAATTAATGGAATCTATTTATCCATTCCGTTTAATAAGATAAAAAGGTATGTTATTCTATTAAAATAACATTAAAAGAGATGGATAAATAGATTTTATTAATTTATTTCAATTCATACATTTTTCTCTCATTAAAATAACATTAAAAAGATGGGTAAAAATGATTTTTCACCGTTTTTAACGGCAAACTAACGGAAAAAAGTTATGGGTGGCGATTTACCGTCAAAATAGGTTTAATGGGTGGTTTTCTGCAATTTTAATTTTAAGGGATTGTTTCTGCAAAGAGTCTGCCATTTTCCAAAACCCTCCCCTACCCTCGACTCTCCCTGCCGCCTCTGGGTCTCCTTCTCCGACCGCCTATGGCCCTATGCTCCCTCTTCTCGTATGCGTCATCTCCGTCCGTTCTCCATCTCGCTCCTTTCTGCAGCCGTTCACCATCGCTCTCCTTCTCCAGCCGTTCTCAATCTCGCTCCATCGTTCGTCCTTCGGATTCGAAATCGAAGAAATCAAGGTCAGGACTCTCTCTTCTCATTTGTTTGCTTCCCTTTTCGAGCTCCTTCGCCACTACATACTGCCTTCTTCTTCTTCTATCCGCCTTTCCTTTCAGCTTCTTATCTTGATTGCGCCGCCTCTTCCCGACAGGTCGTTTTCCCCTTCTTCCGATGCCGCCGGTGACTCCTCTTCGGATCTCCTCCTGGCCGGCCTCCATCTCCTTCTCCATCGGTGCTCAGCGAAGAGCTTTTCACAGGTTAAGTTTCTTAAACCCTAATTTGACTGTCTTTTCTACTGCCGATTAGTCTTCGTAGAGATTTTTACATGGTTGATCGCCATTGACCTCGACCTCTCTAATCTCTTTAAGATTCATCTTATGGTTTGCTATTGTTGTTTTGAGTTTGATTTAGGGGATTTGAGGCTCTTCTTTTTCGGGAAGTTCGATTCAATTTAGTCAGAATTAGGGGGTTTGTGTGTTAATTTGCCTTATGCGAAGGATTTGCTGAGTGAATTAGGAATGTTTTCCCCCTAATTTTTTTTCTGTGTTCCCAGCTTTCAAATTCGAGGACCTGAAGGTCCTTATTGTTGGTTTATGATTTGGTGGTATGAATTATGTTAGTTATTCAGATGTTAGTTTGCAAGTGTAATAGAGAATTATCCACCACTATCCTCTCTCTTTTCTCTCTGTGTGTGGGAATCAAAAGCATGTTTCAAAATGGTTGAAACCCGGACAGGATTAGTTGGCTAACTATTTTAGCTATTTGTTTGGTGTTTATAGGCCAAAGAAAATTTATAATCTTATGAATATCTTCATAAATGATATGGATTTTGGATAATGTTATTGCTCTTTGAATAGTTAGATGGTTTAAATCTTGAACTTTTAGTTAATAAATCTTGAACCTTCACTTATGAAACCTTGAACCTTTACACTCATGGTTCAGTTGCTTTGGTTTCACTGGCCTCTAAAATGAATTACGAACTGCTGTTTTGTTGTTTTTTCTTGGAGCTAATTCTGCTGTCTTTTGGCCTTAACTACGGACTGTTTTAAATTTCTGTCTTGCTGTCTTTTGTTTAGTTAGATTGTTTATTAGTAATTTTGTTTGTTTTGATCTTGTAGCTGAGGCTGACGGGGTTTGATCCTAAATCTGCAACTGCTATATCAAAGTGTAAGAATCTTCCCTATGTCGTTTACACTGATAATTGGTTAAGTTTCTATTCTCTCCCTTTCACCAGCCTCCTTTTGATTTCATATAATTTTTCTTTTGTAGGAGGTTTCAAGTAGATAAACTTCTACCAGGCTACAAAGATGTTGTTCATAAGGGGTTCAAAATGCAAAGAGGATAGGTAAGGAGATGCAACTCATAGTTGTTTTCATGGTTCACCGCCTATTTGCTTTGTCCTCTAATTGGACCCATCACGGCTTTATTCTGAATCCGTCTTATTGCAGTTTACCTTTTTCCTTGCAATTTCATGAGATCGATTTCATGCTTTTGCGTGTTTATGGTGTTTTGAAATTAGTTTTTTTCCCCAGATTGAGCAAATGGTTGGTGATGGTTGTTCTCTTCTTTGGTTTAAACCTCCCCCATCTCATGGTCATCACTTTCACCTCTTTCTGGCGATTCTCCCAGTCAACAATGCAAGTTTTCCTCCTTTTTGTATACCCCTAACTCTATAATCTCTTTAATTTGAGAATGGGTCTTTGTTTCCCTTCAACTCAAATTTAAACAATTTCAGTTTTTGCCTTTTGGTCTTGCTTGGAAAGAAAAAGGACGTATTTTCTTCAGTTATGGCGGTGATATAAGTTTACAAATGTTAACTTCAATGACCCTATTATCATGAATATTCTGCAATGTTTTTTGCTACTCTTATCTTCAGTGATATAGGTTCTTGGTCTTTGTTTCGTCCAATTCAATTCAATCACTCTTTGTCTTGCACCCGGAGTTGAAATAAACATGTGTTCCTCTTAGGTAGTCTCCCTGTTATTACCATCACTAAATTTGGTGTTTGTATATGCTTTTATCTTTAGGTTTGTCTTGTGATCTGTTATCTCAGATAGACCTTTATTTCCTTTAATTAAATTGACTGCAGACTGTTCGGACGCTGAGATAGAATGCTCTCATGGTTAGATTGAGTGTGTTGGCATTGCTTATAGTTCTACATAGGATCTGCGTGCTCACAGGTAAATATTTATATATGTTGGCCACTCATAAATATAAAGTTCTATGTTTTATTTTTCAGTATGGAGTTCTAATCTAATTTGATTAGTATTAGTTTTTACATTTACGAAAACCGCAGATGGATGGTTGATGAATCATGATAGGGTTTTAACTAGCTTAATTTTAGAATCAAAGACGTTTTATCCATCCAGTCTTTTGTTTACTCTTAAGCTTTACAATGTTTTCATATTGCTTTTAAGCTGGTTATGGTGATTGGACTACATTAATCATAATTGAAGTTTTCAATTCTCCTCCCATCATGATCATCTCCCCTTGCCTGTTGCAATCTAGATTGCCTAACTTGTACTGAGTCTACTGATTGCTTTACTTGTTACACTGTCTCTGTGGAAAAAAAGTGGTGCAGCCCTTGAGGCACAAGAGAAGTATCCAGAACCAAGGCACTGTCAAGAATAACATATTTGGTGATTGTTATAATTGATTTTAGCATGTGCTTCATACTAAAAGACAAATTTCTGTCTTTGTTTTCAATGTGTACATAATCTGAAAGTGAGGTACTTTATTCCCACATGCTTTATAAAGTGTTTAATACTGGTGTACTAAATCTAGGAGCATGCTCAAGCAAGCAGCCAAGGGATTTGACATGAAGGGATATTGGGATATTCAAACCAGCAAAATATACGACCAATACTCCAGATAGAGAAAATTTATAGGAGTTCAACTTTGTACTTTTGATTGCTTAACATTTCTCTATCTGACTGGTTTTCCCTTTCTGCAACAGAAAATTGAGCTACGTTGTATGAGTATGCAGGATGGTGGTCAGTTTGGTGGACAGGGACATATACCATGATTCTGTAAAAACCGCTTTCTTTCACCGAAAGTATTTGGATATGTATACCCATGACATGCCAACATCCATCCGCGACTATGTAACACGCAAGAGGTAGATGATATTTCACATTTCAATATCTGCCTGGGCTAAAGCCTTCATTGTTTCACCATCTCTTTGTTGCCTTTTGCAGAAACTGTGAAGATATTGCAATGCCCCTTCTTGTTGCAAATGCCACTGGTGCTCCTCCATTTTGGGTGAAAGGGAACTTCATTTTCTCGTTGACATATATACCTGTAAAAATAAGAATATGTGAATACCTAAAATTACACTTAACGTAATAGACTAATAGTATATTGACCTTCATTGTGGAATGTGTTTGATAAATTTGTAGAACTTGCTATCTATTTTACTGAGGATGATTGATAAGAATTACAATACTAACTCCATTTTTTTTTGTTTGGTAGAAACCAACTCTATTAGGTATAACTGTATAAGTGTTGTCTATATTTTTTCACCATTTACAAAAAATTATCCCTCTTCCCATCTTTTCCCAAGTTTGGTAAAAAAAAAGGAAAAATCTTACCCCGAACGGTAATTTATTACTACCTCCATTCGGAAAAACTTGACACTTTACTATTTATGCACGTTTTTTTAGGAGATAAAAACTATATAAAATATCTAGTTTTTTAATAATTTTTTTAACAACTTCGTAGTTATTATTAAGAGATAATTAGAGGATTAAGACCCTTTTTAATAATTTTAGTAGTTAATAGACCCTATACTAAATCTTTTAATTAAATAGACCTTTTTATTGGTGTTATTACTTTTTCACCCTTAAATGATTTAGTTTAATTAAAATTTAATATAATTAAATAATAAATTTGGAAAATATTTTTAAAAATCTTTAAAGATAATAAAAATATTTTTTTAATTCTACATTCATATAATACGAGCATTTACTAATTTATTATATGACATATTGTAAATAATGAAATTATCTTTGTTCGTAATATATACATACGAGATTACAATAACCATACCTAATTACAATACGACGTAACTATCATATTTATTGTAATAATTAATGTATTACAATAAATACAATTAATTGTATTACAATATGGAATGTTAATATCTTAGTGTGGTTGTAATTATTGTAATATAATAACAATATAATAACCATTACAATAAAATTAGTTATTTAATATTGGCGCATTTGATTACCCTAGGCACCCTTTAATGGTGATATGACATAGATTTTAGGTTTCACATGGGGTTCGTATGGGACGGGGTTAATAAACCGACTAAAATTATAAACAGGGTAAAAATTTATAAACTGTTGGTAAAAGTAGTTAAAAATTTATGAAAAAATATAAACTCCGTATGGGACGAAAAACAGTTTATTTGTAAAAAGTGGAGTTTATTTGGTTGTTATTAGGGGTATTGTGGTACTTTCAAACCAAATAAACTACTAAAACCACAAAAAAGCTTCCAAAACAAGCTTTTAAAATAACCCCCCATTTAAACCAAAATCCCCTAAAAAGTTTTACCCCATACACCATTTAAGCTTTTAACCGGTTGAAATTTTTATTTTCAACCTGTTGAAATGGCCCCCATACAGGCCCATAACCTCCCATATGGGAGAATGTACGGTAATTTTAGGGTGTGAGTCTTGTGAATATGGCTTCCTAAATTTTTTTGAAAAAGTTTTAACAAAAAAAAGATATGGTAGTTATGGAGATACTACAATATCTTCTACTTCTATTATTTTTATTTTTCTACAATTTAATTTTGTAATGAAAAAAAGTAAATGACTTAATTAGATAACTAGGGGCAGTTATGGTATTGTAAATTAAAAAGATTTATTTTACAATAAAAACACTATAAGGGTCTAAATACCAAAAAAAGTATTGAATAGGGTCTATAATCCCCATTGACTCTATTATTAATAAGTACAAACTTGTTACAAAAAATTTATAAAAAAATGAATATTTTATATAGTTTTTATCGTTCTAAAAAAGCGTGCATGAATAGTAAACGACAAGTTTTGTCGAAGGGAGGGAGTACCAAAAATACAACAGCTGACATAGTCCAATATAATACTGACAGCTGTCATAAAAGCTGGGATTGGGGATGCTGACTGGACCCAACCCAGCTTTATCTCACCGCCTTTTCCAAAAATAAACCGACCTTTTGACCAAGTCAACCCTAATTGTATCGTAGCATCCCACCGCCTCATGTGGCTATGAAGAGATCTTCATCAACTCCTTGCGGCCTACTCCAGTTCTCCCAAGACTCCCCTCCAGGTAATACGCTTCCTTCTCTCTGTTCTTGTTTCGATTTCCCCCCCTGTTTCTCTCTTTCATCCGAAACCCTAATTTTCGTTTCTCTCTCATGCGACGTTTCCTCGATTTCTCATAGATATCTTCATCCGCCTTTTCGGCCTTCTCCAGTTCTCCAAGACTCCCCTCCAGGTCCAGGTAACACGCTTCCTTCTCTCTCTGTTCTTGTTTCGATTTCCCCCTCTGTTTCTCTCTTTCATCCGAAACCCTAACTTTCGCTTCTCTCTCCTGCGACGTTCAGCACCATCAAATTTCCAAGTACCGAATTTCACTGGAGAAGCAGGTCAATATGTTGGATTATTTATGTTTTATAATTTTCAGTTTGTGATCCAATATCTTTGGTTCTCCTTCCCCTGGTCTTGTAGTTCTGTACCTTGTTCCAAATGCCATTTCTAGCTGAAGTTTTATCATGTCCTGTCGATTTAGGTGTGCATCATTTACTGCACTTTTGGGTCAGACATGCCATGAATTTTGGAAGTTTGGTGTTTAAAATTTCATGATATCATAATTTCACACTCTGATTGTGATCCTGTTATCTGACCTTCAAGTTAAATGTTTAAAGAAATACCAAGTTTGTTGCTAGTTACTACTTGGAATAAGTTACTTAAGGTGTGTACATTCGGACATCCCTCTATTTTTGAGTCCATGGACTGTATTATGTTTATATAAGGTTTGTTCTTTCAATAGACACTAAATATCATATTCACTAAAACCCATGTTTGTTCGTGGACTATTGGTTATCACAATATCACCGCGCTGAGACTATTTTTGGTGTTAAAAAATCATATTCATGTGTCACTTATCTTGCCTTTTCATTTTCTTATTTGTCATCCTTGCAGTTAGCCTTAACTATGTTGCATATGCTTGGCCTCTGTTCAGACTGTTTTAATGAACCTTTGAAGGAATTTCTCGTCAAAGTAAGTAGTTTACTCCCTTTGAGTTTGTTGCTGTTGAAGTCTCTATTTTCCTTATCCAGTTAAAAACTTCAGCATGTGTTTCAAAATGGTAATAGCTAACGGCGGGAAATATAACATTAGGAATAGTTTCTGCACGATGGCTAAACACAACCACCTTCTCCGACCTAAAGGTAAGAAGCTTCCCCTCTTGTTAAATAGATATGACTGATTAAGAAATCCTACTTCAAGTTGTAATCTTACTGCAATGTTTCCTTGTTTTGTGGGAAGGTCGATCACACAGGAAGCCAAATACGTTAAATCTTTTAAATCTCAAATTATTTTTCTGGTTCAAGTGACGATCTTGCTAACCGTAGGAGAACAATGGGTACTCAACACTCCCTCCTTCAAATTCTCGATTTTTTTTATGGATGTCATGAAATTTCTTGAAGCTAATTACGTTCAGTTGTGTAATTTCCTTTGTGTAGGAGGCAAAGGTACCCTTCCCTGCAAATGATGAGCAACAAGTGGTATTTTTGATATGTGTTCTACTGCTCTTCTAAGATAGAGCTTAAGGTAACATAAACTTCATAACAAACTATTTCCTTACCTTTTGCAGTTGTTGAACTTAATAATTTATTTTACATTGGGAAGAGCTTATGGATCCACTAGAACTGTATTCCTAGAGCATGTCAACAATTGCCTACCATTAATTTTTTGGTGTTATATGAACTTTTTTTTAATCTCATTAATGTACTTTTTGTAAAAGCCAAACATGTGCTATTTGTCGAACAAATATGGATCATCTATGTGGAATCACCTTTCACATGATTAGTTTTATTCTGAACACTCTTGAAAGCAGCTTTTACCATTGAAAGGCAAGATCTTATCAAAACTAGGCTGGTTTTTTATACTTTGATGATTGCAGATTTTGTCTTTCATTGTTAAATCATCTTAACTAGGCTGGTTTTTATAGTATGCATTGATTCTCTTGATTAGCTATTATTTGCATTAACTACCCTCTAGTTACTGATTTTCAATTTTTTTTAACTACTTGCTATTCTTTGATTAGAGTTATCATATTCCTCTGCGTTTGTTTTGCATATTACCATCATTTTTTTTTTATTGGTTTCATTTATTCAATAGCGAATGCCCCGTTCAGGAAATATAAATGTTCAAATACCTCAAAAATGAAAACAGAGTAGGTTTTCATTGTCCCGAAAATCGGAATGTCCTTGTCCCTATGGCGAATGTCCCGTTCAGGAAACAGAAATGTTCAAATGCCTCGAAAATGAAAACAGTTTGTTTTCATTGTCCCGAAAATCGAAATGTCCCTGTCCCTAAAGCAGAATGTCCCGTTCAGGAAATATAAAGGTTCAAATGCCTCGAAAATGAAAACAGAGTTGGTTTTCATTGCCCCAAAAATCGGAATGTCCATGTCCCTAAAACAAAATTTCCCGTTCACGAAATAAAAAGGTCCAAATGCCTTGAAAATGAAAGCAAAGTGGGTTTTCAATGTCTCGAAAATCGAAATGTCCCTGTCCCTAAAGCAGAATGTCCCTGTCCCTAAAGCAGAATGTCCCGTTCAGGAAATGTAAAGGTTCAAATGCCTCGAAAATGAAAACAGAGTTGGTTTTCATTGTCCTGGAAATCGGAATGTCCATGTCCCTAAAACAGAATTTCCCGTTCACGAAATAAAAAGGTTCAAATGCCTCGAAAATGAAAGCAGAGTGGGTTTTCATTGTCCCGAAAATCGAAATGTCCATGTCCTTAAAGCAGAATGTCCCGTTCAAGAAACAAAAAAGTTCAAATGTTTCGAAAATGAAAACAGAGTTGGTTTTCATTATCCCGAAAATCGGAATGTCCCTATCCCTAAAACAGAATGTCCCGTTCAGTAAATAAAAAGGTTCAAATGTCTGGAAAATGAAAAACATAGTGGGTTTATAGTATGCATTGATTCTCTTGATTAGCTATTATTTGCATTAACTACCCTCTAGTTACTGATTTTCATTTTTTTTAACTACTTGCTATTCTTTGATTAGAGTTATCATATTCCTCTGCGTTTGTTTTGCATATTACCATCATATTTTTTTTTATTGGTTTCATTTATTCAATAGCGAATGCCCCGTTCAGGAAATATAAATGTTCAAATACCTCAAAAATGAAAACAGAGTAGGTTTTCATTGTCCCGAAAATCGGAATGTCCTAGTCCCTATGGCGAATGTCCCGTTCAGGAAACAGAAATGTTCAAATGCCTCGAAAATGAAAACAGTTTGTTTTCATTTTCCCGAAAATCGAAATGTCCCCGTCCCTAAAGCAGAATGTCCCGTTCAGGAAATATAAAGGTTCAAATGCCTCGAAAATGAAAACAGAGTTGGTTTTCATTGTCCCGAAAATCGGAATGTCCATGTCCCTAAAACAGAATTTCCCGTTCACGAAATAAAAAGGTTCAAATGCCTCGAAAATGAAAGCAGAGTGGGTTTTCAATGTCCCGAAAATCGAAATTTCCCTGTCCCTAAAGCAGAATGTCCCGTTCAGGAAATGTAAAGGTTCAAATGCCTCGAAAATGAAAACAAAGTTGGTTTTCATTGTCCTGGAAATCGGAATGTCCATGTCCCTAAAACAGAATTTCCCGATCACGAAATAAAAAGGTTCAACTGCCTCGAAAATGAAAGCAGAGTGGGTTTTCATTGTCCCGAAAATCGAAATGTCCATGTCCTTAAAGCAGAATGTCCCGTTCAAGAAACAAAAAAGTTCAAATGTCTCGAAAATGAAAACAGAGTTGGTTTTCATTATCCCGAAAATCGGAATGTCCCTATCCCTAAAGCAGAATGTCCCGTTCAGTAAATAAAAATGTTCTAATGTCTGGAAAATGAAAAACATAGTGGGTTTTCAATGTCCTGAAATTCGAAAAGACCCTGTACCTAAAGCAGAATGTCACGTCCATGAAATATAAAGGTTCAAAGGCCTCGAAAATGAAAACAGAGTAGGTTTTCATTGTCCAAAAATCGGAATGTCCCCGTCTCTATAACGAATGTCCAGTTCAGGAAATAGAAATATTCAAATGCCTCGAAAATGAAACCAGAGTAGGTTTTCATTGTCCCTAAAATCAGAATGTCCCTGTTCCTAAAGCAGAATGTCCCGTTCAGGAAATAAAAAGTTTCAAATGCCTCGAAATTGAGAACAGATTAGGTTTTCATAGTCCCGAAAATGTCCCTATACCTATAGCAGAATGTCCCGTTCAGGAAGTAGAAATATGTTCAAATGCCTCGAAAATGGAAAGAGAGTAGGATTTCATTGTCCTGAAAATCAGAATGTCCTTATCCCAAAAGCAGAATGTACCGTTAAGGAAATATAAATGTTAAAATGCCTCAAAAAAAAAAACAGAATAGATTTTCATTTTCCCGAAAATCGGAATGTCCCTGTCTCAAAGCAGAATGTCCCGTTCAGAAAATAAAAAGGTTTAAATGCCTCGAAAATGAAAGCAGAGTGGGTTTTCATTGTCTCAAAAATCGGAATCTCCCTATCTCCATAGCGAATGTCTCGTTCAGGAAACAAAAATGTTCAAATGCCTCGAAAATGAAAACAGAGTTGGTTTTCATTGTCCCGAAAATCGGAATGTCCCTATCCCTAATCAGAATGTCACGTTCAGGAAATATAAAGGTTCAAATTTCTCGAAAAAAGAAAACACAGTGGGTTTTCATTGTCCCGAAAATCAGAACGTCCTTGTCCCTAAAGCAGAATGTCCCGTTCAGGAAATAAAAAGGTTCAAATGCCTCGAAAATGAAAACAGAGTAGATTTTCATTGTTCCGAAAATGTCTCTATCCCTATAGCAGAATGTCCCGTTCAGAAAATAGAAATATGTTCAAATGCCTCGAAAATGAAAAGAGGGTAGGTTTTCATTGTCTCGAAAATCGAAATGTCTCAGTCCCTAAATCAGAATGTCCCGTTCAGGAAATAATAATGTTCAAATGCCTCGAAAATAAAAACGGAGTATATTTTCATTTTTTCGAAAATCGGAATGTCCCTGTCACCAAAGCAGAATGTCCCGTTCAGAAAAAAAAAATAGGTTCAAATGCCTCGAAAATAAAATAGAGTAGGTTTTCATTTTTTCGAAAACCAGAATGTCCCTGTTCCTAAATCAGAATGTCCTGTTCAGGACACAGAAATGTTCAAATGTCTCGAAAATGAAAACAGAGTTGGTTTTCATTGTCCCGAAAATCGGAATGTCCCTATCCCTATTTATGTCCCGTTCAGGAAATATAAAGGTTCAAATTTCTTGAAAAAGAAAACAGTGTGTTTTCATTGTTCCGAAAATCAGAATATCCCTCTCACTAAAGCAGAATGTCCCGTTCAGGAAACAGAAATATGTTCAAATCCCTCGAAAATGAAAGCGAAGTAGGTTTTCATTGTCCCGAAAATCGGAATGTCCCTGTCTCCAAAGCAGAATGTCCCGTTTAGGAAATAAAAATGTTCAAATGCCTCGAAAATGAAAACAGAGTAGGTTTTCATTGTCCCGGAAATCGAAATGTACATTTCCACAAAGGAGAATGTCCCGTTCAGGAAATAAAAAAGTTCAAATCCCTCGAAAATGAAAACAGAGTAGGTATTCATTGTCCCGAAAATGTCCCTGTTACTATAGCATGATGTCCCGTTTAAGAAAGAGAAATATGTTCAAATGCCTCGAAAATGAAAAGTGAGTAGGTTTTCATTGTCCCTAAAATCGGAATGTCCCTGTCCTCAAAGCAGAATGTCCCCGTCTTCAAAGCAGAATGTCCCGTTTAGTAAATAAAAATGTTCAAATGCCTCGAAATTAAAAAGAGAGTAGGTTTTCATTGTCCCTAAAATCGGAATGTCATTGTCCCCAAAGCAGAATGTCCCTTTCAGGAAACAAAAATGTTCAAATGCCTCGAAAATGAAAACAGAGTGGATTTTCATTGTCTCGAAAATCGTAATGCCCCTGTAAAACAGAATGTCTCGCTCAGGAAATAACAAGGTTCAAATGTCTCGAAAATGAAAACAGGGTGGGTTTTCATTGTCCCGAAAATCGGAATGTCTCTATCCCTAAAGCATAATGTCCCGTTTAGGAAAAATAAAGGTTCATATGCCTCGAAAATGAAAAGAGAGTGGGTTTTCATTGTTCCGAAAAATCAGAATTTCCCCGTCCCTAAAGCAGAATGTTCCGTTCACGAATTAAATGGTTCAAATGTCTCGATAATGAAAAGAGAGTTGATTTTCATTGTCCTGAAAATCGGAATGTCCGTGTCCCTAAAGCAAAATGTCCCGTTCAGGAAATATACAGGTTCAAATGCCTCGAAAAAGAAAAGAGAGTGAGTTTTCATTATCCCGAAAATCGGAATGTCCCTGTCCCTAAAGCAGAATGTCCTGTTCAGGAAATGAAAAGGTTCAAATGCCTCGAAAATGAAAACAGAGTAGGTTTTCATTGTCCCGAAAAAGTCCCTGTCCCTATACCAGAATGTCCCGTTCAGGAAGTAGAAATATGTTCAAATGCCTCGAAAATGAAAAGAGAGTAGGTTTTCAATGTCCCGAAAATCATAATATCCTTGCCCCCAAAGCAGAATGTCCCGTTAATGAAATAAAAATGTTTAAATGCCTCGAAAATAAAAACAGAGTAGATTTTCATTTTCCCGAAAATCGGAAGGTCATTGTCCTCAAAGCAGAATGTTCCGTTCGGAAAAAAAAAAGGTTCAAATGCCTCGAAAATGAAAATAGCATTGGTTTTCATTGTCTCGAAAGTAGGAATGTCCCTGTCTCCATAGCGAATGTCCCGTTTAGGAAACAGAAATGTTCAAATGCATCGAAAATTAAAATAGAGTTGGTTTTCTTTGTCCCGAAAATCGGAATGTCCCTATCCCTAATCAGAATGTCACGCTCAGGAAATATAAAGGTTCAAATTTCTCCAAAATGAAAACAGAGGGGGCTTTCATTGTCCCGAAAATCGGAAAGTCCGTGTCCCTATAGCGAATGTCCCGTTCAGGAAACAGAAATGTTCAAATGCCTCGAAAATGAAAACGGTTTGTTTTCATTCCGATTTTAAAATGAAAATAGTTTGTTTTCATTGTCCCGAAAATCAGAATGACCCTGTCCCTAAAGCAGAATGTCCCGTTCAAGAAATATAAAGGTTCAAATGCCTCAAAAATGAAAACAGAGTGGGTTTTCATTGTCGCGAAAATCGGAATGTCTCTGTCTCTAAAGCAGAATTTCCCGTTCACGAAATAAGATTGGTTCAAATGCCACGAAAATGAATACAGAGTGGGTTTTCATTGTCCCGAAAAATCAGAATGTCCCGTTCAGGAAATATAAAGGTTCAAATGCCTCGAAAATGAAAACAGAGTGGGTTTTTATTGTCCCGAAAATCAGAACGTCCCTATCCCTAAAGCAGAATGTCCCGTTCAGGAAACAGAAGTGTTCAATTGCCTCGAAAATGAAAACAGAGTGAGTTTTCATTGTCCCGAAAATCGGAATGTCCCTGTCCCCAAAGGAGAATGTCCCGTTCAGAAAACAGAAATATTCAAATGCCTCGAAAATGAAAACAGAGTGGGTTTTAAGTGTCTCGAAAATCGTAATGTCCCTATCTTTAAAACAGAATGTCCCGTTCAGGAAATAAAATGGTTCAAATGCCTCGAAAATTAAAACAGAGTAGGTTTTCTTTGTCCCGAAAATTAGAATGTCCCTGTCTCTATAGCGAATGTCCCGCTTAGGAAACAGAAATGTTCAAATGCCTTGAAAGTGAAAACAGATTACGTTTTCATTGTCACGAAAATCGGAACGTCCCTGTCCCTAGAGAAGAATGTCCCGTTCAGGAAAAATAAAAAGGTTCAAATGCCTTGAAAATCAACACAGAGTAGGTTTTCATTGTCCCTAAAATGTCACATTCCCTATAGCAGAATGTCCCGTTCAAGAAACAGAAATGTTCAAATGCCTCGAAAATGAAAACAGAGTGGGTTTTCATTGTTTCGAAAATCGTAATGTCCTTGTCCCTAAAACAGAATGTCCCGTTCAGAAAATAAAAAAGGTTCAAATGCCTCGAAAATGAAAACAGAGTAGGTTTTCATTGTCCCGAAAATCGGAATGTCCCTGTCTCTATAGCGAATGTCCCGTTCAGGAAACAGAAATGTTCAAATGTCTCGAAAATGATAACAAAGTTGATTTTCATTTTCCCAAAAAATCGGAATGTCCCTGTCCCCAAAGCAGAATGTGCCGTTCATGAAATATAAAGGTTCAAATGCCTCGAAAATGAAAACATAGTGGGTTTTTATTGTCCCGAAAATCAGAATGTCCCTATCCCTAAAGCAGAATGTCCCGTTCAGAAAACAGAAGTGTTCAATTGCCTCGAAAATGAAAACAGAGTGGGTTTTCATTGTCCCGAAAATCGGAATGTCCCTGTCCCTAAAGCAGAATTTCCCGTTCAGGAAATATAAAGGTTCAAATGCCTCGAAAATGAAAACAGAGTGGGTTTTTATTGACCCGAAAATCCGAACGTCCCTATCCCTCAAGCAGAATGTCCCGTTCAGGAAACAGAAGTGAGTTTTCATTGTCTCGAAAATCGGAATGTCCCTATCCCCAAAGCAGAATGTCCCGTTCAAAAAACAGAAATATTCAAATGCCTCGAAAATGAAAACAGAGTGGGTTTTAAGTGTCTCGAAAATCGTAATGTCCCTATCCCTAAAACAGAATGTCCCGTTCAGGAAATAAAATGGTTCAAATGCCTCGAAAATTGAAACAAAGCAAGTTTTCATTGTCCCGAAAATCAGAATGTCCCTGTCTCTATCGCGAATGTCCCGCTTAGGAAACATAAATGTTCAAATGCCTCGAAAATGAAAACGGAGTAGGTTTTCATTGTCACGAAAATCGGAACGTCCCTGTCCCTAAAGAAGAAAGTCCCGTTCAGGAAAAATAAAAAGGTTCAAATGCCTCAAAAATTTAAACAGAGTAAGTTTTCATTGTCCCTAAAATGTCCCATTCCCCAAAGAAGAATGTCCCGTTCAGGAAACATAAATGTTCAAATGCCTTGAAAATGAAAACAGAGTGGATTTTCATTCTCTCGAAAATCGTAATGTCCCTGTCCCTAAAACAGAATGTCCCGTCCAGGAAATAACAAGGTTCAAATGTCTCGAAAATGAAAACAGGGTGGGTTTTCAATGTCCCGAAAATCGGAATGTCTATGTCCCTATAGCGAATGTCCTGTTAAGGAAATAACAAGGTTCAAATGCTTCGAAAATGAAAGCAGAGTAGGTTTTCATTGTCTCGAGATGTCCTTATCCCTATAGCAGAATTTCCCGTTCAGGAAACAGAAATATGTTCAAATGCCTTGAAAATAAAAACAGAGTAGGTTTTCATTGTTCCAAAAATCGGAATGTACCTATCCCTATAGCAGAATGTCCCGTTCAGGAAATAAATATGTTCAAATACCTCGAAAATGAAAAGAGAGTAGGTGTTCATTGTCCCGAAAATCGGAAATGTTCCTGTACCTAAAGCAGAATATCCCGATCAGGAAACAGAAATGTTCAAATGCCTCGAAAATGAAAGCATAGAGCATTTTCATTTTCCCGAAAATCGGAATGTCCATGTCCCTATATCGAATGTCCCGTTCAGGAAATAAAAAGGATCAAATGCCTCGAAAATGATAACATAGTTGTTTTTCATTGTCCCGAAAATCGGAATCTCCATGTTCCTAAAGCATAATGTCCCGTTCAGGAAACAGAAATGTTCAAATGCCTCGAAAATGAAAATAGAGGTTGTTTTCATTTCCCCAAAAATCGGAATGCCCCTGTCCCTAAAGCAGAATGTCCCGTTCAGGAAATATAAAGGTTCAAATGCCTAAAAAATGAAACATAGTGAGTTTTTATTCTCCCAAAATCAGAACGTCCCTGTCCCTAAAGCAGAATGTCCCGTTCAGGAAACAGAAGTGTTCAATTGCCTCGAAAATGAAAACAGAGTGGGTTTTCATTGGCCCGAAAATCGGAATGTCGTTGTCCCCAAAGCAGAATGTCCCGTTCAGAAAACAGAAATATTCAAATGCCTCGAAAATGAAAACAGAGTGGGTTTTAAGTGTCTCGAAAATCGTAATGTCCCTATCCCTAAAACATAATGTCCCGTTTTGGAAATAAAATGGTTCATATGCCTCGAAAATTAAAACAGAGTAGGTTTTCATTGCGAATGTCCTGTTCAGGAAATATAAAGGTTCAAATGCCTCGAAAATATAAACATAGTGGGTTTTCATTGTCACGAAAATCGGAACGTCCCTGTCCCAAAAGCAGAATGTCCCGTTCAGGAAAAATAAAAAGGTTCAATGCCTCAAAATGAAAACAGAGTAGGTTTTCGTTGTCCCTAAAATGTCTCATTCCCTATAGCAGAATGTCTGGTTCAGGAAACAGAAATATGTTCAAATGCCTCGAAAATTAAAAAAGAGTAGGTTTTCATTGTCCCGAAAATCGGAATGTCCCTGTCCCCAAAGCATAATGTCTCGTTTAGGAAATAAAAATGTTCAAATGCCTCGAAAATGAAAACAGAGTAGGTTTTCATTGTCTCGAAAATCGGAATATCCCTGTCTCCAAAGCAGAATATCCTATTCAGGAAACAGAAATGTTCAAATGAATCTAAAATGAAAACATAGTGGGTTTTCATTGTTTCCAAAATCGTAATGTCCCTGTCCCTAAAACAGAATGTCCCGTTCAGAAAATATAAATGTTCAAATGCCTCGAAAATGAAAACAGAGTTGGTTTTCATTGTCCCGAAAATCGGATGGTCCCTGTCCCTATAGCGAATGTGCCGTTAAGGAAACATAAATGTTCCAATGCCTCGAAAATGAAAACAGAGTGGGTTTTCATTGTCCCGAAAATCGGAATGTCCCTGTACATAAAGCAGAATGTTCTGTTTAGGAAATATAAAGGTTCAAATGCTTCGAAAATGAAAACATAGTAGGTTTTCATTGTCCCGAAAATCGGAATGTCCCTGTCTCTATAGCGAATGTCTCGTTCAGGAATTAGAAATGTGCAAATGTCTCGAAAATGATAACAGAGTTGATTTTCATTGTCCCAAAAATTGGAATGTCTCTGTCCCTAAAGCAGAATGTCTCATTCAGGAAATATAAAGGATCAAATGCCTCGAAATTTAAAACAGAGTAGGTTTTCATTGTCCCGAAAATCGGAATGTCCGTGCCTCAATAAGCGAATGTCCCGTTCAGGAAACAGAAATGTTCAAATCCCTTGAAAATGAAAACAGAGTTGGTTTTCATTGTCCCAAAAATCAAAATGTCCCTGTCCCTAAAGCAGAATGTCATGTTCAGGAAATATAAAGGTTCAAATGCCTCGAAAATGAAAACAGAATGGGTTTTTATTGTCCCGAAAATCAGAACGTCTCTATCCCTAAAGCAGAATGTCCCGTTCAGGAAATAAAAAAGTTCAAATTAGACCTGTCAAACAGGTCGGGCGGGTCGGGTTTGGGTCGGGTCGTCTCGGGTTCGGGTCCATTCCGGGTCGGGTCATTTCGGGTTACGGGTCATGAAATGCTCAATCCAGACCCATATTTAACGGGTTCGGGTTGACCCAACGGGTCAAGAGCGCTATTCATCCATAATTTTTTAAATGTCATTTACTATTTATACATGTTATTTTAAAATGATAAAATTATGTAAAATATCAATAAAAATTTATTACTTGTTATAATTTCATTCTTTTTAGTTTTTGAAGTATGAAATTATATATAATATATAAATTGATATTTTATATAATTATTATCATCCTTAAAACCATACATGAATAGTAAACGACATTTAAAAGTAAATAGATGGAGTATTTTTAATGACTATTTAAATACTCCCTCCGCTAATAAAAACATGTCGTTTTAGGAGTAAAAAAACTTGTTAAGAAAAACATGTCGTTTTAGGTATTTTGATGTTAACTTTCCAAAATTACCCTTGTCATGATTAGATATTTGTTAGTTGTAGTTTTCAATAAAGTGAAAAAATAAAGTAATAATTAGGGATATAAGAGTATTTTTGTTTGTTTTTATTTGCTTTATTAAAAAATATGCAAATGTCTAAAACGACATGTTTTAATTAACGGAGGGAGTAGTTCCTAAATCTAAAATTGTTATATATATTATCCTAATAATATTTATATTATTGAAAAAAAAATTAATGTTGCTACAATAGTAATATGTAATTTTATATACATAACAAATTGTAATGTTAAATTATAAAGTAAAGTTGATGATGAAAAATATAATATTCAATCCTAATTATTATTAGTATTAAATTTCAATATTAGGTTAAATTGTAATTTATTTATGTTTTATTATCTTAAAGCTTGACCCAACGGGTGACCCACAGGTCGACCCAACCCGACCCAGAAATTTGCGGGTTGAACGGGTTAGGGTTGCTTCGGGTTTCGGGTTGAAATATTTGCGCCAAAACCCACGTTTTACGGGTCGGGTTCTCGGGTTGGGTCACGTTTTGACAGGTCTAGTTCAAATGCCTCGAAAATGAAAAGAGAGTAGTTTTCATTGTCCCGAAAATCGGAACGTCCCTGTCCCTAAAGTAGAATGTCTCGTTTAGGAAACAGAAATTTTCAATTGCCTCGAAAATGAAAACAGAGTGGGTTTTCATTGTCCCGAAAATATCCCTGTCACTATAGCAGAATGTCACGTTCAGGAAACATAAATGTTCAAATGCCTCGAAAATTAAAACAGAGTTGGTTTTCATTGTCACGAAAATCGGAATGTCCCTGTCCCCAAAGCAGAATTTCCCGTTCAGGGAATAAAAAGGTTCAAATTCCTCGAAAATAAAACAGAGTAGGTTTTCATTTTCCCGGAAATCGGAATGTTCCTATCCCCAAGCTGAATGACCCGTTCAGGAAACAGAAATGTTCAAATGCCTCGAAAATGAAAAGAGAGTAGGTTTTCATTTTCCTGAAAATCGGAATGTCCCTTTTCCTATAGCGAATGTCCCGTTCGGGAAACAGAAATGTTCAAATGTCTCGAAAAAGAAAACAGAGTGACTTTTCATCGTCCCGAAAATCGGAATGTCCCTGTCCCCAAAGCAGAATGTCCCGTTCAGGAAATAAAAAGGTTCAAATGCCTCGAAGATGAAAACATAGTAGGTTTTCATTGTCCCGAAAATCGGAATGTCCCTGTCCCTATAGCGAATGTCCTGTTGAGGAAACAAAAATGTTCTAATGCCTCAAAAATGAAAACAGAGTGGGTTTTCATCGTCTCGAAAATCGTAATGTCCCTGTCCCTAAAGCAGAATGTTCCGTTTAGGAAATAAAAAGGTTCAAATGCCTCGAAAATGAAAACAGAGAAGGTTTTCATTGTCCCGAAAATCGGAATCTCCCTGTCCCTATGTCAGAATGTCCCGTTCAGGAAATATAAAGGTTCAAATGCCTCGAAATTCTAAACATAGTGGGTTTTCATTGTCCCGAAAATCGTAATGTCCCTGTCCCTAAAGCAGAATGTCACGTTCAGGAAATAAAAAGGTTCAAATGCCTCGAAAATTAAAAAAGAGTAGGTATTTATTGTCCCGAAAATTGGAATCTCCCTGTCTCTAAGGCATAATGTCTCGTTCAGGAAATATAAAGGTTCAAATGCCTCTAAAATGAAAACAGAGTGGGTTTTCATTGTCCCGAAAATCGGATTGTCCCTGCCCCTAAGGCAAAATGTCCCGTTCAAGAAATATAAGGGTTCCAATGCCTCTAAAATGAAAACAGAGTGGGTTTTCATTGTCATGAAAATCGGAATGTCCCTATCCTTATAGCGAATGTCCCGTTCAGGAAAATGAAATGTTTAAATGTCTCGAAAATGAAAAGAGTGGGTTTTCATTGTCCCGAAAATCAGAATGTCCCTGTCCCTATAGCGAATCTCCCGTTCAGGAAACAGAAATGTCCACTTGTCTCAAAAATGAAAACATAGTGTGTTTTCATTGTCCCGAAAATCGGATTGTCCTTGTCCCTAAAGCAGGATGTCCCGTTCAGGAAATAAAAGGTTCAAATGCCTCGAAAATTAAAACAGAGTAGGTTTTCATTCTTCCGAAAACTGGAATGTCCCTGTCCCTATAGCCAATGTCCCATTCATGAAACAGAAATGTTCAAATATCTCGAAAACGAAAACAGAGTGGGTTTTCATTGTCCCAAAAATCGGAATGTCCCTGTCCCTGAAGCAGAATGTCCCGTTCAGGAAGTAAAAAGGATCAAATGCCTCGAAAATGAAACAGAATAGGTTTTCATTGTCCCGAAAATCGGAATGTCCCTATCTCTATAGCGAATGTCCCGTTCAGGAAACATAAATGTTAAAATGCCTCGAAAATTCAAATAGAGTAGGTTTTCATTGTCTCGAAAATCGGAATGTCCCTTTCTCTATAGCGAATGCCCCGTTAAGGAAATATAAAGGTTCAAATGCCTCAAAAATGAAAACATAGTGAGTTTTCATTGTCACGGAAATGGGAATGTCCCTGTCCCTTTAGTGAATGTCCTTTTCAGGAAACAGAGATGTTCAAATGCCCCGAAAATGAAACAGTGGGTTTTCATTGTTCAGATGCTTTGAGTTTAATTAATATATATAGATATATAGATAGATGGTTAAATGTTGCCAAAAATAACACTGCGCGAGAGGACGACACGCGGCGTAGGTGCTTTGGTTTTAATTAATATATAGATATATTTTTTTTGGTGGACTTAATTAATACTACCTCTGTCCTAAAATACATGGACTTTTAACCTTTTGCACAAGTTTTTATAAAACACTTCACTTTTAAAAAAAACTTCATCATTGCACTAACTTTTTTATAAATTTTAATGATTTTGAACACCACTACACATTTTAACTAATCAAATTATTTTAAAAAGTAAACAACACACAAATCAACACAAATCATTACAATTTCCTACCTAGAATACATAAAAACCAATCTATTGTTGGACAAAAATTCACATTTAAAAACCACGGATTATATGGATAAAAGTATGATTTTTAAGGGTTCGGTTCCCATCCAGTCCAAATTTAACTGTACCATCCAGTTTATCAATTTTCCACCGTAGGATTTCATCAAGGGCTAGGATTAGTTTATAATTTTAAAAAAAAAATAAAGAAAAATAGGTCTGATAATCTGATTCCCCCTCTTCCCATATTATTTTAAAAATGGTAAAAATGGGTGGTTTTCAACAAAATCAAAAATGGTAAAAATGGGTGGTTTTCGACAAAATCATCTATTAATCTCCTTCAAAATAAAAAAGGTCATTGTAAATCCGACCTAAACTGGATATGGGACCTAGACTGCACCCCTAGAATTAAACACTTCTTGTGGAGGGCATCTCAGGGAGGAAAACCAACAAAAGGAAAATTGGAAGAACGAAGAATCCCAGTTCCCATGCAATGTGAGTTCTGTAACCACCATAGAGAAGATTTCTTCCATCTATTCATGGATTGCAAATTCGTCAAAAACATTATCCAAAAGATAGATGCTAAAATTTTTAAAGTTATCGATAAATGGGATAGAAATGTGAGAGACGAATACTCCATTATAAAAACACTAAAACAAACAATTGGCACTGAGAAAATAGGTATAATGGCAACCATCTGGTGGAGTATCTGGTACTACAGAAACCAAATGGTTTTAAAAAACGAGGCCAGTAATGCTAACAACATTATCAAATTTATCAAACAACAAATCCTCAATTGGAACACGACTAAAATTGACGATGAAGAGACAAACGGGCCTACACCTATTTATTCTAACAACTCAACTGGGTGTGAAAACAAAAGGAAAAAAGGTATTAAATGGGAAAAACCGAAAAACTCAAGCTTCAAGCTAAATTTCGACGGGTCCTTCCGGGATAACGGGGATTCCGCGATCGGCTTTGTGATTCGGGATCACGAAGCCAATTGGGTCTCGATGAAGGGTGCCAGCATCCCATCGTGCTCCGTTATCAGAGCCGAGGCTACAACTATGAGAGAGGGAATTCGTAAAGCATTAGAACTTAACATTCAGAACATCGAAATAGAAGGTGACAACCTTTGCATAATCAATGCACTTAAAGGTATTTGGAAATGCCCCTGGGAAGTCGAAATGATCATTTCCGACTCCCTGATTGACCTCTGTCGATTTCAGACAGTCTACATTCGACACGTGTTTAGGGAAATTAATAGCGTAGCGGATAGACTGGCTCTCCTAGGTCATTCAACCACTATCACCAACCCTGACAGTGATTTGGAATTGCAAGTTCTCATCCGAAAGGATGCTCTAGGATGGACTACAAATCGCTCATAGTCCTTCCTAATCTCTTTCCGTTTTCAAAAAAAAAAAAAAAATGGTAAAAACTTTTTTTGATCAGAAAAAAGGTAAAAACTTTGATTCACCCGTAACTGAATGATCTTCAAAGATCAAAATTTATACATTTTCCTCCAATTAATTTATCTACTCAAATTAATCAAATAAGCTGCATAAAGCAATTGAATTGAAAAACAGAGGAACAACCGGCCTCATGCTTACAAGCAAATTTGCAGCTTGATTTGCCTCTCTCCTAACAAAATTCCAGCCCCTAAAATCACCACCATCAGTGAGCTTCAGGCACTCCTCCCCCATGCTTCCAATGACACTATTTCATTACCTATTGAATGGAGTAAGGAAATATAAAGCTTTGCCTTATGGTTATTTCAGTTCAATATTTCAGTAGGTTATTATGGCATTAGCCTATGACGGATTTGAACCCGCATCTTTGTGCATGAGCACAATGCTCTACCATTTGAGCTAATAGGCTTAAATTATTTTTATTACAATAGAATTAGACCATAAAAATATGATGGAAATGTAAAGTTGCATGTGGTTTTCGTTTTCTTCTGAACTTCAAATCTCTCTCATACCTATAATATGAACACCATTTGTTTAACTTTATAGCAATCACATGCAGCACTACTCAAGTTAGCTATCAAGTTATTTCATTCCCAAATTCTGACAGAAGAAAATGTGTATAGTCATAGGGATACATTAAAAGGTTAAGGCAGGGAAATGCCACACCAATTTAGCTTAGCCAAAGAATAATGTTATCTTGTGAAAACATCTCTCAAGTGCAAGTGAATGTTGCCAGCCAAGAAGGGAATTAACTGTTAAATGGTCATGGTGCTAATATCCAAATGGCAGTAGGACCACATATCAACAAGAAATGGAACATATGTGATCCTAATAACAATAGATTGGATTCTATAGGTATTTTGGTCAACATAAGGAGCAACAAACTTGAATATTACACAGGAAATTACATCAAATATTATTAAAAGGCAAACAGATCCTACAAAGTACAACCTATTGCTTATTAGCAAAATCTAAATACATGACGTAGGTCATTGCAGAATAGTGTTATACTCCCTACCGGATTGAAGGAAGCTTGCAGAAACATAATACAAAATAAGTCACAATCCTTCACCATTCCTCATTTATCTATATAAATTCAGCATTCATGTAAAACAATCAAATGATGATTTTCACAGCCCAAAAGCCAAGTTTCATTATAAAAAAATGTAAAACCAACCTGGCTTTCCTAGACGAGATTCCAGATCAAACTCGTAGTCCCTATGCTTCAAAGGTTTCCTCTGCACTGGAGGACCTTTGGCTGCACATGATACCGCAGCTCAATAAGAAAAATCAATCCTAAAGGCAAGAAAAACAAAATAATTCCGTTTCAGGTTAGCCTATTTCTCCTGGGCACAACCAAAACCATGCTGAATTAACCTACAGGATACCAAAACGTTCATATACATACTTGTCGTCCTGGGCACAATCATAAAATAAATCACTAAAGTTCAATTCCAAATTTCCAACAAGTCCACAAATCACCAAATTCAACTTGCAAAACCCAAATATCTCACCTCTTAGACTGATGAGCAAACTGGTCTCTGTGAGCCTCTCGGACCTTAGCAAAATACAGACAATCAAGAACCTTTAAACCACTGTAATTTGCAGGTTTATGAAACAACACTTCAAAGTAAGTCTGAATTGAACCTTCAAAATTTTCTTTTTCCTCAGCTTTGGGAATTTGTTTATAATCTACTGTTAACTAACAGTTCCACAGATTACATATATCACAATCCCATCCTTAAACAAGTAGGTTGGTAGGTAATTAAAAGATGCTAATTCAAAAAAAATGAAGGCACACACATAAAACATTAAATTTCTACCAGCTGCAAATCTTGTCGAGTATGTTTTTTAGTAGGCAGAGTTCATTAAATTTAGGGATAATTTTAGTGCAAGCCGAAACGAATCCGGTTCGGTAGGTGCAGCACTTTTGTTGGTCGTGGTAGCGGCCGTTGCTGCACCAGAGTGCTGCAGATTGTAACCTGTACTTTTCCAAACCCTTAATCCATCCAATTCCACAAATTCGATCAACCACAAATTCAACCCATATATAAACCCTAATTTTCTCAAACCCCCAAATTAATATACATACCTGTCGTCCTCGTCGGCGTAACACAACAACGTCGCCCGTCGGCGTTGCCTCTCGTTATGTTCAATCATGATCGGAGGCCTGGACGAATTTGAGGAGATGAATTGGCTGGACACCTTCGGAGTTGGGGGAAAGATGAATTGATAGGGGAAGGAGTTGGAAAGAGACGGAGGAATTAGACATGTTTTTAAAAAAAAATTATAAACTAATCCTAGCCCTTGATGGAATCCTACGGTGGAAAATTGATAAACCGGAGGATACATTTAAATTTGGACTGGATGGGAGCCGAACCCGATTTTTAAACTCTTTTTTTTTTGTTAAAATAGTAGTGGTTTTATGGAAAAGTCTCTTATTTAACAGTAGTTTTGTGTAACATAACATACTACGGAGTATAAATCAAAACTTGGGCGATTAGGGTTTTGGTCTTTTGGGTCACAACTCACTTCACTCGTGTCGCTGCGCCTCTTCGTACTCGTGACATCCAGTGTAATCTCACCGCTGAAATTGGACGCTTAGGGTTTTGATGTGTTGTTGGTTGATTGATGCTAAGATTTTTGCCTGTTTCCTGTCGTAATTAATCCTTTTGAAATGGTTTTCTGAAAAATCGAAAAATAAATCGATGGATCCAGTGATGTAGAATTTGCTTTGTTGTTGATGTCGTTCCAATTCCCGATTCATAGAGCTCTTTGAAATCGAGAGTTCTTTATGTGGAAAAGAAGAGACATCTGAGGATCCGAATCCCTGGTAATTTTTTGTTTTTCATCCATGAAGCTTATTCTCGAACAACAATGGCGGTTTCCCGCATCTACTTGTTTTTGTCCTTTGCTTATATTTCTTAGGGTTTTCTCGAGCTCCGAATTTGAATTTGTTCAGATCTTTGTGCGTCTCAGTACTGGAAATTTGATTTCTTCATTTCCTGTAATTTACTCTGCCGATCCCTCTTTCTTTGGACGGAGAGAAGATGCCATTAATTTGATTATTGTTAGCTATCAGCCACTGAGCAAAGCTTTTTCTGTCTGCGTTGCATAGAAATCGGAATGCTAAAGTTTCAATTAAGGATTTTGATTTCTGCTATGGAATTACTTTATTAATGGTGTGGATGTTGATAATCTAGTGTATGTTTAACTAGTTGATTTTTGTGGCTGAGTGACTGGTTCTTGCTCTCTGGATGAAAGAAAAAGCGTAGAGGAGTCAATATGTATGCTTATAAAGCTTTCCCTGATGAAGGTATGGTATGATTGCTGGACAATTGAACTTGATTTGTCATTTAAGACTTTGGCTGAGTAGCTTTGAGTGTGTGTAATTAGGAAGCCATAATAAGGTCATGTCTTTGTGATGCTTTCCACCGTTGGTGTACCTTGCTTGAAGTTGAAGATGGTGCTTCTCCCTCCTTTTTCCTCTCGAAAAATATTTATCTTGCTTGGCATTTCAAAATGTTCGTTGTAAGCGTCTTTTCTCTTTTCTCTTCCGAAATTCCTAAGTTTGATGTTGGTGCAAGCAATATTGGACACAAACTATACATTGATTTTCACAGAGATATTCTCCAAGACTTATCCTCGCCCATGGTTGATAATACAGGAATATGACAATTTGAGATTGTACTGTTTGTGCTATCACCCATTAGGCACGCATGGAAATTTGCACAAAACTTGGACCCTTATGCAATCTAATTTAATTTAGCTCTTGTAAGTTGTAATTTGAACTATATATTTGGTCATCCAGATTTTAATACGGCACTTTCTCATTTGAAGTGTTGCTAACTGCTAACAACTAATAAGCTATTCAGGGAAAAGCAAAATTGATTGATGCTGGTAAGGCCACAACATCGTGTTCTTTATCATCTCTCGCATGAAACCCATTGAAGAGAATGCAGCAGGACCAACATGGTGATTCACTGTGACAATATCTGTCAGGTATGGATGAATTGCCCTTTTATATTCTGTTTTCGCTTATAACCTTCCTATTATATCTTTCTAAACATATTGATTCAAGCTTCTAAAATTTCCTCACTGGTGTAGTTATTCATTGACAAGTGCCCAACATAATATGGTAAATTTCACAGATTCAGTGAAACTGCTGATATGGCGATCAATTATGGAGATGCATGAAAAGCAAGGTTGAACTGCTTGAGATTTTTTTTTCAGTGGTATACTTTCTATTTTGTCTATCCTCCACTTCTGGCTAATTATTGGATGGCCCTTTGGACGGAAAGGCTTGAAAGTTACAGCTAATGGTAGAGCATACAGAAATGCTGTCTTTGCTCCAGCATGAGCATTGCTAAAGCAACTTTGAGGCTCTGAGATAAATGAAATTAATTGTTAGAAACCTAATCTCTTGTCAATATCTATGCTTAGAGATCAAGCTATTGATGAATAACTTTCTATCAGAAATAATTATGGATCCGTTATGTTGTCAAATGAATATTCAAAATGCATTTATAATTGTTTAAGCATTACGAATGGTAGTGGGTGATTGGTCAATCCCAGTCCTCCTTGATTAGTTATTAGGAAAAGTAATAGAGGAAAGAGGGATGGTGGGGGAAACTATCCTTTAACTAAAAGCAAGATCATTTACAAGATTAGCAAATATGTCATCTTCCTTTGTTCCCGGGGATGTAACCTCTAACCAGTTCATCTGATGTGTCCAATTTAGATTGAAAAGCATGAGAAGCCTAGAAGGTGTCTTTGGTATATACCTGATTCCAAGTTAGATTTTTTGTGATAATCTGATCTACTTCATTGCCTGTGATAATGTGATCTGGTTGAAAACAATTTGGTTTTAAACCTTTGCTTGCTGTCTGTTGTATTTTGAGTTTTAACAAGTGGTATCTCAATACTCTAGTCTCTAGCCCCTATATTCTGACTTACTCATAAGAGTCTCCTCTTGCCTTTCATTCAAGGAAGGACTCGCAATCACCGTGGAGTGACAGCTCATTTCTGTAGTCCATACCTCTTGTAGGAGATGCTCACGGAAACTAAAGCACTTCCGTGAGCTTTAGCAAGAACATTTCCATGCACTAAACATGTCAAGCATACAGGGCGATGGAGTTCAGTATCGTCTACAAAGTCATCCTACAACTTCTACTCGTATAATTTCCCAGCAAGGTACATTCTCTGTCTCAAAGTTCAATAATTGGAGGGCCACTGCCATCAACAATCCAGCAAGAAATTAGATCATATAGTTGTGCAAAGATATGGAAAGTCTCCTGGTTTTGCTCCAACATGAAACCCTCCCAAGACAACAACAAATGGTAGTGTTTTCCAGGGTCAATGGAATGGGTCATTTGGGTGCTTAAATTACTAGTGGATAAAACCCAAATGGCTAATGCTTTCATGGATGTCAACATCCAACTCCATGAATTTGCCATTGCCACAAACTTTGCTTGTAAAAGCCAACAAAGTTGATATGTGTAGATTTGTGGGTTAGTGGATTCTAGGCTTCCATGGCTATCCACCTCTCTTTGTTAAAGAGAATGTGTTAGTGGGTTTGTGTGTCACCTTGACTTTCCTTGAGCAATGGAAGCAAAACACAATTCATCAATAATTTAATGGACAATGCACAAGATAAGAGTGATTTGAAGTATGGGAAAAGATTGCAAATTTGTAGTAGTTTCAACTTTTAAATCCATTTGATTGATAAATGATGAGATTTCATCAACAAGTGAATCAAAGAACATCATCCATACGAGAGTTGGTTGTTGAAGTTACTAATGACATTCTATTTTAAATAGACCTGAGCAAACGTGGGTTAGGTTGACTTAGTTTATCGTCCGAATGATGAAAATATGTAATGTTAAGGCTCATTCCACCCTTTCTACTTAACCAATTCAAATATGCTATCTCGATTCTATCTGCGTTTGCTCGTGGCTTGTATTAAGCAATAAGCATACATACATTTTCTATTTTTACTTCCATGATATTCCAATTCCATTCATAAGTTGTATGCTCGTCTACCCTAAAATGATGGAAGTAATGGAAGACCAAACAATGTAATATGAAGGCCACGTTTGGATTACTAACAAAAAAGAAATCCTTTCAATAGCTTATCTTTTTTAACTTAACAACCAAAATTCCTAAACAAAAGCTTATTTAAATAATGATACATTTATCTTTCAAGGAAAGTATTTTTAAATTAATTAATAATTGCTAAAAATGAATGCTTAACTTATACTACCTCCGTCCAAAAATACATGGGCTTTACTATTCACGCAAGTTTTTTTTTTTTTTTTTGATCTTAGTCCAGTTCGATCGACTCAGTCGCTCTACATCTGGATCGGGTACTGTATGGCCCATTTAAGGGGTTGACCCTCCCACTCACAAGCGACTCCATGTTTCCAAGGGGATTCGAACTTCGAACCTCTTGGCATGGGATGTAGCCCCACAACCACTACACCAACTTGTGATTGGTATTCACGCAAGTTTTCTTAAGAACGAAAAAACTATATAAAATATTAACCTTTTTTTTTAATAATTACAAACTTATTGATAATAAGCTTGTAATTATTGAAAAAAAAGTTAATATTTTATAGTTTTTAACTCCTAAAAAAGCGTGCAGGAATAATAAAAGCTCATGTATTTTTAGACGGAGGGAGTGTATAGGATAAAAATACCGTTTATGATATCATATTCATACTTCTTCTTCTTCTTCCTATCTTTTTCTCTTTTAGATTTGGATAAATGCATGAATCATGATGGGTCCAGTAGATAAAAGTAGTGGTCGGAGGAAGTGGTAGGCATAAAAGTTCCAATGTGGGCACTTCACTATGGTGGCTAAGGGGACTGCCAATGGATGTGGCCTTGATTGCTGGACCGTACGTGATGGCTTGTTGGTACTGTATATTAGTAGGGTGGTTATTTTTTTTATTAGATATCAGATATATTTGGAACTCGAAGGCCGATCAAGTTGACAGACGGGAGAACTGTCTAAAAATATAAACATACAACAAAACATAATGGTGAAAACTAAGGCAAACGCACTCTTAAAAAAAACGAGATCAAACAGACCTAAACCAAACTGGCCGTGGACGAAGATGACGGACGAACCAAGCCACTCTCTAGAACAGAACCGTAGGCCAGCGATACATCAGGACATGATCATCATGTGGGTAGTAAGAACGAAACTCCAAGGAAGCAATCAACCCTAATAGTAAAGACGCCAGGATGCACACTACCATGACACCAACCTATCCCGACTCATTAGTAGGGTCGTTATACTTTTTAGCGAGTTATTCACAAAGCGTTGTAAAATATGGATAAATTGATTTTTTTTTTCTTTTTGAAAGGCTTAGATTTGGGCTTGGCTAACCTCGGTTGAACCAGCGCCCAAAGGCGTCCTGATGGACGAGAGATTCGATCTCAGCATGCTAGGGGACGATACAAAAAGTGTCGACATGAGTCAGATGTGAGTCATTTTATCAGCAACACCATTTCCTTTCTTGTAAATGTGAGAAAATGAGTAATCGGTGAAGGCTCTACATAATCTGAGGGCGTCTGAAACCAACCTCTCGATCTCCCATGGAACCTTCCAACTTCCTTTGCAAGCGTTGATAATCGGCAAAGAGTCACCCTAGCCTCCACTTCCAAGTGCGAGCAGCCCATCCTAATGGCTTCACGAAGACAAGCGTGGAGCCCAAATCACTTGGCTTGTATGAAAGAGGCCGCGTCATGTCCCTGAGCTCCGCAAGCAAGAATTGTACCAAGGCAGCTACGAATGACAAATCCCGAAGTAGCTAGGCCAGAGTCGACTTTCGCTCCATCAAAATTAAGCTTCACAAAATCATCTTTGAGTTTTTTTTTTCATTTTACAGGCTTTTGTTTTCTTCTGTTTATCTGGTGGATATTTGATTTTTCGATTGCCATTTCTTTATCAAGAGTCTCGCTTTGAGCTTTTTCCCAGCTTATTTTTAGTTGTTCAATGTGTTTTATCCAATTTTTCGAATTTTTAGTATCATTATTGTCAAACACAATTTGTTTCTCATTTTGTTTCTTTTTAAATAAAAAGAGTCTTGAAACAATGAAACGATGTTGTTTGGTTATTTTCTTTTTATTTTTCTGTAAAACGAGGAGATGATTGTCTAAGACAACGCAATTTTGACAACTCGCCAAAGATGGAAAAAACATCAATCCAACCAAGTCCTTTGTGCTAGTATATATCCTTAGTTAAAAATTTCTTATATTTAGTTATATATAACATAAACTAGATATATGTATTATTATGAGTTGATGTTATAACTATTATGCATTTTAATGGCCCCATGTCCCATGAGGGGTTTAGGATAACAAGATAAAAGCTACCTTGCTTTTCTTATACATTATTGATTATTAAGAGCGTTTTGGCAAAGTATCCTCTCATTATGGGAAAAAAGTTTCTTCTCATTTTCTTCCCTTTCAACATTTTAAATTATTGATGAAATAAATCTATCTATATAACTTTATATATAATATTAAAGTTGATTTCTAACCTATCCTATTGTGAAAAAAATGAACATAACAAATTGATGTATATGATTTACTTTAAAAAATAATACTATAAAATTATGAAAAATAGTTCTTTTCATATATTTGCTATTGAAAAATAATATAATTAATTAGACGATAAAGTTTATATATATATAAACAATTTATACATTGTTATTGATACTTAAATTTCTGTTTAAAACATGTAATATAAATTAAATACTCCAAAGTATATATTAAACTCATCCAATTAATATTAATTGTTTTATTAATTATTAATTATTATTTTAACACTCATTTAAATGAGATTTGAAATCTTTTTAGGTTGACGAAGAACGGCAATAATGTGTTACTTCCTCAGCTAATTAAGATTGATGACATGTAATTTTGGATGCCAAAAGGTGATACGTACAGTGTAAACTATATACAGTTTATAACACACTTTAATCATGGACAAATCATTGTAAACCTTTTGTTTTATTAAATTAGCAGCTTTTTTTTAATGAGTCACACATTAAAAATTCAAAAAAAAAAGAAACAATTTCCAAATGAAAATATTTCTTTTTTTTGTTTAATATGTATACCTTAAAGTTTTTGTTGTTGTTGTTGTTTTGTATAAGTAGTAAACTATTAATATATCCAATTGTTTTTTTTTCTGATTAGCTTAAAACTTCATTTTTTATTTTTTATTTTTTTTTATTAGGAAAGATTTAGGGTGAGCAAGCTCTACCCGAAGGCATCCTTTCGGATGAGGTCTAGTAGACCAGAATTATTTTGAATATCAATCCCCCGGGCAGAGTGGCAAATGTGTGCAACATTGTCAACCACTCTATTGCCTATACAGGGAATATGAAGGAAAGCTACACTTTCCAGATTTGTCAACATAAGGTTGATATCAGAAATAATGAGTTCAATTTCCCAAGGACATTTCGTCTTTCTGTTTAGATGGTCTATAATTATGCTGGAGTCACCTTCAATGTGGAGCTTGGTAATTCGTAAATTCAAGGCCTGTTGCACACCAAGTTTTAAAGCTAGAGCTTCCGCTTTTAGTGGACTCTGGATACCGAGTTTTTTGTATCCTATGTTAATTGGGCATCCTTCCCAGTCACGAATAATAGTTCCAGCTGTACTCGTTTTGTCAATAAGGGAAGACCCGTCAAAATTCAATTTAAAGGACCCTATTGGGGGTTTACGCCACCTAATGCTAGTTTGTTTACTATTCTGCCGCTTGGGGTTGGTTTTGTGTGGCTGTATATTGGCCTCTTCCTCGAAGTTGTCTTCAAAACGAGATGTTTTGCTCCAGTTCTCCTCATGTGTTTTAATGATGTGGTTAATTGTGTCTCTACTCGGGATAGGAATAGATCTGAATATATACTGATTTCGAATGTACCACGTGGTCCACCAAGAGAAGGTTAGCTTAGCTTTGGATATGTTGTTAATGTTTTGACCAATGTAAGACATAATTGGTTTAATGTCTCTTGATTGGTTAGGCATGGATGAAATATGTGATTTGATATGGTTCGGGAGTTGTAGGAGAGAGGTCGTGTACTGGCATTCCAGGAAGATGTGGGCCTCATCTTCACTAGCACAATTGCACAAGCAACAAGTGGAAGGAACGGAAACGCACCGCTGAGCAAGTCTTAAGGCTGTGGGAAGACCGTCCTGACATAACTTCCATAGGAAGTTTTTCACCTTTGGTGGGATGTCCAGGCTCCAGAACCAAATATTGGAGTCTAGACGCCGCGAGGACTGCCTAGACACCAGATTGTACGCACTCGAGGTGGTGAACCAACCCTCTCTATCAGGCCACCAGTACAGTCGGTCTTCAAAGGGAGCAGCGGGTAGAGGAATATCTGAGATTTCCTTGACAATACTCCCTCCGATCGGAAATATTTGATGTTTTGACTTTTTGCACGTACTTTAAGGAGCTAAAAACTATATAAAATATTAATCTTTTAATAATTTTTTTTTTACAATTTAGTACTTATTACTAATAAATATTAAACTATGAAAAAAATTAATTAAAATAAATAAGATTTTATATAGTTTTTAGCTCCTAAAATTACGTGCACAAAAGTCAAACATCAAATATTTCCGATCGGAGGGAGTACAACTTGGTAGCACCTGGCAGAGTTTCTCTGTCCACCATTTTCCGCCAAGAATATAATCACTAACAGAGTCCTCAAGATTAGTTATTGGAGGGCAATCACTCTTGGATTGCAGTGGAAGAGACGAGACCCAGTTATCCGTCCAAAATTTGATCGACTTTCCATTTCCAACTGACCAGATCAGCCCAGTTTTAAAGGTGTCAATGAGGGTTGTTAATTTGGCCCATTGCCAAGATAGATCACCTTTTTTTATATATTCCAGAAGATTGGACGAACGAAGATACTTGTGTCTGATAATGGATACCCAGACGTTTTGTGGTTCTGCTAATATTTTCCATAGAAGTTTCATTTGAAGGGCTTCATTCATATCTTTTGATTTTCGTATTCCAAGACCTCCAAGATTTTTTGGTCTGCATATTCTATCCCAACTAATAAGGGGGCGGTGTTGGAGATCCTTATTCCAGAAGAACATTCTGTTAACTTGGTCTATTTCTTTATGTATTGATGCTGGTAGTAGAAAATTTTGCATTGCGTATAACGGCTTGGCCGCTAAATTTGTGTTGATTAGGATGGCACGACCATGTTGTGACAAAGCGTTAGCCCGCCATTTACTCAATTGTTCTTTGGATTTGCAAATGATGTCTTCAAAAGTCGCTTTGGTTACTCTACCATTGATAATAGGGCAACCCAGGTATTTTTCCAAGGAGGCGACATTAGAAATATTTAGGCAATTACTCAGTTCAGAGATCCTTGAGTTCGAAATTCCTTTGGTAGCTTGGAAGCTAGATTTCTGGTAATTAACTTTTTGGCCAGATACTTTACAGTAAGCATCAATAATTTTCCTAACTTTGTGTCCTCCCTCAGAACTCCCTTTAGAGAAGATAATTATGTCGTCCGCAAAGGATAGGAAAGGGATTGTCGGGCCTCCTCTACCGAAGGAAAATCCAATATGACTCATATCCGAGCTAGACTCTGCTGTTAAGCTACGTGCTAGAATTTCTGCACCGAGGATGAACAAAAATGGGGAAAGGGGGTCCCCTTGGCGAATGCCCCGAGAGGGGAAGAACAATTCTGTTGGACCATTGTTTACAAGTACTGAGAAGGAAACAGTAGAGATGCATTCCATAATCCAAGAAATGAAGGTTGGGTGGAACCCGAATTTGTGGAGGACTTTCATGGTGAAATTCCAATCGACTCTATCATATGCTTTTTCCATGTCGAGTTTAATCGCAAGCCAACCCACACGACCCTTACGGGTTCTGAAAGAGTGAAAAATTTCGTGAGCTATTAGAACGTTGTCTTGTATGGCCCTATCTGACACAAAGGCACCCTGAAGGGGGTGGATTAGTTTTCCAATGATAACTTTGATCCTTTCAGTGAGGATCTTAGAAATGATCTTATAAATTGTGGAACATAAACTGATTGGACGATAATGATTGGTAGCAGTCGGGTTATCTTTTTTTGGTAAAAGAGAGATGAAAGTATGGTTAATTTGCTTAAGTATCTTCCCAGAGAGGAAGAAACCCTTAACAACTCGAATGACAGAAGTACCAACGATATCCCAGTATTTTTTGTAGAACTCAGCTGTAAAGCCATCCGGGCCCGGGGACTTATTTTTTCCAAGGTTAAACACTGCAGTTTTTATTTCTTTGTTGGTTGGGTGTCGAATAAGGAAATCATTTTCCTCTACCGTAATTGACGGCTGAATTAAGGTAAGCATTTCATCTAACAGAGCTTCATCGGTTGACTCCTTTTTGAAGCGTTTCTCGAAGTCCTTTTTAATTTCATTTCTTACGTTTTCTTCACCGATTATCAAAGTGCCGTTTTCAGATAGAATGTTACGGATTTGTTTTCGATGTCTTCGCCCCGAAGCGACCCGGTGGAAATAAGAAGTGTTTGAATCAGATAGCTTGAGGTGCTTTGTTTTAGCCCTTTGGTTCCAAAACGTCTTTTGGAATAGGAGAAGTTTTTTTTTTTTTTTTGATAAGGCATTGTTCTTTGTTATTTGGCCTTACCGACTCCCAAGAGTTGTAGAAGATTGGATCTCGAGCAATTCGTTCTCTACCTCCTGTAGTTGTCGAAAGATGTTTCCAAAAGTAAACTTATTCCAGATTTTTGCTTTTTGCTTTAGGATTTTTTGTTTGAACATTAATTGGAACATAGCCGACCCAGGACAAGTAGCTCGCCAAGATTGTTTGACAATATTACGGAAGTCTTTCCTCTGAAGCCAGACATTCTCAAATTTAAAAGGAGGGGCTTTGAAAGCAACACTGTCCTCAAGTGTAATTGAGATAGGACAGTGATCTGATGTGGAGAATGCCCCATTTTTAGTAATAATGTTTGGAAATTTGTGTAAGATCTGATGATGGACTAGTACTCGGTCAAGTTTTTCGTAGATGTTGCAAACACCGTCGACCTCCTTTCGCCAAGTGAAAGGATTCCCAAAACAAGGGAGGTCAATGAGGGAACAATTGTTTTTTAATTGAGATAGGCGTGTAAACCGAGAAGGACGGGTGATTGCTCCACCCAGCTTGTCTTCGCTGCAGGCAATTTCATTTAAGTCCCCCATAATAATGTACGGGATGGATGCGTTACTCACTATTGTAGTTAGAGTATCCCAGAATGCGTCTTTATCCCTTGGGTCAGGAGGTGCATAGGCGAAGAGGATTAGAATCAATTTTTGGTCATTTTGGTTTTCATACTTCAGCCCAATGATACGAGGTAAGTGGATTTCGACGGATATGAATTCGTTTATCAACGGGTGGGTTTTCCACAAAATCCCAATACCCCCCGATCGCCCTGCACTAGGAGACCAAATAGCCTCGTCGAAGCCAATATTCTTCCATAGCTTGGTATCCGGAATGGTTTCTGCCTTTGTTTCGGCTAGCGCCAGAACTTGGAAGTGTTCATTTTTGCAAAGGGCATCAACTTCTATCCAAAAAGTCCTCTTATCTCATAAACGCATAACTAATAATTAATCTCTTGTGAACTTAGAGATATTAATTAGATTTAATTTGTATGAATTCTAGATATGAAATAAAGAATGACATTGAACAACATATAAAATGTTGATAGTAGAATTATTCATTTCATATTGTTAATTAGTTTTCACATCAATTAAACCTTATCAAATTTAATATCTTTTGACAAAGTAAAGGTTTTTTTCCCCTCAATCTGCTATATTCTAAGACCAATTTAAACCCTCCTTCCATTCTTTTCAGAAGTCTTTTACTGTAATATTTATACACATTTTCTTATGATAATAAAAAAAAACTATATAAAATAATAATTTTAATTTTTTTTATAATCTAAGATGATAAAAATTATATAGAATATTTTTTTATACATAATTTCATACTTTTAAAATATATTTTTACATAACATCATATATACTACTAATTAAATATGAAATTCTATATAAAAAATGTAATATATATTTATGGTAGTTTTTTTTTACATAATATTGTATATTTTTCTGTTTATTTGTTCGGTCATTTTTTGGTCTATCGAAAACACTCTTTCGACTAGTCCTGGCAAAGAGTGCATACATGCAGAACTCCCAGACCTCGCTCAATTGCGGGATATATATATATATACTGGATTGTTGTCATTTTTATTAAAAAAAAACGTGTATAAATAATAAATAAGTAAATGGGTAGTATCCATAGGTCCCCGGTTCGAACCCCGGATTGACCGTTCTTTATTTACCTATTCAAGGAGGGAAATCCCATCTCAATTTTAAGAATCACATGAATTTCAGTGTAATTAAACATATAGATGTGATTTTCAACAAACGAACCCTCGCTGAATTAGATGCAAGAGCCCTAATTTAAGATATTTTGTGAATTCAAGATGCATGGATTCTTGAAAACTTTGAATACTCGGAGTAGTTTTCATTCAATTTGCTAATTAATCTTCTTCGTCGCTAATCACATGCTTTAATTTATATTAAATAGGGCTAATTTAATTGAGGTATGGACCACATTCATGTTCATTGCACTCTGTCTTTCACCCAATAATTCCAACTGATTAAACGTTTGCTGACCAACATTAATCCATTTTAATTCGCCTAAATGAATCAATCACTACACAGTACAGAATCAAAATAAAATCATCTACTACTGTATACCTATTTGTAATAAATTATAATATGGTACAGTAGCTGCCAACAGTTCCAAAATTATTAATTCATTATTCATATACATTTTTTTTAAAATAATGAAAATTATACTATAAAATATTAATCTTTTAATATAAATTTTCTAAACAATTTCATATATAGTAACTATAAAATTGTTATATATATATATTGATATTTTATATCGTTTTTATCATTCTAAAAAACTTATGTGAATAGTAAATGACATGATTTTGTTACTTTAACTAACTAACTATGAAAGTTTAAAAATCCATAAAGTATTTAGTTAAAAAATTTGTTATAGAAAAATTAAACCAAACACTAATTTTATTCCCCTAATTTTATTTCCAAACAATTAAGGCTTTGTTTAGTAAAGTTAGTAGTTTTTTGGATCTTTTGGTTTTAAAATTATATAATTTTAAATGAGGTGAAGCAAAGATTATAGTTGAATTAGCTTTTATAATTGGATTTTTAACAACTATTCATCGTAAAATTTTCATAACTTTTCTTTTTAATTATATTCACAAATCTGTTATTTTTCTCTTCTATTATCAACTATTTTGCAATATCAATTTTCTTGACTATATCTTTAAAATAGAGTCTAAAATTAAACTAAACATAATTTCTCAATTCTTACTAAATTAATGCAATTTATGCAAAGTCGGTTCTTAAAAAGTACACTTGGATATGATGGTGGTCTAGTAGGCAGTAGGGACTAATACCACCCAAATTCTTACCTGTATATAAAAAAAAATCTTGGGTTGAGGGGAAACAAACGTTCATTAAATGAAACATTATATTATACACTCCAACAAGCTACACAAAGTCACAAACTATAGTATATATCAACAATATATCACTATATATATCTAGATAATTGGATCTGAATTTTGCATTAATTGACAATGTCTATTGCATAGGATACTACATATAGAGATTGGAGACAACCACTCAGAGCATTACTAAAACAGGGATAAAGGTGGGTTCAAAGTTTCGAATTTAGGAAGAAGGTTTGACCAATCTAAACATAAAATTAACTTCTTAATGTTGTACTTATTATTGTTTTTATGAAGGAAAAAAATTGTGGTCTAGCTAGCTATATTCTTCTAATGGTACTTACATAATTTATAATGCACAATATTGTGTATTATAAATCATAATGAATTAACATCCAAACAAATTGTCATATCTTCATATTTTAAGTTAAGATTAATTCAAATCCTTCACTCCATTTTCAATGAGATAGATCTCTTTATTTTGCATAACTTTTCTCAATTAATTGACCTAATTTCAAACATTTTAGGAAAATTTGCAACACACTAGGTTGCTTTGTCTTGTGAAATTCAACAACAACAAAAAATATTTCCTCAATTGATAAAAAAAAAAGGTGTTTTTAGCCTTCAATGTGAAATTATATGAAGAGTTATTAACGAGGAAATTATATGTCAAGGATATTCGATGGGCCATCATCAATGACACTGGATAAGTTCAATAGAGGGTAAAATATCCTATATATTATATAGGGAGTATAAACAATATCTAAGATAAGTTGCGTGGGTCAAGGCTTCATTAGGTTGATCATGTGCAAAAGAGAGATCCACGCGAGTCCGTAAGTGCGTAGATGTGACAGTTTGGAGACTATCTATTACCCAACTATAATCGTTGCCAAACACACTAAAACAAAACTTATTACCTGCAATCACATTAGTATCATCACCAGTGCTTTGCTTGCTAAAAAAATGCAAGAATCTGATCATATTGTCCTTTGGTCAAAGAGTGAGCAGCATCTGGGTTTTCTCCTTCAACAGTCACATTAGAAGCAAATTTCTTGGACCTGTCTCTCTTGAAGTTAGGAGGGTAACCATGAATTTTGAAGCATCTATCCATAGAATGGCCAACAATCTTACAATGATCACAGAAATAATTGCCTTTCCCTTTCTGACCATTTTGATTCCCAGATTGCTTGTTGCCTTGATTTCCATTCTGAATCCCACTCTTTTGATTGTTGAATCAACCAAACTGTGAGTTGGCTTGTGAACCATCACCAGACTGATTGTTCTTCCTTTGAAACGCATTAAAGGCAGCAGTAGCATCAGTAATAGAACTAGAATTGTTAAGCCCCCTTTGGCCTTCCTCATCAATAAGCATTCGATACACATCGAAAATATTCGGAGTTGGCTCCATCAACAAGATGCTTGTCCTAACACCATTGTAGGTATCCTTCAATCCAACAAGAAATTGAATCACCTGCTGATTTGCAAAAGACCTAGAAACTGGATTCACAGATCCACAATTAACACACACAGGTGCGTCTACTAAATCCTTGTACTCATCCCACAATTTCTTGAATCTTGAGAAATAAGAAGTGATAGAAGATCCATTCAAAGAAATATTGAACATCTCTTTATGTACCTGATACAAACGAGTACTATTTGGTGAGCCAAACCTCATCTTCAACTCCTCTTAGATCTCCCTTGCAGTCCGGATATACAATAGCGTCTCGGAAATCTCTTTCTCAACTGAGTGAAGCAGCCACGCAACCACCATCCCGTTGCACCTACGTCAATGAACATAGCGAGGCGACGTTTCCGCCGGAACCTGGAAAGATCCATAAACAAGACTAATCTTGTTCTTAGCAACCATGATTGATCCGAATGATGTAAGAACAACACATCATTCTCATCTATTTGAATCGTATCTATTTGAATCGCATCTTTACCATCCATGATTGATCAAGAAACTCCAGAAACTTCATAAAACAAATGCGGAAAATATAAAACCAGAAGATCAGAAACGAAACCTGATCACAGACTCAGACGAGCTTCGCAAGCTCTGATACCATTTCAGATTTGGAGATTTAGATTCAAGAACAACGAATTTAGAACACTCTGGAAGCCATGGAAGCTGAATTCAAGCTCTCAATTTCTCGTTTTCAATTGAACAGAATTAGTTACAGAGAAGGAGGAGGGAAAACGTTTAAATAGACAAAATGGGTATCACGTGACAGGCACGTGGTCTAACTAATACATATAATGAAACCCGGTTTGCTTAAATACAAAAACTAAAACCGGTTTACATAATAACAGATAGAGACCAAAGGAGAGTTGGATGGAGGTGATAAGACAAGATTTTACACTTATCAATCTTAATGAGAATATGGTTAGGGAGGAGCATCATTCGTGTAAGAGAGGGTTAGGCTGGGTCTCAATTAGAACTGTCAAATATCGTATCATTTCTCCACCCTCGTTCTCTCACTATGTCTTTTACTAATCTAATTTACTTTACCATTTGTTATACTTGTTTCTTTTGTTTTGTTGTGTACGTGTTCATGTCTGTATTTAGACTACACGGAAACACTCCCTCGACTAATCGGGGAAAGTACAACTTGACTCATCAGACCTTGCCTAAACGTGATAAACTGATAATTTTATTGTAGTTGTAGTTGTTATTCTCAATATTCAAACTTAATTAACATCTGGTTAAATAAGAAAATGTAAGCTTTCAACCAACTCAACTCATCATATAGGTAGAAATACTTATTCCCTTCGCTTCACTTTTAATTGACTTTTACTATTCACATACATTTTTAAGAATAATAAAAACGTATTATATAAGATATCAACTTTTTTTATAATTTTTAAAAATAATTTAATATTTATTAGTAATAAATATAAAATTATTTTAAAGTTTTATAAAAAAAATTAATATTTTATACAATTTTTATCATTCTTATAAAAATACAAATGAATAGCAAAAATCAATTAAAAATAAACAAATATTGTATAAAATAAATAAACCAACTCTTCTAGAGTTACACAATTTCCATACTATTTTCAATGAAAACAAATTAACTTAAGCTATATCACATATTACTAGTTTAGCCAACATATATATATATATACAAGAGAATAAAATGGGCGGTATAGAATAAAGAACATGAAAATCGCTTTGACCCGATCCCTCACGTGCGATTCCGGTTTGACCTTGATTTGCGGACCGGCCGAACCTGACGTCCTCATTATTTGAATATTCCGGCCGACCGCTCCGCCGAAGAGGCCGGTCTACCGGTTTAGTCCTGGCCCGGTCCAAACCAACAAAACTGTAATCTGTCTTTCCTGTTCTTCCCAAATTATCTCAACCACACAAGTATTTTTAAATATGAGTTCTTATGATGAGTTCTTTCATGAAAATCATCAATACACCACATCGAAGTGGTCCAATCCAAGTGGATTCTAATTTTTTTTTTTTAAATCATTGATTATGAGAAAATTTTAAGTTTTTTTTTTTGTTTCAATAGATTTCTTTTTCTTTTTTTTTCTAAATCGAGAATCTAGATTTAGAAAATGATTCGAAAACATAGATTTATGAGTAATAATTAATTATACATTATAGGTTATACATTAGGAGATACAAAAATGATTTGAAAAAATAAAAATATTAAAATAAAGAGATGAATAATGAATAAAAATAATTGAAAAATATAGTATCTATATATGATTTTACAGTGAAATAGCGAGGTTAGTGGGGTGGTTAGTCGAGGTGTGACAGTTATAACAATTAGTAAAAATAATAAAATTTGGATAAAAAAAAAGTAAAAATAATATAATAAAGAGATGAATAATAGATAACAATAATTAGAAAATGATTTTAAAATGCGTTTGCTAAATTGACCGCTAATTTTTATAGCTAAACTCCGCAACTTGTTGCGCAGTACCTTGTCAAAGGCATCAAAACTGTGAAGGAAAAATAATAAATATAGACTCTGCAACATATTGTGGAGTTCCATGCCTATTTTTTTTTAAAAAAAAAACTCTCATGCAGTCCGCAACTACTTGCAGACTGTTTTATATGTATGGGAGATATTAAACTTTTTTTGTCTTGAATTTTTAGGGCATCTGACGACAGTTCTGTAACAAATTGTAAAAATTAATGGTGTGTATTCTTGTTAGTCGGGGTGTGATGGTTACAATAATAGGGTTGTTAGTGGGGCTATATGGAGCAAGGTATTGGGTAATGTGACGAATGACATGGACTAATTTACAACGGTGATGTTTTTTTTATTGGTTCATTAGTGATGACGAGTAGGTGGTTGAGGTGAGACCGTCTCCAATAGTTTCTTCAAAATTTCTCTAAAATGGGAAAACAAATACATATTTTTCAAATTATTTTTGCTTCAACTCCAACAGTTTTCTTTTTTCGTACGTTTGGTGAATGGTTTTGTTTTGGGGAATGATGCAGATTTAGAAAAACCTCTCTATTTTTTCTGATGTTTCTCCATTTTGGATAATGATATTGGAAATCGATATGTTGGACCATAAAACACCTTAAAATTCTCAAAAAACTTTAAATTTTCTAAAATGAGAAATCTATCGGAGATGTTCTGATATTCTCAAACTCTATCAATGGAGACTTTTGATGATAGCACGTGAGATATATAACAACAACAACAACAAAATTTGTATACATTCATACATATAATTAATTAGTCCATGAATAGTTAATCATTCATGCATGTAATTTATTTTAAACATACATACTACTCCGTAGTATACTATTAATGGAATAAATGATATTAATTACATAAACATGTATCGGACCGGTTCAACTCATCCAAAAGAAATATATTGATGAAATGATTTAGGCAAATTAAAGTTAATTACTTACTTAATACTGTAATTAAGTTTGATTCATCCCCCTAACGTGCCTGTTCATATGAATATCATGTTTCAGATCTTTACAATAAACATGTATTTAGCCCTAATCCAATTTTTATTTTTTTTTGGTGATAACCCTAAATTTAATATTAATCCCCGTTATCCCCCCTATCCCCTTTCTTGTTTATGGGTAAAAATAGATTCTATACCCTTATATTTATATGTATATATAATTTTATTATAAAAATCATGTTTTTTTTAAAAAAAATTATTTATTAAAGTAATTGATATTTTATTGATCTATGTTGAAATGTGAATGTGACCAAAAGTGTCTCACATCGGAAAGTTGAACCTATCAAGCTCTAATATATGAGTCGGTGGGCTACTCCTTGTATTGTCAATTGGTTTTAGAATGGAACCTCACTCGGCTTGTGTGCTAGACTATTGTGCGCCCGTGCACACCCCCACTTATCGGATATATGAGTCGGTGGACTACTCCTTCTTCTATCGCTAATTGGTTTTAGAATGGAACGCCCGTGCACACGACCCCCAGTTATCGATCCGAGTCGGACTTTGATAATCTATATTTTTAAAATAAAATTTTACAAACATATAAATATAAGGGTATATAATCTAAAAGTATTTTTTAAAATGTTTTTTTTAATGTTAATCTATATTCGAAATAATGTCGTAAATTGACTGTTGTATTCTTTCAAAAAAAACAAAAGAATAAAAATAAAATAAAAAAATTAGTGTGGTAGAGATAATTAACAGGTCTGCAAATCCACACTCCCGCTATAAAAACCAGACTCCATCTTCCCAAAGCCATTTCCAACAAACCCAAAAGCACAAGCTCAGTAAATGCGTTAGCGGCTGATAAAAGTCTCTGCAAATCTGACCCCTCTCATCGCTCTCCCTCCCGTCTTTATCAACTCACTGCAAAGCTTAAAGTCGCAAATTCACCACTTTCCTTTACCCCTTGTCAGTTGCACAGTTACTCGAAGCCGCTGGAGGTTGCTGTCTCGGAGATCGAGTCTTCCAATTTCCAATTCCAACTCCCAACTATCCATAAATTCGCTTCTTGCTATCATCATTTCCGAAATCGGAGATGTTGGAAGCCGTCAAGTACTTTCTCGGATCCCCCGGCGCTAGTGGCTTCGGATCCGGCTCCACCGCCTCCGACGTCACCGCCTCGTCACCTGACCTCCGCCATATCACCGCTATAATCACCGGTAATGCTTCCAAACATTGAATCGATCTTCGATTTCAGTTGATCGAATTTTTTTTAATATTTTATTTAAATTTCGTGAAAAAAGGCGCCACGTCCGGGATTGGAGCGGAGACGGCGCGCGTGCTGGCGAAGCGCGGCGCGAGGCTGGTGCTTCCGGCGAGGAGCTTCAAGGCGGCAGAGGAAGCGCGCGCGCGGATCTTGGCTGAGAATCCGGCGGCGCAGGTGATCGTAATGGCGCTCGATCTCAGCTCTCTCTCCTCTGTTCGCAAGTTCGTCAGGGAGTTTGAATCGCTCGATCTCCCCCTCAGCCTTCTCATGTAACAATCTGTCCAATTTCGCAATCTGATTCGCTTTCAATTTCATCTTTCTTTTGCCTAATTGCAACCTCGATCAATTTCAAAATTGATACAGAAACAACGCCGGCAAATTCCCTCACTACCATGCTGTCTCAGAGGACGGGATCGAGATGACCTTCGCCACGAACTACCTAGGTAAAATCAAACTCTCAAAATTCTCAACAAAAACACTTCCGGTTGCTCAAATCAACGAATTCGCAGGCCATTTTCTGCTGACGAAGCTGTTGATGAAGAAGATGGCGGATACTGCAAAGGAGACAGGAGTTCAAGGGAGGATCGTCAACGTTTCGTCGAACACGCACACCTGGTTCTCCGGCGACATGTTCGATTATCTCAACCTCGTCACCAAAAACAAATGGTACACAGAAATTGATCCACAGAAATTCAGATTTTCTACCTGATTTCATCATTTCTTCACTCTGTGTTCGATTAATCTCCGCAGTGAATACGATCCGACACGCGTCTACGCGCTCTCTAAGCTCGCCAACGTCTTGCACGCCAAGGAGCTGTCTCGAAGGCTTAAGGTGCTAATCCATAATTATATCTTAATTACTGTAATTAGACAAATTATTACTGTACGTATTATTTTTTAATTTTAAATAAAATGGTAAATGCAGGAAATGGGAGCAAATGTGACAGCAAACTGCCTTCATCCTGGAATAGTGAGGACCAAGATTACAAGAGATAGAGAAGGCGTTATTACCGGTGATTATTATTTTATTTTATTTTTTTGAAATCAAATTTTATATTGCTGAAAGAAATTAATAAATCGATAAAAATTTAAAATACAGATTTGGCGTTCTTCCTGGCTTCAAAATTCGTGAAGACTATCCCTCAGGTAGATAATTTTTTGATCTTCTAAAATTTTTAAAAATGACATTTTTAATTTTTTAGTGTTAAATCATAAAATCAAAATCTTTTTTTTTTAATGAAAAAATTATTTCATTCTACACAGGGAGCGGCTACAACATGTTATGTTGCAACGCACCCTGCACTCGAAAACGTGACCGGAAAATACTTTGCCGATTGCAACGAAGTGTTCTCGTCGAAGATTGCATCGAATACGAACGATGCAGAGCAGCTTTGGTTAGGTTCCGAAGCTCTGATCGACGACACCGAGAATCCGATTAATGGATGACGGTCTTATTTTTATGATACTTTGCGAGAAGATTTTGATTTGGAGGAGGTATTAGTTGAGTTTAGGTACTTCATTTGGGTATTAAAAATGTTGAGTGTATAAAGCAAATGTCAAGCAAAAATGCTACATTATGTATAAAGCATATGGTAAGGTGATATGCGTTTTTAGTTTTATATTTTACTCAGGTTTTTTTTTTTGGTTAAACTATATATTATTAATTGATCGCGTAGTCTACATCTCCACCTTATTTGTTGTGGGTCTGCTTGGATTCGTCTGTACTGGGGCATTTTACTTTGTATGTTTTGCACATTTTCTTTTCCGTGTTATGTTTATTTTGATGATCTTCACTCGGCCTCTCGAGATTCAGATATTTCTTATCTCGAATCTTTTGCTTATATATGTAAAAAAAAATTGATTAATTGATTGGTTGAGAAGGGATTAATATAATGGATAGATGGGGGATTTGATAATGTTAAGATTAGAAAATTGGAGTTGTGATTGAGTGATTATTAGAGAGAGAGAGAGAGAAAATGATAAGGTGAGATGGGAGACCTAAACACTAATTTAAGTCTCTGATTCTTGTCAAAATGAGTAATGAAGTAATTAAAAAAATAGTTAATTATTTAAATTGTATGATTACTGTTTGATGTATGTAGATTCTTTGGATCAAGAAAAACACAAGAATAAGGAACATGGGTCTTCCTGTAATGCCATGTGGCTACAATTTTTTCCCCTTGTCAAAAGATTTTTTCCCCTTATCCCCTTAAATAGTTGTGAATTACTTGCCTTGCATTTGATAGACCTATCTCCTAGTTTGATTTGCATTTTATGTGATGTATCATGACCTTCAATTTATATATTGATTGATCTATCAGATTCTTAATTTTTATTTTTTTTTAAAAGTCAACAAATTAAAAAAAAATCATTCACATCAAACAACAATAATGACAAAACTCACCCGAATAGGGTGTATACCCTCGACTTTATCAATGCACCTAGATCAACTCATACTAGACCGAAACCCCAGAATTTCATAGATTGAAAACTCGACCCTAATGTATTTGGTCTGAGTCAATTTAGGTTCGGTTTAGCCTTGATTGGTTCAAGGTTTGGTTCAAAATGAATGAGAGAGATTGCCTCTTTCATTCATTTATAAACAATTAAATGAATTTGGTTCAAAATTTTCATCATGTTACACTGTACTAATGTCCAAACATAACATGGAGATTAAAACTACATCACAGCAATTAGTACTTAGTCCAGATTTTGAATTAAACAAAAAAAAGCATTTCCAAAATTAAATATTTTCATCATGTCTTTGTGTGTTATTGAAACCAAACTCAAATCAATTTTTTTTTGAAAGAAAAAGTTACAACTTTTATCAGGAGAAAAAAGTCCAACAAAAGTAGAACAAAGGACAGAAATGTCATTTACTGTTTTTTTGTTTGGCATTCCATAGTAGCTATGGGCCTTTAGGCCTATTTATATGTGTGTAGGATGGGCAATTAGGCATATACACAGAAGCCCAATTCAATATCTTGACAGTAACATCTCTCAACTTAGTAGCATCACATCACATTATTCACATCCATATAATTAAATACTTTTGATACTGAGTTTATAGTAATTGAAGTATAAAAATAAAATCATTAGAACTTGTTTACAATACCAAGATAAATTGAAAAGTTGTGTTTTCCTAAAGCGAGGATTGGTGACAACCTATACATCATTAATAGTAATACTGGATATGGAAATTAAGCGCTCCACCCAAATTAAAGCACTTCATCTGGAAAATTGCTACTAACTCTCTCGCAACCAAAGGACGTCTCCAAAGGTCACAGGTGAGCGTCCCTTTGCATTGTGTATTTTGTGATTGTTTCTTTGAATCGAATCAACACTTACTTTTTTATTGCCCGATGACCAAGCGGGTACTACATACTCTAAAATTTAGCATACCAAGCGGAGGACGAGCTAATTTTGACTCCAGTCGCCCCAATGATGTGTTACAACACCTTTTTACTACAGTTACTAAATCAGAGTTGATCGACCTTTTTCATTGTTGGTGGGCAATCTGGTTCTATCGAAACAAATTGGTATTTGGTTCTGTCACTAAAGTTACAATAACTAAAATTCAAATACAAATGCTCTCGACCAAACAAAGTTGGAATGAGGCAAGCTGCTTTGACCTGGCTACCGACTCATTCACCCCGTTTAAGGCTCGTTAAATGGCAACTAACACTGCTGCTGGGCGCAGCAAGACTAAAAGCATCAAACTTCATTGGCAAAAACCTCCTGATCTGGCTTTCAAACTAAACTTTGACGGATCATACAGGGTGAATGGTGATGGCTCTTTCGGCTACACCATTAGGGACTCTATGGCTATCGTGATTTCAGCAGGCTCTGGCCTCTGTAACAACACATCTGCCCTTTTTGCTGAAGCACTTGCTCTACGCAACAGAGTTCTTCGGGCAAGGGAATTGGGCATCAGAAATCTACTTATTGAAGGCGACAATCTTCAAGTTATTAACTCGGTTTTGGGCGATGTTTGCTGCCCCTGGAGTATTGAACTACTCATCTATGATATTAGGTCTTTGTCTGTATGGTTTAATTCTGTTTCTATTCGTCATATTTTCAGGGAGTCCAATGCTGTCGCCGATCGGGTCGCGCACTTGGTGTACGACATCCCTGCCGACGAGGATTTGCTAGCTGATCAAGAACTTAGGGTTCTCGTCCGAAAGGACGCTCTAGGATATAGTTGCTTTCGTCAAAGTTAGCTGTATTCTAATTCCTTTCCTTGTATTCAAAAAAAAAAAAAATAGTAATACTGTTAGGGAAATTTTGTCTCCGACCATCATGGTAAGCGGAAATGTTTCTCCTTTGATACATGCTAGTTCTCCCATATCTTTATGGAGGTAAACTCGATCATTAACAAGATTCCGTCATTTCATCACTCCCTTGTTGTGTGCCATTCATATAAACTTAACAGAATTCCGGATTCTTATCTGCAAAGATGTCATAGATTGGAGGTCATATAAATCATAACAACTTTCAAGTCAGCTCTATTATATATTAGTGTCGTGCCTTAAATTCATTAATTATTTAGTCAAAACTAGTGGCTTATGCTATGTTTGGTAAAAGAGTAGCTAATTGGGTAGCTGGAGCTGATGTATAATTTATGTTAAATATCGGTTAATTAGTTACTCCCTCCGTTCGGCAAAATTTGTCGTTTACTATTCATGCACGCTTTTTTAGAACGATAAAAACTATATAAAATATTCATTTTTTTATAAATTTTTTTTAACAAGTTTGTACTTACTAATAATAACTACGAAGTTGTTAAAAAAATTATTAAAAAAATTATATATTTTATATAGTTTTTATCTCATAAAAAAGCGTGCATGAATAGTAAAGTGTCAAGTTTTTCCGAACGGATGTAGTAATATATAAGTTAGTATGGTGTTTGAGAAACCTAGCTGTTATGATAACTAATTGAAACACGTGAATAAAAAATCATAAGCTCTGAAAAGCTTGGGCGATCAGCTGATGAAAAAATATGATTTCAAAAACTAATCAAACTAAAATCTTATATTTATTTCATTTAAAACTATATAATATCAAAAATCAAAATCTCTAGCAAACTTAGTCTATCTTACGACTCAGACCGAGAAATTCAATAACAAAATTAAATTTCTGCCTCACAAAAAAAGATTTTTCATTTCCAAGATTAATTTGATCCGAAATGAAACACTTACATCACATAAATTAATTTGCTCTTGATCTTAACCTATTCCTGATTCCAATTAAACCAACTTTCAAACGTTGACATTGTAGGACGAGAGGACAACACAACATTAACTTGCCCAATTTAATTAAACTTACAGCGTAGGCCTGTATCTCTCTAATCTCTGTAAACCCTAGACGATGAATTTAATTCACTTTTGCACATGCCTCTCGTTTGACTTTTAAATCAAACTGTGCTTGAGTGCTTCAAAGCAGGCAAGTTTACAATAGAATCATAGATTTAGGTGTTGCAATAAACCGGCCAACTAATATATATAATTTGCCTAATCTATCCTCAAACCACCTGGGTGTCGACCATTAGCAAACACTAATCTCGGTTAATCAATTATTAATCCCCTAAGCTAGATCAATGACCACGTTACTATACAAATAAGCTTTGTAGATCGGCCGTGCTTTGGCTACTTGTCACAATCTTCATATCTTTTGATTTTTTTTTAATTAATCTAGCTAGCTATAGTTCGATTGGCAATCGGATATTGCATAACTTAGTAAGAAGTAGGCCATTTCATTCATAAACGCCTCTTAGAACATAATATGAAGCATGTTTCTTCATTTAAGTTAATACTGGCCCGTTTGGTATCGATATCCAGATATCGATATCGGTTGATTTAAGTAGGTGATAACTCCCTCAAAATCAGTATATCAAATAAGCCTAAATTCAGTATCTATATATCAAACGATATCGATATCTAACGATACCAAACACAGATATCACTTGATATATATCTTTGGAATATATACCAAACACTAGACATCAGATATCGGGGGCTGATATCCGATATCTAATATCTAGATATCAATACCAAACAGCCCCTTAGGGAGTGGGTAAATTAATTACAAAATTTACCCTTACTCCATCAATTACGAAAAATATGCAAATTTACTAATTATATATATGTTTTAAATGAACAAAAATCTATATAAAATATCAATTTTTTTTTTAAATGATTCCATACTTGCTAGTAATAAATAGGAAGTTAATTGAATAAAATACAGAGTAGTAAAATATTTCATATTTTATATGGTTTTTATTATCTTTAAAAATTGTATGTAAATAGTAAGTGACGGAGTGTATTTTTTCTTAACATTTGAAAATTTTGGAAACATAGAAGCTCTCATGAATTTGATTTCTTGAACCATAACAACCTCTTTGAGGGAAATTTTAAAGAATTGTCAAATATAAACCTTTTTTTTTTAAATTATTATTCATTTTTCACTATAGTTATATCTTCATTGATACTCTAAATCATTGCTTGGTTGGCTTATGAATTAACTGATTTGTTTGAAAGTGAACCTCATTATGGCTAACCTAATTAACTTATAGGACGAGACTCATAAATATATCAATGAGAGTCTTAAATCCATTATAGCTAAAGATTCAAAGCTTTTTAAGGCTCGAAATGGACCACAATTCATACACATTCAACTTCTCTACCAGATCTTAGCTAAGTCTGAACCTAACATCTTCATATCACATGCCTTATTTGATAATATAATACTATTTATAGGGTTTCAAATTTTTAGTAATTTGGATAGAATTTCATGATGTTAGTGCTGATTGTATTGTTGGATCGGATCAACGGGCACTGTATGGCCCATTTAAGGTGGGTTGACCCTTTCACGCACAATCGACTCCATATTTTAAAGGTGATTCAAAATTTGAACTTTTAGCATGACTAATGACTACACCAACTTCTGATTGGTTGGTCTACGTATTATTTGGAGTGTTTCTTATGATTTACTCAATGCCATAGGCCCAAACAGATCAGATTGTGGCCCATACTAAGTCCAATCCCAGAATTAAGCACCAATCCTACCCAGAGTATTGGGCCTTCCATATTGCCCTAGATTGGGCTATTAGAGCTCATTAGATATAGATTGAGGTCTATTGGGCTTTTCCTGAGAGGCCCACCAATGGGCCCACCATAACAAGCTTGGATAGAGATAAACGGGGGGTTTTCCTGAGAGGCCCACCAATGGGCCCATCATGTACCTGGTGCATGTGCATACCTTTTTTTTTTTTCCTTTCAAATTTCCCTCCTATAGTGAGTTCAACTGAGTTATTATCGAGATTTTATGAGAGTTTTTTTTTAATATAATATAGATATAGTAGAGGGATTTAACTTTTAAGGTCAATTTTTTTATAATTTAAAAAGTAGCGTATAAATCTTTGTAAAAAATATAAACATGAAAAAACATACATTGTGTATTATCCTCTTATAATCGTATATTTCCATTTGATTCAATTGAAAATTTGTTACGAGCTGATGAAGAAACAAAGGACATCTTGCTCAGTTGATACAATCATACAAAATAGAGGTCGTATCGGGTTTATTTTAATTTTAATTCTAAGATTGAGATTTACCTTTTTTATACTTTAGTTTTTGTTTTTACTCTATAACCAATGTGGGATCCTAATATATATTGTCCTTATTAAAAACACGAGTTTCACGACCATTTTTTTGTATCAACTGTCATTCATCTTCACCGTGTGCCGACTTGTCGGCTTCTCGAGCTTCAGGCTTGTCTGAACTCGAATTTTTACTTAATAAAAAAAAAAATACACGACTTATCAAATATGTATCGAATTCTTTTTTTATTTATTTAAAAAAACATGGTTTAATTTAATTGTACTACACCAACTCTTGTTAGCCAAAAGACAAGCACTAAAGCACCCATATTTCGCTGTACAATCCCACCGAAGATTTAGTGGGCCCCACCCCCAAACTCTATAAAAATCAAATTTTAATTCCAAATGCTGCACAAGTTAACATATAATTTCAATCCTAATTTAATTTTGTACTTGTATTTTTGTCGTCTTTTAGTTTGTTATATTTACACCTTACACGGTGTTATGATTCATCCGTTCATATATGTCATGAATTTCAGTTAATACGCATCGTTTTATAATTGGTTATTTGCGCTAGTAGTTGTATTCCTTCAACCTACTCTCTCGAATAACATGCAATGCATCCAATGAGACCAATCATCGTTCGCCACGTGGGAATATCTGTGTTTTAAGCAATGGCAATTAATTAATCAATTAATCCGTTACCGGGTTGTTATGTCGTTAGTAGTTTCGTTTGTACAAGTGAAATAATCCGACGTGACATGCTCTTATTTATTATGATTGAAAAATATTCATGGTATGGACGTATAGATATCTTCGATAGTATAGATCATTTATATATATATATATATATAGGGATGCGCTCCGGTGAAAACCAAAATTGCGGTAGAAACCCGCGAGGACTGGCTTTTTAGCTCGGTTCACTTGCTTTATAGCCCGGTTATGAATAGAACCGACCTATAAAGTCACAAATTTTAGTCCGGTTCTGAAAAAAATCGAGCTATAAAGTCACTATATAATTATAAAACATTAACTTTTTAGCGCGATTTTTCGGTTTGACCGAACTATAAAGTCATGTGTTATTTTAAAATTGGAGTTTTTAGCACGGTTTTTAGGTTAAACCGAGTTGTAAAGTCACCGTGTGATTGAGGTTTTTAGCACGGGTTTATAAAAAAAGAGATATAAAGTAGTCCTCACGGGTTTTTACCACAATTTGAGGTTTTCACCGGAGTCAATCCCTATATATACACACACACACAGAGAGAGAGAGAGAGAGAGAGAGAGAGAGAGAGAGAGAGAGAGAGAGAGAGAGAGAGGGTAACTTGTGCACAAGGCTTAGGATGTGCATTGTGCACAAAATATTATTCGGTGAAATGTGAAACATTATTCAGTGAAATTTGAAGCATTATTCGGTGAAATGTGAGTATTGTTTAGGGGAATGTGAAACATTATTTGGTGAAATTTTAGGCATTCCACATAAATTGTAACTATTGTTTAGGGAATTGAGGTTTCTTTTATTTGAAATGGATAAATAAAAAAACTAAACATTATTCGGTAGAATTTTATAAATTATTCAGTGAAATTGGGACGTTTTCATCTGAACTAAACGGAAAAAAAAAAACATAACAGTGTTCGGTAGAATGTTTCACATTTCACTTAATAATGCTTAAAATTTCACCGAATAATGTTTCACATTTCACCGAATAATATTTGTGCACAATATATATATATATATATATATATATATATATATATATATATATATATATATATATATATATATATATATATATATATATATATATATATATATATATTTGATACCAAACATAATCTTTAATTACGTCGATAATGAGAAATCAAAGATTCAATCTTTACTCGGGTCAAGTTAAATGTTATTGTAATTAATCTAGGCTTAATTACAATGATACGTTGGAGAGCATCATTGCACATATGCGACATGCTTCCAATCGAGCGGGTACGTTGGAGAGTTGAGGTAGACCAAAGAAGTCTTGGAGGGAGGTGATTAGGAAGGCTTACCATGATAAAATTATCAGAGATATCGAATACAATGGAGAGCTACTATCGAGGTTGACAAGGGTTAGTCCTCGCAAAGGAGGACTAGGGGAAATCGTTACATTTAAGATCGTTCCTTCTAATTCATTTTTCCTAGTTTATTATTTTTGTACTTGGTTGATTTGTTTGCATGTCCCATTTTATTTGATTTTGATTTTTGTACTTTTATTTGCTCGGACGTATATGGAAACTCCATGATATACTAATTCTTATATTGTCAATTAGTTTTAAAATGAAATTACATTTAGCAACATATACTACTCCGATGGTTAAATGACTCACTGATACTCCCTCCGTTTCAAAATAAAAATCGTTTGATTTTTTTACTCGAATGTATAAACTATTATTTTTTTAATAAATTTTTTTCGATAAGTTTATATTTAGTATTTCACACGGTTTGAGATTATCCTAAAAGCTGACGTGTCAATAATGGGGCCCAAAACATGACGAGCTTGCTTACTTAAAAAATGACTCATTCTCAGATAAATGGCTCCTCTCTGACTCTCTGTCCACTCCAGCCTCCGCCTCATCCCGCCACCAGCACCAGCACCACCGCCTACGTCAAAACGCTCCTAATGACGTCAGCATCTTGGGGTCCGGGGTGTGGGGACCAGGGACACGTTTCCCTCCCACAATCACCCAAACCTCTTAAGCCTAAACTAAAAGGAGAACAAAAAAAAAAGAAAAGAAAATAATTAATAATAATAATTAAAAAAAAGGGAATAAAACGTATACATCGATCGTCGGTAGTGGCGGAAGGTGGACGGTGCTGCATGCGTGTCCGGCGGCGGCGGATGGCGATCTGAGCCGTTGATACATACTCCAGTATTACTGTCGTCGGTATCCGTCAATTCCATTTTATTTATATATATAGACTCCAAAAATAGATTATAGGTAATTCGGTGATATATGATGTAAACCTACAACACATGAGGTGAAGGTGATCGATGGATGAGTGATGATGCAGGTAGGAAGAATCCAGGTGAGGTGAGATGATTGAGTGTGAGTGGGTACACGATAACAGCTCGGACACGTGGTGGTGGAAGATTGGTGTACGTGGTTTTTGATCATCTTTAAATCCACCTAATGCCTTCCACACCATCATTGCTCCTAAATCACTGCCGTCAATCATCCAGTCGCCATTTTTTCATTTTTACTGTACTTTATTATATTTTCGGTTTGGGGTCCCTAAATGTATGTAGGGTTAAAATCTCACCTATGTTATTGATCACGGTTTTAAAAGTAATCAAAACTATAAAAGTCGGATGGGCTAAGACAAGGTATAGGAAAGTCGTGTGTGCGGGCGGATCTGCATACGGGAGACTTGAACAAATCCGAACGGGATTTCGTTTCAAAATCAACTGGCAATGAGATAACACCGTTCTCAATCATTCTCTATATTATCGATTTGTGATAGCCACATTCTAACAGAAACCATAGTTGATTATGGTTTCTAGCTTAGATGGTCACAATTTTAAAAATCCGTGAGAAATTTAGCTTATATATTCCAATAAAATGGGTCTGTAGACTGTATTCTAGGTCTGTGGATATCCAGTCCAGTCGGACCAATACCTCGATCTCATGGTTTTAGGAATTTTAGCTGGACTATATAGTAGGATAAAAATATATATTTGATAGGTTTAGTTTATCGATATCTTTATATATCTTGCTTATTCCCCAATCATTATAATCTCCTTATATGAAGGGTTCAATAATAACATTGTAAATGTGAGTTTTAGCTTATCTGATATGAACCCTTTATATATAACCCATCTGCTGGAAATGAAGAACCGAATGTCGAAGAACACAAAACCTTGTAGAGTCGTAGGATCGAATCTACTGCAATTGGTTCATCAAGGGTTCTTTTAGTTATAGCATCTCTATATGAACTAGATTCGATGGTTCTCTTAAAAGGAAAAACATGCTCGAAGAATTCAACATCCCTAGATTCAATCAGACTATCAAACTGTAAGGAATCGGATTTGAATGTCAAGCAACGATATGCAGTACTATTATGAGCATAACCAATAATTAAAGACAACATCAATAGTTTTGGAACCAATATTATCCCTTTTAAATGCAGGCAAGCCAACTTTTGCAAGACACCCCCACACTCTTAGATAGCTCAGGTTAGGAGGATATCCCTTCCAGAGTTCATATGGAGTGACAGAGATTCCTTTATGTGGCACACGATTTAAGATATGACAAGCATAAAGAATAGCTTCCCCCCACATTTGGCCAGGTAACCCCGAGCTAATAAGCATTGCGTGCATCATCTCTTTCAGAGTACGAGTTTTCCTTTTGGCAATATCGTTCTGTTGAGGTGTGTAAGGTGTTGTTTTTTCATGTAGGATGCCTTTTTTAATACACAAATATTTGAGGACATCAGACTCATACTCACCACCTCTATCAGATCTAAGCCTCTTTATTTTATGATTAAGTTGATTTTCAATTTCAGCTTTATAATGAACATAACTTAGGCCTCATTCTTAGATTTTAGTAAGTAAACCCTCGCGTATTTAAAGAAGTCATCGACACAAGTTATGTAATAGTGTTTCCCACCTCTACTAGTAGTGCTTTAAAATCAGCATCAGTATGAATCAATTCAAGCAATTTAGATTTTCGATTGACAACCGAATGAAAAGGCCGGTTTTCTAGCATGCTTGGCCTCTACACAAACTTCACATTTTGAGACATTTTTTCCAAGGTTATCGGGAATGAAATTAACATGCTTCATGCGTTGAATAACATTTAAATGCAAATGACCCAATCTATCATGTCAAGTATCCAAAACACACACAAAATAAGCAGAATCACTAGCATTCATTTCATTAGTAATATCAAGAATAAAGAGATTACCAATACAAAAAGCCTTTGTCACATAAGCCCCATTTTTTTTGATAATAATTTTACCACCTTCTGCAGCCAATTTAAACCTAGCTTTCATCATTAAAGCTTGTGAAACTTAGTTTCTACGCATATTAGGCACAAATAAGACCTTAGTCAAAGTTAAAATTCTCTCCGAAGAAAACCTTAGAGTCACATCTCCTACTCCAAGATCTTCCAAGGTGTTGTTATCTTCTAAATAAAAAATTTCACTTGGTGATTCATCTAGGGATTTTAAACAAGACTTAAGGCTACAAACATGGCGAGTGGCTCCCGAGTCCCGAATCTACTATCCACTCCACCACATCACTAGTTACACTTACCTCAATTGTTACCGCAATGAGATCTTCTGTAAGGTTTCTTCCACCAATCATTATTACTCTATCTTTTTACTTTATCGCAAACTACGTACAACTAATATTCAATGATAAATTTTGATTAACGGATCGGATCAGAGTGAGTATAATTTTTTTTTTTAAATACGAAGTATTTCTTAAGGAAATGGGAAGTTATTTTGACCGATCTCTTAAAAGTACTTTACAAATTTGTCGCATGCTTAGGGCAAAATATAAACCCTAAATGTTTTTATAATTTCCCCCTTTCTTTGGTTTCACATGACAAATTTTGGTTAAAAGTGTTCATGATCTTACCCCTTTTGGGATAGTGGAGAACGCGCCTTCACGCGCCACCACCCTCCTCGCTCAAAATCCATGGTAGAGTTAATCAAATCCATGAAATCTAAGTGCTACACTGTGGCACTAATTTTGGCCCTTAAAGCCGCTCTCTCTTCTTGAGTGAAGAGAGGGATTGCAAACATCCCTTCGGGGCATATCCTAGCCCGATTGTCGTTTCAATCGGTGCTCTAATCGATCCGTGTTCACCCTCGTATGGGTTCATCCCTCTTTTGCCCACTTGGGAGTTGTCGAAGTCTGACTGCTCGCACCATCTTGTCTGTGAGTTTGCCTTCCTTCTTCGTCTACCTTCTCGTTTGCCTCGCCTTTGACGGCCCGTCGTGGCTGCGTTGTTGCCTCCCGGTGTCCCAACTGGGTATTCGATGTTGGGCTCACTGCTCTTTACTTCCTCAAAACTCCTAATCCAGTCAAAATGCTTTTTTGGGGGCTTTTTGAAATTCATGGGTGTGGACCTTCGGTTTCAGATCTAGACCTTGTCAATCTGCTGGCTCTCGGTTTCAGATCTTGAGTTTTGATCTGTTTCTTCCGGACTGTCTCGAAAGCAATCAAAATGGCATCAGTGTTATCCTTTGAACACCTCCGGCGCCGTCCATGGTTTTGCCCTCCGCTGCTTGGCCTGCGGTTGGGGTTTGGCCCTGGCGTGTTCACTCGAACTGCCTGGCGGCTCTTCCTTTGCCTCAGTTTGGCTTGGGAGGGTTTCACCCGTCTCTCTTTTCCTTGGGCCCTGGTGGCCTGAAGAGGAGACCCGAAAATTGTTCTTTGGGCCCAAGGTTTTGCCTTGGGCCCAAAGCAGCCCGGAAAATATATAAAATAATATTAAATAAAAATTGTAGCCGAAGTTATATGTATTTATATAGAGGAAAAAAAAGATAAATTCTCGAAAGGGGCATTGTGCAAATCCCAAAAGGGTTTCAAAAATCTCAAATTTGACTAAAATTTCGAGTGGGTTGAACCCCACGAGGTCTGTGAACACCCATATTGTAATCGTAATAAATTTATCTCCTCGGACACTCTGTGTTTCAGGAGATCTACACACTTATTTTGTTGGATGTTCGATCTTCCTCTTTGGCCCGTTTTTGTTCTTCCTTTGGCGTCGGGTCGTTGCTATGGCGTGGTGGCGTTTAGTTCCGAGTTGGGTTGCAGTATCGGGCTTCCTGTATGATCGAGAGGATCGTGGATGTGTTCGTGGTCTTCGAAGATCTCTCATCTAGGTGGGGGCAACGTCGGTTATCCGCACTTCCACAGGTTCGCCCTTTCCGATAGTGGGTTACTGTTCTCCGCCTTCTCGGCGTCGAGACGCCGTGTGAGTCGTCGACTCTCCCGTGTTCCCGGCATTCGTGGCTCGCCCTGGATTTCCCTCGACTCCTCTGTTGACGGATGACTTCTTCGGGTTGTTTGGGTTTTTCTTTCATCTGTACTTATTTGTGTGTTTTAGTTTGCCGTATTTTGACGGCTTCTCCGTCTGCCGATTCGTCGGCCTCTCGAGCATCAGGCTTGTCTGAGCTCGAATTCTTACCTATTCAAAAAAAAAAAAAAAAAAAAAAAAAAACATGACAAATTTTGGTTAGTCATCATTATATATTTGATTTGATTTAAATGATGGTGACATGAAAGACCATCGATGTGTGCCTTAATTAATCACATGATATCATTGCCTTCATATCGAAGATAAGTAATTAGGGTTTTAATATAAATATAAACCGTGTTTACAAATATTTTACTATATACGTACAATATTATACAGTATTTCAATATTATAAGATGATTTAGTAATTTATGCAATTTTAATTTTGTTAGGTAAGCCGTAAGCCACAAATTACTGTATGAATTATATATATTTTTGTACGTTTTGAAACCCAAATTAAGGTTAGTGCGTGGCTTTCCAAAAGTAGATCGAGTAAGTGTCCTATATATCTCATGCAATGTTATCATAATATTTTAAAATTACATATATTATATATCTATAAAAAATATATATTAAAAATATGATGGAAAAATAATAAATCTGAATTAAAACATGAGAATTAAACTAATAACGATGAAAATATACAGGAGATGTATTTTTTGTACGTATGTACTTGGTTCTCAAATTATAACATGAACGGTTGCACGCTATATATGTATTTTGTTGTTTTGATAATAAAGACGAGAATTTGGACGATGTTAAACTATGTGAGATTACTGTGAAATAATGCTTTTTTGGACGAAAACACAAATGTCGTTTTTCAAGACTAAAAAATGATGCATATGAGCAATCTGATCGGCAACGTATATTAGATTCATCTTTGTGAAAATATGACAACATCGTGTATTCGTGTTGATCCATCCTCGATCGAGGAGAAGAATGATGTCCGAAATCATATATATCTCGATCTCCCATGAACACTTTCATTGATAACGTTGATAGGTCAGATTGTACGCTATATATGATTACACTATTTTTTTATGATCTTAGTTCAGTTCGATTGGGTTTAGCCGCTCTATATCTAGACCGAGTACTATAACCAAAAATAATATTCCGTACGAACTATCGGTCATGAACCAGTAATAATATGAACTTTAAAAACTATAAAAAAATAATACGAACTATTTCACATTAAAAAAATTAATGTTAAAAATTTTTGGTCGATTTTCGGCCAATTTTTCAAAACCGAATGTTAAAAAGTTTAATGACATGGCACCATATTATTAAATGTATAAATATAATGCTTGAAAATAAAAACCCTTATTAGTACAAATGCATAAATATAATGTTTGAAAATATACCTTTAATTGTAATTGTGGAACCATCCAATGAATAATCCAAATACTCTTTCTCCTAAACCCTTACTCTCTATCTTATCCCTAAACTTCATCTTATTCTTTATCCCTCTCTAACCCTAATCCTTTTCCCAAATCTCTCTCCTTTCCTTATCAAATTTGCACGTCTCAGGCTAGATTAGGCTTGGGATATAACAATTTACTCATCTAATTTGGATTCAAATTTGATATTTTTTTACAAAAAGTTACATTAAACGCTTAATGATGCGATTCAATGTTATTAACTTTTTTAACATTAGATTGCCACATCGAAAGTTTGGTCGAAAATTTAATCAGAATTTTTTTTTATCAACATTGGTTCAATATATGCAATGTTGTAAAAAATGTTTGGCGGGTGCTTAGTGGTATGGTCAAGGGTCTAGGCGGATTTCATGGCGGGTGTTTGAAGTCTAGGTGGGCTTGACGACCTTGACGGCGGCGAGACAAAATCAAGGGTTTAGACGGGATCTAGGCGAGCATTGAAAGGTTTTTTAGAACAATGGTTCAGTGTCAAATAGTTAGTACTTAGTATTATTTTTTATAGTTTTAAAAATTCGTATTAATATAATACTCCCTCCGTCCAACAATACACTGCCTTTTAGCATTTTGCACAAGTTTTAATAAAATACATTACTTTTAAAAAAACATCATCATTGCACTAACTTTTTCATAAATTTTATTATTTTTTAACACTCACTACACATTTTAACCAATCAAATTATTTTAAAAAGTCAACAATACACAAACCAATACAAATCATTACAACTTTTTACCTAGAAAACCTAAAAGATCATCTATTGTTGGACAAAAAATTACATCTAAAAGTCTATGTATTGTTGGACGGAGGGAGTATTGATTAATTCTTATTATTTTAGGTCATTTTTTCAATATATAATTATCCTCGCCAGGGGCGGCACCAGGGTGGGGCGGGCGTACGTGGCTGCCCCACCCTTCGACCCACGTGCCCCGGGGTTTGGGAAAAAAAATAATAATTTATATATATAGAAGTGTTGTAATAAGTAAAACTATGATGAAGATAAAATCAATTAGTCTACTTTGCTTAGTTGGTTGGTGGGAATGAAGGAAATTAATGTTAGACCAAAGGTTGATGGTTCAAGTCCCACTAGCCTCATTTTTTTAAAACAAATTTCACCTCCCTAAAAATAGCTTTTTTATTATTTGTTCAACTTACACCCCACTTTCTTTGTTTCTACCCCTTATTTAATTATATTCCCACTTCCCGACCTTACTATTATATACAAATTATCTAGTTATAACTACTTAAACCCCATAAAATTGGTGAAATTAGGCTCTTTTATTTTAAAAAAAATTCGCCTCCCTCAAAAAAGTTTTTTTTATTCTTTAATCAACTTGCACCTACTCTCTATGTTTCTAGCCCTTTATTTAATTATGTTCCCACTACTCGAGCTCCCTACTATATACAAATTATCTAGCTATAAACTAATTAAACCCCATAAAATTGGTGAAATTGTGATTTGATTATGAGAATAAATTTTGTGAAATTTTCATTAGAGTTTTGATTTTGAGAATAAATTTTGTGTTTTAATTATTGTGTTGAATTTGTGAAGCTTTATGCAATATTTGTATTTTCGTAACCTACATATTCAAATCACAATTTCTATCATGTCTTTGAGAACCAAAAGGTATTATAAAGTTGGTGAGTTTACAATCCTAACTAATATGCAAAAGCCTTGAATTTAACATGATTGAATTTCGATAAGTTTACACTCCTAAATATGACAAATGCCTGAATTTCCAATGAATGACGAGAAGCAACTATCATAGCAACAAAGCAAATGTAAGCCTACTTTTCTATAATCCACTGCTAAGTTGAAAATCGTAGCTTAGATAAAGGAGTTTATTCAAGGCCAATATCTCAGTATACACTAGAAAATTCCGCCCCACCTTTCGGAGGATCCTGCGGCCGCCACTGATCCTCACGTATAGTGTCAAACAATATTAAATCCCTAGCTAATCTCCTTCTAACTTCTAAGCATGTGTATTGGATAAACTCAAAACTAATCCATAATCAATCGTGAGCATCAAGCATATATGGACCAGGGACATCAAATCAATTAATCAAAAGTTTTTTAATTTTTTTTTGGTAGTTTAGGGGAAAAAAAATATAAGTAAAATAAAAGTGAGTCAAATGATAATGTAGAGAGTTGCATAACGTACCTTCCTAACAACCTAAGAAACGTAAAGAAGAAGAGATGGAAATTATGAGTCCCATCTTTATATATATCTTTACATTATCATGAGTCATATTAATGTTATTTGAGTAGGCCTCCATACATGTGTTTCCAATTATTTTACATAATTACTAATGTATAGATTCATAATAATTAATTTGACCCGCCCATTACAAAGAAAATAAAAGAAAGGAGAATATATAATGCAATTTACAATAATTTGGTCTTTTGGGCTACCTCGTAGGCTCAAATTCATTGCCATTCTCCCTTCACTATTTTAATACAATTTATATTTTATTACCCTCAGCTCTGATCCAAAATAAGTGTTGTTTTACCTCTTGACACAATTTTTAAGTAAAGTGTTAATTATCATTGAGTTTATACATTTTTTTTCTAAATCTTAACAACAACAGCAACAACAACAACCCAATATATCCCGCAACGAAGCGGGGTCTGGGGAGTCGGGATGTACGCACTCTTTCTCCGAACTAGTCGAGAGAGTGTTTCCGGAAGACCCAAAACCATAGAGCAAAGAAAACACAACGTCCCATGGCACCTAGTAGGAGATAGGTAATAGACAGCAGAAAGATAGAAAACAGATATGTAGATAACCGACATAAAGCAGATAGAAGCAGGCAGAAAGGTAGAATGGAAGAAAAAATGAAAGATTCAACACCCATCCTAGGGATTCTAGACATCCGAAGCCCGAATCCATCTCCTCCAGTGGTCCCTATCCGAAGTCATATCCTCCGAGAAGTTCAGCGCATTGAGATCCTGTCGAATAACCTCCATCCAGCTCTTCTTCGGCCGACCTCTTCCTCGGCACAAATCTTAACATTTATTAAATTAATGGTTATCAACTTTTCAACTAATAAGTGGAGAGTGTGAAAGAAAAATTAAAATAGTTAACAAATACAATTTTCAATAACAATTTTCATTAATTAATCCATTAAATTGCCTAAAAACATAAAACGACACTTATTTTGGATCAAATTGAAAAATCTAAAATGACACTTATTTTGGATCGGAGGTAGTAGTAGATATGAAGTTAGTTTCGATTCTCATGTACACCGTCTTTACGGTATACATGTCTTAATGTGTACGCATAAATTGTTTTTTTTGTTTTCTTATGATTATTCGTTTGTTTTCACGTGATTATTCTTCTATAACAATGTAGTTATTCATCTATGCAAAAAATATAAATTTCATATATTGGTCATATTATATAAACATCATCTTCCATATATTGGTCATATTATATAAACATCATCAATACAAATTTGATAGTGGATGTCAGCTAATTTGATATGAATATATAATTATATATTTTTATATATATAAATATATAATCCCTAATAATTAACTGAGAAAAATACTTGTAGGCATTTTTAAAATATATAAAAATGCATATATAAATGTTAATATAGTATATTGTTGGAAGAGAAAAAGGCAAATGGGAGGAGACAAGTGCAGGAGTGGGTGGACTGGAGAGAGATATGGAATCCAACTTGCTCCCAATCTGACAAAGAAAGCCACCACCACCCCACCACCATCACCACCACCACCGGCCACCAGCGTCACCGGTTTTAACTGACCCACCCATCACACCAATCTCCCCACTATTGTTTTACTATTTTTATTTATTCCTTACAAATTCCTTATATATAATATATGCAATTGCAAGGTACCTACCTTGAAATAAATTAATCCATATATATATTACACAAGTTAATTATTTTTTAAAATTAATTAATTAAAGAGATTAGGATGAGTTAATATGTCCAGCTTGTGGTTTACTAATAAGTGTATTATTGCTGAATTATTGTGAAATTACAAATTAAACTGAAAATTTACAACAGTGAAGTTTGTGCATGCTACTGTTCAAGTCAACTTCCATGGTATTTTTCATTTTTTTCTTCGAGTTTTTTTTTTTAAATTAAAAATCAGAGGTTCTATATTTTGCTTCGAAAAATGAATAAAATATTAAATATTTTAAAAAAATGTAGTTAAATTAAATAGAAGAATTACTTATCAACTCACATTGAAATGTTAGATGTTAAAAAAAAAAATATTGGTCAATTGTGATGGGGTAAAATATTAGTTAAGCCATATGTTTATTGATATTTTTTAATTAATTAATACTCCTTAGGTTATATGTTTATCGATATTTTTAGGGATGCTAGTACTTTTTATTATAAACAATTGGTGTATAGCTTGTTAGAGAAACAGTTCCTTTTAATTCGATCAGTTCTCAAATTTAGGGAAAAATTTCATGTATTTTTTCTAAAGTTTTGATGAAAAAGAAAGCAAAATTTGCCAAATCTTTGTTATAGAGTAGGATTTGGGAGATTATGTTCAAATTTTAAATTAAAGAATAGGTTAGAGTTGGAGAATTTTTTTTGTTCATAACAATAAATTTTATTTCCAGAAATTATGAAAAACTGTTAGAGATGCTCTTATAGTATATTTACCGCTAGCTCTATCTGTTTGCCAAAAAATGACATTTTAACCTCATACACAACTTTTTAAGGAAAGCAACAACTACAATATTTTACCCTAATTTATTGCACTATTTTTTTTTACCTTATTAGAAATTATAGCTAATGATTATTATAATTAAGAACATTTTCGTATAATAAAACCCAAAAAACCTAAAATGACATGTTTTTATCAACAAAAGTAACACTCTAAAATGATATATGTTTTTCCGAATTGAGGAAGCATGGCCTTTTTTTATTCTAAAAATGTCATTTGGGCATTTTATTACCAGTTTTATTTTTATCATAATATGTTAAATTAATTTCTCTTTACACATATTTGATAGTTTTTTAAATAATAATAATAATTTTAGACATATAGAATGCTAGATAATTTCTTACAAACAATTCTAAAAATGGGTATGACTATATATATGTTAAGATGAAAAATGGTTTTTTGTTGGTTCTGACGGTGCTTGGCTTTGTCCGTCATTTTCGTCCTCATCTAGTTTGGTTTTGCTTCGTTTATGTAGAGCTCACTTTGAATTCTAAAAATGGGTGACTATATATATGTTAATTGTTAAGATGAAAAATGGTTTTTTTGTTGGTTCTGGCGGTGCTTGGCTCTGTCCGCCATTTTCGTCCTCATCTAGTTTGGTTTTGTTGATTTTGCTTCGTTTATGTAGAGCTCTCTTGTCTGTATTGTGCACCGCTTTGTATTTTATTTGTTCGACGGTTCATCGTCTGCCGATTTTATCGACCATCGAGGTTCAGGCCTGTCTGACCTCGAATTATTACCTAATCAAAAAGAAAGATGAAAAATGGTATTTTGAGATCTTAAACATGCCCTTAGTCAGAAGCAAATATTCTCACTTTGAATTGTTTACTCATTTTTAATTAAAGAATAGGGTATTTCATTGACTCATGTTTTCCTCTCTCTCCCAAATGCAAATACACAGAGAGAAACCTCTAAAGACATTCCTTTTCCTGCTTTTTGAAGCCAGTTGCTAGGAAGGACTCTCTCTCTCTCTCTCTCTCTCTTAAAAGTTGCTTTTGCAAGCTTCTTTTCTACCCAGTCATTCAAAGCCTTCATCAATGGATATGGCTCCTTGGCCACAGGTATGAATCAAACCTCATACCCTCTTCCTCTTCTTCTTCTTCTTCTTCTTCTGGGTTACTCTCCTTTTTTGTTTTTCTTGATTGATTTTATTGAAGAAAGCTCTTTTTTGATGTGGGTTTAACTTTAAATTCCTTTTTTTCTCCTTTATTGGCTGCTTTTTTGTTTCCCTCTTTTTGGGTTTTCTCATAAAGGATGATGATGTTCTTAACCAAGTGCTAAACAAAAGGCCCCCCCTCCCTTCCACTTTTTTCATTCCCTTCAACCATTTTCCCTCTTAGATTTTTATCTAAAGGCTTCATTTGTTATTATTATCATCTTGATCTTCACCACCACCACCTTCTTGTTTCTTGTTTCCTGCTATCTATCTATCTGATCTTGAAAAGGTGTAGAAGGAGAGAAATAAAGTTAAAAGTGTGATTTTTATTTTTATTTTTTTGTTGGGTTTGTTTTTGTTTTGTTTCTGTCAGCTGTTGTGTGTTGTGTTATGTTGTGTGTCTCTTTTGATCCCCCCTTTCTTTTCTCTGATCATCAGCTTCTTTTGACTAAGCTTTAGCTAGCTACCATCTTCAATTCCTCCTTTATGTCTCTCTCCCTTTTGTTATGATCTTTTTGAATAAGGGGCTTATGGGTTCTTCTTCACCTCCTTTTCTCCCCTTTTTGGTGGTGTTTTTTGTGCCTTGTTTTGTATAGGAGATAGTGGTGAAGCCAATGGAAGAGATGATAACAAACACAACAACATCACCAAACAACAACAACAACACAAAGCCACAACCTTCTACCTCTTTGGAGAGGAAAGTAAGGCCCCAAAAGGACCAGGCTTTAAACTGCCCAAGGTGCAACTCAACCAACACCAAGTTTTGCTACTACAACAACTACAGCCTCACACAGCCAAGGTACTTTTGCAAGGGGTGTAGGAGGTATTGGACTGCTGGTGGGTCCCTCAGGAACATCCCAGTTGGTGGTGGTTCAAGGAAGAACAAGAGGCCCTCTTCCTCTTCAATTCCATCCTCTTCAGCTACTTCAAAGATCAAGCTTTCAGACCATCATCATCATCATCATCATCAAATCCAACAGCATCAACATCATCCTCATCAACATCATGTCATCCCCACAAACCCTAATTCCAAGATCCATGAGCAAGGCCATGATCTCAACTTAGGTTTCCCTTCAACACTATCAGAGTTCATGCAATTGCCTAACATGGAGGCCCCAAACACATCAAATAACAACACCTCACACCTTTCAGCACTGGAGTTGCTCACTGGCCTTACTAGCTCCTCTAGAGGGTTGATGACCCCTTTCATGCAAATGCAGATTCCGGACCCGAACTCGGTTTTCCCATCTGGGTTTAGCCTACAAGGTGATCACCATTTCAAGCCAAGCCTTAATTTCTCACTTGATGGGATTGGGAATGGTGGAGGGATGCATCATGGGGTGCAAGAGAGTGGAGGGAGGATTTTGTTTCCTTTTGAGGATTTGAAGAGCACAACTACAACTGCTACTACAACTACCACTACAGCAGATCATCATGATCATCAACAACATCAGCATCAAAATCAGAATCAGAATCAGCATCACCATGGTGATCAGCAAATTACAAGAGATCATCATCAGCAACAGCAGCAGCAGCAAGGAGATTCAACTGGCTATTGGACTGGGATGCTAGGAGGAGGAGCTGGTTCTTCATGGTAAACACAAATTAATGTTACACCAGTAATTTGTTGCATAGTTTACAGTTTGGGTCTAATTTTATTCTTGGCTGTTTTTTTTTCCTTCTTTTTAATTTGGCTTTCTTTTGGGATTGTGGGATTTGTGGGGTTTCCTTTTTTTTTCTTTCTTTCTTGGGTTGGGGGATTGGGTGTGCCAGACTTATCTTGGTGGGTGGGTGACTGGCTTTGGTGTTCTTCATTGAAGGAAAAAAGGACTAACAAAGATAGGATACTTGGGGTTTCTTTAAATTTCCTATTAATCTTGGTTGTTAATCAAATTATCCTGTCTTTTTCTTCTTGTCTTTGATTTCTACTTGTGATAGTTTCAAGCTTGAATCTTTATCTTAGATACAAAATAAGGTGATCATGAAAACCTTAGATGCCTTGTTCTTCATAAGAAAATTGATGCATTTGGAGATAATTTAGGGTGATTTAATTAATTTAATTAGCTTTGTTTCTATATAGTAGTACTTTGTTGAAATCTGGTTGGATTCATTCAGTTAGAACCTGAGAAATAAGCTACAAAAGTGGCATTAAATTGCCTTGATTTTCCAACTACTACTTATTCAAAATTCAACATCCATAAATTATTGTTCATTTATGCAAGTGAGGCTAATTAGGGCATAGGCTTCAATTATAGTATTGTTTTCATTTCCCACCACTGCACATTTCTGCATTTAGTTATTTCCAACAGGTGTTTGAAAAGATGGGAGTGTTGATGAGCCCTCCCCCTCCCCCTTATTCAGAGAGATTCTTCCTTCACAGCCATGAAAACATGCCACCCATGATAAAGATAGGTGCTTGCTAGAGAAAGGAAATTGCTTTTTTTTTCTTCTGTTTTTTTATATAAGTGAATAATAAAAGGACCTGAAAATCAGGTATGAGTTCTCTTATGGGCTCACATGGCATTGCAATAAAGTGGCAAACCACTCAAAATATGGCAAAGGAAGGTGCTTTCTCTGTGATCACTTGTGGGTTTCCTGCACCTGCTCTTTCACCTGCTAAACCTCCTATATTTTGTTGTGGGTCCCACTCTTTCACATTAGGTTGTTAAAGAAAAAACCCGAGTTAGACTCAGTGCTAGCGAACAATAGTTTTGAATTCAAACTATGTTTATCCTTCTTTAAGTCTACTCGATACGAAGTGGATTAGCACGGATATCGAGGTAAAACCAAACACCAAATTCCACTTCTTCAGCCCCTCCCTTTTGCTTTTTTTGAGAGATTGTGAAGAAGATCTGACAAAGACCAAAGACCCTATCTTTGGTCCAAGAATGGGGCCCACAAAAACATTCCCCTAGGCAAGTGTGCTCAAGAGAATAATCTTTGCCCAATATTTTGTTTTCTTTATAAAAAATAAAAAATGATTTTTTGTATCTCTAAGTCTACCTAGATCTAGACCTCCCTTATATTATAATGTTTCTACACATACTATGTCAAAAACTATACATAAGGTATAGTTTTTATATTAGTGTATGACTTTGACAACATGAATATGTTATGCATTGTCCTTGTATCATCTTTGCTGTAAGCCACTTTGGGTGTGCAATACTCCTTACAATATGTAACACCTCTCCCCACCCTTCAATCATGCAAGTGCTATTTTCACCTTTTCCACCACCCTCTAAGCTTTAACATGTCCTGTCACTTCCACCCATGATTTTTTTTTTTTTTTTTTTTTTTTTGGCCTCCTTTGTTGTAGGCTCTATCCCTTCCAATGGTTAGATAGATGGATTGCTTGGGATACCAGAAAACCAGGCTTTATTTTCCTTCTTTTCCCCTACACCACTATCTGCACTATTCTCTTAGGGACCATCAAAACACTACCAATTGATCATGTATTTTCTACTTGTTTTACAACTCAAGCTAAGATCCGAAACGACGAGGGCTTTCCTTGAAATCGCTAGTTTCCGTCTCTCGGATAATGGGTATTGATCATTTACCAAGAAAGAATTTGCTAATGAGTCGTTGCATGACAATTCCATCTATTACTTTAGTGTGAAAGACCAGGCTGGCTCCTTCGGCCATATATAAGCACCTTTATATTTTGCTGAGTAGGATTCGACAATGAATGGGTTTAGGTTAGTGATTGGAATACTTCCTTTTCTCGATCTTAATTCGCGTATAAATTCACGAACTATGATGCTAGTTGAACACGGGCGAGCCAAACTCCAGTGGTATCATCATCATCATAGAGTGACTAAGCTAGATACGATATGGTTTAAGTACCATATGAGCAGGCTCGATAAAGTTAATTCAGTGTAAACATAATGGTAAATCTGTGTAAAAAGTACTAAGCCCGATGAAGTTAATTCAAACCTAATATCAATTGACAACAGAATGAGCAGCTAATTTTAAAAGGATAAACTTTCGACGCGAGACTCTTTGTTTCTTTACATCTCAACAAGGGCTTGAAATCTCACTCTCATTGCTATGTTTGGATAAAACAGTGGAGCTGGTTTTTAGAGAAGGACAAATTTGAGGCAGGTAAATGTCAAGATTCACATGAAATTGAGGAGGGGCTTTTTGGGGAGTAGGGTTTAAATTTCTTGGAGTGAATGTGGTGCAGAAAATGGGAACAAAAAGCCCTATTTTGGTATCTTAAAGGGGAGAGGAATCTTTTATGGGTTTCTACTAATTGGAAACCAGCTGACAAAATAATGTATGGATTGGAGTGTTGTGTTGTGTTGATGAAGAGGACCTCACTGGACCCTTCTTTAATTGAACCGCCCTTGTTGGGTTTTGCCTCTCTGACTGCATTTACTCACTCACAAGGTACAACTTCTGTTTTTAGCTGTCCAAATTTGCATTATTTTGTTTCTAGCTTCACTCCTCACCAATAAGGTTTGGTATAGAGTCCAAAAATGAAATACCCATCAAGTATGAAGGTTGTCAGCATGATCTTAATGTGTTTTTACTTTCAATCTGAATCAAGATCTAAGGGTATTTCGGAGAGCCCCGGGCCTGTTTCCTCGAAGATGTGTCAGGCGTAAGTACAGATGTTCAAGCTTGGTTTAATTCGTTTGTTAAACGAGCTCGAATCAAGCCGAGCCCAATTTTTAAACGAGTTTATTTTTTTGATCAAGCTTAGCTTGTTTAGGAAATGAACGAGCTCGAACCGACCTTTTTTTGAGCTTTAAGCAGTTCTAGTTACTTGGTCATCACATATTAACTTAAAGAAAATCTTAGAAATTGCATAAAATTCGAGCTATTCGAGCTCAAATCGAACGAGACGAGCTTTCAATCGAGCTTAAAATTCTGTTCAGGATCGACTTGTATAGATAAGTAAACGAGCTCGAATCGGGCTTTTTTCAAGCCGAGCTCAAGCTGTTCATTTCATATGACTGCCGCGTAAGCATAGAATCTAGTCATCATAACATAAAGAGAGATCCAAGGGTTCTCAATTGGCCCACAATAGGTGAACCCTAATCTCGTATTTTCGAGCTTAAGTGGGGAATTGAACTTGTGATCTTGGTTCTATGGGTTGAGTTCTATGTGTTAGCCCGGTGATTCGATTTTTTTTCCTAAAGGTTGAATCGGGTCGGATCAGATTTGGATGTTTTTGTGTTGAATCAATGGATTATTATATCGGTTCAATTCGCCCGGGTAAGATAATGTATGCAGTGGATGTATGTAACCATGTTTGAAATTGGGAGGAAGCAATTGGAGTGTTTGTATAGTCGAGTGACTATACAAACAATCGAAATCATGAAATTAAGTAAAAAGCATTTCTCAAGATGATCAATTAGTTGCTTTCAAATGGTTTGAAATTTTGAATCGATTGTCAAATCCGCTTTTTTGGCTATACATAAATTAATGCATCTCATTATATATTAAATCTTACAAGATAATCTAAAAAATACATCAGCAATAACTTATTGCGTTGGACGCCTTAACCCTCTTATTAAATATTATTTTTATGATCATGTTGGTTGTGTTTGCCATTTGCCATTAGCCTAAGGAAGAAATTTGGGATTTTTTTCGAGACCTGCAAGAAAAATTAGAATTTAGACTACGTTATTTCTCAAGAGTTCTTTATTTTAATATTATAAAATTTTAAATTAAGCTAACTTAGTTTTGAATTTGGATTTTCATCCGCTACTCATTTTCACTTTATAAAAAAGTTTCTTTTTTCTATTTATAAATTTATTCATTTTATTTTCCTATAATAAGTTAGTTTTTTTTTATGAATCTACTACCTTAACATATAAGGTTAACAAAAACCTTACTAGCTCATAAATAACTGAATTTAACATATATTTAACACACCTGATTCATCAATTTCGGTTATTTTTTTTATTTTAAATGTAAATATATTAAACGGAAAGAAAAGGTATTTACAAAATTTTGAGAGGTCATAGGCTAAACTAAAGACGGCCTTAGTTAGCCTTACTGTAAAGTGTAAAGCTCACATCTAAGTCCTGTCTCTTTAAGCCACGGCTATCAGAAATCGGACACACACCTCGAGTGTAACATAAGTCTACTTGCCTTACTAACAAATAATTTCGGTTATCTTATCAACCAGTGTGGTCCGGGAGGATTCCAGCCCCTCCGGCAACCCCCGGATCGCCCTTGGATACACCGATCAGTGTTTAACTTGATCCAATTTGCAGGTGGCGGAACCCGAACATCTTGCTGAGCATCCGCAGGGTCATTCAGTCGGCCTCGGGAGCATGTAAAGACGTTGCTTCTGATCTAATTTCGGCATACGTTTGAGCCTGCATAGGATGGAATTGTGTGCTGCAAGGTAGGTGAACGCACACACTCTCTGCTGCGTCGGAATTCGACACACATGTTTCCACCCACTAGTAGCAATGTTGGAATCATTCCGTAACAACCATTGGAGGGCTCGATTAATCGCCCCCTGTTCATCAAAGATCCGTATGGATTGAAGGCCAGTTCCAGCCATCGGTCACCCACAAATCACCTACACAATCCCCCAGCCAGCCTTTCGGAACTGGCTGCAAAGCCATGTCCATCAAAGGCACCTCCGTCAGCGTACCGTTGCCAATTGCAACTCTCAGGCCCGGCAACAGCAGATTTGCAGCTAATCAGTAATCAGAATCAATTTTTGGATTCAAAATTAATTTTATCTAAATGTATATCTGAGCAACTTTAAACCTTGTCAGTTTGAAATCACCTGGTCTATCACATGCTCCAACTCTCCAAGCCCAAGCTTTGTCCACCAATGGACCCAACCCAACTTCGTAAAGGACTCGAACCCAAAGCGACCCGAGTCCTGACCCAACGACGAGTCGAAAATAACAATGGCTTGACAATGGAGAGAATTAACTTCTAGAGAGAGCATTTGGAGTTCAGTTTGACACCATCTCATCTCAGCAGTACATTTTCTGAGAATACAACAAAAATGATACTGTATTACTTAACCCTGGGGATGGTAAATCATTCAATCAAACAGATAAATCAGATTCCGAAGGGGCCGAACCGCCATCCAAGCCCTCGAGGGACGACTGGCCCTCGATCAACCTCCTCTTTGCTGATTTCGTCCTGTAACACCATATCTCAAATGCCTCGCTCAAATCGGGGAACCCAAATTGCTGATTGTTCTCCATCCAATCAGCGAGGATGTCAGCTTGATCATTCGATGGTAAGGCCAGAACCAGGGAGACAATGGCTCCCTCAATGCCCTGACAAGCGTCTTCATCGATCCTATGAGGATAGCAGCCTGTGTCCTTGTCGCAGATCAAATCCAGAACAGGCTTCATCTTCCTGATATAAGGAAGCCATTCCTTCACCAACTGTGACCTGCAAGATGATGGCACAATCACAGTGCCATATCCGACAGATTCTAAAACTTTCCCGGTGATTTCTATGAGCTTAAGCTTTGTAGCCCACATGGCCGAATCAAGCTTTGAGTCGTTGATTACGTTAAGTATGTCAGAAGACATCTTGGACCATTCGGAAACAAGATCGCCCATCAATTCCATTTTCGGAAGTACATTACAGAGCCACTGGAAATCGGCTATGCATTGCAGTATCCTGCTCTCAATGGCCTCTGATATTTCCTCTGTTTCCGAAAGGAGCGAAGTTACTTCATTTTGAAATGAAGAACACATACCAGAAAGACCCTTTTTCAGCTCCGACTTCACCTCATCATCAACTGCTATTAACGGCGTGTCTTCATCTTCAGCCAGCATGTATTCTATTTGTTCCTGAGCAGAGATTTTGACCTCATCTACAAAGGGTTGACAGGACTGAGAAATTGATGTAGCAAACCGAACAGCAGATATGAAGACGGTTTTGGCAGCACTCACATCAACAGGTTGGACGCGAGCTAAGATGGACATGGCAACCGGACCAAGTTTCGGAATAATATTCAATATCTCCTCCTCTTCCTTATCATCCCAAGGAATAGCTTCCAAGTATTGGATGCAGCTGTTGGTTACTGCTTCACACTGAAGGGCGATTGCAACCTGCAGTACACCGAGAGCGGATCTTACAGATCCCCAAGAATCCTGAAGTACAGAAGCAGGGAATGGAAGGAGATTCAAAAGATCAATGTGATGCTGATAGTCAGAATTCAAGCAGTAGATTTCAATATAAGCGCTTCTGTCTGGAACGGACAGCTTGTCCGCAAAAACCTTGCTTTTTGCTTTGAGAACGGATGAGTTGAAGTGGAACAGTTTAGAGCCTCCTTCAGAGTTTCTCAAGTAAACTGTAATGTCTTTGATGTCTGCACCTTCAGAGGCTTTGTCTACTCCATTATCTTCCATAAGTAATGAACAACTTCAACAAGGTTCATAATTTCAAGTGGCTTGAAAGTACTCCTCATCCAACTTGACGGCGCTGAAGAAGTAATGAAAATGTAATAAGTGACAACTACATGACCGTACGCATATATCAAAGTGTAGCAATTATAATTTCAAGGTACTAAATAACATTTATATACAAAATCAGCCAAGAAAATAACTAGCTCTAGAATCAGCAAAAAAAAAAACTATGGTTATGATTCCTAATCCATTCGATTTTTAAAAAGGATTACCATAAAATGTTTCTTTCGCCAAGGCCTCTCTTACTTGATTCTTCCAAAACTCAATATTTGATCATTAAATATGAGAAGATCATTCTTGAATGATACAAACACCTGACATATGATGCGAAATAGAACAAACTTCTCGTATCGACAATTCAATCTTTGTAAACCAAGATGCGATATACAATTCTATGGACAAGTGATCTTCAATAAGTGCATGAATTACTTGATCTTATTCATAAAGAAACTAGCTTATATTGCAGCTTAAGCTAATATATGACACGATTTAATGGCAGCAAATGATGATCAATCAACACACTAGAAAATGGTAACCACATAAAAATCTCTAAAATAGAGATTAAAATGTCAAAATCTCTAAAAAAAAATCACTCCAACTCCAACAAATTCTCTATTTTACAGATTTTTACATTTATGATACACTATAATAAATAAATGCATTTATTAAGGATATTTAATTCTACATTTTTAAAAACTTCATTTAAATTTAATTATAACATTTAGCCTCACATTTCTAATGTAAAGTGACATTTATAACAATTAAACTTAATTTCTAACATTTCTAACGTAAAGTAACATTTATAACAATTAACCTTAATTTCTAACAATTTTTTTTACGTATTTATAACATTTCTATCATTTAAACTTTGAATTGCCAGTTGCCATCATTTTTGAATAGTTGCTGTGAAAAATCTAGAAAAGGTCTATCTAGCTAATCAGGTTGGTTTGAGATCACTCATCAATCCACTGTCATGGCTCAATTTCGATCACCCAAAACTATCCTCTGAGCTGTCAAACCTGATCATAATCTCTAATCATATCTAAAGGATGAAGATTTGGTTTCTTGCAGCTAAGACAGTAAACTACATAACACTAACTTTAAGCTCACAAGCTGATCTAAAAAGACAAATCATTAAGCTTATAATCACACACTGAATATAAAATTTCTTATTGTTGATTGCTTGTTGGGTGCTTCTCAAGTTGGTAACAAAGAACTGTACATTTTTGCATTCTGTGCAATTTATGTTGTTGTACAGAAGCTTTATTGCTATACCTGCCCTTGCGTAATTGTACAAGCAACAGCAATAAACCAATAGCAATAACAGTAAGAAATTCAAGCGAAGCAACAGCAGGAAATCACGAAAAAAAATTCAGAAAAACAATCGAAATCAACAGCAAGAAATTTAGAAAAACAATTGAAATCAACAGCAATCGAAATTCAGAAAACAATCGAACAGTGTGGCAAGTTGAAGGAAATCAACACATTCCTTGTTCAGTTGAGGTCATCACTGAGACACCAGCTTATTAAAGACGATCCACAATAGCAGCAGCAGATAACTGGAAAATCCATGGATCGATCAAAGTCTTCAAGGGAGAAAGAACCATATCGCAAAACCAATTCGAAACTCTAATGGAAGCAATTGAACAGTTCGAACAAATTCCTCGAGAAAACATTAAAAAAAGCCTCATTTTAACTAGTGAAACAGAACTTGGAGATGTTCTGACAAAAAGAAGGACGAAAACTATGATATTCAGCGGGAAATACCTCCGAATTTCTCAGACGGTTGAAGAATTTGGAATAAATGTTGCAGGTTGATTCGATTGGGGGAGATGAGCTCCGGATTTAGGGTTTTGAGGAAGGGGGCGGTGAGGTGATTGGGAACACAGAGAACTGTAGTGAGCTCAACCCACTTGGCCACTTGTCCTACGCCTTCCCCTTTGTCCTTTCATTTCAACAATTTGCAATTACTGAACAAATTACAAGTAATTCTTTTTTTTTTTGGTTAATTATAAGTAATTCCTACAAGTATGGTATTTTTAACCTATACTCATAAGTATAGATTAAGAAATAAAATTAGAAAAAACATTCTAAATTTCAATAAATTGATATGAGAAACCTATTTAAATTAAGATGGCTAAAAACTATTTTCTATTGACATAGTTTAAGAAGTCAAAGTCGAATTGAAAAGTTATTTTCCTAAAACGGTAAATTTATAGACTTGTAATTCGTAATTACAAAAAGTAACAAGTCATATCGACTTGTCGCAAAAAGACCAAAAGGTCGGGTATAGTGGCCTTGTAAGCCGGTCGATCGAATTCAATCAATCTCTTTGAATTGTAATTTGAAAACCAAGAAAAAGGAAAATTGGCATCTCAAATATTGCAATTTCCATTTGCAGATATGCAGCGTATCAATGAGAATTAGGGATTTAGTTTTTTCTAATGCTTTTGAGGGGTGAGATGAACCAACGGATTGCGCATCCTGGATCGACGATGGAGAGTTGTTTAAAAGGGTATAACACGGATTGCGCATCTTGGATCGATGACCTGTTTGGGGGAAAAAATAAAAGGGAGCAGAGAGGATTCAAACCCAGGGCAGTTTGCGTTAGCGAAGAAGATGCGTTTCCTTAGAATCAATTGGGCTAGCGGGGGTTGTTAATGCATAGGGGATTCTCTAAATACTAGTATTATACTACCCAACCTAAAAATAAATAATAATAATAAATTAATCGGTTTGTGTCAGATATCCGACAAGGCAATTTCCCCGATCCGAACACGAACTCTTTACAACCGTGTTTTCTCGGTTCATGTCATTTTTGTGTCGTGTTTTTTCGGTTTTGGGTTTTTTCGTGTCGTGTCATCTTGTTTTCGTGTCGTGTTTTCGGTTTCGGGTTTTTCTGCGCACCCCTAGTGTATACTACTAAATATACCCAAAAGACTATCCCTCCTACTTCCATGCACTCCCTATTCCTATCTCTCGATGCTCACTCTTGAGTCTTACTATTAGCTACTCAATCCCTGCATTAAGCTTTTGCAACCATCGCTTCTCGCTTGGCAACTTGCCTTTGCACCTAAGCAAGATCCGCAAGTAACAAGTCTCCACCACTCTCATTGCCCATTGTCTAGGCGTACATGGTTCATTTAAAAAAACTACTCCATTCATATCAAGCAATGTAAAATACACAAAAGCTAGGAAGACTAGTAGCTTCACCTTAAACATGGTCTTCTTCTTCTTCGGTGGCTCTTCACCTGCAAACCATTGGAGCCACTCAACGACTCCGCTAGCTCGCTGCAGGAGCCCAATCCAGCCCCATACCAAATCTCTCGCCTCTTGTATAGCCTCACACTCGAACCAAAGATGAGTCTCTGCTTCCTCGACATTCCTACATAGTGGCATAATGCTGCTTCTACACCCTTCTAGTGCTTTACTATTCGACCAGTTTTCAATCGGTTATTCGTAGCAACCCAAGTCACAAACGCCCACTTCCGGGAATGAATTCCTGACCATAGCATGCCCCCAGTCAATTTGAGGGCTCCGTAGTCTAATTGCTTCATATATCTTTCCATAGTCCAGATTCCCCCTCGGCGTTGAGAAGTTGTTTTCCTTAATAATATAAGTACACCTCATAATCTATTTTAAAAATGACTAAATTTGGTGTATTTATGAAGGAAAAAAATTCAAAATGAAATGCTCATCACATACCTTAGGTCATTAGGAACATAGTTATATAAGATAGAAAGTCTATCTCTCTTGAATGTGTTGCTTGGCCAAACTTGTTGATGTATCGCTGACCAACATTTCTATTTTACGGCAGTACTTGACTTTGTCCCTAGTCTACGTCCCAACTTGTTAGGTTTAGGTTAGGTTCGTTTAGTTTCGTCTTTTGTTTGGTGCGTTATGCCTATTTATTGCACCATTTTCTTTTTCTTGTTATATTTCGACAATCTTCTCCTTTTGTGTGCCAAATTGTCGGTTTATCGAGATTCAAACTTGTCTGATCTCGAATTCTTTCCTTACATATAAAAAGAGATAGAAAATCTGAAAAGAAAATAATAAGAGAAATGAGTTTCAAATCTAGCTATCAAATTTATATTGAATGATGCAAATCTTTCAAGTTTCATCCATAGATCTATTAGTTATCTCCATTGGATCTCATTATTGTAATTTGGTTACTTTATCCTTTTTGTGACTAATGAATTAAGGATTTTTTTAATGGTTATTTAACTTATTTTTCTTCAAATTGTGACATGTAAATAGTAATGAGATGAAATTAGGTGACAAATCAACCATACCCGACCGGGCTCTTGCATATGCAGCATATCCATTGTTAAGGTATTTCCGGGAAAAAAAAAAAAAGATTGTTATTAAATGAAGTAAATTGAAATGGGCCAGAAAAATCAATTCGTTGAAAGGCCCAATGAGAAAAAGGCCCAATGAGAAGCGAACATTTTTACCCCTAGGTTTTATATTACCCCCTCTTCTTCTTCCCTTGGCCAGCGCCCCACCCCCTCTTCTCCTCTCGCTCGCTCGCTCACTCTGCTCCTCGTCTTTGCCCTCTCTGCCTCGCTCTATCTCGCTCAGTCTCGCTATCTCCCTCCCTCTGCTGCTCAATCTCGCACAATCCCTCTGTCACGCTCTTGCTCTCTCGCTCAATCTCTCTCTCGCTCTGCCGCTCAATCTCGGGTCTCTTGCTCTACTGCTCAGTCTCGCTCGATCTCGCTCTCTCGCGCTCAGATCTGGTCTCAGATCTCGCTCTCACTCAGCGTCGCTCTCAGATCTGGTCTTAGAAGTCAGATCTCGCTCTTGCTCTCTCAATCCCGCTATTGCTCTCTCTATCTTGCTCATCCTCCGTTGGCGTTTTCCATCGAGTCTCCCTCAGATCTGGTCCACCATCTCGCTATCCTCGCTCTCGCTTCTGTGCCAGATATGATCCAACAGCTTGCTTAAACGAGCTCGGCTCGGCTCGAATATAAGCGAGCTCAATTCCACAGAGTCGGTAGCTCACAGGAAATTCCAAACAGAGCAAAACCCTAACGCTTCCCCAAATCTCCCTCGCCAGCAGCCCAATTCGAGTTGAATCAGGTGAATCTTCTTCAATCTTTTGTTCGATTTCAAATTCCATCTTCCTCCCTCCCTTACTCTTCCTCTCTGTCGGAGGCGAAGGCGTCCCTCTCCGCTTCAATCTCTATCTCTTTCGTCACTCTCTTCGTCGCAGATCATTGAACGTCTTTCTTTCCCGATTGTCTTCATTACTTTGTCCTCTGCTGCTTCCTTTGCAATTCCTTATTTGTATGCTTTTTTATTGATGCCTTTATAGAATGTGTGCGAATTCTAATGACTACCCCAACAAGCTTTGTTTCCCGATTCTCTTCATGTGACGCCATTTGGTAGGCACCTCCTATGTTCTAATTCACTGCTTCTTGGAGCTGTTCTTTCTTATACCGGCAACAGATAATGTCCCCTAGGTTAACATCAGAAAGCTCTCTCCCCTTATATCCGACAGTGGTAGGATGACCGAACTTGGCAGATTCCTGAGAATTGATTTACAATATCCGTCAACGAAGGCAGTATAGGTAGCGCTGTAAAAGTAGCAACATTAGGGTTGCTCCCCTAATATTGTCCCCTAATGTTGCTACCTTTACAGCCCTCGTAGACGGGTATTGTAAATCAAGGATGCTTGAGAAAGCAAATGATTTGCTTCTTGAAATGGAAGCAAGGGCAAAGTTAATTTTCTAGTTGGTAGATTTGGTAAATTTGTACTCTTTACATTGTAGGTAACATTAGAGTGTAATTGTCAAATGAGACCTTTTCTCCGAGGGCAAATTGAGAAGCGAACAACAATATATCACATTGGTTAGAATGTCGAGCTAGTTCTCACAAATCCTTTGAAACACGAAAAGGATAACGGTAGAGTATGTGTTCATGTTCAACAAAGTATTTGGCCCAGCAGCTACTCAAGGTTTGAAACACCCGACTCCTTAATCGTGAGCTATAGTTTCTAACAGACAATGTCAATATGCTTCATGTTGAACTTAATACTCCTTTGAAATGGTTTCTTTGTTGTACATTCCAGATGAGATATTCAAGCACACATCCTTTGATTCGGTCTGATCTTGGTGGACCTTGATGCAAGTGAAAGAGCTGTCCTTTGTGAAGCAACATGAGACAATTGTTTGAACTAAAAACAAAGTGCAGTATGTCAGTATGTGACACAATTAAAAGGAAACTGGAAAAATATAGATGCATATATGGTTTATCTGTTATTACTTGTTTAGTTATTGTAGGTGTTCTTGGCACCATGGCTTGAGAAAGACACCATGGCTTTCACAAAGGTATGAAGTCTGGTTTTGTAATGGACATCAGCACTATATCAGTTGTCTTGTTTGTCGTTGTTGCTTCTGGCTTTCTGATTGTACTCTATTATTTAATGTCTGCCTGGATTGTGGTGCTCCTGGTGGTTCTGTTCTGCATTGGTGGTGTAGAGGTGGTATTTACTACTGGTTATATGTTTATGATCCCTAAAATTCCATGCAACTCGTTCCTAACATATACTAGGCATTTTTCATACTGGTGGCTGGTTAGGGATTTTAGCATCATGTATTACCTTCTTTTTTTAATTTCAAAATAAAGTTTGATGCTTAAATGATTTCTATTAAGCATTATTCATGGTTAGACATTCTTCAACACCTTATATGAGAAAAGCCACTGAATAGCTAATGCAGAGGAAATTGAATACCACTCTCAGACATTCTCCAACACCATAGAGATTTATTGTAATTATGTTTTCTGACTGATAGGCTTCATCCTTGAGAAGCTGTGAAATTGGAGAACTTTAGGGATTTTGTTCTTAAAATATAGAATGCTGTGATTCTATATTTCTATGAACTATGATAGTAAGTAAAAGTGAGAATGATAGCCATTTGCGTTCTAAATTGTTATATTGATTTTTTCAATCTCATTTTACCATATGGTTAATGTCTCGATAATGCTGATTGTTTGTTGCAACTCCTTATTTTATTACTTTTCTCATTCCTTTGATAGCATTTTGAGGATACGAGATGATTTACTTGCAATTAATTTTTTTTTTTTTTTAAAACAAAATCCAGGTTTGAACTCTTCCAAAAAGAATCATCAGAGCCTAGGCATTAAGCGGGAAATCTAGATCTAACTGCATATTAGAGAGATGGTCTTTTCTTCTTGACAAAGAGCTTGTTCGGTGCTTTAGATGGTCAACTGCAAGAAGCTGAAGCCTTGAACATTGTTATTATTAAACTGTTTGAGTTGCAAATTGTCTGTTGCAAATACTCGTTCATCAATTAGTGATCAATCATCTTACTTTCAATTACCTGTTCCTGGAGGATCCTCAAGTAAGTTTGAGGATTCACCAGAGCTTGTAAGTTGCCAGCAACTTCTAGTTCCAGATTATGTTTGAATGGGTTTGTTTGAACCAGTTCAAGGAAGTCATTATCGTTTTTAACTAGGTTTGGATGGGTTTATTGTCTGAACGAGCTATAAAGATTGGAATACAAAGTCAAATAAGAACCAACTCAACTCAAAATTGACTCTGTAAGATCAATCAAGCAGCACTAGATCGAACCCAACGAATCAATGTTGTGGTTTATTGATGGTTAATGTACGTTAGTTTTCAAATTTTACGCTTACGCCTGCTATTTTTATGATTTTTTTTTAATGTAATATTGTCTTCAAAATTTAAACAGTTGAAAATGATCTAGTTCCCATTTTGATGAATGCAACATAAAGAGGTGGCAATCGGTTGGGTTCGGTTAGTCGGGTTTCGGGTCATTCATGTTTCGGGTAATATCTAATAATTTGGTCATTGGGTTGGTTATTCGGATTTTTGATTGTCTTGGGTTTCGGTTATTTCGGGTTCCGGTTCTCTCGGGTTTGGATTGTCTCAAGTTTTCGATATTTCGATATTCATTTTTAAAAAATTACTAGAATTTATCTTAAAGTTTGGATTATTTCAGGTTTTGGTTATAATGGCTCGGGTCTTAATGGGTTTCGATTGAATCGGATTCGATTCATTCGGATTTGGGTGAGTTTCGGTTATTGGTTATTCGGGTTTTGGGTCTAAAATGGGTCGGTGTTCAGAACAATCGGTTCCGGGTCGATCGGGTCGGATTTTCGAGTTCGGGTCGGGTTTTGCCAGCTCTTTAATCCAATTTTATATTTGGCCTGATGGTTTCTGTTTGAAGTTCAATTTGAGAATTTTTCTTTGGACAGCTGCCGCAAATTTGCCAGTTTTTGTTGCATAACATTTTCAATTAGGCTAATTTTTTTTTATTATTATTATGATTTTGACCTTGAATATTTTTCCTCTCAGTCAGACATCATAGAGTGGCTTCATTATATATTATATGGTTCCGGATTTGAATCTGCCATTTGAGGCTTCGGAGGCAGATATAAGAGCCTGCTTGCTTTATGGCACTGTCTGTCTTCTGTTTGCTTCGGAGGTTTAGTTTCATCGTTTGTTGGGTGCGTTATGCCTATTTATTGCACCATTTTCTTTTTCTTGTTATATTTCGACGGTCTCCCTCCGTCTGCCAAAATTGTCGGTTTATCAACGTTCAACCCTGTCTGATCTCGAATTCTTACTCTATACTCCCTCCGTTAATTAAAACTTGACGTTTTACTATTCACGCACGCTTTTTGAGGTGTTAAAAACTATATGAAATATTAACTTTTTAAATATTTTTTTAAAATAATATCATACTTATTACTATTAAGTATGAATTTATAAAAATAAATTTTTAAAAAAGTTAATATTTTATATAGTTTTTATCATTCTAAAAAAGCGTGCATGAATAGTAAACGACAAGTTTTAATTAACAGAGGGAGTATAGAAAAAGAGATAGAAAATCTGAAAAGAAACTAATAAGCAATGTTATTAAAATCGAGATTCTAAATCAGATTTGTAAAAAGGTGTAAGGATCGGATCGTAAAATCGAATCGCAAAATTGTAAAATCCCACCGCATGGATGAATTTTTTTAAAATGAAGTTAATATGTTTAATATTAGATAAATGTTATGTTAAATCATAAAAAATACACATAACGATGGTAAAATTTTAATAGTAAACTAAATATAATATAGATTAACTAAATATATTATAAATTTCTTAGATTTAAAGTGTAAATATTAGAAATTTTTTATATTAGATATTTTATATGGTCGTTAGAATCGCAAAAACAGGATCCGGATCGTTTTACCATTTTTGGATCGTAAGATCGTTGGAATCGTAGGATCGAATCGAGATTTTAACAACATTGCTAATAAAGAGAAATGAGTTTCAAATCTAGCTATCAAATTTATATGGAATGATGCAAATCTTTCAAGTTTTATCCATAGATATATTAGTTAGCTGACTTAGCTCCATCGGATCTCATTATCGTAATTTGGCTACTTTATCCTTTTTGTGACTAATGAATTAAGGATTTTTTTAATGGTTATTTTTCTTCAAATTCTGACATGTAAAATAGTAATGAGATGAAATTAGGTGAAGTAAAGGGGAATGGGCCAGAAAAACCAAATCGTTTGAAGGCCCAATGAGAAAGAGGCCCATTGGATGCAAACTCTTAACGGTTATGAATTAGTGTATGATGAAGCAATGAAGAATGTGTGTCCCCTAAGGAGGCAAATATTAATTCACAATAATACAAAAGAATAACAATATGAAGTGAGTGTCTCTTTCTAAGGCTTCCAATTATTTTGGACCAATAATTATGCTTCAGAATTACCCTAAAAAATTATCAAACACTATAACTTTATTAATTTTAATTGATTGCAGGTTCGAATTTGTATATGATTGTTAAAGATATGGTTGTGTGACACCATATGTCTCTTTTAATTATATATATGTAAAAAGTTTGCAAATTTATGTCATGGGACATAAATTAAGAAGTTGAACTAAGTAAATATATTATTTCATATTAATAACATTTGTAGTATAGTTTATAGGTTAATTATGTTTTTCCTATAGGTAGGCACTTAAACTATTTACAATATGGGGAGGTACTATTGGTCACTACATGTCATCTTTACCAGCTAATCTAGCAAGACTGAACAATCTTTACCAGCTAAGCTAGCAAGACTGAACAATATTGGGTTTCTAAGCTATACACTAATTGTATTGGTTAAGACTTAAAAGAGTCTAAATTTAGTACTAATATAAATCCTACAAGATTTTACCCCATCATTATTGGCTGATTTATTTTTGTTAAATAAATAAAAATATTTAAATATATAAATACTACTTTTAACGTATTTCGCATATTAGAATGACCATAACCTATAATAAGTTTGACTGTTCATTTGTAATCTAAATTCAAATTTGTTGAGGTCTTCCATGTTTTTTTTTAACCTCCTAAACCCCCACCTACATCCCCGCCAAACACAACCTAAAATCGAACTAGTAGGGATGTGTTTAAAGGGAATTAAAATGAGAGTAAAAAAAAATTAAATGATTGTGTTGGATTAAAAAGGCAATGGAGGACTTCACAAAAAGTGGTGGTGAATTAAAATTGTGATTGTGGTGAAGTCAATATTCTCATTTGTCTGTGTGCGTCCTCCTTTGATCGATGTTTTCTCTCTTTGGCTTTTGTTTTTCAATATAGAATGGTTTGTACGGTTTGTTTGTAATTTTGTTTCTGTCATTTATTTCTGTCATTTGCTTCAGTCATTTGCTTTCAGTTGTACATGATAATTTGTCTATCCACCGGCTTGTCTTGTCTCTCGGTTTCCCTAGACTTGTCTAGAAAACCGAATTCTTATCTTGCTTCAAAAAAAAAAATATTCTCATTTCTCACACCTGTAAATTTGGTAGAGGGAGTTGTTCAATTAATAATATAAAACACTTTTGAAAAGAAACACAAAACCAAACTCTTTATCGATCTTACAACAGACTGTATATAAACTTGACACTTTACCTATAACGTCTTTGAATCTACAATTAAATAGATGTTTAGCCCATTCAGATGCAAGGATTTATCTAACTTATATATTATTATTATTATTATTATTATTATTATTATTATTATTATTATGATCTGAAAGGATGATTATCCCACCTCAAAAATATTAAAACTTACACTTGTATACAAGTGATTGAACTACTTCTCTTATTATTAATCGATTTTAAATTAAAATCTCACCAATTTTATGTGATCAATCTATAAGATTTATAAACTTTGAACTCGTAATTAGACCGACAAAAATTAGGACAAGAAGATAAACCGAAATGCAACTTTTTACCTATGTACGAATTGAAGTTCTATTATATATATATACACTTGCTTATTTTGATCGAATCGGATTTGAGTTGTCAAACATTATGAATAAGAGTGGATTAGTAGCAGTAATTAATTTGTCTGGTTCGAGTAATTTAGGGGGCCAGGTAATTAATTACTTTGGTCAGCATGCAGTCAAAGCTTTTTAACGACAAAGGTCATTAATTAATTAACAAGATATGGTAGCTTTCCCTTCATGTTGTACAAAAAAATGCTTTCTCCTTTCACTTATAAGTTATAAATTAATGTTGGTTGTTTTGTTGGTAATGAGTCATTACCAACATAAAAACAACCAACGACTAATGATGATGTTTAACTTTGGTATATCACTAATTCCAAAAACGTCTCCCAAGTTAATTACATCCGAAATTAATTCACAAAACGGTGGCCGGTGGAGAATTAGCTGTCCACAATTGATACCGATTAATGGTGTTATTCGAGCCGAACGAATCAAGTTTGACATGTTCAAGCTTCGTTCATTTATTAATCGAGCTCGAGTCGAGCCGAATCCAATTTTTAAAAGAGTTTTTTTTTTATTAACGCCACTCTCTCTGGACTATGGAGTCTCCTTCTGTCATTGAGGAACTCTAATCTAGTAATTACTTCTTTCATTCTAATTCATTATAATAAGTAGGATATACAAGGTGATTTGAGATTTGAAAAGTTTGTTAAGAATGAAGGATTGCCAGATGATTCATAAAAAGTAAAGTCAAATAGTCTATGTTGCAAAAGGAGATTAACTAGCTTATTATGCGATGGTATGCCTACGATCTTCGCAGAAGCCCTTGGTCTTCGTAACGGTCTTCTACGCGCAAAATTATTAGGGATTCATAACATTCTTATAGAAGGAGATAACTTATCAGTTATCAATGCCCTTTTGGGAGATTGGAAATGCCCTTGGAATATTGAAATTCTGATGTCTGACATTAAAAATTTATTGGTCTTTTTTAATTCAGTTTCCACTCGTCATATTTTCAGGGAAGCGAATACAGTTGCAGATAGGATCGCGCATGCCGATGAGGATTTCATGTATGACGCAGAGCTCAAGGTTCTTGTCCGGAAAGACGCGCTAGGTTGGGGTTAGATCGTTCAGGATCTGCTTCTCCTAATTTATTTACTTGTATTCAAAAAAAAAAAAAACTAGCTTATTATGTATTTCAAGGGAAGCATTTGGTCTTTGATTGAAACTTTCTTCTGCTGAGGGATCAACTTCAAATTCAAGTTTGAACGCTTATGATATTATGAAATTTAATATATTGTGGTTTACACACGTGATTGTGATTTTCATTTCTTTAGTGTTATGCATTTGGAATTTTGGACAATAGCTTGTAATTGACACTAACACTAAAACAGAAGACTCATGTCTTGCATCCAAAATAAGGTCATTACTCATATTTACAACTATATATTATTTTGTGATTGACGAGTTGTCATTTATTAATCGTAATAATTGTAATTACCTGCTTATAATTTATATTTTGGTTTCAAAAATCAATAGTGGTTTATCTTCAAATCATGTTGTGTACTTCTTGACATACCAATTAATCTAATGATTACTAGTTTGTATATAGGTCTATCTAGCACAAATTAGATTAATGTCTATAGACAAGTTATGGATTGATTGGGACACTAGATATGTTCGAGGGCATATTTCCAAAAGTTAGATGAATTTATAGCATTTGCATATGCCAACAAGGATATTTTTGGTTCTTCTATAAATTAATTGCCCATGCAGAAAATGTAAAAATTGGCCGCAATAGTGGTTTACCTTCAAAGCATGTTGTGTACTTCTTGACATACCAATTAATCTAATGATGACTAGTTTGCATATAGGTCGATCTATCTAGCATACATTACATTAATGTCTATAGACAAGTCATGGATTGACTGGGGCACTAGATGTTCGAGGGCATATTTCCAAAAGTTAGATGAATTTATGGCATTTGAATTTGCACATGTATTCAAACGGTCAAATGACGAGGATGATAAGGATAAAGAGTGTATTAGTAACTTTTAGGGAGTGAGAGATATTATTATAAAGGAGGGAAATGGTGCTTGTTCTCCGGGCTTGTTAAAGTTAAGACCTTGGAACTACATCAATGATTTCTTAACATCCCGTGCTTCTTCACAGACATATATGGAAGTATTGTCAGTTTTGATCCCATTTTACAGCAATACTATGAGGAAATGTGGATCCTATTATGATGAAATCAAAGTTAAATGTTATATTAGTTCCATAGACTGACATACAAAAGTGGAAAGTTGGGATAAACAAGTGAAAAATATCGATGAGCGTGAGTTGAAGGCTGTCTTTGACTATGTAGATCTTGTCACAAAGAGCAAGACTAAATACAATTAGATAGTCGATGATTTTCTACATTTTCTTTGAAATTGCATTGAACATTTGATTGAACGCCGATTTAAACTCAGTTGTAAAGGCACATCTAAGCTCTTGTCGGAATCTAAGCTCTCGGTGTTCATAAATGATATCCAACAAAGGTTTCTTGACAGCGTCTTCTATTAAGGTACAAAGTAACTGACAATATGATTGAACAACTCCTTGATGTGCATTTAGGGCTTAGGATTTCAATATATATGAATTTAATTAGAAATCCAATATCTTGAAAGTTAACTTTGTAACGCTCCTTCCCACATTGGATATAATTAAAGATTCATCTTTAATTACCTTTCACTCGATTTATTTATACCTAAAATGAAAAATGTCAGATTGACTTTTATGGTTAAATTAATTTGTTGGTACATCTATATGATCGAGTTAGCCAAACACACCCTCGTGATTTTACATGGAAAAAAAGAAAAGAAACTATCTAGCTAGGTTTAAAATTTGGCTTTGGCTAGGTTTGAGTAGGTCATCAAACAAAAATAGGGTCTCATACTTCATCTTACAACTAAGCAAAATCCACATGAAAAACCAAATAGAAAAACACCAAAAAGAGAAAGTGAATATTAATGAAGCAAAGTGTGATTCCTTTTGTACCCAAATGCAGACGTACGATGTTGAAAAAGCCATGGGTACATAGGGTCCCCAACCTTTCTGTTAGGACTCTAATGGTGGTTGCCTAACAAACTCACATGAAAGAGAGAGTATGAGTAAGAACTGAATATGATTTGTATTGAATGAATCATCCTTTCATCACATACAAGAGTATTTATACCCAATGTCCTAACATTACTCCCTCCCTTACAAAGACCTTGCCCCCAAGGTCTAATTCAAAGAAAAAAATCAGTAGACCACTATGACAGCAACAATGATATACTATGGCTGATTTTGGAGACGATGAATAAAAGCATATGCTTCCACCTATTTTTGAATGTGCAGGCCATCCTTCAATGGAAACAACATGAACTCCTCCTCTATCAAAAGGTAGTGACTGCATCTCACTAATTTTAAACAAGATCTCAACCCTTCGAACAGCAAGCAGTTGGACATTTCCATTTGTAATATAGAAGGATAATCTTTTACCTCTATCATAAGGCCTAGTGAGTGCATTGTGCTCTAGTTCAATAATGAACTATTGTGGCTAAATCCACCCTTTATTTTTTACATTACTTTTTCTTTTTTTCAACAAAATTCTAATCGAGTATTGGATTAGATTGATCAATTAGGATGGTTCATGTTGAGTCAACTCGATCCGATCCGACGTTTTCGGATCAGGTCAAACTCGAAGACTGATTTTAAAAGAAAATGATAATAATATTGTATTTCTTTCTTATATAATGAACTATTGTGGCTAAATATTAAATTGAAAAAAAATAATTCCGGGTTTACGGATCGACCCGAAAAAATATATATACTACCAAAATATTAAGCCACCATATGATCAACCGCATTTACAATTGTTAAAATTTAGTGAATTATAGTTAAATATTATTTTGGAAAATAATAAGTATTAAATATTGTTTTGGAAAAAAAACGATTGTTTTTATTTTAATTTTTTCAAAGTATGGAAACTAATGTCTTTTGTCTAATTTTAAAAACCGTAATGATTTTGCTTTAAATTTTTTGGAAGAAGGGTGATTTTTTTATAAAATTTTTGGAAATAATATGTGATTTTGTTAAATTTTAGAAATAAAGGTGGTTTTTTCAATTTTATCTTGAATTTAGTTAAATAATAGGTAATTTTATTCATTGTTAAAAGTAAAAGAGGTTTTGTGAAATAAGAAAAAATAATGGGCCATTTTCTTCATTTAAAAAAGTGAAAATATGAGTTTTGGGCATGAGGCGGACTTTTGTAAAACTCAGGGGTACCATCCGGATAAAAAAAAACATTGGGACAGCAAGTGAAATTGTCAAAATCTCATGGACACCAAACGGAATTTCCCTCAATTCCTTCTCAATGAATCTCAGATAATCTGTCTTTCTGCCGGATGCATTACTTTGTGTCCGCTTTAGGTGTCTGAACTGTCTTAATTTGCATCCTCTCTTCCAATTTAATAGGTTTTGTAAATATTAATCAACAATCCATGGCTGGTTCGAGAGACTGAGATTGCCATGGGAGGTTATCAAAACCATCACACTTGGGCAAATAAAAAGGCACATCCTCATGGCTAGGTTTTGTTCACTATAAACATGTCATCTCTTTAATCATGAGAGTTGCAAGGAATTTCAGATATGGTTTTTGAGTATGAGATTGTTGTTTCTTTCTTCTATTCCATTCCAGATATATGGATATAGGATGTCGCTATGGGTAGAGCACTTTGAAGAAGTGGATCAATGCTTCCAAGAACCAAAAAGTCTAAGATTATGTGAGAAAGGTGAACAAAATTGGAAGAGCTACATTGTTGGGGAGTACACCCCATTGCAAGGCCATCTCATCAAACACCCATTTCAGGTGGATGATGACGGGAAGATTCCCAATCGGTCTCGGCTTTACAGATTGAAAGCAAAAAACGGGGTAATCGATCGCAGATGGTAACAGAAATGTAAACCAAACAACTACCACAAGATTTTACGTGGTTCCGTCGGAGCCTACGTCCACGGAGCCTCAGCCTAATCGGCTTGAGATCTCAATCCACTAATCAGTATAAAGGTTTACAGAACAGGTTGCCCTAGATCACAACTAAGGCAAATATAGACGGAAACATACAGATCTAGACATGCATGCACAAGAGAAGCAAGAACGAAGCAATTCAGTAAAGGAAGAGGACATCCTAGATCTGAAGAACGGAGTCAGATCGTCGCCGGAGTACACCAGAGAAGGAGATCTTCGCCTGAACTGAGAGCGAAGGACCTTCTTCTTCTTCCAAAGACCGAGATCTTAACCAAATGGCCACATATATAGCACTGACATATGAAAAACTAAGAACCAAAAAATAAAAAACATATGAAATGCTATCAACAAATGCAATAATGTATGGTATATATTAGTAACTTACATATTCAAAAAACTCTTCAACAATCCCAAACGAATGCCTCGGGATCCAACTGGGTAGATGGGTCGATCTACATGTAAGTAACATCAAAATAAGAGATTCATGGCCCTCTAAAACTGCATAGTGGCACTACATATATACAAACAGCAAAGTGGAAGTGGAAAAAGGAAAAGAACCCTAGCTTAGCAAAAACAAACTATAAGTATCCATATTCATATTCTTCTTAGGATAACATGTACACACTTTCAATATTACCTAAATATATAAATATCTACTTTGTTATCCAATATCTAATATAATATATACTTTTGATTTTCTTTTTCACTCATCTACACATTTTTTTGTTAATGTGCCTTGAACAACTGTTGATCGGCGACGCATCGGGGGGTCTGGGGGGCGGAGCCCCCCGGCGGTGGTCTCGCTGTCTATTTTGGGCTTTCAGCCCATTGTCTGTTTAGGGTTCCATGAGTCTCTTCATATACTCATGGAACGCCAACCCTTGTAACCAATCTGTTTTCGCTTCCTCTAATAAGAAATCTGGTTCTCTGCCCGTGGACGTAGGCAACACACCGTTGCTGAACCACGTAAATCTTTGTGTCTTTCTTCGCTATTATCGTTCTCGTTATAACAAACTGGTATCAGAGCTTTGGTCGTTGAATTCCGCCGAGAATGATGTCTGGTTCTGTGTTGAAGATCGACAAGTTTACTGGGAGAAATTCTTTCAGTCTGTGGAAGATCAAGATGCGGGCTTTGCTGAAACAGCAAGGCTTATGGACACCGTTGGCCGCCGACAAGAAGGGGGCAGATACAACCACCGCTGAGTACGGCCTTCTGGAGGAGAAGGCTCATTCGACGATTATGTTGTGTCTCGCAGACGATGTCATAACAGAAGTTGCTGATCAGGAAACCGCAAGCAAGTTGTGGCTAAAGTTGGAGTCTTTGTACATGACAAAGTCTCTGACGAACAAGTTGCTTCTGAAACAACGGTTGTTCGGGCTGCGTATGCAGGAAGGTACACAACTCAGAGATCACCTTGATCAACTTAACACTTTATTACTTGAATTGCGTAATATTGATGTTAAGGTGGAGGACGAAGATGCTGCCCTAATTCTGTTGGTATCCCTACCCCCCACATACGAGAACTTCGTTCAGTCGTTCGTCGTTGGAAAGGATACTATCACGTTGGAAGAGGTTAGATCGTCGCTTCACAGCAGAGAGTTGCGTCTGAAGGCAACCGCGTCGGTTACAGACAATCAGGCTTCCGGGCTTGTGGCAAACGGAGGCAAATCTGATGGTAGAAAGGGCAATAAGAAGAAGCATCGGCAAGATCGCAAATCAGGCCCTAAACCAAACGATGTTTGTAACTACTGCAAGGAGAAAGGTCATTGGAAGAATGACTGTCCGAAAAAGAAGAAGCAAGAGGAAGAGAAATCTGGGTCTGCAGCAGTAGCTGATCGTGGCAATACTTCTGAGGAGGATATTGTTCTGTTAGCTGATGATCACACACACAGGGCTGATGTGTGGTATCTTGACTCTGGGGCGTCCTATCATATATGTCCTAAAAGGGAGTTGTTTGCAACATATAGCCGTGCTGATGGGGGCAATGTATCCATGGGGAATGATGCTCTCTGCAAGGTTGTTGGGACTGGCTCAGTTAGGTTTCAGACAGATGATGGGAAATTTCGCACATTGGAGGATGTCAAGCACGTGCCATCCATGACGAAGAATCTGATATCCCTAACAGTGTTAGACGACAAGGGGCTCAGGTACACAGGTTATGGGAGAAAGTTGCGTGTGTTCAGAGGCTCTGATGTGGTTCTGCAGGGAGTCAAGAGGGGAAAGGGAACTTTGTACACCCTACAAGGTTCCTCAGTTACAGGTGCTGCAGCGGCTGTTTCTGCTGGGGTTCAGGAAGCTGATCTGACTAGACTTTGGCATATGAGGTTGGCTCATATGAGTGAAAGGGGGATGCAAATTCTCTCGAAAGCAGATCTTCTGGGAGGCCATAAGGCCCAGAGCCTTGAGTTTTGTGAACATTGTGTGTTTGGGAAATTACATCGCAGCAAATTTCCTAAAGCAGTTCATCAAACAAAGGGCACGCTGGATTACATCCATTCAGATTGTTGGGGTCCTTCACGTGTTCAGTCCTTGGGCGGTCACGGGTATTTTTTGTCTCTGATTGATGATTACTCTAGGATGACTTGGGTATTCATGATGAGGCATAAAAGTGAGGCATTCAGTAAGTTCAGGGAGTGGAAGACTCTAGTAGAGAATCAGACTGGAAAGAAGGTCAAGAGGCTGCGAACTGATAATGGTCTGGAATTCTGTTCATCTGAGTTTGATGGGTTCTGCAGAGATGAGGGCATTGCTCGGCATCATACAGTCAGATACACACCACAACAGAATGGTGTAGCAGAACGAATGAATCAGACTCTTCTGGCGAAAGCAAGGTGCATGCTTTCCAATTCAGGCCTTGAAAGGCGATTCTGGGCAGAAGCAGTTTCAACGGCTTGCTATCTCGTGAATCGGAGCCCACACACAGGTATCGACTGCAAAACACCTTATGAGGTGTGGACTGGAAAGGCTGCTGATTACTCTAATCTGAGGGTTTTTGGGTGCATTGCTTATTATCATGTTGATGAGGGTAAGCTAGAGCCAAGAGCTAAGAAGGGAGTCTTCATGGGCTATGGTACTGGTGTGAAAGGGTACAGGATCTGGTCTGACAGCAAGATTATACTTAGCAGAAGTGTAGTCTTTGATGAGAGTTCTTTGCTGAATTCTAGGAAGAAGACCAGTGATGCAGTTGAGAAAGAGGTTGTTGCTGAGGAGGTGGAGTTGGACTTCACTCCATCTGAGAGTCAGGTACCTGATTTGGTCACAAACCAATCAGGTACTATTGAGTCGGACACTGCTGAGACAGAGGCTATACCACTAGACACAGGAGCAGGTGGAGCGACACATCGCAGTATTGCTCTAGATCGGCCAAGAAGGGTTGTCATCAGACCTCCTGCGAGATATAGGTCTGATGAGTTGGTGGGATATGCCTTGCAGGTGGCCGAGGAGGTGGAGGATGATGCTCCGTCCACCTACAAGGCTGCTATTTCTGGAGATGAGTCAGCACAGTGGCTTGCAGCAATGGGAGAAGAGATGGAGTCTCTTCAGAAGAATCAGACTTGTGAGGTTGTCAAATTGCCTGCTGATAGGAAGGTGATTACTTGCAAATGGGTTTTCAGGAAGAAGGAAGGACTATCAGCTGCTGAGGGTATTAAGTACAAAGCACGAGTAGTTGCAAGAGGTTTCAATCAGCGAGAGGGAGTAGACTACAATGAGATTTTCTCACCAGTGGTCAGACATACTTCTATCAGGGTGCTACTAGCAATGGTTGCACATCAGGATTTGGAGCTTGAGCAACTAGATGTGAAGACAGCTTTCCTACATGGAGAGTTGGAGGAGGAAATATACATGTCTCAGCCGGATGGTTTTCAGGTTCCTGGAAAAGAGAACCATGTTTGCAGACTAAAGATGTCTTTGTATGGGCTGAAACAGTCACCAAGGCAGTGGTACAAGCGATTTGATAGCTATATGGTGCAACTGGGATACAACAGGAGTTCATATGATTGCTGTGTTTACCACAACAGTCTGGATGATGGTTCGCGTATTTACCTAGTATTGTACGTGGATGATATGTTGATTGCTGCTCAGAACAAGTCAGATATCCAGAAGCTGAAGGATTGTCTCAGTGCAGAGTTTGATATGAAAGATCTGGGTGCTGCTCGAAAGATTCTGGGAGTAGAGATCTATAGAGACAGGAAGCAGAGAAAACTCTTCTTATCTCAAGAAGGGTACATCAAGAAGATATTGAGCAGGTTTGGAATGTCTTCGGCTAAGTCTATAGATACTCCAATGGCGTCTAACAGCAAGCTGGGAATGTACACACTTCAGACCGAGGATGAGAAGGAGTACATGTCTAAGGTCCCTTATGCCAGCGCAGTGGGGAGTCTGATGTATGCTATGGTCTGCACTCGACCAGATCTAGCATTTGCTGTTAGTGTGGTAAGCCGCTTTATGGTTCAGCCTGGGAAGGAACACTGGCAAGCTGTGAAGAGGATCTTCAGGTATCTCAGAGGCACTACGGATGTTGGTTTGTGCTATGGGAATGATACAGAGTGCTTGGTTGCTGGGTTTTCAGACTCTGATTATGCCGGCGATGTGGACAGTAGGAGATCGATGACTGGCTATGTTTTCACTCTTGGGAGTTCTGTGGTGAGTTGGAAAGCAACTCTACAACCTACAGTCACTTTGTCTACCACAGAGGCAGAGTACATGGCGTTGACAGAAGCTGCTAAGGAGGGAATCTGGCTGAAAGGCTTGGTCAATGATCTAGGCCTACATCAGGATCAGGCTTTAGTGTATTGCGACAGCTTGAGTGCAATATGCTTAACCAAGGATCAAGTTCATCATGAGAAGACGAAGCACATTGATGTCAGGTACCATTTTCTGAGGAATGAGAAGAGAATCAGGGTGAAGAAGGTGGGAACTGCTGATAATCCCGCTGATATGTTCACTAAGCCAGTACCAGAGAGCAAGTTCCAACATTGTTTGGACTTGCTTAATATCACCAGCTGTTGAGTTGCCCTAAGGGGCAGTCTGGGTCCTTCTTCAAGGACCAATCTGAGGCAGAGAACGTCTGGGCACTTTTTTCATAGGTGCATCTGTTTATGAGAGGATTCAAGTCAAGGTGGAGATTTGTTAATGTGCCTTGAACAACTGTTGACCGGCGACGCATCGGGGGGTCCGGGGGGCGGAGCCCCCCGGCGGTGGTCACGCTGACCGGTCAGCGAGTCGGGGGTCCAGGGGGCGACGCGCCCCTAATAAGAAATCTGGTTCTCTGCCCGTGGACGTAGGCAACACACCGTTGCTGAACCACGTAAATCTCTGTGTCTTTCTTCGCTATTATCGTTCTCGTTATAACATTTTTAATGCACGAAAATTCAAATAGTTAGTTTAATTTATAATGTATATCCACTTATGAAATATTTCAATATGATTATATCTTTATGACAAGAGTAGTTGCATTCGCTGAGCAATCTGTAGGCGTTTACGAAATCATCACAACCGTTTACATACTACATATTAATACACTTTACTTTATTATTTTCTAATCGCTAATATGTGTATTTTTATCGGTAAATTTTTGGTGTTATTTAATATTCACAACTTTACTATTAAATTGCACGGCATTGGCGCGGGTATATGACTAGTATATACTACGTATATCATAGGAAAGGATTTATAAAATTTGTCTTTTTTTTAGTCAAAATTACATGGAATAGCCGGTTAGGGGGGTTTTTTACTTGCACATTTTTGCAAATTTGGGAGAAATCCATTATTTGTGCAAATTTTCCCACCCTTATTTTTGCAAACTTTTTTACTTTTATAGCATTTACTACCATTTCCTCTAAAAATTTTTTTAACCCAAGGCAGCCGCGTCAGCGAAAGACACGTCATTGCCCTTTTAAACACCAATTACGGTTCATCAGTATGATTCGACAAACATACATTAGGCACTCCCAAAGTGCATAGTGTGCGCAAAGATGTTCCAGTCAATAAACAAAAAGATCTTACCCAAAAAAAAAACATAAACAAAAAGATTTATACATCCATTAGAGTTTAGACCATTAATATTATAATCCAGCCAAAAAACACTTGCAACCAACTTCCAAAGGGTGCTTCAATTAAACTATCTTCACTAGCCTCCAGTTGGACCCAAATCTTTCCTTGAGTCTAAAATAAAATAAAAATTAAAAACCTTGATAGAACTTGAGCGATTACAATTTCATCAAATCTGAAATCCAAGAAGAAATAGCAGCAAACTCATCCTACAAATATTTCAAGCACTTCTGGGATGTGGGCTCTTCCAACTCCCGTAGCATTTATCACAGCAACCTACTCTTCTGATTCACCGACCAAAGTATTCTGCATAGACCCGTTTAACTAAATGGATTACACACATGGCATAATAAGATGACAGAATTACATACGATACGAAGCACCTGTCATTCTTGTCAAGATCAAGAAAACGAAATAATCATTGCAAATGGGAATCATGTTCATTAACACTTGTCAAAGCCTAACTTAAACACCAATCAGAAATTTCAGGATGCTTCAAGCTGCCAAAAGAATATGCAATTTGGTTTTTGACTTAAACACCAATCAGTAATTTTAGGATGCTTCAGGCTGCCTAAGAAGATGCAATTTGGTTTCACTTAAATTTCTTAACTACCTAAAACTAAAATGGGTTACATTCTCATCAACAATCCTATACTTTGATTTATAATATCGCTTATTTTGATGTCCTTCAATAAAACCTGATCAGGTACAGCTACTCCACACACTTCATTCACCCCCTTGCACATAACTTTAACTAGAGGCCGGATTAAATATATATTTATATATGTGCAAGTGCTTCCCTAATTGTGAGCTTTAGATTTGCTTAAATCTGTTGCCAAATGTTGAGTAGCAGCCTTAGTCAAACATCTAATTTCCTGCCCCAAGAAAGACATGCAGGTTGATATATGGTAATTGATTTAGAGGAAGATTTATGTAAGGTATAATCCTAGCAACGTTGCATCTACTACAAACAATAAAAGAGGAGATCCAGAATTGTAAAGCACCCCAATACATCTCTCAAACACATAACTAACAGTCGAGAGAGCAGTTTATATATGGCAGTCATTTAGGTTTTCCACTAGACTAGAGAGATTAATTTTTTATCACCCAATTTTAGCAAAATTACTTTTATTTTCATGATGATTATGGTGACAAATCCAAAGGAGATTCTCACGGAACCCATTAAAATAGCCAGACTCCCTTACATGAACCCTTCATGCACCTAAACAAAATTACATCATTACAGCTATGCCTACCAAGAATTTTTCCTACTTTAATACCTTCTAAACAGAAGGTTCTACGAACATTTCAATGAACCAACACACTTCAAAAGTTACAGATGACTAAGAGAAGAATAGTCTGATATATATAATAGCTACAACTTACCTGACTTGTAGCTCTAGCAACCCTTTGAGGCGCGCACATCAAGGAGTGGTCCAATCATATTGTCGGTCACCTTGTAACTTGCATAGAATACGTTATCAAGAAACCCGTTTTGGACATAATCTATGAACCTCAAGAGCTTAGATTCTGACAAGAGCTTGGATTTGCCTTTACAACCAAGACTACGCCGGCTTTCATTTAAATGGTTAACGCAGTTTTGAAGATAACGTAGAAAATCACCAGCCAACTGATTGTATTTAGTCTTGGAATTTGTGATAGTATCTACGAAGTAAAAGACAACCTTCAACTCCGGCTCATCGACATTTCCCTCTAGTGTATTCCAAGCTAACATTTTTAGCTGCCAGTCGGAGACAGAACATCCAGTGTTGATTGCTTCATAATAGGATCCACATTCCCTCGCAGCATTGTTGTAAAATGGGATCAACACTGACAATACTTCCATCTTTGTGAAGAAGCAAGGGGCATTAAGAAGTCGTTGATGTTGTCCCAAGGTCTTAGCCAAAGTAATGCAATCCAATAAATTCAACACACTCGGAGAAGCACCATTTCCCTCCTTTAAAATAAGAGCTCTCACCTGCTCAAAGTTGCTAATACGCTCTTTATCCTTATCACCCTCGTCATTTGACCGTTCAAAGATATGTAATAACCCAGCAACCATCATTTCATCTTGTACTACAACCATATCCCAACAATCTTCAAGATTCCAGCAAGGCCTTATCATTGGAATACAGATGGACCAAATCTTTCAAAACCCCATGTATCAATATCGGCAAATCTGCATTTGAACAAGCCATATATCTAACCAATGTTGTAAAAGGAGTATATAAAACTCCGGTGACTTGCACTCCGCCAACCTCGTAAGAAAACCTTTCTAAAGGCTTCAAGGAAATTCCTTCACACATTTTCTTTACCTCTTGTAAAGAAGGGATCGGAACTCGCGTAACTAGTAAGGTGAAAACCGTTTTTCTCTCCATATCCCCTTCTGCAAACATATTAAACAACCGACAATTGGGTATTGTAGATGGATGATCTTCATATTGAAATTTTCGGTGAAACTTTTTATCCCGTGGTGGCATCTGAAACCAAAAAAAAAATACCAGAAGCAGCTAAGTTTGCTATAAATTTAGTATAGCCAAATGTGTCAAAGATTGATGAATTCATGAATAGTTGAATAGGACACAAAAACTCGATCTTTTCTTGAAACAAATATGGAGTGCACTCAATTGAACATGGAATAGCATGTGTTGGGTACAATCAAGCTCACTATCTTATTTCAGATCACATGGATAAGCAGAAGTTTGAGAACAAGTATAGAAATACATTTTTTTAAAGTTGAGAGACCGATGTTTTACCAACATAGATCTTGTAAAGTCTGCCCTGGATGGAGTTCGAGACCTAGATAATGACACAAATAGAGATACCAAAGCAACTATGAGTACAAAAGGTTGTAAATCATTTATTTACTTATGCAGAAGTACTAAAATTAAGCTAAACCAATCAGTTTACAGAAGAGAATGTGATATGGTTGATGAATATGATTGTAAAGCTGAAGTGACATGCGTAAAAAGTATATATGAGAGCTACATTTGAAAACAATCTTTGTTACACAATACACCATGTTATTACTTATAAGAGCATAATACTGCCATAAAATGTTCAAAATCAAGGTGCATTTAATGAACTGATGTGCTCTCAACCTCACAACTCATCTGTTATAAACAATGGAAGGTACAAAATGATATCCAACAAAGGTTTCTTGATAGCGTCTTTTATGCAAGGTACAAAGTAACTGACAATATGATTGAACCACTCCTTGATGTGCATTTAGAGCTTCGGATTTCAATATGAATTGAATTAGAAATCCAATATCTCGAAAGTTAACTTTGTAACGTTCCTTCCCACATTGGATATAATAAGGATGTTCGGAGTGATTTATAAGTTATCCATATCTTACCCATGATCACTGCAATAAAAAATTATTCACATCGGATATAATATGGCTTTGGGGTATTTCATAATCTGTTATAGAAGATGGTATGGAGAAAAAACGGTTTTTACCTTAATAGCTACGAGAGTTTAGATTCGTTCTTTACAAGAGCTAAAGAAAATTTGTGAAAATATGTCCTCGAAGCCTCTAGAAAGGTTTTCTTATAGGGTTGGAGGATGGGAACTCATCGGAGTGTTATATACTCCTTTTAAAACGTTGTTTGGATATCTGGCTTGTCCAAATGAAAAACTTAATTTGTCGATATTGGTACTTAGGGTTTTATAAAAAGATTTGGTTCATCTGTATTCCAATGATAAAAGGCCTTGCTGGAAGATCAAAGAATGTTGTGATATGCTTGTGATACAAAATGAAATTAAGGTTGTTGGGATATCACATATATTCGAATGGTCAAATGACGAGGATGATAAGAATAAAGAGCATAATAACAACTTTTAGGGAGAGAGATATTATTATAAAGAAGGGGAAGGATGTTTGTTCTCCGGGTTTGTTGAAGTTATTGGACTAAATAAATTTGGCTAAAACCTTGGGACAACATCAACCACTTCTTAATGCCCATGCTTCTTCATAGACATGAAGGTATTGTTAGTGTTAATCACATTTTACAACAATGTGAGGAAATATGAGTCCTATTATGAAGAAATCAAAGTTAAATGTTATATTAGTCTAATTGACTGACATACAAAAATGGAAATCTGGAATAAATAAGTGAAAAATGTCGATGAGCGGGAATAGAAGGTTGTCTTTAACTATATAGATCTTGTCACAAAGAGCAAGACTAAATACAACCAAACGACCGATGATTTTCTAAATTTTCTTCGAAATTGCATTGAACATTTGAATGAACGCCGATTTAAACTGGTTGTAAAGGCGCATCTAAGCTCTTGTCGGAATATAAACTCTTGGTGTTCATAAATGATGTTCAACAAGGGTTTTTTGATATCGTCTTCTATGCAAGTTACAAAGTGATTGACGATATGATTAAATCACTCCTTGATGTGCGTTTAGGGTTTAGAGTTTCAATATGAACTGAAGTAGGAATCTAGTATCTCGAAAGTGAACTTTGTAACACCCCTTCTCACGTCGGATATAATGGTGTTCAGAGTGATTTATAATCCCCTATTTTTTTTTACCTTCCCTTCCCAATTCCTGCCCATCTAGACTCGGCCGTTAGGGTTCCCAACTCCCCGAGCAATCAGAAGGGAATCCAAACTCATTCGAATATCAACCAAAAATCTAATTAAATCGGATGTCAAAACTTAATCAATCCAAACTCATTCGAAAATCGACCAAAAACACACTCATATAACTAAAATATTTTTTTTCATAAACCCTATGGACACGGTCTAACGCGTCAATTTCATTCATTCATATATTTATTCATATATTTATTAGCATAATTCACTATTTGTATCTTTTTCATTATTTTTGTGTTCATCCTTATAATAGATATTGTATATTTTTTTCTCGTGCGCGCGAGGATTATACTAATTAGTTATTAAAAACATGAGAGTGAATGCTAACAACACTTACACAAGGATGACAAAAAATAAGAATGGATAAGTCGTTCTAATTTTCACTCTCTCGAGAGTCTTAAATTGCCCTGGGCATCGTCTCAATATTTTGCAACAGGATCGATGCCGTTGCTAATTCTGTTGCAAACATCTAATATTTGTCACGAGATATTCTTGTCGTTGCTAGCTAGTGTAGTGCACAAATATTTTTTTTTTGTAGTGTCATTCACCATTAAATAAAGCTTCACACACACAGAGACAGAGAGACAGATATGACAATTGAAATTTTGAAAAATGTTCTCTTGAATAAGAAACATTAACCACACCAATTACATTAGAATATTAGATTGGATAATCATTCTCAAGTCATCACATAATTCTTGTGATTCAATAAAAAGATTCATCTTTAATTAGCTTTCACTCGATTTATTTATACCTAAAATGGAAAATGTCATATTGACCTTTATGGTTAAATCAATTTGTTGGTACGTCTATAATGAGTTAGCCAAACACGCCCTAGTGATTTTACATGGAAAAAAAGAAAAGAAACTATCTAGCTAGGTTTCAAATTTGGCTTTGGCTAGGTTTGAGTAGGTCATCAAACAAATCAATCTTCATCTTACAACTAAGTAAAATCCACATGAAAAACCAAATAGAAAAACACCAAAAAGAGAAGGTGAATAATGAAGCAAAGTGTGATTCCTTTTGTACCCTAATGTAGGCCTTGATGAAAAAGCCATGGGTACATAGGGTCCCCAACCTTTCATGGTTGTCTCTATGGCACCCTTAGACTCGGAACGGTGCTCGATGAGTCGTTTTCAACTTCGAGAAGAATCTAGGGTTTTGTTCGAACATATGCATGAAAGAAGATTAATGCACAATACGACTTACCAAACACCACGATTTTGTTTTTCAACATAGGGAAAAGAAAAGGCAAAGAGTAGTCGACAACACCGTTTACTTATCTAAACACATGTTGAAACTAGATTTCTCTGTACCTTAAGAGAAAGCCTTAACATTTGCTCGATTTCACAAAAGAAAATGAGTAATTATTGTTTATAAGAAATAAAACATTTAAAAATAAAAATCAATCAACGATACTACCCAAGACATCCCTCGATCGCACAAACTAGCCCCATAAAAAATAAAATAAAAAAGAGTAAATTATATAAAACTGCCCTTAAAATAGATAAGTTTTCATAAAACCACCCTCAAAGTAAAAAAAATAATAAAAAAAAATCACCCATAAATTTATTTATTTTTTCAAAAGACCATCCGCTACCTTTTTTATGTGCAAAAAATTATAAAAACAAATGCTAACTGTTCATATTTTCTTAAATGTATTGGTTAGTGTATTATATAGTAGTTAGGTTATATTGAATACAAAAGGTGATAATTTAACCTTATTAACACTTTTGACATATTTAAATGGTCATGTCATGGGTGATTCCTGTTTCCTTCAAAGAAAAATAAATTTATGGGAGATTTTAAGTAAAATTTTATTTTAATGGTGGTTTTGTAAAAACTCACATATTTTAAGGGTGATTTTATGTAATTTACCCTAAAAATATAAAAAGGGGAAACTTTAGAGGTTCCAGTACAATGGAGGAGATCGACAATGGTAGCCGGTAGCAGAAGATGAACCCTTGCAAGTTGCAACCTCACACTCTCCCCGTCACTCATATCGTCCTTTTTGTAATGAAATCGAAAAGCTAAGTTGGCCGGAGTTCCCAACCCCGAGTTCCCGATGAACAATGGATAATGTACGTAGCTTCTGTATAGGTTTCTTTTCACCCGGAATATTCTCCGGTGACCCTATATTCCCACCATTTTCCCATCTTTTTTTTTTGTCATTCTAAATTCTAAATTATGTTATCCTCATATGTTTTTTATAATGATAAAAATGAGTATAATATATGTTTTTTTTTCTAAATTTATATTAGATAGTAATAATTATAACATTATAAAAAAATATTAAAAGATTAATATTTTATATATTTTTATCATCTAAAAAAGTGTTCGTGGATAATAAAACGTAAAATCAAATTTGACAAAAGCTTCTGATTTTAATCATTTAGTTTTTTTTAATCATAGAATTAGCTAGATCAAACCAAATAATTAAAATTAAAATTATTATTATTGTTGTTGTTGTTGAAAGAGAAGGAGATCAAACCAAATCAGCCGTAGGAAAAAAGGTGATTGTGATTAAATTGACCTCAAATGCATAATAAAAAATAAATAAATGGGGTATTGGTGATTTGATAATCAAGCAAGAAGACAACTTTAATCACTTTCTGCAGTTCTCGTTGACCGCCTTTGCGATCCATCTTCCAATATGACTGACCAAAAGAAATCTTTCAAAATCACACATTTGCTTCAATATTGTATATATTTCAATGTAATTAATCTTTCTTTTTCCCTCCCTTTTTATCCATTTATATATATAATTCAAAATGATTTATGGTACATTTGGCTCCAGTTTGAATTGATTGAGTTTTTATCCTATTTTGAAATGAATTTAATTAAAGAAAATAAAAGAAATGGACATGACATTGATAGGTATGATGAAGATCTAGACTTGAATGAGAAAGGATAATTACAATTTGGTGAAATCATATATACAGTGCAAGAGAAAGCATTGATAACAAATTATGCAATAAAAACATCACAATCTCATTTGGAGACTTCAACTTGTAAGCCTCTTTTCCTTCTCAATTTATTAGTGTTCTATGAAAGGGACAAATAAGGGCATAAATTCTGCAAATTAACATAAGATATAAGAAGTCGATTTGAAAAGTTCCTTTGTTTGCCTTCCAACCTCATTCATACCTACCAACTATTCATATCGTCGTCTTGGTGAAAGTCTAAAATCGGGAAAAATAACATTTACTTATGCCTTTTTTTTTGTAAGGTACTACTTACTAGTGTATCCTATAATAAAACATGGTTTACAACAATTCAAATTGTTTGTAACAACACAATGGTGGCAAAACTAGCAATTTATGTAGCACAATTTGTTAGACTATGTAGTTAGATGAGTAAAGTTTGGGCCTAATTGTTTGTGGGTTAAGGTCGGGTCGGCCCATCTCAGCCCATTCATTGTAAACTGGGTTATATAAACCCGGCATTGTATTTAGAAACCTCAATAAAGAGAACTGTGGAACATTCTGAATTTCCCTCCTTCGTCTTTCGCCCTCTCCACAGATTCTCATAGCTCGTCTCACCAAATCACAGATCTAGCACAAATCCTACATGGTATCAGAGCTACAGATCTCAACCTTAGCTTGTTTCGGTTGGATCTGATCTCGATTACTGTGTTTCCGCGATTTGATTTCGTTTGCTGAAGTGATATCTGCCGCTTTCACCTTCCATGGCGACCGACGAAGTCCGAGTTGACGAAATCCGTGTTGACGAAATCCGAATTGAATCTAACGATCCGTTTTACCTTCATCCGAGTGACAATCCAGGCACGATTCTCGTCACTCTTGCTTTTGACGGCCGCAATTTTGGAGAATGGAGGCGATCGGTGTTGATCGCACTCTCGGCGAAGAACAAGCTCGGCTTCCTCAACGGAGATGTTCAGAGGCCAGATCCGACGTCTCCGAAGCTTTTGTACTGGAGAAGATGCAATGACATGGTCATTGCGTGGATTCTCAACAGTCTCAGTGCAGAAATCAAACGGAGTGTGATTTACAACGAATCCGCACAAGCTATCTGGCGCGCGCTTGAGTCCAGATACGGCAAGCTTGGAGGAACACAGCTATACGCTATCAAGCGGAAGATTAATCGAGCTGAGCAAGGTACGACTGCTTTCCCTGCCTATTTCACAAAGATTAGAGCTCTTTGGGATGAATTGGATAGCGTTCGAAAGGTACCTGTGTGTACTTGTGGAGCTGCTAATGAAATGATGAAATATGAGGAGAATGAAAGGCTGATTGAGCTTTTAATGGGACTGAATGATACATATGTTACGGCTAGGGGCTCTATTCTTATGATGGATCCCCTTCCGAACTTAGATCGTGTGTATTCCCTCATAATTCAAGAGGAAGATCAGAGGGACTCCAAGCTTGGTTCTGAGATTGCTGAAGGCCTGTCATCACACGTCACTACTCAGGCTCCATCTAAGTCTGGCTCTGCAGACGGCGTGTCCATGTTTGCCAAAGGACAAGGCTCCTCCAAAGGCAATACATCTGGTGGCACTCAAGGTGGATCGGGGAAAGCCAATTCTGACAGGAAACCTCTATTTTGCACCAATTGCAAAAAGACTAACCACACGATCGATAGGTGTTATTTTCTGAATGGATTTCCTCCAGGTTATGGGAAAGACAAGGAGAAGAAAGGCTCTGGTGACGGGAATTTTGCAGGGACTGTCACACAGAACCGAGCTTCCGATTTCACACCATCTTAACTCGCTCAGATTATGAGTCTTCTGCAGACAGCTGGGATTGCTTCCCAGGATAGGCAACCTATAGCTGATGATTTTGCAGGTTTTTCAGGTACCACGCTTGCCACACAGATCTTGAATAGTGTGACTTGGATCGTGGACAGTGGGGCGAGCGGCCATATGTGTGGTGATGCCTCCATGTTCACGACCACTTTTTCGCTTTCCAAACCTTTTGTTGTTACTCTTCCTACTGCTGAGACTGCAACTGTCACTACAGCTGGGACAGTTGAAGTTATGGAAGGCTTGAAACTGGAGAATGTCTTGCTTATGCCTAGTTTCAAGTGCAATCTCATCTCAGTGGGGAAGATGATAAAGGATTTGCACTGTTTTGTATTATTTACAGAAAAGGGATGCTTTATGCAGGGTCCTACAATGAAGACACCTATGAGGATTGGTAATCGGGTGAGGGATCTCTTCTTGCTGCAACCTGCTCAAGCCAAGAACTCAAAGCTTTCGTTTCCAGCAAATAATGTAGCTGCTGTAGTGGATGCTGATTTGTGGCACAAGCGGTTGGGTCACCTTCCGTCATACAAACTTCAAACATTGCCCTTTGTTTCCGTTGATTTTGAGTGTACTAAGCGCCTCAAGGCATGTGGTATATGTGCCAAGGCTAGACAAACTTGTTTGCCTTTTCCTGACAGTGTTATCAGCACCACTGGTTGTTTTGATTTGGTCCACATCGACGTGTGGGGACCCTATCACATACCGACTCGTGATGGTCACAGGTACTTTGTTACTCTTGTGGACGATTTCACACGGCATACTTGGATCAAACTATTGCCTCGGAAAGTTTTTGCTTTTGTTGTTATTAAGCAGTTTTTGTCCTTTGTTGAGAGACATTTTGGGAAGAAAATTAAAACCATCAGGACAGATAATGCGTCTGAACTGGGCTGCAGCAGTGACAATGCCAAGTTTCTGCTTGAAAACGGTATTGTCCATCAGACCTCATGTGTCTACACCCCCCAACAGAATGGGGTTGTAGAACGCAAACATCGGCATCTCTTAGAAGTTGCAAGGGGGCTGATGTTTGAGTCACGATTGCCTAAGGAATATTGGGGAGATAGTGTGCAGATGGCTGCCTATCTTGTGAATAGGTTACCAAGTAAACCGCTTAAGTACAAATCCCCTTATGAGTTGCTCTTCTCTAAGGCGCCTAATTATGCTTCCATAAGATGTTTTGGTAGCCTCTGTTTTGCTGCTACTACTAAGCCGGGCAGAGATAAGTTTTCTCCAAGGGCTGATCCTTGTGTGATGTTGGGGTATCCGATTGGGAAGAAAGGTTACAAGCTCCTCCGCCTTGATGACAAGGTGATTGTTCATTCTCGAGATGTGGTTTTCCAGGAGCGAATATTTCCCTATAGAAGTAGAGGTTTTGATTTGGTCTCGGATGGCCCTTCCTTCTCCATTAACGACAGCCCCCTTCCTGTTGATTCCGATGTCCCAGACACAATTGTTGTTTCCCCTCCCTCGGCACCTGTTGCCTCTCATTCGAATGGTGGTGCTGGTGTTCGTTGGTCCTCTCGAACTCCTCATCCCCCTGCTTATCTCTCAGACTATGTGTGTGGGCATGCTTGTGCCAACATCACTTCCTGCTTCCATACCATCACATCCACTGTGAGCTTTCCACTACCTGCTCTTCCTCCTGATGCTCACCCTGACTCCGAGCCTCACACATATGCTGAAGCTTGTCGATATCCCGACTGGCAAGACGCTATGAAGGCCGAATTTGAAGCTCTTGCCTTGAACAATACATGGTCTGTTGTTCCTTTGCCTAAAGGGAAAAATGCCATAGGCTGCCGATGGGTGTACAAGGTCAAGAGAAAGGCCGATGGAAGCCTCGAACGGTATAAAGCAAGGCTCGTAGTAAAAGGCTACACTCAAAAGGAAGGTGTGGACTACAATGAGACCTTTTCTCCCGTTGTAAAGATGACGACTGTTCGAACCTTGATTGCTGTAGCTCTCAAGCGAGGCTGGACCCTTTTGCAATTGGACGTGAACAACGCTTTCTTGCACGGGTCCTTGGATGAAGAGGTCTATATGAAGCTTCCACCGGGCCTGAATGTTGCTGGTGAGAACTTGGCTTGCCGACTGCAAAAGTCCCTATATGGACTTAAGCAAGCGTCCCGACAATGGTACGCTCGGTTATCCAAGGCTTTGCAAGATCGAGGTTATATTCAATCTAAAAATGATTACTCACTCTTCTATAAGAAGAGCTCTGTTGGTAGTGTGTTTGTTGGAGTCTACGTGGATGACTTGATCCTTACAGGGAGTGATACAGTTGAAATGTCGAGCCTCAAATCCTTCCTCGATGCTGAGTTTCGGATCAAGGACCTTGGCAATCTTCATCTTTTCCTTGGGATTGAATTTCTCCGGACTCCTGCTGGCCTTGTTCTTACTCAGAGGCGATTTATTAGTGAGATGCTCCGAGATTTTCCATGTTCTGGATCTGCTGTGGTTAATCCCTTGGACCCGCAGCTGCATTTATCTCCGTCCGATGGAGAGCCTATCCCTGACCCTACGGTGTACCGGCGCCTGGTCGGGAAGCTCAATTTCTTGGTGCATACTCGTCCGGACTTAGCTTTTACTGTCCAACTTCTGTGTCAGTTTATGCAACATCCCCGATCTGTTCATCTTGCTGCAGCTTTTCATGTTCTGAGGTACCTTAAGGGAACTTCCACCAAAGGCCTACTTATGACCGGCACTGAGGGTTTCCGGCTCCAGGCGTTTTGCGACGCCGATTGGGCGAGCTGCCCATTCTCTCGGAGATCCATCAGTGGCTATTTGGTGTTCTTGGGTTCCAGCTTGCTGTCATGGAAGTCTAAAAAGCAGGCCTCTGTGTCTCTATCTTCGGCCGAGGCCGAGTATCGATCCATTCGCCGTGTCTGTACTGAGCTCACCTGGTTAAGCCGGCTGCTGGCCGAGCTTGATGTTCCTGGCATTGCTCCGATACCGATTAGATGTGATAACCAAGCAGCGATCTATATTACCCGGAACCCCGTTTTCCATGAACGAACGAAACACATCGAATTGGATTGTCACTTTGTTCGTGAGAAATTTCTTGAAGGATTGATCACTTTGTCTCACATCTCTACCAAGTCTCAATTAGCTGATTTCCTTACCAAGAACGTGGCGGGAATTCGTCTCCGACCTCTCCTCCGGCAAATTGGTCTGGTGAACTCCCCGCCTCGTCCTTGAAGGGGGGTGTTAGACTATGTAGTTAGATGAGTAAAGTTTGGGCCTAATTGTTTGTGGGTTAAGGTCGGGTCGGCCCATCTCAGCCCATTCATTGTAAACTGGGTTATATAAACCCGACATTGTATTCAGAAACCTCAATAAAGAGAACTGTGGAACATTATGAATTTCCCTCCTTCGTCTTTCGCCCTCTCCACAGATTCTCATAGCTCGTCTCACCAAATCACAGATCTAGCACAAATCCTACACAATTGGGATTGGTTGAATTCATTATTTATAATGAAAAAGTATTTCCTATTTAGTTCGTGAGTACAATGGTCAATTACAACACAGAAAGAGAAAAATAAACATTTTTTATCTTGTTGATCCATCAGCCTCTCGAGAATCAAGTTGTGGCTTAATCTCTCGAATTTTATCTTGTATAAAAAAATGAAAAAAAATAAAAAAAATTCCAACATCATATTTGTATAAGCTGTCCAGTTTCACCCCTTAAATAGTTAAATGCATTCAACATTGTTTTATAAAAACCGGCCTTTTGGGTCATCTATCATAATTTAGTAATTCACCCTTTCTCCCTTGTTCTCTCACTGTCAATCCCTGCCTATATTGATTTGAAGCAAACCCCACTTTCCTCCTCTGAATTTGCCACTGCATCAGCTTAATGTGTTGAGAAAATCTTCAAAGGGACCAGCTTTTGATTCAGAGAAGCTCTTACTCTACCATAATTTCACCCCCTTTTTTTTAGTGGCAAGTGGCAACTAGTAGCAGTTTGTGATTGTTTCTTAGGTCATCTCCTTTTGGGTGATTCAGGCCTCTCTTTTTTTCCTGGATTGAAAAATGTGTAGTCTGAAAAAAGAGACCGAGACTAAGAAGGCGCTGAGGAGCTTGTGCTTGAGCTATGGTTGGACTTTTGGGTTTTTTTGGCGGTTTCATTACCGAAATTCCATGTAAGTTGAAACAATTTTTGTTTTCATTTATTTTGGTTTTTAGGGTTTTGATTCTATTGCTTTCACTTTGTTGGCCTTTTCTGTCTAAATTGGTTTATGGGTTTCTCCCCATTGTGTCATATAATGTCAAAATAGCTCTACTTTGGTGCCTTTCAAGTAAAAATGTTGCAATTACATGTTTTTGTGCATTGCCCCCTTTGTGAAATCAAAGAAAAATAAGCTCAAAATCCACCATTCTGAAATTCTCATATAGGTTGCTAACTTTGGAGGATGCCTACTCCAAGGAATATGCAAGGAGTTTGACTGATGATATGCTTTTGCAAGTCCATATGCTTGGAGATGGGTAAGATTCAATTTCAAACCCTATGAAAGAAAGAAAAAAAAATTGATCCTCATGAATGGAATGGAAATGTGAGGTTAGCCTTGCTTTTGTGTTGCCTTGTTTAGAGTTATTGGTGAAGCTGCACTTGATGGTAAGCACAGATGGGTATTCTCGGATTCTTTGTCACGAAAATGCGGTCTTACCGGTCATGCTCGAATCCATCAGGTATTTTGGGACTTGTTGGTGTTTTTGCCTCTCCAATTTTTGGATTTCATGTTCTAACTTGTACCTGTACACTCACCTCTTTGGCAGGACAATCCCAATTTTTCTTGTGAATTTTCCTCTGGAATCAAGGTACATATTTTACATGGGGATCATGATATCAGTTGAAATTTGGATGCAGTTATAACTTATTAGTGTTTGTGAATCTGTTTCTGCAGACGATGGCGGTGATACCTGTGGAGTCATGTGGTGTGTTGCAATTTGGATCAGTCAGTGAGGTAAAACTCGAAGAAACGCTTCCCATGGTGCTTGTGGATTGTCATTTAGGCTTCTGTTCTGATTCGTTACTTTGCTGCCTAAAATTCATTTAGGAAAACCAATAGTAGCAGCTATAATGTTGACAGATTAACTGATATTTTAGTGGCTTCTTCTCAATGTAGATGTTAGAGGCTCCTGGATTTGTGGATCTTGCACGACAGATTTTTCGAGAGGTGGGTCTTATTGATGGTTTAGTCCCATCAGGTGACGCGACTTCATCTCTGATCACTGATAGCGTGGATCAAAGTGGGCATTTTGCCAGCATTTGCACAGATCCTATCTCCACTACCAATAACTCAATGCCTATAAGCACTTGTTTCAACAACCAAGGGGGGTTTCTTGGTTACAATCCATTGTCTTTCCTTGGCGGATTTGTTGATAATCAGTGCCTTGATTCGTTGTTCCGTGAACCAAGCAGCCTACATCGGTTTGATGAGTTAAATTCAGCCGAATCTATCACAACATTACATCAAGATCATCATGTGGATGATAGTATTAGTATCGGTCAGTGGCTTTATTCTGTCCAAGACCCTACACTCAATGATGATCTCTTGCAAACCCTGTTAGCAGAATTGCCTGCTTCAAACGCTGACACATTTTCTTGTGGGTTCGAAACACATTTTGGGTTTGTTAAAAGGGAAGAAACCTTGGAAGATATCTTATTTTCTACCGGTGCCTTTGACCGTCCCTCGGAGATCATAGCTGGTTCAGCTACAATGCCTAAAAAGGGTCTGTTTACTGAACTGGGTCTTGATCAGCTCTTGAGCAACAGAACTGATTCTGGCTCATTTGCTAAATCTAGCATTGAAGATCCGATCTGTTCGCCTAAGAAAAGGAGGGTGGAGGGCTTCGCAACGAAGTCACAAACAAGCCTATGGTCTGACAAATGCTTCACTGCTGATTCCAAGAGCTCTATCAGAGATCAGACTAAGAGGCCTCAGGAAACATCTAAAGTTACCAAGAAGCGAGCTAGGCCTGGAGAGAGCTCTCGATCAAGGCCTAAAGATCGCCAGATGATTCAAGATCGTATCAAGGAGCTAAGAGAGATCATTCCTAATAGTGCAAAGGTATCAAACTCAAAACTTAGATGAAGAATCTGTTATTTCTGTTCGTTTACTAATCCGGCTTATCTTATTCATGTTAAGCAGTGCAGCATTGATTCCTTGTTGGATCGGACCATCAAGCATATGCTTTTCACGCAAGGCATTGCGAAGTACATTGACAAGCTCAAACGAGTTGTCGAGGCAAAGGTAAAATTACTAGTCAAGAGCCTTGTAAATAGGAAATGAGTAGATTCAGCTTAACGCGAATCTTGAAATTGATTGGTCAGGCACAGAGAGACGGGTCCATTGGTTCGACAGCATGGGCAATCGAGGTTGGAGGCCATAACCCCATTGTAGTCGAGGATCTTGGGCATTCGGGTGAGATGCTCATAGAGGTAACCAAAATATGATTCCTTGGTTACATCACGCGTCAAATGCGATGATTGTTCAACATGTGATTCGGAAATTTGTGTTAGATGATTTGCGAGGAGCGACAACTCTTTCTTGAGATAGCTGATGTGATCCGAGGCTTTGGCTTGGCGATTCTCAAGGGAGTAATGGAAGCTCAAGATGGCAAAATGCGGGCACATTTCATCGTTGAGGTACGATGTCTCACTTCAATCGTAAAGAGTTTCAAGGATGTTGAATATCCTGTTTCCGCCCTCTGATTCGATACATGTCTTGTGCATATGATTCGCGTATAGGCAAACCATCATGTAACCAGAATGGAAGTGTTGATGTCCCTTGTTCAGCTCTTAAAAGAATCATCCACCGATGGATCGAAAGCTTTCGGTAACAAGACTTCATCTTTGTTGAACCATGACCACCATCAGCCAATGGTGCCACTCCCCATTGGCCTTAGATGAGATTCGAGCAAACTCTCGGTAGCCCTTCGCGTGTTATGCTTGCTAGTAATGTAGAGACCGAGTATATACGAGCAGCCATCGAAGTAAACGAAAGCGGCGAACGAGCAAGCATAACAACTTCCTCCAAACCATCCTATAAGATCATCCAACAATAGTTAGAATTGGATCAATTGATCTTGATGGATAAACGAGAGGGTCGTTTCGGACGAGAAGCTGAAAGTTTTGATTGATTCTGAATATGGTTTAGATCATAAAAATGTGTCTCAATTTGGCTATTATGTCAAAACACAACGGATTTGTATCATATGAAGTTCCTCTTATCTTTATATAAATTACCTGAAGATTTGAAGCAATGATATTGGTATCAGATCCAAGGTTGTTCGACCTGATTACGCACGAGTTAAAAATTAATTTTGAAAACTCGAAAAAAATTTAAATTTTTTTGATGCCATATTTTATATGGAAAGAGAATTACAATTCCAATCTATTAAAATTCGTATGATAATTTTTCGAGAAATATTAGTGAGGCAAAAGCCTTGTCATTCGTTTATTTCGGTAATTTTGGTAACTTGTCGCGACATTTCGGGACGTTGTTTTAACATTAAATTGCCGCCCAAACCACCCCATTTCAGCCCTTTATATGATCAAATATGAGCCATATGTTTTTGCATTAAACAAATAGAAGTCATGTTGGATGAATGACTTGTTCCTATTTGGCCACTATTCTACCTAAGTCTTATCAACTCCTTGACCAACTTTGGCTTCACCTTTTGGCTCTCTTAAAGCCACATTTCTGGCCTCATTCAGCCACTCCACACGCCAAAAATCAGAGAGGAAAGGAGAAGGAAAGAAAGAAAAACCGAAAAAGAAAGAGAGAAAGTTTGCCCTAGCAATCTTGCCACCTTCAAACACACATAACTCACTCCTCCCTCAACCAAATTGGCTGATTCTCGAAGCCAAATCACCACAAAAGAGAGGTCTTTCCAGCCATAGTAACCACACAAAGATCCAGTCCCGATAAGCCGCCCGTTGAGCCCGGTAATTAAATTAAAATCTTATATTTAACTTATTTAAAATTATAAAATATTAAAATAAAAAAGATCCAAAAAGCTACTTACATTTATCCTTAAATGTAGAATACTTTGGGGAATTGGTAACATGCTCTTCTTAGCGTTTCTGTCGGGTTTTCCATAGCAGTTCCCGTAAATGGGTCGGTAGTCGGTATCACATGGAGCACTGTGTGGAAGACCCGAAACCCAAAACCGGGTCAACCCGCAACCCGGGCTGCCCTGATGGTTTCCACTTCTAGATGACTCCCGCAATCGATGTTTCAGTTTGAAATCTCGCTGAAACTATCCCCCTTTCCTAGGGTTTATCCGCCAAAAAACTCATCTTTGGATGAAATCACAGTGCTGAAATTCGGAATCGGGGACCTGAAATCGCTATGGCGGACAAGGGAATACTCACCTCCGAGAAGCCCTCAGGCTCACACCTCGGCCCCGCCTCTCGCTCCGTCTGCCTCGTGTGAGTTCCTCCGCTCCTTCGCTTGATTGATCTTTTATGGATTACGCGATCCTATGATGCTTAATGCCTGTTTTTGCTTACTCCATTAGTTGCCAGAAGCAATTTTCGCAGTACACTTGTCCTCGGTGCAATATCAGGTACTGCTCTCTCCATTGCTACAAGGTGCGTGTTTTTTTTTAATTAATCAGACAATCTCTTCAATTTGGATGTGGAAAATTTGAGTTATGTATTCGTTTCGCTGATTTCCATAATCTGATTTGTGGTTTTGGTGGTGTTCTTATGGCAGTCGCATAGTCTTCGGTGTACTGAATCATTCATGAAGGATAATGTGATGGGAGAGCTGAGACAGGTACATCCAGATGATGAAGGCAAGATGAAAATGTTGGACATACTGAAAAGATTTCAGTCTGAGGAGGAGCAAGATGAGGATTGTAGCATGGATGATGATGGTAATTTTTTTGCTTGATCTTGTTGTGTTTGCTTTCATCATTAGTAGTATATTTTCTTGTCGAATTGCCCGTCTTTATTTTGTGCTCGCGGCTTACTGGAGTTTATCTGAATTTTGAGCAATTACTTGGCTGGATTTGAGCTTGGTTAAAGTCTGTAAGCTCTTTGACTTTCGATTCTTGAATGATATTGTTAATGCCTTCTATCTTAACTACTAGTCATTACCTACATTAGTTTGTAGATTGTGAGAAACCGAAGGAGGGATCCTTTGATGTTACGAGACTGATGATAATACCCAAGGATTGCAACATTTAACTTGGGTGGGAATTTAGTACCTTTAGTAAATAAATATGACCAAGAGCTTCATTTCTAATATGCAATGTCTCAATGTGGCAGTGTGTTGCTGATATCTATTTGCAATGATTTTGACTCGTTGGTGACATGGGTGTTGTTTGAATGATGTTTCTTTATAGCTCTGTTGCAAATGGCATGATCATTTGGTCCTATCTCTTTCTCAGATGTTGCTAAGTAATGGAGTTGTTTATTTATGTCAATACCATTACTTCTCTCATGCTGTTATTTTTTATGACTAATGAATGACTCTGTTTCTAGATTCCATTTTCATTTTTTCTTCTTTCCATTTTGATTTGCAGAACCTGGTTTGTCTGAGGAAACAATTGAGAAGGTTCTCTCAGGTAACATTACCTTCTCATTCTTTTAAGCCCGTGGAAAAAATGCTGGAATATCCTGAAAAAAATATCTAAAATTATGCGGATAGCGTCAGTGGCGATTCAATTTTTTTATTTTGCATTGATCATCCTAGATTGTTAATTCTCGTAAACCACAGGTGGTGAGATAAACTATGATGACTTGTCATTAGAAGAGAAAAAGCTCTTCAGACAAGCTATGGCTTCTGGAGAGCTGAGCAAGATGATCGAGCCATGGGATCCTTGGTGGTTAAAGCCCTCAGCTCAAACAATCTCCCTCAGTCAAGATGGAACCCAACTCGTTCAACTGGTGGTAAACCCGAAGGAAACTGGATCACCACATGATGATTCCGAGTCTAACCTCAAAAGTGAGATTCCACCTGGACCAGAAACCCCTCTTCCACCGCTTAAAAAGCTCATCTCCACAGAGCCATCTCCGCTTTTAGCTATTCATCTGGTTGACGTACTCTATAGTTATTGCTTTACTCTTCGCCTATACAATGGTGATTGGCAATCAGATGCTACAGGAGCAGCTTCTGCTGTGCTGAGTATCTCCTCTGTTCTGGGCCAAGGTTCAAGCCCAGAAACTGTGCTAGAAGCAATCTCTTATTGCTTGCAGGAGACTTGTTCTCCCGAGTTCAAGCACATGGGAGGCTTGCAATTTGGTTTCAGCCTTCTCGATGATGTGGCATCTCTGGTCACCTTGGGAGGAGGCGCCCTAGTCTGCGCGCTGTGTGACCTAAGGCGGATGATACAGTCTGCTGAGAAGGAGCTGAAATCTGAGAAGCCAAAGCAGAGGGCCAAAAAGGCAGAGATGAAAAGCAGGTTGAAATTAGCTGAGAGGAAGATATACTTCATGATGTGTTGGGTCCATGAGCAGCTGGGAGAGGTATGGTCTTCATTATCCGCCCTGGTGAGAGCCGAGAAGGCATCAGCTGCTTCGCAGTACCAAGGTCCCGAAGCAAGGCCTTTGGTGACAAAGGAAAATGAGAACCAGAAGAGCAAGGCTTTGATTGAGGAGCTTCTGTAAAATACACCACTCTAACTTTGTCTACAATCTTAACCCCTTCATTTTCCTTAATAGTTACCTTCAGACTCTTACAGTTGTATTTTCTTGTAATGTAGATTTCTGGATGCAGTTTGTGAGTTTAAAAGCATATTTATTATGGTGTGGCTGATTCAAGTCCCCTAGTCATTGACTTGCTCTTGTAAGATTAGTCGGGACTCACAAAGTGAATTGGTTACCCATGGAAATTTTCAAGTGGTATGTCAGACTTGATTCACAAGGGAAAACACAATCTCAATTAAACCCCAGCAATGGAAATGTTAGGCAATTTCCCCAATCTCCATAAGATTCTGATAAACATTAGTAGTACTGGTCTATTCATGCACAATCATCAACATATATAAACATTCATTACAATATCCATATATTTACACAGGGAGAGAAGTGAGGAACAATCAACTGGGGATCTGCATTCAATAAGGAATTCATGAGAAACAACACATTCTTAAACCCAAGATGCTGACAGAAGCACAGCACCTTGCTACCAGTTATCCTTGACGATTTTCACCTTCTCAAGCACGAACTTCCCTTCCTTGTACTTCTGCGATTCCTCATAAGCTCGCATATATTTCCAACCCAGCACCTCATGGCAGTCACTGCAGTTAATGTCCGCGACTGTGTGGAGACCTGTCATGAGATGCCTGTCCTCCTTCGGCCCAACATCAACGTTCATGGCATGGGAAAACAGAAATGCTCTGCCGTTTTTTCCCTACTCAAAGACCGTAACATATAAGAATCTGAATCAGAAAGAAGAGTCAATTGCGTGTTTAATAATGTTCGAGCAACAAATCACAAATTTCCACCATTGCTTATTTCTCATTTGAATCTTATGACAGGATTTCACTGTTCTCATTTTCTGTCAGATACCATAATCAACTCACCATGTTTGTTACCTCAAATAACATGATCACAAAACAATCAGCCAAAAGGATGTAATCTGTAACATGGAAAAAGGGATTCTTTGATTCAAGGCACCAAATTCATGGCAAGTTTATAATTTTACACTAAATCATCTAATTTCTTCTTATAGACAACAAAATTAAGCTAGATATTACGTTTGACGATCATCCATGGAAGTACTGATGAATTCGATTGCAATTGAGTGACACTAAAAACTGAAACCCTAGCCTCGATTAGCTGATAATCCATGAAGAACAAAATTGATCAACTGGTTAACCTGGAAAGCCTTAGAAATGATATCATCATGAAGCGCGACGTTGTTCCGGCAATTAGAGCAACTGTACAGCCGAGGTCCAACCGATTCCGCCATCAATCTCGATCGGGAGAAAAAATCCCTAAAATTAAGATCATCGATGAGGTCAAACAAAGGGGTTGCTATCACACCGATCACCAGATTATAATTTACATACCAGTTAAAGGCATCAGATACTTACTTCAATTAATTCAAAAAGAGAACCCTAAATCTTCCGGAGCGTCAGCTAATTGATCCAGCTACTACTGTCAGAGAAAATCTGAAATTAAAAAGTGCAGCCCAAAAAAGAGGAAGATCTTACATTTGTCGGCAAAGGTTGCGTGAGAGTGATAAACAAGACGACATTAATTAATGGCCAAAAAATGAGTAAAAGTAAAAATGGTGACCTTCTGAATCTAACCTGGACTTGACGCCATGGGAGGCGAGGGGTGGGTGGGAATGTTTACTTGTGTATGATGTAATAATGTATAGATAAAAAAATTTGATACATACAAAGTTAATTTTTACTTTGAAACACTGCTAATTTTAGTAACTAGTTATGGAGTGGGTTTTGCAACATGTTGTGAAATTGTTATCAGATGCTCTATAAATTTAATTAAAAAAATGTTTAATATAGGAATTCTGCAAGTAGTTGCGGGATTCCGCAATAGTCAACAAGTAGTTGCGGGTTGCATGGTGATAAGGTTTAGCGTTGTTTCAACGCTAATTGCTCTTTTGAAAGAAAAAAAAATGGTGTATGAGCCTTATGGGTTCATTTGCTAACCGTTTTCCGACTTCTATGCATGTTTATTTTTGTCGTTATTTTTTCCCTGTCCCGTCTTATACAGTTATACGGCTTTATTTTGGCTTACCTTGTGGTAGCTTGTTATGATCTAGTTATCATCCTTGAGGGTGTGAGATGAGTTTTGAGGATTTGTTTCGGCAATGGTATGACTAGAGTTCAAGTTGAGGTGTCAACTAGTATCCCAGAGTTCTCTGTGAGCGTCTACCTTTTGGCTGGTCGGTTTGTTGGTTCTGCCAGCTTGTAGTTTACAGTGTAGGATGATTTGTACTTTATTTTTGCATTCCCCTTTCCTTCATTTACTTCTTATTATTTACTTTCGGTCGTTTGTTTATGTTATTTTATTCAAATTATACTAAATATCTACTGGCTTGTCCGGTCTCTCGATTTCTCCAACCTTATCTAGATAATCGAATTTTTTTCCTTATATCAAACAAAAAAAATGCTTATATTCCTACCTCTACAAGTCTACCACGGTACCGCTATCCATCATCTACAAAACTTTGAAATGTCTAATCCTAGTAGTCATTTCTAGAGATCTAGAGATGTGAGAGACGTGAAGAAAAAGATATAGAACAAGATTGTGGGACATGTAGAAAAATCCCATTTAACGAGAGCTTGTTGAATTTGAAGCTCATTCACATAGTTTTGAGTTGCCTAATGATAGTTGACGAAAATTTAATTAAATGGAGTAGTCAAGCACTCAAGCACCAATTTGCAAGTTACTCCTAAATTTGTCTATTTACCAAATGGTTGGGCCTTGTAAATTGACCCAAATAGAATTTAGCCCTCTTTAAGCAAGGCCCATTACATAGTATAGGCCCAATAAGTAAGGCCCATTACATAGTATAGGCCCAATAAGTAAGGCCCGTAGAAGAAAACTTTGACAAAATCGGATGATGGGCGGAGAGATGGGTAGGTGTATGATCCGATTCATCGCTTAGGGTTCGTATAGGACGGGGTTAATAAACTGACTAAAATTATAAATAGAGTAAAATTTATAAATTATTGGTAAAAATAGTTAAAATTTTAAACAACAAGATAATCTTCGCATGAGGCAAAAAACAGTTTATTTGTAAAAAATAGAGTTTATTTGGTTGTTATTAGGGATATCGTGGTACTTTCAAATCAAATAAGATAAAAGAAAAGGGTAAAATAGTACTCGTAAAAAATAAACACTCAAATAACCTCCATTTAGTAGCTTTTTCTTTAACACAATTTTTTAAATGATTTATTCTCATTTTGGTACTTCATTCACCCATAAAAGCTGTTTATTTTTTTAATAGCCACAAATGTTTTAATTTTAACAGCTAAAATGGGCTACCATACACACCCTTATTCATCACCGATTCACCAGTAGTGCTTCCTTTTCTCCGATTCATCACTTGAGTAATCACCATTACTTTCTCATGTTTCTGCTCTGCCTCCCCGATAACATTATCTTGACTTCTCCGTATTTTCGTTATTTGCAGTTCACTCCATAGTCTTCCTCGACTTTTCCACGTATCGAGTTTTTCGTTTTTATACTCGATTAGGATTCAGACTCTTATCTTTGCCCTCATTTCCGTTGTTTGCTTGTAACATGATAATTAGTCCGTTTGTCAGTTTTTTCGGCCTCCTAATTTACCCGAAACAGATATTGTTAGATATTTCGAATTCTTACCTTATTGTTTCCTTATTTACTCACCTAACTCGGGTGATGGATGGCTCAGAAATGAGTGAAACCATTCATGGATCGAATATTGAAGTGTCTATTGTAATCTATCTCGAAAAATGCTCACCGACAAGCTTCAAGCTTTTGGTGTGCATCTTTTGACCCTAAGCTGCCGACAAATACTATTTGAATTGGTTTGGATCAATCCTACTGGAAAATGGAAATAAATTCATTTACAAAAAAAAATTTATTTACTTAACAAACAATATGCGTAATGTGTTTACAAGTACAAGCAATATTTAAAAAAAAAACTAATAAAAAAAACAAGCAATATTTTTAAAAACCAAACAAGTTTTGAGCCTTTTTTTAGGGCATTCATAATTTAATTGAATGGTTACCTAGTTCGAACTTGATCTTCCCTACTCAATCAATACACTTACTCGTATTATATGTCATTCTTTTTGAAATACCGAATCTCTTTCCTTTTTTGAAAAGAAAATCTAAAATCTTTTTGCTTACGCATTCCGCATAAAAACCTTATAAAAACAGACATTGAAGAATTGAGAACGACAAAGACAATGAGAAAAGAAGAGAATGACCACTATACAAAGAAAATGAAGAAATCTGAGATGGAACAAACCACTAGAAAAAACATATAAAATAAACTTTGATGGAAATAAAGACATCAAGGGCAACTCGGTGGCTGGTTTCGTTATTCAGGATCACCATTCACCAAGGCGTGGTGATCGCTTTTGACGAAGCGCAATGTGGTCAAGGCTCGGATTTGATGATAAAGGCTTGTAGTATGAAGAGACTTTGAAATTTGAATCTGAGCCAAATAACTCGAACCCTTACTCTCACACCTTCATGGTTGATATCCATTAAATTGCAAGAGCTTCATCTATGTCTTGATACCATTTTTATTGTCCTTTTGGGGATTTGATAACTAGAAGGGTAAAAAGCAAATGAAGAGCCATATCAAAGGATTACTCTCTTGAATTGGTATCATGATATGTTACAACTTAAGCTAATCCTACCACAAGTCACAAACAAATCAACATTGCATTAGTAATTCCATTCACTGATTCAAATCCCACCGCCCATGTTATATGCAGCTTCAGGGACTGCTTGTCCAACTGGCCCATGTGCCCATTGTCTTTTATTATTGACCCTGTGATTGATCTTCCTTCCCATTTTGCCCTCCACAATTGACATCATTTCCCTGCATTTCCTTGATTCAAATTATTGAATCACTAGATCTGTTGTTCACTAAAATAATTTTATAAAATAAATTAGAAATGCCCACAAGTCAACCCATTTTTGAAAAAAGAAATGAATTCAATGCTTGGTGGATCACGAGACCAAAAAGATACTAGATAGGTAAACGATTAAATCACTTTGTCCAATAGAACTAGCTTTGACCCTCCAAACCTTGCAAGAGATTGTTAGGCTCACTATGGTTTTACTCTAGATGACTCGAGTTTAAGTTTTATGAACAAAGCACCTATAAAACCTATGAGCTAGCGATTGTTTTACTCTAGTACTATTAGACAAATTCAAATGACTACAGAGACTCCTAATGTACCGCTGTCCAGCGGCGTCAAGTTGTAGTCTATGTTATTCCCAGCGTATTAGGGTTAGGATTGTTTGTTCGCTTGGATTTGTTTGCTTGCCACTTTTTATATTGCACCTTTCTACTTTAGTTGTATGGTTGACGGTTCGTCGTCTGCCGACTTTGTCGACCATTCGAGGTGTCAGGTATGTCTGACCCTCAAATTATTACCTTATAAAAAAAAATTAGACAAATTCGACTTAATATTCAACGCAGAATGAGCCACCAATGCCTTTCAAAAAAAAAATCATTAGACTATGAATCGGGTCAAGATACTATATATCTCACATGATTCAAGAAAAGGAAGGGTATTTGAGTAAATTACCAAATGATCCATTCCCTTGAACCACCTCTCTTCATGCACCAGATAATTATTGGCTGTCATGCCCATTGGCCATTGCTCACTTAGATTTCACATCTCTTGCTATATTTGACTTCAGCCAAAAAGAGAGTAAAGGGCATAAATTTTTGTTAGTAGGGAGTACAGTCAGTAGACTCAAAAAGAGAAGTAGAGAGAACAACAATGGCCAATCCAAGAGCACTTCTACTATACACTTTCCAGCTTCTGGTGCTGCTGCAAGCCAAGGTCTTCTGCAACCAACAATACAAGGTTGGAGATTTGAGTGGTTGGGGTGTCCCATCAAACCCTAAAGTTTACACCAAATGGGCCAAATCCCACCTTTTCAAGATTGGAGATTCCATCTGTAAGCACTCCTTCAAAACCATACCCTTCCTTTTCTTTTTCTTCTTCTTCTTCTTCTTCTTTTACTCTCTTGATCTTGCTATTGAATATGTTATATCATAAGCCACCTATATGTGTGTTACATTTTCTTTATGTGTGTTTCCGAGTTTACGCCCCGGGCGGGATTTACTGGCTGGACTTTTCCGGTTAGTCCATAACACCATACAAGCCGATTACATGAAATGCGTCAAAACCAAAACAAGCCATTTCGGAAATAAATAAATGAATTCCAAAAATTTTAGGCAAATCTAATAAAGGGTTTCTTGTACGTTCGTCGGGGGAAAAAAAATATAGATCTTAAATTCCCAATGCCAAATAGCTGCCAAGGAGCACAAACCAGAAAACACAATATGTGCCCCGAGCACACTCTCAAAACTCCAAATACTGGGACTTGAGTTTCCCTAAGAAACAGAAACAGGAAACGCCATCATATAACATAGGAAGCTGACGAGGTTCCATATTAAAACCAATTAGAAATGATATAAATAACAAACTTGTCTTGTTCAATCTCTTTGTTTACTTATCAAGCTAAGCTTCTAATTAAACATTTTATCCTGGGCAGTTTTTCTGTACCCACCAAGCCAAGATTCAGTGATCCAAGTGACACCAGAGGCCTACAAAAGCTGCAACCTGAAAGACCCAATCATGTACATGAACAATGGCAACTCCTTGTTCAACATAACATCTAAGGGGGAGTTCTACTTCACCAGTGGGGAGCCCGGCCATTGCGTAAAGGGCCAGAAGCTGTACATCTCATTGCTTGGAAATGGCTCCTCAGTGGCAGATTCTCCATCTTATGGCCCCTCAAGTTCACTGCCTGATACTGCAGCTGGGCCTTCCTATCCCAATGCTTTCGGGTCTATCCCGACGACTTCTTCAGCTTCTTCGACGATGATCGATTTGTCGATTTCTTTGGTGTTTGTGATCTGGGCATTGTTTTTCTGATGAGTTTTGAAGATGGTAAATTTTTATATGGCAAATTTGATGATGGGTTTAGATTTGGGAGAGTAAGTATATACTAAGAATGGAGGGTTATGAATTTGTTGCTGTCATTATTTTTTGTTTGGAATTTATTGAATTAATTTTTGCCTCATTCTTGTCTTTTTCTTGTTGAGGGATACTTTAGTATGCTTCACAATTTCACATATCTGACACTTACATCAAGATGTACTGAACTTTTGGGAGGTATCACTCGATACCGAAACCAATATTTTGATATCAAGATATCAATATCGTGGAAAGAGCTCGGGTGAAGAAGATGGGGGCAAAAGGAGAGAGGCGAGGTGGTGTGAACGGAGGAAAGAGGCGGCATTCACAAAAGCAATTTGGGGGTTATGTTTAGGCTTATTACACTCAACAAAGCCCTAATTCGCACACATGACATGAAAGGCAAATGGTTGCCTAATCTGTCATAAATGTGATACCAATAGTTCTAACTAGAGACTAGACTAGATGCATAAAAAAGCTGGCACCGAACCACTGAACTAACTAGTCTTTGAGAAAGCAAGCTTGGAAGGGCCAGTGCCGCTCAAATCGTGATTCTGATTTTGTGTATACATACTTTTCCTTGACAGCAACTCGCACCAACTCTTCCTCACAAGGCAGACAGTCCCCGCCCTCGACCACAAGCCGATCCTTATCAGTAAGAATCTCTACAGAAAATGTGCTGATGTAAAGGAAGAGCTGCCTACCTGGCAGTTCCAATGAATATCCCTCAACAATGGTGCACAACGTCTTCCCCTCCCTCCGCATCCACATTAACAATTGTTCCACTAACCATTACAGAGGGATCAAGCGAGAAGAAATGAGGCAGGTGGTGGATGCAAACAACCGATCCCTCCCCAGTGACAAGGTAGGCTACCGCGACCATTCCGTTATAATCCCCATAAGGACCTTTCCAATTCTTCGCAACCGCTACCAACACGTACAGCTCTGTTGCTCCGGGATATTTTCCAATACACCTTGCCATTCCTAGCTCGAGAATATTCCACACATTTTTTACGGAGAAGGGATCCCCTTCGGGACTCATTATCGTTGGTCTTGCTTCCCACTCTTTAGTCGCATTGCGGAACCTCAAGTATTTCCTATCACTAAAATAGCCTGCTATTGCATAGATGTCATTGCCGACCACCAAGTGAGACGTTATGCAGCTCCATTCCGTTTCCGTGATTGGTGGTGAGATCTGGTCCCAACTCTTGGCTCCCGGGTACAAAACCTCATGTGAAAAGACCTGACCATGACAAGGCCCGGCATAGGGACAAACGGACTCGATCACATGTATTTGACCATCAATCTGCTCCACTACAGGAAATCTTTTGGGCTTGTTTAGCGTCCTAAAACGATTGCTTCTGGAGAGAGGAGTGCCATCAGGTGCTAAGGAGGACAAGCCATAAAAGTCGTTTGAGTCTGTCTCAGCGGGGAGAGGATTCGCATCAGGGCAACCACAAATCATGTATGCATCCGACTCCCAATTGAAAAGACCCGCTGAGACGGGAAGACCATTGGCCTTCACCTCGAGCTCACCGAGTTTCACGAGGGAACCACTCTTGCTCTGCTTGAGATCCAAGCACCAGATTGTGCAGGCACTCAAAATGCATAGATACCTCGGACTCGGAGTGTCCACTGTGATAATAACCTGCTCCTCAGCATTCATGCTTGATCCAAAGTCCTTGTAAAAACGTTTTGCCAAGGGGATTTGCTCCAAAAGTTGGTCGAGAAACTCGATTTGAATCGAAAACCACCATTCCTTGCGAACGGGCAGATCATCTTCATCTTCTGGCGGATTGTCATTGTCGAGGAAGAGACGTTGCTCACGTTTCAAAAGGTCGAGGTATTGACGATAGCATTCCATCCTCGAGTCTGGGACATCGAACACAGAAGCTGCGTCCATGGCTGATGGATGCCAGGCCTGAAGGTGATGATGAATCTAACACAGTACAAGAAATAGTAATAATAAGTGACACCAAACTTGATCGTAACCCTAACCCTAACCCTAAATGACACCAAACTTGATACATTAATCGAAATCGACAGAGCCACAAAAGAATCAAGCACCAGACTTTGTAGCAATCCAATTCCAAGAGAGACGAAACCAATATGAATTTACTACACTTGAGAAGGTAAAAGTCTCAAAAATCAAATACTAATATACTATCTTCTCCGAATTCTCATAATAAACATGGGAAAGAGAACAAATTTGGAAAACTGACCTTAATCGATCGAAATCAAAATCGAAATTCGTATCTCAGCCCCAAAAGAGCCGGATTGTAGGATGCAGAATGATTATCGGTTGCTCTGCGCCGGAGGAGAAGAAAAGAAGAACTCAGAAACAAGAAACAAGGCGGTGCAAAGGCGATGGTGTTGTCCAAACTCACTGCCCGCTGGTTTCCGACACAAATTTGACCATTAAGCCCAAATTAAACCCTAACCAACACACAAATTCGACAAAACCCTAAATATCCCCTTTTCAATTTGTGAGATTTTCAATCTATTTTAATAAGTTGAAATGAAAGGGGTTTGAAGAGATATTAACAGATGTGAAGAGCGGTGAACGAGAAGGGCGGTGCGCAGAAGCGAACGGGGATCGGAGAAGATGAAGGGCGAAGGCACGCAGAAGGAGGAGTCTGTATTTATAATTCAGTTTGTTTAACCCGGTCTATGTCAAACCGGTTTTTTTTGGGGTGAACTCGTCATTTGTCCCTTTTTAACTAATTGCAATAATTTCGGGTGTCGTCACGGAAGCAGTTTGGGTAGAGTTTGTAAAAAAACTATAGGGATCTCAACTAGGGTTGGAAATCACCCGTGGGTGACCGACTCACCCGATTATACGAGTGAAAACCCGAAAAAAACCGGGTGATTGGTGGGTGAAACGGGTGACGGGTCGGGTGATGGATGATATATTTTTCACTCATTACCCGACTCGCTTAACCACCCGTTAACCCACCCGATTATTTTTAAAAAATCATAATAATAATAAAAAATATATATATATAGCCTGACATAACAACATATTACTTTTTTTTTCTAATTCTAACTTCTCTATTATCTAATTGTTTTGTGTAAAAAAATATAACCTTATTTTATTTAACCCCACATGACATCTAGCACCGGACTATGAATCTAGCAACGAACTAAAATTCATCTCATTTGATTTGATATTAAACTTTTAATACTAACATTTTAAGATGAGGATAGTGATATAATGTATGAGTAAACCTTTCATACATTTAATAAGATTTCCACGTTGACGTGATTTGTGAATTTATCGAATATAATCGATTTCTAAGTATGTCTTGTGTGACTCATTTTCTTTTAATTTACTTCACCCGATTACCCACCCGACCCACCCGATTCACCCGACGGATTGGGTGATGGGTGAAACATTAGACGGACGGGTGATGGGTCGGGTGAAATTTTTTTGTGACGAGTCGGGTGGAAAAATAGCTCCACCCACCCATCACCCGACCCATTTCCACCCCTAATCTCAACCACTGATTTTAAAATCAGTGGTTAAAAATCCTCCCCCTTTTTTTTTTTTTTTTGATTCGGTAAACATTCGGCTGCGACAAAGTCGTCACCCGATAGCATCCAATTGGATGAGATCATAAAGATCAGAATCGCTGTGAAGGTTGGGATTATTAGTTGCGTGGGCAAGGTGTGCAACCCGATCAGCCACGCAATTACCTGTACGAAGAACATGTGTAAACACGACTTCGTTAATCCCAGAAAGTAAGGAACTAATGTCAGATAGCACTAGTTCGATTTCCCATGGACATTTTGTACCCTTTTTGAAGTAATCAATGATGATCAAGGAATCACCTTCAACAATGAGTTTGCTAATGTTTAGTTGCTTTGCGCACACAATTCCTTTTCTCAAGGCGAGTGCTTCTGCCATAAAATCCTCCCCCTCCTTTCCCTCCCCCACCACCATCCTCAAATTTATTTATTTTTAAAAATTTTTTTGAGAGATGAATTTGAAGTCAACCGGAACAGGATCGGTCTTCAACATATCGATCTAACCTTTATATTTCCTAGCTCTGATCATATTAATTCTTCGGAAATTCCGTTTGGTGCTCCTGAGGTTTTGACAATTCCACTTGGTGTCTTAATGTTTTATTTTGTCCGGATGATGTCCCTGAGTTTTGTCAAAAGTCCGGCTCATGTCCAAAACTCATATTTTTACTTTTTTAAATGAAAAAAACAGCCCATCATTTTTCTGTATTTCATAAGACCCCCTTTATTTTTTAACAATAAATAAAATTACCTATTATTTAACTAAATTCAACATAAAAGTGAAAAAAAAACCATCCTATATATTTTTTTCAATAAAATCACACATAATTAATAATTTCCAAATTTTTAGCAAAAAGTAAAAACTCACCCATTGTTACAAAAACTTTTAGAAGAAAATCAACCTTTATTTTTAACATTACACAAAAGATTATTTGTCAAACATTGTACAGACATAACATACCACCCATTATTTATAAAAACTTTGAATCAATCCACCCTCACATTTTTTGAAATAAAAAAATTTGACCTATAAATTACAAAAAGAAAAAAAATCATAAAACCACACTTTGGGTAAAAAAAAATCTCCTTTATTCTAATTGAGTATTGGGTAAAAAAAATCTACCCTCTTATTCATCAATCCACCCTTTATTTTTTACATTACTTTTTCTTTTTTCAACAAAATTCTAATCGAGTATTGGATTAGATTGATCAATTAGGATGGTTCATGTTGAGTCAACTCGATCCGATCCGACGTTTTCGGATCAGGTCAAACTCGAAGACTGATTTTAAAAGAAAATTATAATAATATTGTATTTCTTTCTTATACAATGAACTATTATGGCTAAATATTAAATTGAAAAAAAATAATTCCGGGTTTACGGATCGACCCAAAAAAAAAATATACTACCAAAATATTAAGCCACCATATGATCAACCGCATTTACAATTGTTAAAATTTAGTGAATAACTAGTGTAATACCCGTGCCTTGAAGGCACGGGAGTTTGATCCATTTTAATTTGAACATCATTTTATATATCTATATCTATAATATATACTATATTAATATATACTTGTTTATAACAAAAATATGTACGTATAAAGTTTTTTTTGTAGTTTATAAATTAGTTGGAAAGAGATACAATACAAATTTTTAAAATGATTTAATAAGGTAAAGTAGTAATTAATAATACTCAAACACACCACCTAATATAATTGAAATAAATATATAATTATTGTCATAAGCACATGATTGTGCGAATACTTTTGAAGTTATGTAGATATAAATAACTTATTCATTATTTTCATTAGAAAGATGGCTAGAAAGAGAGGGAAATTAATAGTGAAAATAAAGGTAAGATGGTAAAAATAAAAAGATCATAAAAGGTAGAAAAATGATCTAAGAAGCCTCATTTAAGATGTAAAATAAGCATTAGTAATGCTTGTAAGTCTTAAAATATTATTTATTTTTCGATAGTCATTTAAAATGTGTAAAATAAGTAAATTGTAAGAAAAAAAAATTTGGCTCTAACTGATTTTTATAATTAATTTTTGAAATTGAGTATTCACAAATAGATTATTTTTCCTAACTTCATAAAAAAAAACTTTTGCAAGCCTTAAAATATTGAAATTATAATAAGGGCCTTTTAGGTTGTATAAAATAAAAATAGATGTAAAATATCATTTTAATTCGAACATCATTTTATATATCTATATAATGCTATTAATATATACGTGTTTAAAACAAAAATATGTATAGAGTATTTTTTTATAATTTATAAATTGGTTGGAAAGAGATACGATACAAATTTTGAAAATCTATATTATAATACTAAAGGAGAAGTCGCCTACGACATGTGGCGGCTTCTCCTTTAAAGTAGGTATTTTTAATTTAATTATTGATTAATGGAGTTGTTTGGATAATTAAGTAAATTTAATTAATTAATTAAATTTAATTCGGTTAAGATTTGGTCAGTTAATATTTGGATACGAATTCAGTTGATATATTTGATATTTTAGTTGGTTAGTTTAGATATTTATCGGATAAGATTAAAATAAAATCATATTTATTTTAATAAATCAAATATGACTTTTTTTTTGTTTAGATTTTTAATTGTGTCTCTTCTTATGTACGTTCATCATCATTTACTATATAATCACCCTTCTTCTCACTTCCTTTACATTTTTCTTCTTCTTATCTCTACCTCAAGTTTTTTGCATCTGTTCAAAGGATAAATTCGTACAATCATACTAATAATACTAATCAACAATGGTGGAAATTATTGGTGAGACTCAATTTGATTTCTCACTCTCTTTTATTTTTGTATTTTTTTATATTTCAATTTCACATTCTCAATGTTAGATTTGTTTGTATTCATAACTCTATATTGTAATTTATTTGGTTAAGTATATAAGTAATTCGTTCATATCCCTTAGTTGGTACTTGGTACTCATGTTTTATTAGTTCATGGGTAATTGATACTATTTTATTTCAACCGATCCGCTATACGTTTGATCAAACTCTATGGGATGAAACTGATTAAAAAATATAGTAATGAAATATCTTAAATTTCAACGAATAAAGACAGAATAGTTGAACGATGTATATCGGGTTACGATCTCCTGTGAGAATCAAAATTTGGCTTTAAGTGTACTTGGATTATTGTTTGTAGGAGTTACTTGACTAATTATGAACCATAATGAGTATAGTCACGAAATCAAATAAAGTGATAATCAATTGATCGACCGTTTGATTAACTAAGTTGATATTAATTTTTAAAAATTCTAATTATTAAATATAAAATCGTCAATATATGTGATTATATATCTATATACTATGCTTTTGTAAATAAAAGTTTTTAGGTTAAATCCCATTAATTAATTTTGTTCCAGTTTATTTTAGTTAGTATAATTCACTTATTATATAATTTTTAATCTAAACCTATACTCCTTTTTATTATATTTTTCTTAATTTTATATTCAAATGAAACAAGAAAATGAATAAAGATTTGAAAAAATTAATATTTTATTCAAATCAATTAGAAGATGAGTGATTCAATTATTTTTATTTTAATCGTATGTAATGATATGGTTTATACTCATCTTATAGGATCATAAAAGTTAATAAGCTAATTTATGACGGAGGTAAATTAATTATATTAATAGTATCACAATTGAGCTGTTATTTTCACATGGCGTGCCTCCCATATGGTAATGCTATTTGCGCAATTTGATTGATTGAATATAAATATTGACACCTTATTTAATTATTTTTACACAGTATTATGTGAATTTTCAATTCAATCTATTTTACTTAAAACCGAATTTGATTTTATTTGTTAAATTAAAAAAATAAACTCAAATATTTTTTTATTGAGCAAAATTTAACATAATCGGTTAAAATCTTTGGAGTTTTGTTGTTGTTGTTGTTAAAATTCAAATATGAAATAACTAATAAGGCATTGACCTAATCCTAACAATATCTTAATATTGTAATTTTTTTTTCAAATTTACAATCTTAATCACGATCATCCTAACAATTTCTGAGATTTTTTTAATATCTAGATTTGAAAAAAAAAATGATCAATTTTATTGTCTTATAATAAACACTTCTACAAATGAAAAGGCAATGAAAGACAAACTAACTCATTTCACACAAATGAAAAAGCAATAAAACAAAAAACTAAAATATGACATTTATTAACCTACTATAGCCAGTTATAGAGAGTTAAAAATATTTTTATTTAAAAAAATCCCGCATAAGATGCGAGTTACTATACTAATATAATACTAAAAAAGAAGTCGTCTAACCCATGTGTCGCCTTCTCTTTTAATGTAGGGATTTTTAGTTAGGGATATTGATTATTAAGTTATTTTACAATTCCAATTAAAATATATACAATTATTAAAGATAACAATTAATAGCAAACATCCGCACGAATGTTGATTGCTAAGGATATCAGCAAATTTGCATATTTGATTGCACAAAATTAGTTGAGATATTCTTGACATTATGGTTGGTTGGTTTAGATATTCATTAGATAAAATAAAAATTATAATATAGTTATTCATATCTTTTTAGTTAGGATATGGTTGATTTCTAATGTTTTGTTTCTTTAAAAAAACACAAATTTATAAAAATACAAATCCAGGCGCATACATTATATAACATCATTAATGTATGATGTATCTATTCCATTAAATTGAATTTTTTCCTAAACTTATTCATTTTTTTAATAATTTTTTAGGTAGTTGATATTTCTATAATCAAGAATGGTGGAATGGATTTAATTTTTTCATGTAATTATTTTTATATTAGTGTGATTTATGAAGAAAATCCATTCCACCACTCTTGATTAACGAAACATCATCGACATGAAAAAAAAAATGACAAAACATTACCACCATTACATATACTTTGAGCTATTTGGAAGACTCAATTTTTTTAATTACCTCAATGGTGTATCTCAAATGTATTCTTTAGTTTTATTTTTTACATTGCCTTATTTATTTAGTTTCATTATTATTCTAATATTTATTAGCATCATTTTGATACGAATAATATTTACAAGGTTTACCAATATTTGCATAAATTTATGCTATATTTGATTCTAATACTTAAAATTTCTTATTATTTAGCATATTTATTTATTTCGATATCCAATATGGTAGAGAATCTTTATTTTTTATTACTTTGTTTGTGATACTTATAATATTTATGTAAACAATAATAAATGATATTGTATAAACATATATTTTAAAACAAGATCCGTGCAATGCACGGGGTACTAAGCTAGTGATTTAATAAGATAAATTAGTAATAATACTAAAACACACCACCTAATATAATTTGAAATAAATATATAATTATTATCATTAGCATAGATCTAAAAAGTAAAATATAAGCTCCCATACAAATATTTAAAAAATCATAAGCACATGATTGTGCGAATGATTTTAAAGTTATGTAGATATACATCACTTATTCATTATTTTCATGAGAAAGATAGTTAGAAAGAGAGGGAAATAAATAGTGAAAATAAAGGTAAGATGGTAAAAAAAAGATCATGAAAGGTAGAAAAGTGATCTAAAAAGCCTCCTCAAAGATGTAAAAAAAAAGATGTAAAATAAGCATTAGTAATGCTTGTGAGTTTTAAAATATTATTTATTTTTCAAAAGTCATTTAAGATGTCTAAACTAATTAAATTATAAAAAAAAAACTTTTTTTGGCTCTCTTTGATTTTTATAATTAATTTATGAAATCGAATATTTACAGATTGATTATTATATGTTCGTTGTATGTAGACATTGTGGGGAATATTGCAATCGGTTAAATACGATAAATCAATAATTTCAATATCCAAAAATAAAATCAGCCAAGATTTGACGAATGTTCAATGTAAGTAGATGATTAAAATAGATCACAAATTGACATACAACATATCAAATTAAATAATATTTTATTATATAAATAGGAAAAAAAATATTTATTCAATAGGAAACAGATATTTTAAAATTTCAGCAGTAATATTGACCAATAAGAAAATAACATTTGAATAAAAAAAATCCAAGTTTGATTGTGGGCGTGACACATCAACAAAATGATAGTAAAATTAGTACTATTAATAGATTACCTATTATCAAAATTAATTTATAAAAAAATTGAAAACAAATATTTTATATAATTTTTACCATCCTAACAAAGCGTGAATGAATATTAAATAACTTATTTACCTAAACGAATAGAAAGAGTATTAAATTTTATCATGATTGGGATAAATGTGATATAATAAACAAATATTTAAATGAATTCAATCAGTTAACATAATGAATGCAAGCAATCCGAGTAGATATTCGATTAATTTTTTTGAAAATAAAATACTTGCATGGTTGGTGAGAAAATATGAACATATGTGAAAGTTAATTTATACTCCGTATGATTTTATAAGCTGGCAATTGGATATGGGTCTATGTAGAGTATAAATTTACAAAAATAATACCAAGATTCAAATTTAAGTTCAATGTATGTAGACAAATTATGAGAATATTGCAATCGAAAAAAAAAATGGAAACATATCTCAATATTTACGACAATATAACCGACCAATAAAAAAAAGGGAATTGATTCAAACCATATTTAAAATAAGAAACAAATATTTTAAAATTTCCATATTAATATCGACCAATAAGAAAATCCCGTTTGAATAAAAAATTAAACTTTAATTGTGGGTGTGACACGTCAGCAAAATGCTAGCAGAATTAGTAATATTAATAGATAGTTAAATATTATTTTGGAAAATAATGGGTATTAAATATTGTTTTGGAAAGAAAAACGATTGTTTTTATTTTAATTTTTTCAAAGTATGGAAACTAATGTCTTTTGTCTAATTTTAAAAACCATAATGATTTTGTTTTAAATTTTTTGGAAGAAGGGTGATTTTGTTATAAAAGTTTTGGAAACAATAACCACAAACTGCAAACAAACTCAAGACATATATAAATGTAGGAACACAACAGCATAGAATCTATATAAACTCTCAATTTAGAAGAGTTCAAGCTGACGTGTCGACCTTAGAGGGTTTTTAGATATTCTGACCAATCATAATTTTTCATTTTCTCTTTATTTTCCTTTAATTCCCATTTCATATCTTTTTACTTTAATTTCTCTTCTTTTTTTTTTTTTTTTCTGTAGTAGCCTCCCAACGAGATCTTAGGGTTGTTCATTTGGCCGTCTCTTCTCCACCTGTCCATCTCAATCATTCACCTTCCTCCGCCTCCCGACTCGATCACCTTCCTCCGCCTAGCCATCTGCGTCCCCTTCTCCGCCTCCTCCTATGGATTCAGGGCTCGTTTGTTTAGACGAAGGGAAAGGAAAGTAAAGGAATCATTTTAAGAGAAAGGAAAGGGAAACAGTTAAACTCCAATTTTGTTTGGTTGATTTAAAAGATGAATCATTACTTTCTTCGTTACCTTTTCAAGTGTTTGTTTGATTTAAGGAAAGGAAAGATGACAAATTAATAAGACCTTTGTATTTTTTTTTTATCTTTTCATAAAGCTATTGCAAAATCATATAAGAAAGATGGACAAATATAGGAAGAAGATCATACGAAATCATCTATATTGTTCAATTTAAACGGTAAGTTTACACTTGAAATAGACATTGTTTCACTCGTTAACCCACATATATGAAATCCAGCCGTTTAGAAACACATGGTCACTAGTACTACAAACCCACAGATATGAAATCCGCCGGCTAATATTCATCTAGCAATATCGCCATCCCTGCTTTTCCTGGAGTTGTATCCATCTGAATCCTCTCCACCATCTCTGTTGTATGAGCCTCTTCCGCGCCCACACCTGCATCCTCCGTAGGGTCTCGATGAGCCACCATCAGGCCCACCACTTCCTGTGGAATGCATCAAGCCCATCAAAGCCCATCAAATGAGAAAAGAGTGTTGTCTATACAAGGTAAAGCCCATAATCGTGAGCTTGAAATCAACCCCTATTACTAAAACATCAGATTGGCATCCACCCTCTAGAGTTGATACAAGGTGAAACGGTAATGGCCAACCGTTCTTGTAGCACACTTGATCCAGCTCCTGCATTTCAATCATTATTAGAGGCTAGAGATACAACATTCAAAAGAGTGTTGTCTATACAAGGTAAAGACTTGAAAGCCTCTAAAAAGCTCTCTCGTTTGAATGTTCATTCTGTTAAATCACAAAATCGCAGTAATTCTTGTATGGTGATCCAGATGAGCAACTTTTCAAAAGAGACCTCTGTCCTCTCTACAATGTGAAAAGTCGGCAATTTTAACTCACGTGTTTCCAAAATAAAATAGCAACATCATACTTGACAATAGAGAAAACTGTAAAACATGATAGAAAGGGTATTAAGTTTCATAGGCCATTGTAAGCATATAAAAAGAGAATGAAACTTGCCTCACAAGGATTTTTCACACTCAAATTAGCCTCCAATGAGTTCAGTTTCAGGCATTCAGACGAGTTCTTTCCTTGTACATGATAGTATCCCCTTTCTTCAGCTGAAACGACCTTGGTTATATTTACATCACTGCAACCTTCTATGAGTGTGTCTAAAGCAACTGCCAAAGAATCTGCTCCACCTATACAAGGGAAACTCGAAAATGAAAGACTTGTGAGCTAGAAACTCAAGTCTATTATGGATATTGTTTCCCTCAATTTAATGCCTTGATCACAAGTGTAAAAAAAGGTAAATCTTATACAATAGAAGATAACAAGTGGGTCTAATAACACATTTGATAAAATCGAGCACTTCATGAAATATGTAAGAGAACCATACCTCTTGAAATTGTTCCGATATTTTTTTTTTCACAAGGAGCAATTTCATCCTGATTCTTGCGCAACTAAATAAGCCGAAAGTCATCACAGTGAAAAAGCAATGGTTAAATCTCGCGAAAAAGCAATGGTTAAATAACCATATATTCATTGAAACTGATTACAGAAGCAACACATGTTTACAATTTTAGATTACGTACAGGTGAATTTGCATAGGTGCTTTGATTCCCGGAAACTTGAATTGTAATTTCATGGTTGGATAGTTACCAATGATAGACAAGCCACAAAAACACCATGATCTCATATGTTAATTTCATTGATTTTGTCCTCATATTGCAAATCCACATTTAGCACAAGACCTCAATATTCAAATGACATAGATTGATGAGCACTAAGAGACAGTTGCTAGCAAAAAAGAGATCTAATCCAACTTACAAGTATCAATAATGATAAATATTTAACTCACTGTTGTGTACCAGAAACAAATCTTATCCATGGCATCAGTCAAATCCGAAAAACATTCTAATATCAAAAGATCAGTTTTGCATTCTAGATTCAATCATAAGTACATCGATGTTACCATCAAGTCCCATATATATGTTGGACTCATTTATTCCCTTTTTATCATCAAGATCATCCAAATAGAAAGAGAATTTCTATTACCAAAAGAGAAATTAGAATCCAGCTGCGAGTTTCAAGAGCTCTTGAAATATTAGTGAAGGTTAACATAGGCTGAATATCAAAAGGTATCAACATAAACATCACAAGAATCTCTACGAAAAATCTCAGTTGATCCTATCTTTACATAACACAGCTAAATTAAGCAAATATTAGTGAAGGTTACGCACCTGTGCTGTAACTTCAAGATGAAGCTTCACCTCTGCAATGCATTCTCCTGTTTCTCTGATCTCAGGAAGTGACAAAATCCTCTTATCCGCATCCCTGAATCATTATCAGTTCAGATTCATGAATTCAGCCACATTTTGATTAGATTGAGAGATAAGTCGTAATAAGTCGAAACAAAATGAGCGAAAATAGAAAGCAAAATCGAATTCAAACACTTTATTACCTCTGCAATTGAGCCTTGATAATGTCAACAAGATCTTGTGCAGTGACGGATCCGAAGATTTGCTTATTCCCTTGCCCAACGCCCTTCCTCTTAACCGCGCCAACAGTTTCCAAAACCCTAGCGAGCTGCTCGACATCGATCACAAACATCAACTCTCTGAGCAAATTAGGGTTACTCTCTGCAAAAAAAAAAAAAAAAAACGTCGAGCAAATTAGGGGTTTCGTTTGTGAATTAGTTGAATAGTTGAGCAAATTTCAGAGTTTCGTTGCAACCAGATGTCCGTGAATTAGGGTTTTGTTCGTGGTAGAAGAATTTGTCACAATGGACATCTGACAGTCGAGGGAAGAGCGAAGGAGATGGTAGAAGAAGAACATACCTCACGGCTGCAAATTCGCCATTGGAGAGAAGAATTTGAGAGGTCGAGACAATTGTGACAGTGCCGAGGAGAGAGAGTCAGGGAGAGAGCAAACAAAGAAGTGAGGGGGAAATCACCTAATTTTAGAGGGGTAATAGATGGGGTAATCCAATTAAGCTCCGAAAAGTAATTATTCATTTGACAATGTTAAACAAACAGACCTAAAGAATAAGGGCTGAATTGCATGAATATACCAAAAGAATTTCACCTTTGCAAAAATGTCGGTGACATGTGAAAATTTGCAGAGAGGGGAAAAAATGTCAGTTTTGCAAAAAAAATTGTGACTTGTAGGGCCGGTTACAGGTAGCATGGGAGAGGCAAAAGAGGAGGTGGGCCATTAGAACTCGACACCACAGATGCAAGGAAAAATAAAATAAAAATAAAACAGGAAAAGTGGAAGATTTTGCAGAGACCATGGAGAGAGAAGGCAATGACATCACCCGCATTAAATGTTGGGAAGACTTAATAAATGCTCAACTTCCCGCCAAAATGCTCAACTTCCCGCCAAAAAAAAATGGAGGGAGTGGCTTGGGAAAAAAGGGAAGTTTGGAGAGAGGATATATAAGGAGCAGTGGGGTGATGACACGTGGATAGAAAAGTCTCAAAAGCTGCAGGAGGAAGGAAATGTTGATAGGCGGCCATTGATGGTGGAGTGCGAAGAAGAAAATCCAGTATTTTAGTTACTAGCCAGTAAAAATGAAGTTCTGGACATCAACATAATATTTCTTGTCATACAAAGGGATACACGTGACAATTTTAGACAATATATATAAATCAATGATCATGGGTAAGTATGATTAGCTATTCGATTTACAGATATGGATTCTCCTATTCCTCTCCTTTCCTCAACCGATAATGATAAGACCATCTTATTCTATTACTTTTGCAGGGGAGAAATGGGTGGTCTTTCTAACTCTCATATTTGATGGTTGGTGGGAACGTCAAGGAGGGGGATGGGTATTTCAAGGTCGAAATTCGCGCAAGGCAATACTCATAAAAGAGACCTTACCGTTTGGGTCCGTGAGGAGCAAGATAATGGGGAAGCTCGCGGTAGACTCGAGTTGCTACGAGTTGGGGTTTTGGTGGTTTTTAATGTACATAACTGATCCTAGAAACAAACCTACATTACTCTCAAATGACACCGTCCAGTGTAACATTAATGGTTTCAATCACAACATACTTCAACACATAGAAAGAAATTTACAACGATGTATAAGCATAACCCATTGCGATGTATGCTTACTAGCCAGTAAATACTATTATCTAGCCAGTGACAATGATATCTTACCCAATGTAGAAGTAACCCATGGTGGATCTCTCAAGATGATAAAATCAAACACAAGTCCCCTAAAAGGTGAAAACGATTAAACAATTAAGATCTAAACCAAACACTACGAAGTACTAAATTAAAGTTCTTAACCAATACAATCCTGTCGGATGCAAAGCCCGAATATTTGCGATATATGCTTACTAGCCAGCAAATACTATTATCTAGCCAGTGACAACGATGTGTTAACTAGTGACAACGATGTGTTAGCCAATACATATGTCTAGCCAATCAAAATAATATTTCTACCAAAACATTTAACCTTACACAAATGACACAATCGAGAGCTGAAGCAGTCTGATGTCAGCTAGTAGTGCAGCATTGGAGGTTTTGCTAGTGATGGCTCAAGTGGCTATTTTAGGCTACCCTTCTTCATCGATTACACTTTGCCTTTGATGGGCATTGACTTCGTGCATCATCTGATCATACGTACAGTATATATCTAATCTCTCTCCATAAGGCAGCAAATAAATAAACCCAAAGACTTTTCCCCATGTTTGGGAATCAGATTGCACACATAGTCCGATTCTTGCTTATAGTCACAGGTTGCAACAGAAGCCGAATGTAAAGATAACCCAAATTTCCTGATCAAATTGCCATACCCACCCCCACAAGCCACAACCCCACTTATATGCCCACCAACACTCACAGTAGGGCAAATCGCAGCAGGAAAACCAAGAACCCTACTTTTTCCCCAAATTGCATTGTAAACCTCTCCCAAAGTGGCACCTGTTGCTGTTGCTCGGTTGTTGTTGCTCGATTAGAATATCGAATACCAATTGCTCGGTGTACTGATTTTCGATTGCTATTGCTCGATTCGAATACCGATTTGCAGATTGGGTAACCAGTCGATCTCCTCCGGAAATCTCAGCGACAGAGTCGATAGCCCAATCCTGTCGGTGTCAATAGAACGGGCTCACCAAGTGCCGAACCATGAAGACTCAAGACGTTCCGGCGTATCGCCCCACCTCCTCCGCGTCTCCTCTCTACCCGCGGCTCGGTCAGCCCTTCATCCCTCCCGCTTCCCGCGCCCCTTCGTTCAACCATAACCCCACCAAAGTCGACGTCACTCCGCCGCTCTGTGTCGAATCCATGCCATTGTCGCCGCCTCAATTTGGCGGTTCGATTACTGCAGAAGAGAGAGGGGGAGAGGATTCGTCATCGCTTCACCTTCGGTGGTGTTGAGATCTAACCGGTCAGAGGAGGTTGAGGCTACCGGTTATTTTTGCAAAAAAATAGGTTATTGTGTTATTCTTGCAAAATTGGGCCGGATTTGTCATTTTTGCAAACAGCCCACTCTTTTGGTATATTGAGTACCATTTACTGAAGAATAAGGGTTCTATTATTCCTTTCTTGAACTGTTTTTTCTCGAAACAAACGGGCCCTCATTATGTACTTTTCTGTTCCTGATCTCCCACGATCGACATTCGCTCTTTCTCTCCCTCCTTCTCCAATGCCCATCTCCTTCTCCAATTTTCTTTAGCTTCATGGAATTCGTCCCATCTTTCTTATCCTTCCTTTTCAATCTCCTTATTGGAATTCGTCCCATCTCTCTGAAGAGCCAGACATCTCCTTCTCCAACGCACATACCTTCACCGAATTCTTCCCATCTCTTTCTCCAATCCTCTTGGGAGGAGTATGCAGAAATCGAAGGGCTTTCGAAGAGTGGTTGGTGGGGCTTGTGTTTGGCATCAACCCTAAGCAAATATCTCAGTCTTTAACTACTTCTCTTTCATCGTCCTCTTGATCTTCCCTCTCCCACCGACCGGCGATTCTTGATCTGCACTGGTATGCTTGCTCTTTACCTACTCAATTGATCTTCATTCCTTTTTTTTTCATTTTCCTTTTTAATTCTTAGGATTTGGATCTGCGATTCTGGATCTGTGATTCTAGATCTGCACTGGTATGCTTGCTCTTTACCTACTCTTAATAATTTTTCATGTTCTGCATTTTACATATATATAAACTCTTCATATTTTCATTTTCTGTAAATTACATCTATATATTACTCCTTTATAAGAACTTGCTTTTGAATTTGCCAATCAACAAATATCAGTTCAAATTAAAATATTAGTATGTGTACTGCAGAATTCAGTTTTGTTATTTATTTTAGATTGTTCCTGAATTCCTATTATGCAATTTAAATATATCGAGCTGAGTCTATACCCAATAGAGCTAGATATGGATGGATTTTGTATTGCATATAGATGTAGATAAGAACTGATAATTTTTTATAGGTTTGTTAATTTTTTTAATTATTCCTATTTTCTTTGATTGAATTGGATTTGTTTTTATCCGATGATTACGGAGGTTGTTAGTATTTTAGTTTTCCTTCATTTTTTCTCACACAATCTTAGATTCTGATTGGAGATTATCCATTTTTTTTCATTACTCCTATTTTCTGTAATTGGGATGTAGTTTAGGTTGATTTGAGATTATCCCATTTTTTTCATTACTACTACTACTACCACTTTCCGAGTTCTGAAACAGCAAACATGCATGTACTCTCTTTCTTTCTTTTTTTTTGGACATAAATGTTGCTGAGGAGTGGCAGCTCTTGGCATTTTATGGCTGAAAGGACAACCCAGATTCAGTTGGCTTACCAACTTTGCCCTTTAATTTTGTCTTTCTTTGCATTTGGTAAATGAATAAAATATCTGTGCAGTTTAATTTGCTGATAAAATCAACTTATTACTTTCAAATTTATGCAGCTTGCATTGCTTAGTTTTAGTTTGCTATTTATCCAGGATTACAATGTTCTTGATTACGTGGAGAAAATGGTTGATGGTTTCTCATGATGTCTATGCAATTTTAGTGGATCGAACAAGTCAAGGCAAGATGCCATCTCTTGCAGATATTGAAACAAATCCAGGTGATTCAGGTTATAAGGTTATTATAGTTAACAGAACAATTGACCCTATGCTTCTAGAGTTGGAACAAGTTGCCCATTGTATTGCAATAGACGGTTCTCCCTCCAACATCAATATTTTTGCCCAGAGACTTGCTCAATTGGTTACGGGTCACATGGGTGGTGCAGAGAAATATGCAAATATTATTTTGGCTAGGTGGGTGGATTGAAGCGCAAAGTTAAGGATGTGTTTGTACACAGGTGTATTTTCTATAGGTTCCTTAAAACATGGCATTACACAACACCATGCTTTGCTCTTTAAGGATTGAGTTATTTATTTATTTGCCAAATTTTCCGTGTTTACATAACTGATGGGTTCTTTGGAACATCTTCATGTACTAAGTTTATTCATGATCCGTAATTTGTTGTTTGCTTCAAAATGGAGATTCTTTTGATTTAATGGAACTTTTTATTTTATAAGTTTCTTTGTGATTCAAAGGTCTGCTATTAGCTTTGGCATGGAGAAGCTTGTGTCATTTGATTTTGCGTTCTTTTATTTGGAGTGGTATTTATTGAAAAGTTGAATTTAAGGTGCTACCACAATGGTTCTTAAAGCCTTACACGTACTTATACATTATCATACAAATGATGTTGCGGCTTCATGGTAGGTGCTTTAAATCCTCTACGAAAGACTGGTGTTTAAGATAGTGAAGTTATGAAAGGTGTTGTCGGGGGATTTTTGAATCAGGATGTCTTGGCAGTGAAGTTATGAAAGGTTTTGTTGGGGGATTTTGGGTTTAACGTGGTGCATCTTCTTCCTACATCGTTCGTACATGTTTTTTCTTCCTCGCTATTGGTAAGAGACGAAGGGCTTTAGCACTTACCAGGGGTAGTCCTCAATTCATATTCTTATAATAATATTTGTAGTTATCATTATAACTATAATATATACTTATAATGTACAATATAATATAATGTATCTACTAATATATAATTTTGCTTTTCTTATTTCTTTTTTTTCTATAATGTAAACGCGCCATGGCGCGGGGATATGACTAGTATATATATATATATATATATATATATAGATAAGCATTTACAAACAACCAAACACAGAAAAGGCTACAAACAACTAAGAGCATGCACAACAGAGGGTTCGGGTCTCGGACCCTTAACTTATTTTTTTTCTGCCACATCAGATTAAGGGCCTCATTCCATCTTTTTATGATTTTCACCCTCATTCGAGAGCCCCACCCTCGAGCCCTTAAATTATTTGTTACTATTTACCTTTTTAAATTACTATATTATTATTATTATTGTTAATATAATTCTTATTCTTCTTATTATTATTATTAAATTGTGAAATGGAGAAAAAAATTAGTTTTTTATGTGTTATAAATAATAGTATATGAGTTTTGTTGGGGTAATTTTTTTTTAAAATAACATATACAAAATGGGTGTCTATGCACAATTGAATATTATTTTATTTTATTTTTTTAAATACATAATATGACGGAAATTACATTTTAAAATCTGATTTTATTGCATAGACACGTGGCACCACATGAGTGGGCCAAGTGTCATGCGGGTGCTGCTCCCATTCTATTTTTTTAAATACACTACGAATTAGAAGGTGACATGTGTACAATTGTTTTTTAAAAAATAACCACCCAGTTTTATTTAAATTGAAAAAAATAAATCTTAAAATAAATAACTTCCAATAAAAAATAATTTTGAATAACTACCCACTACTTTGTAAATAACAAAAATTAAATCCTATTGAGTATAAAATAAATATTTTTAGCAATGCATTCATAATCGACTACTTTTTCAAATGTTAAAACATCTATATTTCATAGTTTATATACTGTATTATATATTTGAAAATAATTTGATGATTTTTTTGAAACAATATAGTCAAATAATTTTTCGTAAGAAATAATATATTAACTCCTACATACATAAATAACAAAACTTTATAACATTCGGTTCATATTATAGTTTAAACTTAGCCAGTTCATACTATTGTCTTAGTTAATTAGGTTGATTTCTACATATAATTTATAACCGTTTAGTTTGGAAAACACTACAACCTAAAATAATTAATTTATATTTTACTCGATATAAAATTGATACATTTATTTATTCATGAAATACATCACGTATTATTTATATTAAAAATTGCCTTAATTATAAAATATTGATAAATTCACTAATGTAAATAATAACGATTTAAAATGTTAAATAAAAACAACTAATCTTATTTCTAAAATTTATAATATAGGAAGACATGAAAAATATTTTAGTAATGGAATGGTTTGCAGCCAAAAATCAAAATCAAAATCTGCAAATTTACTTGCAACGGTTACAAATTCAAAATTTGGAAGTTTTTTACTCCGTAATTGAGTTTATATTTTTTAGGCAGAAAATTTCGTTTACATTTTTGAGGCAGAAAATTTCGTTTACATTTTTTTTTTAATTATTAATTAATTTCTTTTTTCTTAAAAAGGACAAGTGGCAAAAATCTATTGGTGGTGTAGAATTTTAATCCCACCCTTGGTTCATGTGTAGAGTTGTCCCAAGAGACTCAATCCCGAACCCTTACGCATTTGTCTTTTTTTTCTTTTTGTTTTTGCTGATTTGGCACACATTAAGGGCCTCTTGGAGAGATCATCAATCAAATAGAGTAGCCCAACAGCTCGGTTCAACAAACAGCCATCACACAGGCCAACGACTAATAAAAAAAAATAAAAAAAAAAACAGGCCAACGACAGTTGCAACTCAATATAGAAAAGATCCAAATTGAAGGATCAATATAGAAAAGATCCAAATTGAAGGAGATAGCAAGATAATCATTGATCACTTAAATAGAAAATTTAACTGCCCTTGGGAGATCGAGCTAATACTTTCGGATGCTCAAGTCCTGCTATCGAATGTGGAAGAAGTAGATTTCTTTCATGTTCCTCGTATGGGCAATAGAGTGGCGGATAAGGTTGCACATCTTAGTCACTCTGCCCGAGGAATCGATATTAAAAATGATCTAGGTTTTCTTGACCTCATCCGCAAGGATACTGTCGGGTAGGGCCAGCCCACCCGAATTTTTTCCTAATCAAACAGAAAAAAAAAAAACACAGGCCAACGACAGTTGCAATGTAACGCTTAATTAATAGAATCAATATCCAAATTAACTGAAATTAGGAAAGCGGATGGGATCCGACTCCGAGGAGTTAGAGAAAGCAAGCTTCCATACTGGGGAAATAAAAATCACGATCAGTTATGCTTACTTGATAACGGTCCTTGACATCAACACCGATAAAATCTTGCTCAACAGGCCAACCCGACTCCCTTCCAGCTGCCCAGATGCGTTCTACAGCGGATGCCTTTTCCGATAGCACCTTCACTCCGAAAGTATTTATGTAAAGGAACTCTATGCTGCCATCACTCAATGGGCAACCTTGAACTATTACACACATTGTCTTCCCCTCATCGTCCACCTTAAAAATCGTACCTCCCATCATACATACGGGCTTACTACTTCGAGGCATGCGTTGAAAGCAAACAACCTCCCCCGTCAAGCAGCTCACAAGGTAGGCTACTACGAGCGTACCGTAGGACCACCCACGGTCGAAACTGTTCCAGTTCCTCGATACTGCGAGGACCACGTAGAGTTTATCTCCTCCTCCTCCTCTGCCGAGCGGAAATTCCCTGACTGTCACACACTTCACCCTTCCTATATCGAGTTCAAGAATATGCCACACATTTTGCACACTAAAAGGATCCCTCCGAAAGCTGTCCTCCCTCCTTGGCCTAGCTTCCCATTCCCTCTCCTCGGAGTTGAACATCAGATAGTTTTTCATAGACAGTGCATAAATACGGCTACCAACCACCACATGAGCAAATATGTAGTAACCCCGATGATCCCACCATGTTTCGTCCTTGTCCACCTCATCTTCCTTCTCCAACTCATAATTGATGGTTTCAATTGCATTCCACTTGTTGTCGACTTCGAGGATCTCATGAGAAAAGAACCAAGTAGCATAAGGATGGGGGTTATCCAACCCCTGAAGATGGGAGTCGATCACGTGCGTTTCCCCATTGATCTTCTCCACTATAGGGAAGAATTTGTGCTGCTTCAGCGGCCCAATATCACTGCATTGAGTGCGAACCAGCTGCCTAGCGCCGCCATCATCAGCCAGAGACAATCGATACGTCTCAAGGGAGGAGCTGGTCACATCAGCACAGAAGGACGTACACAAGGAGATGTAATGTGATGCATAGGTGTCATCCCTGACAGATTGCACACTACAACTATTCGACCCGCCAATGCTGTAGACATCTGACCCCAATTTGAACAGGCCTGCCGAGACAGCGAGAAGCGTATGGCATTTCTTTGCAGCATCCTGCCCCTGCTTGAGATCGAAGCACCACATCTCAGCAGCATTCGAAATACACAGATACCTCGGCTTCTCGTCTACCCACTCAGCTTCCTTAGGTTCATCTGCCTTCCTGGTTGAGTCCTCGAGATACAACTTTGACATGGATGACAGAAAGACAATCTTTTCAAGCAAATCAATTTGCGGCTCAACACCCCACTCTGTGCGGATGAATGCTTTTTTCTCCTTGTTCAGGGGTTCAGCTGATTCCTTCAGTCGAAGAATGAGATTGTATTGCTTGCGCAGAACACGGATGTGTTCCACAAAGTTCTCTGTTGTTGTGCGATCCAAGGTTGATTTTGTTTCCATTGCTGATGAATAAAAGGAACCCCATTAGATTGGTTTGAACCATTACATTAGAAGCAGTAGAGTTTGTCTTCCATCTTGATTCTTTCTGGTTCATTTTTGTTTTTTCTGAATTCAAACTTTATTAAACCTCAGTGGTCAAAACTTAAAGAATGGAAATAAGTGGCTAACATAAAATTAAACAGTTTACAAAGCAAAAAAAAATCCGATTCAGCCAACCCTATTAAGAAGAAAGAAGAAGACAATGAAGCTGAGCAAAATGAATTTATTAGCTAGCTTAAGCATTTAGGCTTCAAATTAAAGAGCAATTACTTGAAGAGGGGAAATTAAATTGCACCTTGGAGTCAAAAACAAATCCGATAGCGAAGAAATACGAGTAAAATCACCGAATCGTAAAAGTGAATTTTCGAATTAAAATTCAGATCTCGCAAGCAATTGCGCAAATTATTGATTAAATCCTCATCGATCGGTTAATTAAGAATCAAATGGATCCAAACCGATTGAAGTTAATCATCGAGTCACCTTGAAACTTTTCACCCCAGAGGGAGCCGTTGTGACTGGAATCACGGCAAACCGAATCCATATTCGACCTTATCTGCAGCAACGCCGGCGTCTCCTGCCTCGGCCACCGGTTGCCGCCGCTCCCTTCACCTCCCGATTCTTCGTCGCCTCGACCTAATTTGCTCTCTCTTTTCAGAAGGAGGGTAAAATTAATAGGAAGGGTAGTTAAGGTATTATGAAAAAAAAATTTGGACAATTACCAAAAAAAATTATTTAGATGGACAAATACCTAATGAACTAGCCTAGGATTTTTAAAGTTAATCGAAGTAAATTCATTTTATTTTTCGGATGACCTCGGTTTATACTAATCTATAAACTCCATCTTTTTTTACCTGGGATACGATGTTTTTTCCACACAGATCTATAATGTAGAATAACTTGTTTTGGCCAACAAAAAAGTACGCATTATTATTATTATTTTTTATTTTTTTTGATCCGGTAAGAATTCGATCAACCGGACAGACCCGGTGATCGAGAGGCCGATGAAATCGGCGACGGACAAACCGTCAATACAGGTGAGATACAATGCAACATCAAACCAGAAAAACCAAATTACAAGAGTACAGTTACAGACCCAGGCTAGTACTAATCAATAAAGAACAAAAGCAAAGTGTGATATCTCGTCCGTCAGTTGGTAGAGGCACTCAGGGAAGCCCTGGGGAACTAAGTGGAAACCTCAGATTTGGACTCTACTGACGAGCCTTCAGGTTTCGATCACGTCCACGACCTCTCGCACGTCGACAAAAGAGAAGAGCTCTGCTTTACACTGCTAGCCCCAAAGCCAGAAAACCATACCACCTCCAATTTGGTAGATCTAGCATTATTTATAAATATATATATATATATATATATATATATATATATATATATATATATATATATATATATATATTTTTTTTTTTGGAGGCCTAAATCCCCATCCAATCTTATCCTCAACATGAGCGACCCGAATCTGGAGCAATCCCGAAAATTCCGGGATTCCAACAAATGCTTGCCGCGCAAGGAGGGAGGGATCGGGACCTGAGACTCCACTGGCTCAAGGCAATCAGATGAAGAACACCAGTACCCCTCAAATCCAGGAAAGCAAGCGCACCGTCGGCCAAGGAAAGCCCCCGCGTTGACGACGAACCGAAGGATGCAACGGAGAGAAGGAAACCCGACCCACACCGCCGACCAAGCCCAAGCCAATAGGAGGATAGGACCCCCACCGGACCAAAAGCGCAACCAGAGGAGAGGGAGAATAGGCAAAAGAGGGATCCAAGATCCAACGCCGGCGAAGATCCAAACCGGCGCCGAAGCCATCCCGGAGAACCGGAATTGGCCGGCGACGAGGCCTGAAACGAGAGAGGAGAGCCGGGGAGAGAGGGACTACACTGCCTGGAATTAGCCAACAACGGCTGAGGATGGTGATGAATGATGATGAATCGAGCCAAACACAGAAAAATGGGGGCGATTGAAGATAAATTGGGGGTTGGGATTGTGTATTTACAATGAGTGATTTGATTTCAAATGGAATTTTACAAGAAATGCCCCTGTTCATCAGCTCCACAAGGGAGGTTTTTCTCAAAAAAGAGAGTTTTAGATTCCCAGGTTGAATTGGAGTTTCTAGAGAGAGGGGAGAGCCCCTCTCTCTAGAGCCCCTCTCTCTAGTGCGGTTACCCATACAAAAAGTACGCATTATAAAATTCCATAACACAATTCTTTTTTTTTTTACCATAAAAAACAGGAAAATAAGAAAAATGACTATAATGAGAATACAATAGTTTGCAAACCTGTCCTCTGTAGATTCCTTTGCATTTGCATCTAGAACAACAACCTCACAATGATCAAGCACAATCTAGTGACCCATGTGAAAACGCACGTCTATATTACTTAGCAGCAGCCCTATATCTTCGGTTGTGCTTTCTTCATCCAGTCCTTTAACACTCATCTCTACGCAGATAACCCGAGCCTCCTTTAGCCTTCCTTCTTCTCTGAGACCTTCCACAAGCTCCTTACAAGTAGTAGTAACAGGTAGGAGGAAACCACTATCACTCGTTTTTCAGTACCAAGCATTTGCCACAGAAGAAAAGTCTGTTAGCTTACAATATCCATCAACTAGTACACAGTATGTATCCGCTTTTAGAGGCAATCCTCTAGCTTTCATATTGTTGTCTGGTAAACAAAGTAGAAGTAGATAATAAACGCCATATTAATTCCTCTGCATATCTATGTTTAGGCTTATTACACTCAACAAAGCCCTAATTCGCACACATGACATGAAAGGCAAATGGTTGCCTAATCTGTCATAAATGTGATACCAATAGTTCTAACTAGAGACTAGACTAGATGCATAAAAAAGTTGGCACTGAACCACTGAACTAACTAGTCTTGAGAAAGCAAGCTTGGAAGGGCCCATCCCGCACAAATCGTGATTCTGATGTTGAGTATACATACTTTTCCTTGACAGCAACTCGCACCAACTCTTCATCGGAAGGCAGACAGTCCCCGCCCTCAACGACAGGCCGATCCTTATCAGTAAGAATCACCACGGAAAATATGCCGATGTAAAGGAAGTGCTGTCTACCTTCCAGTTCCAATTGTAGGAATATAGAATTGATGTAAAGTCCTCCTCGAGGGTTTCCATTCATTGATATAACATATATATAGGTTACACAGGTATTGGGCCTTAACGGGCTTTTAGCCCACTATACAATATGAGACCTATGTAATCTATCAAACCCCCGCAGTCGAAACGGGAGGTGTCCGTACAGTGAGACTGGAACGAAAATCAATGAACAACTGTCTAGGTAAACCCTTGGTGAATATATCAGCGTACTGATAGGAGGACGGGACATGTAGAACGCGGACATGTCCAATGGCAACCTTGTCCCTGACGAAGTGGAGATCAAGCTCAATGTGCTTCGTGCGTTGATGCTGGACTGGGTTGCTAGCCAGGTAGACGGCGGAGACGTTATCAGTGTAGACCAGAGTGGCCTTCTGCAAGGGGCATCGCAGCTCAAGCAGGAGATTGCGGAGCCAAGAGCACTCGAAGACAACGTTGGCAACACCCCTGTACTCGGCTTCAGCGCTGGAGCGAGACACGACGGACTGACGCTTAGCTGACCAGGACACAAGAGTGTCATTGAGGAAGACACAGTAACCAGACGTGGAGCGACGTGTGTCTGGACAACCACCCCAATCCGCATCAGTGTAAGCCACAAGGTCAAGCTTAGAGGAAGGAGTGATGGTGGTGCCGAGCTCAAGGGTGCCGCTGATGTACCGAATGATCCGCTTCAAAGCCTGGAAGTGAGGTTCCCGAGGGGCATGCATGAACAAGCAGATCTGCTGAACGGCGTAACTGATATCAGGCCTGGTGAAAGTGAGATACTGAAGAGCACCAGCGAGGCTCCTATACAATGTCGGATCGCCAACCAAAGGACCAGAATGAGCACTGAGCTTGTTGGATGTATCGATTGGGGTGGCGACGGGATTACAGTTGACCATCTTAGCCCGAGCAACAATCTCAGCAGCATACTTACTCTGTGAGAGAAAGAGACCAGACGCATGCCGCTGAACAGCAACTCCCAAGAAGTAAGACAGCGTACCCAGATCAGACATGGCGAATTCCGCACTCAACCTCGAGATGATGGATGTTCGAAGAGCATCAGAAGAGGCGGTGAGAATGATGTCGTCGACATAGAGCAGCAGGAAAGCCAAGTCCGAGCCTCTGCGATAGATAAACAGAGACGTATCCGATCGGCTGCCAGTGAAACCCAAGCGGAGCAGATGAGAGGCAAACCGCTGGAACCATGCCCGTGGAGCCTGTTTCAGACCATACAGAGAGCGCTTGAGGAGACAGACATGCTTTGGACGCTCAGCATCAGCAAACCCCGGAGGCTGAAACATGTAAACCGTCTCATTCAGATGACCATGCAGAAAGGCATTCTTGACATCCAGCTGATGGATGCCCCAGTTGCGCGACAGAGCCAGACTCAGGACCACTCGGATAGTGGCAGGCTTGACCACGGGGCTGAAGGTCTCATCACAATCAACACCTGCCTGCTGAGATCTACCGTTCACCACCAGACGGGCCTTGTAGCGCTCCAATGTCCCATCAGAGCGGAACTTGTGACGGAAGAGCCACATACAGCGAATGACGTTCGCCTCAAGAGGGCGAGGAACAAGAACCCAAGTACCATTCTTCGTAAGGGCCCTGTATTCGTCGAGCATAGCCGACTGCCAATTCGGGTCGAGGAGGGCTGTTTTGTGGGAGGTGGGAACGGGGGAGAGGGAGGTCTGGGTGGAGGCAGAGGGTGAATAGGAGTCGGGAAGGATGGGGGCAGGAGAGGCTAAGCAAGGGGAGGAGGGGGCGGCGGGTGCAGATGCGGCGGGCGCCGCATGGGGTGCGGCGGGCGCAGCAGTGCCTGCGGCGGCCGCCGCCAGGGACGGGTTTCTTGCGGCGGGCGCTGCAAAGTGGGTTGCGGCGGGCGCAGCATGCCATGCTGCGGCCGCCGCGCGTAGGGGAGACGCTGATGTTGGTGGAGGGGATGGGAGGTGTATAGCGGGGTGATGGTCGGTGGTCATGGAGATGATCTGTCGGGGTCTGAAGACACCGGAGACGCTGCGGGTGTGTGGTCTGGTGATAGATGGTGGCGGGGGAGGTGGGGGAGGGGGAGAAGCAGGAGCACCGGGAGAGCTCTGGGGAAGAATGAAGTGAGGGAATGGCGACTCAGACTCTGTGGACGACACAGGGGGTGTGGGAGACGCGAAGGAAAATCGCGACTCATCAAAGGTGACATGACGAGAGAGAATGATCTTGTGGGTCTTGATATCGAGGCAAATGTAACCGCGATGATCAGACGGATAGCCAAGAAAGACACATGGAGTTGAGCGCGGGTGAAGCTTGTGCGGGGCTGTGGATGACTGGTTTGGGAAACACAAGCACCCGAAGGTGCGAAGGTGATCATACCTAGGCTCGGCGTAATAAAGTGTCTGAGCTGGCGAGCGATGGTGTAGGGTAGTGGAAGGGAGAATGTTTAGGAGATAACATGTGGTGGATATGGCGTGAGGCCAATAGGGAAGGGGAATAGATGCGTGGAAGAGGAGAGAGCGCATCATGTTGGTAATGGTTCTGATGATTCTTTCTGCCATTCCATTTTGCTGAGAAGTATAGGGGCAAGACAAGCGATATGAGATCCCATTTGCGGCAAAGAAGGAGTGAAAGTCTTTGTTGTCAAATTCACGACCATTGTCACATTGGAAACATTTGATGGACATGTGAAATTGTGTTTTGATGTAGGTATGGAATCTGGCAAAAATAGGAAACACTTGGGACTAGAACGGCAGCGCTGGGATGGCCCAGGCGTGCATGCCACAGGCTGGACGATGATGCCGAGAGGGCGACCGGACACGACTGACTGGACGCAGGAGGTGGTGTGACAGGGTAGAGCTCCCCGGTGCCGTTACATCTCATGCGAGTAACCCCCGTAGTAAGATCGTTCACAGAGAAACCATAGGGATCAAACGTAAGGGAAACATTGTTGTCAGTAGTGAACCGACGGACAGAGATAAGGTTTTTGACAATCTTTGGGGCAATAAGGACATTGTTGAGGTGTAGTGGGTGGGTTGGGGTGTGTAATGTGGCGTGGCCAATTCCCGAAGTAGCAAGACGACCACCATTTCCGACGATAATAGAGTGGGCAGGGCCCTTAAAAGAAATAGATGAGAGGTTACCTGAGGAGTTCGTCATGTGGGAGGTGGCACCAGTGTCCATGTACCAAGAAGAGTCTGAAGATGTCTGTTGCGTAGAGGAGAATGCGTGATGCAGAGCTGGCGGAACATAGCCTGGGTCAGGCGATGTCAGAGAGGCATGAGGACCGGCATGTCGAGGGGTGGGATATCCAGAGTATCGGTGCATGTTTTTTTTTTTTTTTTATGTCCACCCGAGTTAATAAACAAGTAACTCAGGGCCAGAAACGAAAATGGTAAAAGACAAGGATGTTTTTGTAATTAATGGAAAAGGGATTAAAAAGACAGCAAACAAAGCACGAAGCTTTCTTCTTCGTTGGAAAGATGGCGACTGCAGGTGACCGGAGACGCTCGGGACCTGGGCTGTGGTGGTCGGCGAGGCGAGAACGGAGATCAGCGAGTCCGAATCTGCACAGCAGCGGCGCGGATTGGAGCGGGAGAGAGAAGGAAGCAAGGGAGGAGGGCAGCGAGAGCGAGAGTGTGCAGCGGATCCGGCGGTGGCGAGGGCAAGATGGCCGGATCTGGTGGTCTGGTGGCCGGCGAGGGGAGATGTGTGCAGCGGCGGTGGTGCTGCTGTTGGGTTCTGCGAGAGAGAGGGGAGATCGAGGACTGGTGAGACGGGAGGATCAATTTAGGGTTCCGTTAGGAAGAAAAAGGCTGTGATACCATGTAGGAATATAGAATTGATGTAAAGTCCTCCTCGAGGGTTTCCATTCATTGATATAACATATATATAGGTTACACAGGTATTGGGCCTTAACGGGCTTTTAGCCCACTATACAATATGAGACCTATGTAATCTATCACCAATGAATATCCCTCGACAATGGCGCACAACGTCTTCCCCTCCGCATCCACATTAACAATTGTCCCTCTAACCATTACAGAGGGATCCAGCGAGAAGAAATGAGGCAGGTGGTGGATGCAAACAATCGATCCCTCCCCAGTGACAAGGTAGGCTATCGCGACCATTCCGTTATCACCCCCATAAGGACCACTCCATTTCTCCGCAACTGCTACCAACACGTACAGCTCTGTTGCTCCGGGGTATTTCCCGATACACCTTGCCATTCCTAGCTCAAGAATGTTCCACACATTTTTCACGGAGAAGGGATCCCCTTTGGGACTCTTTGTCGTTGGCTTTGCTTCCCACTCTTTAGTCGCATTGCGGAACCTCAAGTGTTTCCTATCACTAAAATAGCCAGATATTGCATAGATGTCATTGCCAACTACCAAGTGAGACGTTATGCAGCTCCATTCCTTTTCCGCAATTGGCGGTGAGATCTGGTCCCAGCTCCTGGCTCCTGGGTACAGAACCTCGTGGGAAAAGACCTGACCATCACAAGGCTCGGCATAGGGAGGAAAGGAGTCGATCACGTGTAGTTGACCATCAATCTGCTCCACTACAGGACACCTTTTGGGCTTGTTTAGCGCCCCAAAACGATTGCTTCTCGTTCTCGAGAGAGCAAGAGGAGTTCCATCAGGTACTAAGAAGGACAAGCCATAAAAGTCGCAACCACAAATCATGTATGCATCCGACTCCCAATTGAAAAGACCACTGTTCTTCACCTCGAGCTCACCGAGTTTCACGAGGGGACCACTCTTGCTCTGCTTGAGATCCAAGCACCAGATTGCGCAGCCACTCAAAATGCATAGCTTCCTCGGACTCGGAGTGTCCACTGTGATAATAACCTGCTCTTCAGCATCTATGCTCGATCCAAAGTCCTTGTAAAAACGTTTTGCCAAGGGGATTTCCCCCAAAAGTTGCTCGAGAAACTCGATTTGAACCCAAAACCACCATTCCTTGGAAACGGGCAGATCATCTTCATCTTCTGGCGGACTGTCATTGTCGAGGAAGAGACGTTGCTCACGTTTCAGCAAGTCGAGGTATTGACGGTAACATTCCATCCTCGAGTCTGGGACATCGAACACAGAAGCTGTGTTGGTGAAATGTTGTGTAACTGCACTCCCGCTTTACTTTCCCAGTTGTAAGTTTGTTAGATTGAGCTGTTAGACAGTATAAATAAGGCTCTCTTATGTGTAAACAGATCAAGATTGTCAGTTGAGAATTTTCCCCAAATGTAAATCACAAACTCTCTCCTTCAACCTCCATTTTCGATTCTTCATTTACATTTGGAAGATCAAGCTATTCTGTGCTTGATAAATCGACATGGTATCAGAGCTATTCTCGCTCAATTGCTGATTGAAGAAGTGATTACTCGCTCTCTGTAATCGCTCCTCGATCAGATCCTGGTTTCCGCGTTTTTTTTCTTGAAGATTGACCTGCGTGGACATGGCGACTCCGACTGGATCAGTAGAACGACGACGAGGTGACACAATCTCTGCTGCCGACCTGCAAAGTCCAATGTTCATCCATCCATCGGATAATTCCGGCCTTGTACTCTCCACAATCCAGCTCACGGGAGACAACTATCGGCGCTGGAGAAGGTCCATGCTGAAGGCTCTATCGATCAAGAACAAGGTATGGATCATTGAAGGTTCAACTGCTAGAACTGATGAAAACTTGATGCAATGGAATCGCTGTAATGACATTGTGTGCTCTTGGATCTTAAATACGGTGTCAAAAGAGATCTATAATTCCATTGATGAATATGAAACTGCTCATGAAATGTGGAAAGATTTGGAAGAGAGCTATGGCCAAAAGAATGGCCCTCTGATCTACCAAATCAAGAAGAAAATCTCTGACTGTGAGCAAGGAAATGCAGTGCTTACTGAGTATTTCACGCAGCTTAAGGGCTATTGGCAACAACTGGCGTCAGTCTCTAGTCCCATTGTGTGCAAATGTGGACTGTGTGTCTGTGATCTACAGAAGCAGCAAGAGGAAGCTGATCAAGAAGTCAAATTGATGAAGTTTCTCATGGGATTAAATGGGAAATATGAAAATGGAAGAAGGCAGATCTTGCTAACTGTTCCATTGCCTAATGTTAGCACAGCTCACTCACTTCTTCTGCAAGATGATCTCAGCAGAAAGCCAGCAAAGCCAAGTCAATCTGAGAGCACTACCCTGATGGCCAACTCAGGAGATTCAAAGACCAAGAAAGATCGTTGTGGACACTGCAATGGCAACCACAAGATGGAAAAGTGCTGGGAACTAATCGGCTATCCAGAATGGCACTCGAAGAGCAAGGAGAAGCCACAACTGGGAAAAGGTCAAAGCTATCAGGATTCAAAGAAGAAGGAGACCAAGAAACCATGGGAAGCAAAAGGAGGTTCCAAAGCTAATGCAGCTGGATCATCTTCTCAAGGACTGCTAGGCTCTTTCCAAGACTGTAAGCTGTCTGCAGACCACCAACAGCTAGTGCACAACTTCATTTCCTTTCTGGGTAACTCAACTCCAGCTAGTCATGAGTCTCATCTAGCAGGTAACCTGTGTCTTCATGCTTCTAAATCCTCTAAACTGTGGATCATGGACAGTGGTGCCACTGATCACATGGCATATGATATCTCTCTATTCACATATTTAATTCCTCTTGCCAACACTTACATACATCTTCCTGATGGTAGCACATCACCCATATCCCACAAAGGCATACTCCAATTAGCCAATCTCACTCTGAAAAATGTCTTGTGCATACCAAAGTTTAAATACAACCTTCTATCTCTCAGCAAAGTTTGCATTGAGCTCAATTGCAATGTTATCTTACAACCTGATGCCTGTGTTGTCCAGGACCGAGTGACAAGAGGAAAACCTGTCGTTGTTCTTGCCAAAGAATACTCAAACTTACTAACTAGTATAGCGTGCAAGCAAGAGATCGATCCACAGGGAAATCTATTAAATTCAAGTCTAATTATAATTGCTAAGAGAGAAAAGGGGGGGTTTTTAGTGTGAAAAGATCTGCCTTTTAGCAAAGCAGAGACAAGCAAACAGAGTAAATTGATTGTAAAATTCAGTTGAGAGAAATAGGTTCACCTACAATTTATCACTTCGATTGATGAATTCGATCCTTGTTTCAGCCTCTAGTTCTTGTCTTTTCCTATCAATGTCCTTGTCCAGATCTTAGGTAAATTACTAGTCCTACGAGTCCTAGCAACCCTTATCTCTAAATAACCCTAACACGGTTAAGATTCAACCTAGAGATAGCATTAAGATTATGAATTAACCGAGGTACATATAATATCAAGCTACGAGTCGATATTCAACATATATGTATTCAACTTCCTACACATCCAATTAGTCCTACGAGTCCTAAAGGGATATGATTGCCACTTGGGTTAAGGTTCGCTACGAGGAATCTACAAAACCCTAGCAATTGAATGAATCTACTCTAACTAGTCGGCCAGGCCAGAGAGAATAAAACACATTCAAGCAATTAAGCACAAGGAAGTCAAAACATTGCAATAGGAATAAGAACTAGATTAAGAAACTCACAATTCAACAATCAAAGATCCAAACTGTAGGCGAAACCTTGAGAGTTTAGTTGCTCATGCTCAACGGCGCTCTCAACAATGGTGTAAAGTGCATAAGGTTAGTGAAATAATAAACTATAAAAGTCTTAAATAGCTTCTAACAAGTCGGCCAAATAAATAAACTAAAACCCTAATAAGAGTCCAATACTGAATCGGCGTTTCTGCGGAGGCCGCGGGGCAGCCAACCCAGGCCGCGGGGCGGCCGGCGATTGCGAAATCCTTCGTCAGAGCTACGGGCCGCGGGGCGGTTTCCTTGGCCGCGGGGCGGCTTTTACTGTTCACAGTAATTTTTCCGTTTCGAATTTGGTCTCGATGTCAACATATAAGATGTAGATCTCGGAAAGACCTTTCCAACGCATGGTTATAATAGTCAATCGGACCACCGAGACCTCCAGAAAGTGCGAAACAAGTTCAGCATGTCCGTCGACAACTTCTGTTGACTTGTTCTTCACTTAGGCTCTCTAACTTCGATTCCGCTCCCAGGCTCTTCACTTTTCCTCCTCCTCTTCACTCTTCCTTCATCCATGAGCCTCCTCATTCCTAGTCGGATCCACATATACCTGAAATAATCCATAAAAGCGTGTAGATTCCGATTCCACCAACAACACAAGTATAAATGCAAATCTAGCTTAAACTATGCATTATGCACATCTAAATCATGCTAAATGCAACCTAATATGCCTACCTAAATGCATGCTATCAAATTCCCCCACACTTAAGCCTTTGCTTGTCCTCAAGCAATTAAAACCTAAATTAAATCAACACCCCACAGACAAGCAATCAATGTAATAACTTTGGTAAAACACTTACAAGCTCAAAGTAGGGAAACGAAGATTGACAGTTAACGTCATAACATGTATAGGTGCAATCCAAGGAATAAAGCAAGCATATTCATTCAACCTCACCAGGAAAATGTGTTTTCACTCTCGCTCATGTGTTTAGGGTTAAACATTCACGCTCAACTCAATCCTTGAAAACTTAGCTAAAACAAAATTGCGTCAGTGGTCTAAATCTCCACCGCTAGTAACTTCACATGCAACCAAAATCATGAGGTCTTTTGAATAGGTTGTAATGGGGCCATGGTAGGAACATCGGGTATGGAAAATATTTAGGCTATGTGGTGCTAAAAATCCGGGAAAATGGTTAGTAAACAACCAGAAAAACACCAACACCAAACACTTCAAATACCATTCCAATAACATGTACTCCTTCACAATACAATGCAAGCATACTTCTTAAATAACCACGCAAACTCATTCATTTTTTTTTTCTTTTGATAATGATTTTTTTTCTTTTCTTTCTTTTTATTTTCTTGACTTTTACCCCTAAGTGAATTTTATCCTCCTTAGGTCCCAAGTAATAAGCACATAAAAACCGTCTCTATGAAGTACAAATGAATCACCCAACATAACTTCTCAACTCAAAGCAACTCCATCAACACATCAAAATATTCCCCAATTCTTCTCCTAATTCCCGGATGGGTCAGGCTAAAAATCGGCTAGGAAGATTTTGTGGAGCTAACAAAATAGGCTTATAAGGCTCAAATTGGCTTCAAGCAAAGAATAATGTATACAGGTGGATAGAGTATAATATGGCTAAAAGAAAAACATGCCTCAATCACTTTAAGGTTACATGCAAAAATCATATAAATGCAGCCTCAATAAAGATATCTAAACACAATTTAAAGAGGAAGTAATCAAGGAGAGTATTCACACACAAAGAAACTAGAGGACATATATGTGTAGTCCCAATAAGGCCAAAATAACTCACAAGGTCAAATTGTTAAAACTTCAATACCACTTAAATTCCAAAGACTATACATGCTCAATTATCTCATCAATCTTGTTCCCAAAAAGTCTATAAAAACAATTCAAAGTTTCAAACACTTCAAGCAAGCCATGGGGCACATGATAAGATAAATATAGAGGACAAGTAGCCTAGATGGGAAAATAAGACCTAAAGTGTATGAAATGCATGATATTTTTGGATTTTTTTTTGCAAATGCAATATATGAGTAAAAATAAATATGAAACATAAATAAACATGATATGCAAAATCTATCTATATGCAATGCAATCCCTCCCCCACACTTAAATGTTTCATTGTCCTCAATGAAAATTAAAGACAACAAAATATAAAAATACGAAGGAAAGAAAGAAAAACTGACTTGCTGATTGCATTGGTGGTAGGTCAGGGGGAGTTGAGGAAAGGAAACTTGTATGTCCCGTCAGAGGCCGCAGGGCGGCCATACTAGGCCGCGGGGCGGCTAAGGACACAACTTAGCCGCGGGGCGGCCTGCGAAATTTAGCTCTGTAGCGCCTTTTCTCCCTGCGGTGTTAGCATCCTACAACCAAACAAAACCAAAACTAGTCTGATAAAACAAAAGACACAGATGAAAATAGAAAACTTACCTTGGGTTGCCTCCCAAGCAGCGCCTTTGGTTACCGTCGTTGGCTCGACGTTATATTCATCCACTCATTCAAGACTCAAGCGGACATCGACAGCGCCCTCAAAAGCAAATCAAACTCTCGTGCCCAACCGATATTCAAATGCACACTGAAAAAGAAACAATTGGTAATTAAAATTTCAGCAATGATGAACATTACCAACTTACCCTTCATTCGAGCTTGATTCTCCCTCGAGGGTATGTAAGACCACCAACACAGTACTGTTGGGGGTTTGTTGAAGTAGTGGCTCCAAGGATCGATATATTCACCAAAATCTCCCAATTTGCAAAATGTAACAGTTTCTTGTTCAGGAACCACAGAAATTAGTTCCAGACTTGACTCTTTGATAGACGAGCTGGGGATGATTTCTACGAATGAAGGGGGCATTGAAACATCATCAATCTCTATGGACGTCCCCTGAGATTTCGTGTCGATAACCACTCGATGCTCTTCTTCATTACCAGAGAATTCATCGTTGTCTGCATCTCGGCTTTCATCAAGTTGAGGAATATAATGCACCTTAACTATCAACTCTTTCAATGTTTGCGAGAGTCGGATAATTGCTTCCCCATTTTGATTCATAGCTTCCCCAGTTTGATTCACTATCTCACGTAATTGCCCTAGCTGCTCCATTAAGACAATGGTTGACTCCTCCATGGATGAGTCGGAGTACTCCATTGGTTGAAATGTCGAAGTGTAGGATTCTTCCTCCGCTGATTGGTCACCCATGTAGCAGAGAAGATCCCATAATCCCGACACTCCTAAACCAGCAAAGCTTCCATTGTTTATGGACCTGGCAAGTTCTCGGGTCTGAGGAGCCATGCCCTCAAAAATGCAAACCACCACATCTCGCAAACTATCTCGGAAACCCCGTGAATAACAGATGTTAAATAAATTTTGCACTCTTGTGAGGTATTTGTGAAAATATTCTCCCTGAAACTGCCATAACTTCAACATCTAGAAATATTAGTAATAAGGTGTCGTGAACCGTAAGATAGGTCCACGACGGGGTTAGATGTAAATATATACAAAAGTTAGCGATTAAAATTAAACACAAGAAATTGATAAGAATTTCCCCGGCAACGGCGCCAAATTTGACAAGAGGAAAACCTGTCGTTGTTCTTGCCAAAGAATACTCAAACTTACTAACTAGTATAGCGTGCAAGCAAGAGATCGATCCACAGGGAAATCTATTAAATTCAAGTCTAATTATAATTGCTAAGAGAGAAAAGGGGGGGTTTTTAGTGTGAAAAGATCTGCCTTTTAGCAAAGCAGAGACAAGCAAACAGAGTAAATTGATTGTAAAATTCAGTTGAGAGAAATAGGTTCACCTACAATTTATCACTTCGATTGATGAATTCGATCCTTGTTTCAGCCTCTAGTTCTTGTCTTTTCCTATCAATGTCCTTGTCCAGATCTTAGGTAAATTACTAGTCCTACGAGTCCTAGCAACCCTTATCTCTAAATAACCCTAACACGGTTAAGATTCAACCTAGAGATAGCATTAAGATTATGAATTAACCGAGGTACATATAATATCAAGCTACGAGTCGATATTCAACATATATGTATTCAACTTCCTACACATCCAATTAGTCCTACGAGTCCTAAAGGGATATGATTGCCACTTGGGTTAAGGTTCGCTACGAGGAATCTACAAAACCCTAGCAATTGAATGAATCTACTCTAACTAGTCGGCCAGGCCAGAGAGAATAAAACACATTCAAGCAATTAAGCACAAGGAAGTCAAAACATTGCAATAGGAATAAGAACTAGATTAAGAAACTCACAATTCAACAATCAAAGATCCAAACTGTAGGCGAAACCTTGAGAGTTTAGTTGCTCATGCTCAACGGCGCTCTCAACAATGGTGTAAAGTGCATAAGGTTAGTGAAATAATAAACTATAAAAGTCTTAAATAGCTTCTAACAAGTCGGCCAAATAAATAAACTAAAACCCTAATAAGAGTCCAATACTGAATCGGCGTTTCTGCGGAGGCCGCGGGGCAGCCAACCCAGGCCGCGGGGCGGCCGGCGATTGCGAAATCCTTCGTCAGAGCTACGGGCCGCGGGGCGGTTTCCTTGGCCGCGGGGCGGCTTTTACTGTTCACAGTAATTTTTCCGTTTCGAATTTGGTCTCGATGTCAACATATAAGATGTAGATCTCGGAAAGACCTTTCCAACGCATGGTTATAATAGTCAATCGGACCACCGAGACCTCCAGAAAGTGCGAAACAAGTTCAGCATGTCCGTCGACAACTTCTGTTGACTTGTTCTTCACTTAGGCTCTCTAACTTCGATTCCGCTCCCAGGCTCTTCACTTTTCCTCCTCCTCTTCACTCTTCCTTCATCCATGAGCCTCCTCATTCCTAGTCGGATCCACATATACCCGAAATAATCCATAAAAGCGTGTAGATTCCGATTCCACCAACAACACAAGTATAAATGCAAATCTAGCTTAAACTATGCATTATGCACATCTAAATCATGCTAAATGCAACCTAATATGCCTACCTAAATGCATGCTATCACCGAGCAAAGATGAAGATACTTGCATTTGGTAAACAGAATGGAGGGCTATACTACATGGATCCTGACATACCATACCCACCAGTCTCACAATATAGTGCAGCTGCTATACCTTACATAGATTTCAATCCTTTACCAATTTTTCTGCCTAAACACAATAAATGTATTCCAGGTACTATTGCCTTGTGGCATCTAAGACTTGGACATGCCCCTTTTGTCAAACTGAAACATATATCCTCTATTCAGAATGACATTGATACTGCCTGTGATCATGTGTGCTCTATATGCCCTATGGCCAAGCAAACCAGAAATCCTTTTTCTTACAGCACATCTCAAGCTGATTGCATTTTTCAAATTTTACATTGTGATGTTTGGGGCCCTTATGAGCACCAAACACAACATGGTTTTAAATTCTTTCTCACCATTGTTGATGACAAGAGTAGAGGGGTGTGGGCTTTTCTCATGAAACACAAATCTGAAGTTTCACATCACCTTCAAACCTTCATCAAACTTGTTGAAAACCAATTTCAAACCACTGTCAAGACAGTAAGGAGTGACTTGGGTACTGAGTTTTTCAACTCTCCTCTTACTTCATTCTTAGAAAACAAAGGCATAGTGCATCAAAGCTCTTGCAAAGATACACCACAACAAAATGCAAGGGTCGAGAGAAAGCATAGGTATATCCTTGAGATTGCCAGAGCTCTCATGATCCAATCTGCTCTCCCAATCCACTTTTGGGGAGATTGCATCCTAACTGCCACTTACATCATAAACAGACTTCCCAATCCTTTACTCCAAAACAAATCTCCTCATGAAATCCTCTATGGAACACCTCCAGATTACTCTCACATCAAAACCTTTGGCTGTCTATGTTACATTTCTACAGCCACTGAACCCTCCACAAAGAAATTCCATCCCAAGGCTCATCCCTGTATTTTTCTTGGGTATCCCTATGGGAAAAAGGGTTACAAACTTTACAATGTGAAACTTGGAAAATGCCAAATCAGCAGAGATGTTGTTTTTTTTTAGCACATATTCCCTTACTCTCAGTTTCACTCACAAAAGATCAGTGCTTCCCCATCTCAGACTCTAAATGAGGGCATTGATTACTCTTTTCCTTTTGACTATATCAATCCCCATCCATCCTCTGATGTTGAGCAAGCTGCAAACCCATCTTCTGCCCCTGCAGAGTTGGACCACAACCAAAACCATGTGTTGGACACCTCACCAACCCCTCCCAATAACCTTGACCCCACTGATTTTGTTGACTATGAAACATCACTCTCACCTGAATCCACTGAGGTGGTCCCCCGTCTGTCCACAAGAAACCACCAACCCCCTGTATGGATGAAAGACTATGTCAGTATGGTCTCCATGAAGGATACCAATGCACTATCTTCATCTAGCAAGGTTACTTTCCCTCATTCTCTTACCTCTCTTTTGTGCTATTCAAGTATCTCTCCTGCCTATCATGCCTTTATTAGCAATGTTGTTGCCCACAAAGAACCTTCTTCTATTCATGAAGCAATCCAAAACTCTGCTTGGTGTGATGCTATGCTAGCTGAGTTGAATGCCCTTGAAAGGAACAACACTTGGACACTCATGCCTCTCCCTCATGGTCAGTCTGTTGTCACCTGCAAATGGCTCTTCAAGCTCAAATTTAATGCAGATGGGTCACTAGAAAGACACAAAGCAAGGCTTGTGGCTCGTGGCTTCACTCAGATTGAAGGCTTGGACTACACTGAGACCTTTGCCCCAGTTGCTAGGTTGGTCACTGCAAGAACTCTCCTTGCTGTAGCTGCTGCAAAAGGATGGCACACTGCTCAGATGGATGTCACAAATGCCTTCCTCCATGGTGAGCTTGAGGAGGAGGTGTTTATGTCACTGCCTCCTGAATATGCCACTCTTAAGGCATTACAAAAGCAGTCTAACTCTTGTGCTCAGGAGGAGTGTGGAAGTGAGCTCAAGAGTAGAATAGTGTGCAAGTTTAACAAATCCTTGTATGGGTTGAAACAAGCCCCAAGGCAATGGTTTCATAAGTTTGCTCAGGTGGTGAAACTAGCTGACTTTGTGCAATCTGAGTCAGACCATGCTCTATTCACTAAGCAAACTGGAGGAGCCTTTACAGCACTCTTGGTCTATGTAGATGATATGATAATCACTGGGAATGACACAGCTGAGATTGAGAAGTTGAAGAAGCATCTGCATACACACTTCCAAATTAAAGATTTGGGAACTACAAGGTATTTTCTTGGGATAAAAATTGATAGAAACCAAGAAGGAATTTGGTTGAATCAGAGAAAGTATGATGTGGAGTTGCTAGAAGAGGCTGGAATGGCAGATGCAAAGCCTATGTCCACCCCTCTAGATGTACACTGTAAGCTGTCAAGTGAAGGAGAAGTGTTTGATAAACCCAAGCTATACAAGAAGATAGTGGGTAAACTGATCTACCTCACAGTGACGAGGCCAGATATCACCTATTCAGTTCATATACTGAGTCAATTCATGCAAAGACCTTGTATGATGCATTGGCAGGCAACAAAGCATCTCTTGAGGTACATAAAAAGGGCTCCTGGCCAAGGAATTCTATTGTCCAGCAACTCTGATTTGAAGCTAAAAGGATTTTGTGATGCTGACTGGCAAGCATGCCCAATGACAAGGAAGTCACTCACTGGATATTGCTTCATGCTTGGTGATGCTCTAATCTCATGGAGGACTAAGAAGCAATCATTTGTGGCAATGTCCACAGCTGAAGCCGAGTATAGAAGCATGGCAATGACCTGCTGTGAATTGATATGGTTGAAGAGAGTTCTTAAAGACTTGGGTGTTGAACAAACTCAAGCTGTTGAACTATTTTGTGACAATCAAGCAGCTCTGCACATAGCAAGGAATCCAATGTTCCATGAGAGAACTAAGCATATCGAGGCTGACTGTCACATAGTTAGAAATCTGGTAATGAGCCATGAAGTTGACACCAAATACATCTGCACTAAGGAGCAACCAGCAGATGTATTCACCAAAGTGATCAATCAAGTGCAGCACAACAAACTCTTGAGCAAGCTTGGAGTTGTAAATCAATTTGCTCAACCTCAAGCTTGAGGAGGAGTGTTGGTGAAATGTTGTGTAACTGCACTCCCGCTTTACTTTCCCAGTTGTAAGTTTGTTAGATTGAGCTGTTAGACAGTATAAATAAGGCTCTCTTATGTGTAAACAGATCAAGATTGTCAGTTGAGAATTTTCCCCAAATGTAAATCACAAACTCTCTCCTTCAACCTCCATTTTCGATTCTTCATTTACATTTGGAAGATCAAGCTATTCTGTGCTTGATAAATCGACAAGCTGCGTCCATGGCTGATGGATGCCTAATCCAATTCCAAGAGAGACCGTAACCCTAACCCTAAATGACACCAAACTTGATACTCTAAGCGAAATCGACAGAGTTGAATTGCAAAATGCTAACCCCCACAAAATATGAAAAGAATCAAGCACCAGACTTGTACCAATCCAATTCCAAGAGAGACGGAACCAATATGAATTTATTACATTTGAGAAATGAGAAGGTAAAAGTCTTGAAATCAAATACTATCTTCTCCGAATTCTCATAATGAACATAGGAAGGAGAACAAATTTGGAAAACTGACCTTAGACTAACTCCAATGGTAGTGTGCAATTGTGTAAATGTGTATATTTTACACAATTATGAGCTCCAATGGTTGTTTTATGGGTGCTCAAATGTGTACATTTGAGCATGAAGTGTGTATATTTGAGCACAAAATCCCCCCTATGTGCAAAAACTTTCCCACTTTTTGAGAAAGTGGATAAAAGCTTAACCAATGAGAAGAGAGAAGGCATGGTTTCATAAATGACTTTTTATCCATTTTCTTTTCTTTTTATAACTAAATTTGATTTAATATAAATTACATTAATCTAATAAATTTCATTTAAAAAGTCACATCTAATGACTAAGAAATTCATTTAAATATTTAAGTTTAAATATAACAAAAAAAAATTAAGTTAGATTATACATTTTTTAAGAAATAACCATCCAACTTTGTGAACAATATTGAAATTTTGATTTTTCAAATTGTGGTGAAAATAATTTTTTTTATATCAAAATGTGCGTAATGAAAATTTATAATACATATTTAATCTTTAATAGATATTAATCACAATTAAAATGTGAGGATAAATATAGATTACTTGTTATTAAAATAGATGTGTGCAAAAAATACACACTTTAACCAATGGAGTAAAATGCTAAAAAGTGGTGTGCAAAAATACACATCTTGTGCAAATGTGCACATTTGCACACCTAACCATTGTGGATAGTCTTAGGGTCTGTTTGGATTCCAATCGTTTATATTTATAAGCATAAACACTTTTAAAGTGTTTGGGTCACACAATTTCCAGTGCATTTGAAATAACGTAAATTTAAAATAAAGTACATCGTAAATTGTGTAAGTCAATTAAATTAAATTTAAAATATAATTATCAACTTTATACAATAGTTTGAGATAAATTTTCCCAATTTATAACGAGTTTATTTAAAAATTTACGTTATTTAAAATACGGTTTAAATGTATGAGCCAAACACTTGGGAATCCAAACATACCCTTAATCGATCGAAATGGAAATGGAAATTCGTATCTCAACCCTAACACTATGTTTGGCAACTGGGTTTTTAAAGGGAAGGAAGGAGTGGGAAAGAGAAAGGAAGGAGAGGAATTTCACTTTCTCATCAAATTCCACCGTTTTGATGGGGAGTGAAATCCCACCAAATTAAGCAGTTACTTGCCATTGTAATCCCTTCCCCTTGACTGTCACCCAATCACCAATTTTATTCTCCCTTCCCTTCCTAAAAATCCCACCAAATCCCATCTTCCAAACAAGGTGTAAAAGAGTCGGATTGTAGGATGCAGAGTGATTATCGATTGCTCTGTGCCGGAAGAGAAGAGAATAAGAACTCAAAAACAAGAAACAAGGCGGTAGTTAGGGGTGTTATTCGAGCCGAACAAACTGAGTATTGTTTTCAAGGTCTGTCCCAAGTGTTTTGGATGTTGAATTACTTGATGAAATTATGAAGGTAATAAACAGTATCTCATATGTTCTCCTTAGTTTTTGCTAGTCTTATAATCTGTTTCCCCCCATCTCTTTCCTCATTCCCCATTCCTCCCAAATGTACATTTTTGTTTCTCTTATGTATGAGAGGGTTTTTATGTCTGCTGCTCAAATTGTGAACAATGTGCCGGTAAGAGGAAATACCTTGAAACTTAGTAGGGTTCTCCACAAATGGAAATGTCTGTCATATGGAAATGGAGTCATCATTACTATGAACTGTTTCATTATGAAAGTTAACTTCTATACAAACTCACTTTATTATATTCCATCTTAGGTTGTCATTTCTTTTGGAGCAGCAGCATTTGCTGCAATAAGAATAGCTAAGAGGCCTGAGAATGCTAGAAAGCTAATTGCTGTAAGTGAACTATTACTTGCTCCTTGCTTCTCAAAATGTGAAAATAGCTTTGTGGTTTGATGTTTTACATGTTCTAGATGAGTGTAAATCCCAAACACTCGAATTTAATGATTATTGATACATAATGAAGTTATGTGGTTTGTCTCTACTTAAATTTTGATTCTTAAACATAAATATGTTTGTCTCTACTTAAACTTGAAAATGCAATGTTGCATCTTGATTCATGATTAAATAAAACCCATACTAGAAGGATACTCTTGCAACCACACTTTCCATTTATTTGCTCAAATTTTACATTCCTATAGAATGGAACACTACACCCCTCTTATCTCCACAAATTTTATAGATTTCCAGCTTTTGAATATTATTTTATTTTCACAGTCAGGGCGCTGATTAGATCCAATGCAACATCTTTCGGTCCCCTTCTTTACTATATCATGTACTAGAATTACACAAGATAAGTAACCTCTCTTGGTTTACATTTTTTTTTTATCTTACTTCTGAATGCTCTCTTAATTATTTGGCTTTAGCTTTCTTTCTACTTTTTTACAAAAATTATTTGAAATTCTCTTCTTTACTATTGTTTTCTTCATGTATTGGTAGAGAGATAGTCGGTGGATAAAACAAAAATTAATGGGGAGATTGGATCCCCTTGCCGTAAACCTCCTTTTCCGAGAAAGAAGCCCTGCAGGTTGTTACCATTTATATTTAAAGAAAAAGATGAAGTGCAAATGAATTCACGAAGCCAATTAATAAACAGTGTAGGGAAGTTAAGACAAAGTGAGCATTTCCTTGATGATTTTCCATGATAGGGTATCATAGCTTTTCTAAGATCAAGGTTTATGAGGCACCTGAAACTTATCCTCTTTCTTGTATACTTCCTAATCTGTTCTTGGAGTAGCATTACATTTTCTCCCTTGAATCTTCCTTCTATAAATCCAACTTGTGCAGAGGAGATGAGATCTTTTAGTTCTGGACCAAGTCTAGAAGCCAGGATCTTTGAGATGACTTTATAGGTTACATTGTAGTATGGTATTGGTCTAAAATCTCCCACTCTATTGGCATTATATGTCTCAGCCCATGTCCGAAAAACAAATGCTAGAACTGTGGGAGACTACAGATCTATTTCTTGCTATAACGTCACATATAAAATCACCTCTAAGTTAATAGCCGAAAGACTAAAACCTGAACTCATAGACTCTTGGTCTCTCCTGCACAATCTGGCTTCATAGAAGCATAGGTTCATGGTTGAGAAAATTATGCTATTGTAGGAGCTAATTAGAAGGTACTCAAGAAAAAGGTTAAGCCCAAGATGTCTCCTAAAAAATGATTTAAGGAAGGCTTATGATTCACTCTCCTGGAAATTTATTGAAGAAATGCTTGCCCATCTCAACTTCCCTCCTATTTTCATTAGTTGGACTCTACAATGCATTTGCACATCATTTTTCTATTTGAATATTAATGGTCACTTGCATGGTTATTTTCATGGCAGAAGAGGGCTAAGGCAAGGAGATCTTATCTCCTTATTAATTTTTTTTCTTTCTATCCTCTGACTACATATATAGGATCTTAAAATGTTGAACTAGACACACCTCATTTAAATTTTCATGGCAAAAGAGGGCTGATGCAACTTTTCCTGTATTATGCGGTACTTTCTTTGGTTAATTTAGAGCATCAGTGGCCTTCGTCCCATCTTTCAACTCTTGCTATGTAAAAGGAGTGTCTTTTGTACCTGTGCAATAGTGCATGGTTTATCTTTTGCGTCAATTTTCATTGTTTGCCATCAAACATATTATGACTCAGTCTTGTTGAATGTTTTTTATAGCAAATCACATAGAGGGTTTAATGTAGCTCTTTCTATCAGTAATTGTATATCTGGATATTATGATATTCCTTTAGGACGGGATTTTGAGCTGTGATTCTTCTGCTGATTTGACTCTTGTTTGGTCTGGTTAATCTAAAATCGTCATGAAATTTACATTTGATCTAATTTCTACAGATGCTTAACAAAATTGGGATGGAGTGCCATGGCCTTGAAAGTCTTTGCATTAAAGATCAAGCACTGTCGAATGAAAGTAAGTCTTTTCTTATGACTTGGTTTATATTTATCCCTTCTTTTTTAACAAATGTTCTCCCTCCCTCTGCATTATCTAACCACTTTTTACTGGGCGGGTGTGGAGCAAATCATAGGATGGGCTCTAAGTCATTACTTCACGTATTC